>JAQSVV010000277.1:2432308-3648462 GCA_036375495.1 Agrotis segetum
AATCCAAAAATATTTTTTCTTGAAAGTTAAATCAGTCAGTAACCAGGCCAATAGTGTATGGATTATATCACCCCAGCTGACTTGACGCACATCTCTATTTAATCACACAAATGACGTCAGTAGGTCACTGTGCCGTATAATTGGGGCTTAATCACTTAATAGAGGGAAACCATAAATTAATTACGTCACCAGTATTAGACGTGGTCTTAATGAGCTAGGGTTTTAAAAAGAACACTAGCAGATTCATATTATGAATTTCGATTAGAGATGGGCAATGATAATAATCCGGTTAATATCATTTGGCTATTAATCGATTAATAGCAATTAATAGCAGTTAGTAGCCAGTTAATAGCAATTATGGATGAAAACCCTGCTATTAATGTTTTTTAATATTTTTAGTGATTGAACCCATGGCTTTCAGGTTTAGGCCTGTCAGATTAAACTTCATTTTCATCATATTTCTTTGTAGTAAATAAATGTGCAATTTAGAAATAATCTGGCCCTTTAAAAAAAAAATAATCAGCTATTTACGGGTACACTAAGATAACATGAATTTCAAAATACCGATTTTCATAATTCCGAATGGTTCAAACATCCTAATACCAAGTCCTGAGCTCACTTCGCTCGCTCTTGTATCCTTAGTTGAGTTGCTGATTACCACCTGCTAAGGTGGCTCGACGGAGCCCCGCTTCGCGTGGCTCCTATTTCTGTTTGCAAGGTTCCGAGTCCGGGTGCCCCAAGTCCTGAGCTCGCTTCGCTCACTCTTGCATCCTTAATCAAGTTGCTGATTACCACCTACTAAGGTGGCTCGACGGAGGCCCGCTTCGCGTGTCTCCTATTTCTGTTTGCAAGGTTCCGAGTCCGGGTGCCCCAAGTCCTGAGCTCACTTCGCTCGCTCTTGCATCCTTAGTTGAGTTGCTGATTACCACCTGCTAAGGTGGCTCGACGGAGGCCCGCTTCGCGTGTCTCCTATTTCTGTTTGCAAGATTCCGAGTCCGGGTGCCCCAAGTCCTGAGCTCACTTTGCTCGCTCTTGCATCCTTAGTTGAGTTGCTGAATACCACCTGCTAAGGTGGCTCGACGGAGCCCCGCTTCGCGTGGCTCCTATTTCTGTTTGCAAGGTTCCGAGTCCGGGTGCCCCAAGTCCTGAGCTCACTTCGCTCACTCTTGCATCCTTAGTCAAGTTGCTGATAACCACCTACTAAGGTGGCTCGACGGAGGCCCGCTTCGCGTGTCTCCTATTTCTGTTTGCAAGATTCCGAGTCCGGGTGCCCCAAGTCCTGAGCTCACTTCGCTCGCTCTTGCATCCTTAGTTGAGTTGCTGATTACCACCTGCTAAGGTGGCTCGACGGAGCCCCGCTTCGCGTGTCTCCTATTTCTGTTTGCAAGATTCCGAGTCCGGGTGCCCCAAGTCCTGAGCTCACTTCGCTCGCTCTTGCATCCTTAGTCAAGTTGCTGATTACCACCTACTAAGGTGGCTCGACGGAGCCCCGCTTTGCGTGGCTTCTATTTCTGTTTGCAAGGTTCCGGGTCCGGGTGCCCCAAGTCCTGAGCTCACTTCGCTCGCTCTTGCATCCTTAGTCAAGTTGCTGATTACCACCTACTAAGGTGGCTCGACGGAGTCCCGCTTCGCGTGGCTCCTATTTCTGTTTTCAAGGTTCTGAGTCCGGGTGGCCCAAGTCCTGAGCTCACTTCGCTCACTGTTGCATCCTTAGTCAAGTCGCTGATTACCACCTACTAAGGTGGCTCGACGGAGGCCCGCTTCGCGTGTCTCCTATTTCTGTTTGCAAGATTCCGAGTCCGGGTGCCCCAAGTCCTGAGCTCACTTCGCTCGCTCTTGCATCCTTAGTCAAGTTGCTGATTACCACCTACTAAGGTGGCTCGACGGGGCCCCGCTTCGCGTGGCTCCTATTTCTGTTTGCAAAGTTCCGTGTCCGGGTGCCCCAAGTCATGAGCTCACTTCGCTCGCTCTCACATCCTCAGTCAAGTTGCTGATTACCACCTACCAAGACTGGTTTGCAGCGATTCGTTTCTCACCGCGAACATTCACCTGTAATCCCTACTTTAATATTATAAAGAATCCTTAGTGAGCGAGGGATTCAAGTTAGCCCAAGACAAGGCAGCTTTACTCCCGAGGAGCGTACTCTGCTTTTCACACGAGGAAATGAATTCGAGTTTATAAATATATTGTATTGCTTTATATTTTTTTAGATTTCCCAAAAAATGTGTATTCATTCTATTATTAACACTTTTTCACATACAAAAAGGTGAAAATAAATAAAAAGAATAATGCAATACATTGAATCACACTGCGTACACGCACCCAATTTATATTCACACCCACAGATTTAAAAAAAAACAAAAAAAACATTTATTTCTTTGACAATACATTAATAGCAGGGTTATTAGCCATTGGATGGCTATTAATAGCTGTTAATGGATTAAAATCGATAATAACTCAAAGCATCCGGCTAGTTACCCATCTCTAATTTCGATGTAAGGGAAAATCTGTACTAATAATATCATAAAGCTGAAGAGTTTGTTGGTTTGGTTGCACGCGCTAATCTCAGGAATAACTGGTTTGCATTGCAAAAATATTTTTGTGTTGGATAGTGCAATTTTCGAGAAAGGGTAAAAATCGATAGAAGTAGAGCAGTGGGTGTGTAACCACGAGAAACAGCTAGTTACATTACATTGCTCATGCAATAGAATAAAATATGTACACGAAGTGACCAACATAGCAGTAAGCAAACTACAGTGGCAGTGGGCTGGCTATGTTTGTCGAAAGCCGGTGAAGCAGATGAATCCTTGACCGGCCTTGATGGACCGACAACCTCGACAAGATGGCTATGAGAGACTAATAGCCATAGTTCAAAACTTCACGACAACCCTTTTTTATGATAGGCTCGCCTTTGAGCCACCTCGCCCGATGGTAAGGCACCTCGCATGATGTGGTCGACGGTGACCTATCCACTCTTGACTTGAAGATCTCAAGGTTGTAGCTATCAGGGGGGGGGGTATTACAACGTCTTAAAACCAAGCTTGTTCCAGTGAGTGAACGGGATGGCGCTAGAAGACTTGTATAGCTTTGTCACTTTCACTCGCCGGAATAAGCCTGGTTTTAAAACGTTAAAACGTGCAAATAAAAGTGCATTGAATCAATTATGTCTTTTCTTTTTATTTTCTCGGCGTTATAATCATCAAATGAGTCCTCCCGAAGTGGGTGGAGAGGGAGGGACTGTCAGACTCATACTGACTTAAATCCACATTGCTCCTTCAATAGACATTCCAGTGTCACGGTTTCCGTTTGTACATTTTCATGACTGGTCCAATCGACAAAGTTGAATTATGACCCACCATTTTTTTTTAGCTTGGTAAAATCATCAAATGTGTCCTCCCACCCAGGGCAGGGCGGCAGAGACTCTCGGACTCGTACTGACAAAAATCCAAGATGTCCTTCAATAGCCCTTTATGTTCCGGGGTCACGGTAATGAGATAAGTCCCGACCCGACCATTATGACTCACCATAAGCTTATTTTCTTACAGACATTCAAATACAATTAGGTCCACATTCGCGTAAACACACATATCCATGGTAACGACTTTGATCTTTGTTATTTTGACGGATTCAAACGATTTGTTGTCAAAATGGGTCATGAATCAACTTTGTCGTACATGAATAAGGTGTATGACTGTTGACTGCGTTCCACTTACCTCTGGGTCGGCGAGGCGCACGGGCAGTCCTACCACGAACACGAGGTTGTTCTGCACGACGCGCACGTTGGCTAGCGCGCGTCGAGACTCCAGCGTCTTGTTCCGCCGTTTCTGCTCGCGCGCCTTCTTCTCCGTCTTTATTGCTGCCACCTGTACATAATATATTATTTATTATGGTAATAGTGAAGGAAAACTTTGTAAAATTACCTAGAACTCTAAAAACTTATACTATTAAACGAGCAATATTATACGGGATCGAGAAGGTTTTACGGGGGCGAAAAATCAATCTAGCTAGGACCTATGTCTGGGAAAATCCGTCATTCACGTATAAAGATTTGAATGCATAACGTTATATAAGTTTTACCGCCTGGACTGGCTTTACCGCGGTTGGTTTCGGCGTTGTCCTTCTATGCTGATGACAGTGGTTCCAACCCTAGCTTTGACTTTCTTTTTTAGGATGTACTCTATTTGAACCCCAGCAGAGTCCGGTCAACTAGCTGGTCAATATAATTCAGAGGCCGGGTAATAGCTAGAGGCAGAAATGGCTTAACACTGTCGGGGCCCAGCATTAGTCGTATGGAGGGCCCTTTGCAGTTGCCAACGACGATATACTACTCCTAATAACACTCGACCGATGTCTGCCAACACATTAGGCAAAGAAGTCTTATATTCGTCTCATTTCGACCAATCCTGTGAGCCGTAAACATACGTTGAGACAGCACAGACCTTAAGTTAGCCAATCACAACGCAGTACCCCGTCCCCCTCGCTTACGTAGTACCTCAGCAACTTTGCAGAATAGTTTGTGTTCTTTAGATCGTGCATGCGGAGTCTAGTATTATATCGTCGTTGGTTAGGTCCTGTCCAGAGGCTGTTTAATTACCTCTCACACCAGAGGGAGGTCACATCCTCATACAATAAAAGATGGTACACAAGTTTTTACCTGCTCTTGACTGAGCGGAGTGAAGTCTGCCGGGTTCTCCGGGTAAGCCTTCCGACAAGCCGGACATAGGCCGTTTTCGCCTTCCCGAATTCGATTCCAGCAAAACCGGCATATCTGCAATTAAAAACAACTCCTTTAACACACAAAATAGGATCTTATTTGTTACGTTTTAAGAATTAGTTTTGTACTGACAGGTGTATTGTCCTTGTAACAAAAAATAGTCTTAATAATGTTTATTTATTTTGTTCTTGACCTAGTCTCGCATGGTGCGAAGATAATAATGATGTATGTATTCTACGATGGTACTAGAATTACCTGAGATTTTTTTTGTATTTGATAGGTCGATCGAGCATACTTTATTGTACAGTCACGAGCAATAACATGTATACACTTAACAAAATTCTAACGCAATTTACTCGTAAAATACTGGTTTAAACTTCGAAATAAGACCTATTTCGTAATAGCATGGCTTCCAAAATAGAAGTCTAATGAAAAGGCAAAATTTTAATCAATATGACCACAGAACACCGCTTTTGAATACTTCTTCTTAGTGAATCCATACTATTGCTCGTGACTGTACACCAAAATTATTACACACGTAGTTTTACAATTTTCTTGATTTGACGGCATGATTGGTTGTGGCTGAGCGACTGCTGCGCTGCGAGTCGCGGGTTTCATTCCCGCCCAAGGCAAATATTTGTATTTTTATGTCCTACAATAAGTTATTACAGGTTCTGGCTAGTTATGTATGAGAGTTTAAATGGTTAAAAACGCACCCAGGATACAGGAGAAATTTCTAGAGCGGGCCAACGTTTATATAAAAAAGTACGGTGCATTATTCGAACATACGACACACAGCGCTCACTGCGTCAACGGTGCCAACAAAAAACAAACAAAAGTATAGAAAATCTGTATTTTTATGCACCCAATAGTTGATGTCCACATTATTTTGTTTATTTGCCTTATCGTTATCACCTTATCAGCGAGATAAATCGACAGGAACTTAGTTGTGATTGAAATATTTTCTTAAAGTCGTTTCTATGGAAAAGGTCAAAATGTCAATGACTTGTTAAGTATTATAATTGTTTTAACTATATCATTTCTTAGAACTACAAATTATTCAATTTATTATTGGGTTTTCTGAGAACAACAAAAAAACAAATCCAATTAATTGACCGACCATTACCAAAATAGAAGTACCCTTAAATATTATTTTATTGTGCTTTTTTAGTATTTTTTGTTAAAGCAGCAACAGAAATACATCATCTGTGAAAATGACGACTGTGTAACTATCACCGTTCACGAGATACAGCCTGGTGACAGACTGACAGACAAACAGACAGACAGCCAGACGAAGAGACAGCGGAGTCTTAGTAAAAGATACCGTTTTACCCTTTGCGTACGGAACTCTAATAAGCAACTATGACACACATTTAAAATCTGAGTGCATTGTCAAAATAATCAGAAAACTTTTCATTGTTAAACTTATCTTCCAAATGTTGTGTTTACACTTTCATTATCTATTCGATAAAAATAAATTTTATATTAATCAACTTTTGTGTGACTTTAACTACCGAAACGTATATTGATAAACAAATATGAGTAAACACTACGTATATCTATTTTATTCTTCTTATTTAAAAAGCGACCACGGTTTTTACGACTTTATCAAAACATGGATATTTCGTTGTTATTGAAGTAATTTTAAGAATGCATTAAACAATAAGTATCCGGAATAAATTCTCAAAATGTTGAAGAAACCCGCATCAACATCTGTTGTGCCGTTTATAAGAAATATGCTGTTACACAGACAAACTAAAAGCAATTATTTTAATTAATAAGAGTCTGGCTTTGCAAGGATTCAATTCAATCTGATAACTAACCAGTGGATTTTCTGAAAACTTCCTTACATACAAATTCTCCTGGCGATAATAAACACAATATTTTTTTTTTCCAATATGGTGTAGTGTTTCGAAAGCTATGTGTGTATAGACAGACCAATATTATAATGCTGAAGAGTTTGTTTGCTTGGACGAGCTAAACTCGGGAACTACTGTTTCGAATTCAAAACTTATTTTTGTTTTGTATAGTCTGTTTCTTGAGGGAAGGTTATCTACTATATAAAAATAAGTCGGGTTTTCCTTCCTGACGATATAACTCCAGAAAACACGAACCGATTTCCATGGTTTTGCATTCGTTGGAAAGGTCTCGGGCTCCGTGAGGTTTATAGCAAAGACTGGTGGCGAAACGGAGTTCGCCGGGTTTGCTAGTCTTCTACTATATAAAAATAAATCGGGTTTTCCTTCCTGACGCTATAACTGCAGAACGCACGAACCGATTTCCACGGTTATGCATTCGTTGGAATGGTCTCCGGCTCCGTGAGGTTTATAGCAAAGAAAACGAAGCCATCTGGTGGCGAAACGGTGTTCGCCTGGTTTTCTAGAAGGATATAAAAGATCACGCTATGACCAAAAGGCGCCAAGCAGCGGAGTGTGAAACCACGGGGAACCACTATACACTATGTAAAGATTTCATTTGATGTTTGCGTACTACATAAAATACTGGTTTAGCCTTTGCAATAATCTTGGGGCAGGTCGAAGAACTGCAGTACTTTTTATACTCTTAAAAACTTTATACCTACTACATTCATATGCAACTTTTAGTATAGCGATGACTACATCCTACAAAGACAAAGGGTACTGATATGATATTTGAAAGATATTAAGAGGAAACTGTAGCTAAAAAGGGCGAAGGTTTTTTTTTAATATAACTTTATACTTGGACTCAATGATATATAAACTATAGATACGTTGTCCGCACTCTAAAATGGCAACAAAAAATGAAGCCAATTGGCCAAATTGCGCATAGTTGCGTCTCCCTCCCGCCGTACTGTGTCATATTTTCTTTCTCTTTCTTCACGCATAGAAGTAGTTCTCGTATTGTCGCCGTGTTCAAGCGTCGCGATGTTCGTTCATGACGTGTCTATATATAATACGTCATTGATTGGACTAGTTACTTGCCCCGGATTTGCAAGGGTGCCAATATGCTTGTAACTTATTGTACACCGCACATTATCTAGGTAAACTTACATTATTGTAAATGCGAAAGTTTCTATGTGTGTTTCATACTCTTCCACAGAAAAAAATATAACTAACCAGATTTGCAAGAAAGGAGGGGGTGCTCAAAAAAACTCCTTTCAGACAAAAAAAGAAATGGGGGAACAATTACATACTACTACGAACTACTTTTTATTTAGACGACTGAATAACAATACTGGCAATTTTTGTTTGCCATTATGGATCAAGATCACACGCGGTTTATTTATTTTTTTGCAATTTATTAATAACTAGCTGTGCCCGCGACTTCGTTCGCGTGGATGTCGGAATTTAACAATGTAAGTATTTTTTAGTGCGAAGCGCTTAATTCTCGCCACGTTTTTTATAAATCATATCGTTTTCATATAACCCTATATTTACAATTTATTTAGATTTTTCAAGAATATTTGCCGTGTTTGTAATAAACGCCCGCTGTCGTTCAAAGGCAGTACTATTCAATTGCTACTGGATTAGAGCACCCATTCCATCCCATTCCATCCCACTCCATCCCACTTCATCCCACTCCATCCCACTCCATCCTACTCCATTACACTCCGTCCCACTCCATCCCACTCTATCCCACACCATCCCACTATAACCCACTGCATCCCACACCATCTCACTTCATCCCATTCCATCCCACGTCAACCCACTCCATCCCATTCCATCCCACACTATCCCACTGCATCCCACTCCATACCACTCCACCCCGGTGCAACCCACTCCATCCCAGTCCATCCGACTCCAGCCCACACCATCCCACTCCACCCTACTCCATCCCACTCCAACCCACTCCATCCCACTCCGTCTCACTCCGTCCCACTCCGTCTCACTCCGTCCCACTCCGTCCCACTCCATCCCACTCCATCCCAGTCAATCCCACTCCATCCCATTCAATCCCACTCCATCCTTCTCTATCCCACTCCATCGTACTCCATCCCACTCCATCTCACTCCATCCAACTCCATCCCATTCCATCCCACTCCATCCCACTAAACCATCCCCTTCCATTCCATTCCATCCCATTCTAGTGTGAGTCTAATAAACACCTTTTCATTCTTTCTTTCCATTCCATCCCATTCTATTCCATTCCACTCTACTCTACTCTACTCTACTCTACTCCACTCCACTCCAAACTACTCCACTCCAGTCCACACCATATTTGAATAGGTATGTAGTTTTTCTATTGGTTCCAAGCTAGATCGCGCTACAGAACTGCGCGTCTCGGTTTAAGTAATTTTACTGACTGTAATTTTACTTCTGGAACACTTTAAATTCAAATATCTTTTGATAGACTGGTCCGATTTCAATGAAACAAAAACTAAATGTTACTTCAAGTTACGGTCAGTCGTTGTGTATTAAAGTTATCTACATAGCTTTCGTACATTTTACGTGATGCCCGAACAAATAAACATACAAACAGACATACAGACAAACAGACAAAAATTCTAAAAATGCTAGAAATGGGTTCTATTGATTGTCCTTTAACACGTTGGCTATATTTTTTGAGTTTTTTTTTAATGTACAAAAATTATTTTTCTACAGTTTTATTATATGTATAGATATAGATATAGAATAGAATAGAATATAGAATAGAATAGATATAGATAGATAGATAGAAGATATAGATTTGAGATACAGCTGTTTTGTAAAGCTGTGGTTTTTTCTGTAAAGCTTGTGCATTGTCCTTTGGTTTATAATGGAAAACTATAATACATTAACTAGAACTACTAACTAATAACTAACTAGAATACATTATATCCCGGTAGGACGTTACCTTGTGATAATTAATCAACATAATTATACGCGGTCAAAAGCCGCTGACACGGGCTAGTTATACATATAAAACTTCTTCTTGAATCACTCTATCTATTGATGAAAGCCGCATCAAAATCCGTTGCATATTTTAAAAGATCTAAGCGCACAGAAGGCCAGACTTTGTTTTATACTATGTAGAGAAAGACGGCATATCACTTGTAATCTGCACAACTTCCACTTAGCTCACAACAGCCGGGAATTGAACTCACATCCTGCCGCTCGGCAATCTAAGAGTTGTGCACTGATGGACCTGATTGACTTGGACCTGATTGACTTTGATTGGCATGCATTTTTAGCACTGTATGGTGGATGGATGGTTTACACTTGCTTATTAATAACCTTAAGGATTGGTAAAACTGGTCAAATTGTTGACAAGTTTCTATACAAAATTTACTTAAGTTTTTTTTTTTGTAAATGTTGCCCTACATTGGAAATTTCTCCTGTTTCGTGGATACGCTTACAAATACTGAAACTTCCATACACAAACGGCCGGGAACAACTACTAACGTGCGGAGATCGAACCCACAACAAGATGAGTAGTGGTCGAAAACTCGGCCACTGTGCCGATCGTGTCCTAATCGTAATCAGTGTCCGTGTGCCGTTATGATCTGTCCCAATGGGAGCCAAAGGCACCACCGAACTTCCTGGATGACAAAAAATGACCTGCATACAATATACATAAAGCAGTCTTCGTATATTGCATGCAGGTCATCTCATACCTCTCATCTTTCACCAAACTAGTTCTACACATGCATAGACACAAGTCATTCTAATATTTATCGTAAATCTATAAACATAGAGTATCTATTGAGCCTTCTCAATTCAAATGTCAAACAAAAGCGCGCAGAAGTGCGAGAGAGACAAGCGAAGAAGTTGTCTTTCTCTATTCTTACAGGAAAGAGAAAGGTAGTGCCATTGTCTCGCTTTCCCTTTCTAAAGAGAGGTCAATATAATGTGTCTCAGTGGCTAAAATAGGGATGTGCCAACGGTGGCCAGGCCTTAGACCCTGGAGGAGCGTAGAAATGGCCAGACCAGCGGGGCTATTGCATATCTCCGTTGACAGCTCAAATGATGATCACTTGCTCTGGTGACCATCAAATAGCTGTCAGATAAACTTTTTAGCTTTTGCATTTGCAATAGAAGTGATAAATGTAAATGTTCCCTAAAATCAACTATTCTAACGCTCTTGAGGCACTCCTCAACTTAGCCTCGTAACAGTAAATTATAGAGGTGTCAAGCCATCCAAGTTCAGTTGACAACAGCTGGGCAGTGACTATCAAGTTAGCCAATAGCACTGATGGACAATTGGCCAGACCAGGGGCCATATTACAACGTCTTAAAACCAGGCTTGTTCCAGTGAGTGAACGAGGTGGCGCTAGACGACTTGAATAGCTCTGTCTCTTTCAAGCTCGCACTGGCCGCATAAAAAGCTAGTTACGGCAATGCTCACATAATAATATTTTCTATGTCTGTGGGTTAATTAAATTAAAAGGTAATTTTCTACATACTTGGTATCCACATGTGCACGGGTAGAAGTGGAGATCGTCCACTTCCAAGGGTTCCATACACAGGGGACATTCCACCTGGAAAAAAGAGGTTATGTGTTAAATACAGCATAAAAATTAATAATTTAAGGCCTAAACTAGCCTAAACTATCGCTTCTTCTACCTTTCGCGAATAACACAAGTCGCAGCACTACTCTTAGGCGAAAATGTTTATTAAAATATCTAGGTAGCGCAAATTGGTAGATCTTATGTCCACCAATAATATGGTCACTAGGACGAGTTATCGTGGGCACACAGCGTTGGCTAACCGTGAGTAATATAGTTTCTTGCGCATTCTTCTTCATGAAGTGGGCATCTAAAGTACCTTCACGGTTATTATGCCTTGTGACTGGGACTGCAGCACCATAATTTCGTAGTTTTTTTTTTAGTCTTCCGACAATACAAAAGTGCCTGTAAGTGGCATCATCGTATCATCGTGGGACATCTACAGCTGAAAATATGCCTACATTTCCAATAGGACAGGTTGGAAGCGGCTCAGTAGCTTACTTGAATTAAATGATTTGATTATGACTATATGAAAGGATTTACCTGCTCTTCTCCACTCTGGTTCAACACTGACATCCTAGCCCCAAGAGCCAATGGTTCTGCACCCTCCTCTAAATGGCAAACAATCTTCAGTGTACACTAGAATATATTCTACTGCAACCTGGAAACAAGAAGAAAAGAACATTCTAGAACCACTCATTTAAATATTAAAAATTGAACCTTCCTATCTTGTAGTAAAGATAAAATTCTATTAAAGAAATGTAGGTTGTTTTGTTTGTATGTTTGTTTCATTATGGTATTTATAACTTATTTCGTTATTTGTGGAAAATTGTGTGGATTGTATATTTATGTTTTCTATTTAATATATAATTATTTTAGGTACCATGTTGTAGCATAATAAGTATTTTTTTTTGTCCCAAATTAATGAGACCTTCAGAAGTTATAAGGTCAAGTGATTTCAATACAATTTTCATTGTGTGATTTAACAAAAAAAATAAAAATAGGTTATTGACTACCTATTACATAAAGAGTGCAAAAGTAATGGGAATTATTAAGAAGTTATTTACTCATAGAGTAATAATATATTTATTGGAGTTAATGGACATTTACTTAATTTATTACGCTTTTATTACTTAATCAGTAATCACATTAATTACGAAACATTAAAGAAGACCATAGAAAAAAGAGAAAGTATAAAAATATTTTAATTAAATAAATGTGTTTTTTTTTCTAAATTTCCAATTTCCTAAAACAAAAAAATTCTGTAAGCACGCGTCCTTGTTATCGTTTTTAATAAAATAGCTTTATCGAGTAGGTAGGTATCATCTTGTATTGAACAGATTACGATAAAATAAAACGTAGATTATTTTTGCAGTTTCTATGACATTTTCGGAAGCTTTAATCAAAGTAAATATTTACGCGTACTTATCTATTTTATTATGTAGGTAAAATTACTATAAGTGTATGCTGCAAATTAAAAAAAAAAGACAACAAATCTATTTTGCATAGCGAAACGCTGATTGCCTGTACACGTCACAAATTAAAGAAGTAAAAAACAAGTTTGCGAAGATAATAAAAATATGTGTGAATGGTTGGAATGCATAATGCCTCATTAAGCTCAGAACGCATTTGATAACAAGCTGCTACGATAGACTGATGATGAAGATTATGCAAGTGCCTTTTAGAAAGGCAGATCAACACTGAGGTCAACATTTATTTTTTATTTTTCTTTGTATTAACATACCATAGATAATGAGCTAGTTTCCAGCATCAATAAATTTCAAAATATCTACTTAGTCCTTCAGTTTTGGAAAATGAATGGACGCTATTTTTTTCTTTTGCTACTCAATACTCAATACATTTATAGCTTCCAAAAGTGTACTTGGGTTTAAGTTTTTACAAAGTTATGAACATGCTAAATCAGTAAATATTCATTTATATAAAACGCGTCAAAATTTTAGAGTGGGGGGGGAGCTTGTGATGTCTGGACGCACTTTGACTCCACGGCATGACGTTTTGTGAATTTAAAAGCGTCGCAAAACTGTCAATTTGGTATAAGGAATAATAGAAAAATATGGGTCAAATATTTTTTGATAATCTAACTAGCAGACTTGTAAGTTTTTATAGTACACACAAGCCTATTATTTACGCTTCAGGATTAACGAAAACTTAAAAAAAAAAACAAAGCATACTAAATTGGAGTAAAGAAACTGAATTTACAATTTACATTAACATTCAAATACCAGCGGAATTGTAAAATCATTTGCATGCATATTTTCGCGCTCCTTGAGTCTGGCTCGCGTTTATCAACGATGCGCAAGCGCCACTCGAGACACGGTTAGTTTATACTATAAAGATTACAAAACTGATTTAGTGAAAGGTGACTAGCCCATCTTTTATGACCACCATAGATTCTCACAGAATACTCTCACCTTGCGTAAGTCGTTATTTACGTTTTTAAGCTCTTTTTTGATAACAAATTGTAATCTTGTAATGAATTTATTTTTATAATATTATAAGACAAACTACAAAGTAAAAATAAAATATTTCTAATAAACTATTCTTCAATGAATCATATTACCTAATTAATTAAAAAAGTAGGTGCTCAGTAAATTCATCATTGTCATGAAACATCATTAATGTGCTTGAAAAAATAGTAAAATACATTATTAAAATAAATGTAAGTAAAGTACTAAAGTTGTTTAGACGATAAAAATATTAGTATTAGGTAGGTAGAT
Organism: Agrotis segetum; assembly: GCA_036375495.1. Lineage (NCBI taxonomy): Eukaryota > Metazoa > Arthropoda > Insecta > Lepidoptera > Noctuidae > Agrotis > Agrotis segetum. The sequence continues at coordinate 2,446,164 of JAQSVV010000277.1, forward strand.
ACATTGATGACCTAAAAAGGAATTGAACAATCACATTACTAAAACAAATAAATACTTAAAAAATTAAAGTGGTGTATCCGTTTGTGAGATACAATACTACAGAAAAAATACATTATTATGACTCTTGTAACGTTGTGGATTACCAACGTTGCATTTCAAAACTATAAATAGTTCATTAATATAAATTTGTAGGTATCTAGTAAATATTCTTGAATTACGTCGAGACAAAAAGTAATTTATAAGTGGGTAGTTCTAAACTGGTAGTAACATTTGACAGTTCTGTAGTGACAGAACTGTGGAATGTTCTAGCTGCGGATAAGTGAGTGGCAATGCTTATGCTGTCTCGCTCTCACACGTGCAAAGTCCAATTCCCCTTCTCTTTGAGCGAGGCATTTTGTAGCAATCAGCTGGAACGTAACACAGTACAGAAATAATTACCGCGAACGCTGGACGTAGTAGTAGACGTAGTTCCTCACTATACTAGGACTATCCAATTTTACTCGTCCCAGACTTAGACAGTTTTTTTAGTCAAATAATAAATATTTAAATTCGATATATTATTAAATTCTGTGTAAGTTCACCCCGGTTTAAGGGTAAGTTGCCAAACCAAATCTTTATAACTGCTAGCTATTGTTTCTATTTTTTTGTATTGAGCAGTTACCTACAGACTTATTATTTTGTGTTCTAATTTTTCTTTGTTAGGTTTTTATTCCGTTAAGCCTCGAATGTTCCATACGCTCGTAGGCCTATACCTAAATAATATTGTGTTAATGCTTCACGCTAATTTAATATTGTGTACCTGCCATGTAAACTCCGTTCTGATGTTGACCAAACTCACAAACGCCTCAAGCGCTTTACGTCCTAGGCTTTCGCTTACGCTGCGAGGTCATCATCAGAGAGGATTTGCAGTGGACCTTTTATTTACCGCTGGACGTTGATTCCAGGGAACAAGATTGGGGTTTAAAATACCCATCCTCAACGTTCGTTGAGTTCGACCGTTGACTCACGCTACCGAACGTTCGAGGCCTGCGCACACACAGCACCTAGCCGCACACAGCTGACCAGCCGGCGCATCCACCATCCTGTCCCTGGGGTCACTCTCACCTCGGGATAACTCCTCGCCATCGCGTCTCTGCACTACGCGATAAGCCAGGACAGTACTTAGTGCGCCTACTTCCACGGAACGATTAAATACCAAGTGACGGCTGTGAACCACGACCTTATTAATAAATTTTATTGTAAACGTTGGTGGGTTCTTTTATTCAACCCACCCGCTAACCGTTACACTGTGTAAAAAAAAATTTATGAAATGTTGCCTGTAATCTTCGAAGTGTACGTTATATTCAAATTCCATGTAAAAGGGGGCAAGCCTTTTTTGCTATCAACTGGACAATATAACCCAGAACAGTGGCTGTTACTGAGAAATTACTGATGGAAAAACCCAATAAAACTGTCCAAATGATTGAAGTGTAAATAATAAGATATGAGGATTGTATTGGACATAGGAATTTAGGAAAACTTCCTAACATATTTAAAAAAAATTCACTAAAATTCTTGACTAAATTAATTAAATGTTTATAATAAAAAAAATCATAAACATCTCCCTTATTATGCAAACACAGTTTATCGCAAATCGTAACTGATAGCAGCAAGATATGTCGATAAAACCAGCGCCCGAATTAAGAAACGATAAAAATATTTCTATATGAGTACAACTTTATTATTATTTATAATCTGTCATCTCCTGTGCAACAAATTATTTGTAGTGGGCCTTATTTGTCAATGTTAACCTATTTAGTAATATGTACATCAATATTTGTACAAGATATAACACTCCTTCAAAAAGTTTTTTCTTTATATAATTGTTTGTAGTTTATAATTCAACTCTATTACACATCAACTACAAGCGGTTATAATTAAATAAAATTATTTTTATAATCATACTCATTAATTTTTAGGTATTTGGGCCTTAAGTTGTGCTTTACTATGTGGTAATTACTTAGAAGATTTTTTGATGTCATTACTGCAGCTATAATTATATCATAATAATATGGCCCTAATTCAAGTATTCTTGATTTAATTGAGTGAATAATTCTCGAATAAGCACACTGGGTGGTTCATTATTAGTTACAGTTAAGGCCAAAGTTGTTACTTTTGTTTATTTTTATTAACCAATAGTCCATAGTCAAAGTAGCCTTTGACTTTGACAAATCTTGTAACAAGGTGATGCTAGTGTTGGGCAAAGAGGTTTGCCAAACTGTTCCCACAAAATGAGTCAACTTGACCACAACCAACACAACTCAATTATGAGTGATTTAAAATCAAATCAATATTTAATGAAAAATAGTATTAATGCCAAACAAATGGTGGTATTTGCCAGAGTTAGAAAACCTACTGAACAAATAGAAAATGAACTGTATTTCTTTCTTATCCAAAACAACTTCTAATTAAGCCTTTAATTTGCATATCCACATACACATAGTCTTTAAAGTTACAAATAAATACAATTTTCTTGGTCTGCGTTATAAAGAATTTCTGGAACCTTCTATGTAAATAATCTTGGGCATTAAAATGATTGACTCAAAAAAAAATCATCTAAATGAAATGGATTTATTACTTTTATAATGGTTCTCATCTTGCTATGAGGGAAAGAGATATCTTTTTAATATTTTTTTGTCATAAAGTGGCATGGGTAAACATAATAGTAATAATAAAATTCTTACTATCATTTATGAATCATACTAGTATTTTTATGTAGATATAATACATTTTGATAATAAAAATAGCATCATGCTGAAGAAACTGGTTATTTGCTGAACATATTGATGAATAAAATCAATCAGAAGAATATCCAATACAGGTATAAGTAAAGTTGTTTCCTCAATATACCTATTTATGTTATCAATATATAAATAAATAATTAACAGGTTTTCCTGCTGGACTAGTAAAACAATCTATGTTTGATTGTAATTTATATTACAAAAGGTAAGCATTATGAAAATTATCATAAATGGGTCAACCCCAGAAAATTCATATTCTTAGTGAATTTATTATAATTATGTTTTTGACATATTTTTTTTACATAATTATGTTTAATGTAGACATAAGAATATATTTTTTAAGGCTTCCTGGCCCATAATGTATTAGTATAAACAATGAGTGATTCAATGTTTTTTTTTCAATGTAAATGCCATATTTCATAACTCAATGAAAGATATCTACCCGGTAATAATACTAATAAACTATTGGCAACAATTGCAATATAACAATAAGTTATTGACACATTTTAATGTATAAGTCCTGTCTGAATCATGTCTTTATTATTGATTACAAAATTCTTGTTCAAAACTTTTATTTACTTCCAAATACCATATTCACCTACTTTGCAATAGTTTCTTATATGGACACTACATTTTAACGAGTATGATTACTAAATGCCCAATATTGTATCTTATAGCAAATAAGTTTGATTGTTTTGAAATTGACGAACTTGTTTTAATGAACAAGATTAACTTTAGAGCTGAATAACAAACAATAATAGTATGTTATTCAAAATCGACAAATATTACATTTACTGTAATATCAAAAAACTGACAAAAAGCCACATCATCTACAGGACAAGACAATCCTGGAATGTAGAAATCGGACTAACAAATTATAGTAACTTTGTTGCAGGTCTGAAAAAATTGATTATGTTCTTAAAGCCACCATACCTTTTAACAAGAAGTTGTATCCATATGGCTTGTCTTCTCCTGGGATTCTATGTGTAGTGTGATGCACAGATTTAGCTACTATGTAAGTTGATTATAATTAAACTTATTACTCTGGCCGAGATCCCCAAAATTAAACAGCAAACACTTTAAAAACATACACCAATTACTTTGTTAACAGATGACCTATATAAAAGGTTGTGTAAGTGGGTAATGCATTAAAATAAACCCACTTACAAGTTTATTATCAACTGTGTGAAAGCCACAACAAAATTGGAGACAGATAAAGTACAGTTAGTTAGAAACTATCTAGTTTATGTACCCCTCTAATGGACAACAAGATTATGCTTATTATAAAGCCTTTTGTTGATGATTAAGTGATTCATTTATTATAGGATATGAACAAAAGACTTCACACTTAAAAGAATTACAAGAAAAAAGGCTGGATCAAAGCAAAAACTGAATGAAAACAAGTGAATGGACTGTAGAAAAAACATTATCAGCAATCAGCCGTGATTCAATAAATAATGTTTTATTCAGGTAAACAGTGAAAATACGTATCCAACAATAAGCTGGGGCGATAAATGGATCGCAACAATGACTCAACCCAGTTGACAAGTTCACTATTTGACATTTTACCTAAGAAAAAACAATTCAATCTACTGCTTTCGTAAGCGTCTTGTAACCACTTTGAACACCCAATCATCAACATATTTTTGAAAATAATACGTTTACAAGCTCACAACACAGTTTACGTTGCATATTATGTACCTACTCTCGTAACTAGATGTACGTCGGTCAGCTGCCATTCAAAAGAATATGTGGCAAAAGTCAAACTTTCATTTCGTACAAGGATACACTAAAAATACATTATAAACACTCAATATACAACCACTTACGCGTAGGAATATGCAATCTTTACTTTCATTACACGATTCCATTTTAGGAGAAAAAAATTAAAATCGATGTTTACCTTACGTCTTCTCTCAATGCAAATCTTTTCTATTGCAGAACGAGACTGCTAACCCTTTCGCTAGAGTCGACGATGAATCCTTTCCAACGGACCTACAATGCGGTTCACGAATCAATTTAAAATAAAATGCAAAGCTGAAATAAATACAACTGTCCCGAAGATATTTTCTGCGAGTTACTATACATTTGTTTTATGAAATGGCCTAATCTTTTACAAGATTCCGTTCTGTATTTCCATAGACAAATTCCTTATACTTTTTAATTTCGAATAATGAATGAGTAATTTTCCACTTTTGTCAAGGATGCTACTTTCTCTCTTACAACATATTTTTTATTTATTATTTCTATTTTCTAGCAAAAATTGTATTTATTTGAAATGTGTGATAAATATAAAATTATTATAAGAAAACTGCGTAAATAATAAAAACTCCTCAAAGGCAATATTGTGAAAAAAATGTGATTGGTTGGAAAATTATAACCATAGACAATATCAAACTTTGTACCAATCACAGCTGTGAAAATGGGTTGACGTTGCCATCACACGAGCTATTCATTCTCTCTACGTTACTCTCACAGAGTACTTTTATTAAATAAGTTATTATACATCTACTCTGAAGAGCAACAATGCCACTATTTTTTTGATTGATTAAATCAGTATAATATATCACATTTTTAGAACAGAGTTTTCTGTAATGTTTACATGGTTTACAAAACTAAAACAAATTGTGATTTATTATCTGTGGTATTGTGCGTTTTTGATTTTGGCTTTTTCCGTTTCCGTTACAAAGGATTTACGATTTTGCGGGAAAATCAAATACTGGAGCTACTAAAGTTTAGCAGGTGAATTTGCAGCAGTATGCAGCAGTTGAGCTTGATACTTAAAAGGAATTTATACCAATGTTTGATCGGTCACATGAAGTGACTGAAGAGGCATTAATGGCTTTTTAGCTTTTTAAGTAGGTAAGGTAAACAACCTTTTCATATTCTGTTGTTATTATACAGTGCTCTGTAAGTTTCTGTAAGTATAGATTTTTTGTTGCTTATTCCTGACTGTCTCTGACAGGGACATGATAAAACGTTAGTTTTTGAAGCAGCTAAAATCTTAAAACCTACCAAGTGGTGTTTAGATCACAATTATAAGCATCCTGGTAAAAGCTGGCACTCAGTAGCGCAGTCAGCTGGCCAATATTAATGAGATGATACTGCCTCAAGGCAAGATTTCTATCGACCATCAACATTTTTTTTTGGTTCTTTTCGTCCCTCTTTGGGGCAGGCAAAGGGAGCTGAGCCCATACCAGGCGCTGTCCGAAGGGGGGGTTCACAGGGGACATGACACCCCCAAAATCTAGGGTCACATTGAAATATCTCAAAAAAATGCCAAATAATAAAAGGTATAAGGTTGAATAGGTCTTGTGCACTAATGTTTATTTTATTCTAGATACCTATTTTTTATTAGTGTAGTAAGTGACCCCCCCCCAAAATTTCAGGCTACGACCGCGCCTGGCCAATACAGTCAATGGACCATCAACAAAGGAAGCGTAAAGGCGTTCTGTTGTATCTTGTGTATTTACAGTGTATATTTAACGCCCTGCCCACCCTGTAAAAGTCGTGAGTTTTCTAAGTGTAATCATAATCTTGAAAAAAAAGAACTAGCTATTATAAAGCTGAAGAGTTTGTTTGTCTGATTGATCGGCGCTTATCTCAGGAACTACTTTACCGATTCTGTACCGAATGGGTAAAACTAATTCGGTACGGAATCCTAAAACGTACGTGTAAGCGCGGGTGTGTTCATTGATATCACATCTGCATTACATCGCGCGATGCGATCGATTCGATAGTCCACACTCTCAGTTTATAGTATATAGTCTATGGTCCACACCACAGACTTCGCTCATAGTGGCAGGTGAGTACAAGCTATTAGGTATGATGGGGTTACTTATCTACACAAGATAAGAATTAAAACATGAGCTTACAAGCATATTATATATTTTTTTATAATAATTAAGAATAAATTCTTACATCACGAGTTATAAAATAAATACATTTATTGCCTTAAATTAAGTCCAAAAGTACTCTGTACAATTATTGTTAGCGATGTACAAACGAGAACGACAAGTAAAAAATATCCAAAAACAAAAAAATAATAAAATTAAAAAGGGCCTTATCGTGAATCAGTAAAGTTTCCACAATTCTCCGTGTGACAAATCTACGAACAACTTAACAAATTGTGTCAGAATCACAACCAATAGTTTGCATCTTAATTTCATCTCTTATCAATATTACACAAACTATTTTATATCATTGCTCTTCGCTTATTACTAAAACAAGAACCATTCTTTACCTTATATTATAATTACAATTAAATTAAGACTATCTAATTGCTAGCGGGTGTTTCTTACTGGACTGTTGTGCTGTTTCTTCACAATTACTCCATGCCCTTTGTAATCTCGAGATCTGAAGTTGTGTGCAGACTGTTCTACGTTCCTTTGAGCTAACACCGCTGTGCATAAATCTTTATAATAATTTCGTTGGAACGCGCTTCGTGTCTCCGAGACTATTTATTAGACGTGTGACGTCATCAACGATACTTGGCAATTGGCACAAAGCAGCAAATGAGATCATGAGACTACTGGACTAGTATCGTTATGATGCTCAAATTTAGCTTAGACCTTATATTAGACATGTCGACCACGCCCCTTAAGAAAGTAATTAATTAGTAATTAATTATTAAAAATGTTTAACCTTTCAGTATTTGAAATGGAGATCATTTGTGCAAGATTCGTCAAATACTATTTCGATGCCGATATTAATAACGCGTCTTTTTTTAACTAGTTGATACTATTTTAAACGTGAAGCTAATTTGGGTTATCATTTGTGCTACACAAATTAGCTGGACACGTTTAGAAATACGTAAAATGAGAGGGATTTGTTTATGTTATGATCGAGTTCCGCGAGTTTTGAGTGTGTGTGTGTACGGTAGTTGCAGTCTGCACACAAGTCCGGTGTGTGATCGCTCATCCTCGCTTCGCATCCGCCGGGGTTCATTGCTTTTTAAACAAGGCATTACTTAACCAAGGCCACTGTGTCAACCACAATGTGCGACTACTAGCCTAGCATATTAATATGCCCTATGTACTATGATTAAAACAAAAACTGTTGCGATCAGATAATCTTGGCATTGTTCATACAGAATTACAGACGATAATAAATTAAATAAGACGGTTAAAAATATCACGAAATTAAATTCATGTGGCAAATAATATGGCATCAGATTTTAAGTACTTTTAATAATTAAAAGTAAAGACTGCTAGCACTCGCTTGCCGCAAGTTTTAGCCTTAAGTAGAGTATAAAATGATAATGATATACTCGACACTAGCGGTATTGTAATATTAAGAGCCTAGTAAAGGTATTGGAAGACAGAAAAAACATTGCTATTCAGATCAAACGAAACAGTTAATAAACTGACACATTAATTTTCAATTTATACTGACCATTAAGCCAAATAATTATAATAAAACCAATTTCACTAATTAATTAATTAATATAAAACTAAAATGGACAAAACATATAAAATTATGTACTTCTGTGTTATTAAAGTAACCAAAGTGCGGATTCAATAGTTTAAGATTACATTTTAACACAGGGTCGGGCTCCATTAATTTCAAAATTGACTAGATATCTGTGTGCATAGGAATCATATATAAAAAATAGCTAAGTAAAGGAACCGATACACTGAAATTCTGGCATGTCTGTGTAAAAAACCATCTAAAACTAATTTATTGCCATAAGCAAAAAATTACGTCTAAAAACTGTACTTTAAATTATGTAGTAGTACACAATAACACGTCTAAATTTTGTACAATTTGTACAAACGCATCTGCATTCACTAACATAAAATTCATGCTCAGTCAAGAAACCTAGAATAATGACCTAAAACGAAACCGATACGCTACAATAAACATAATAAAATTAGTTTGAAAAACTTCACAACATCGAAAAATCTCACAATAATACGCGGACTAACGAAAATCACTAACAAAATATTTGATCTCTCATTTCACTGGTGTACAATTTATTAAGTACGGTCGCGTGTCTCACCGCCGGGAAACACAAACTACCACCGATCAGTCTGCAATACAAAAGAACGAACGTCGCTAGTGGTGACCAGGTCGCCGGGCCGCGCGCCGGGCATCACTTGGACGGCTGGTAGGGCGGGTAGGCCTGGTGAGGCTGGCCCGCGCGCGAGCCCGTCGCGTACAGCTGCTGCTGGAAGTTGTGGAACTGCGCCGCGTACGTGGGGTCCGCCGTGGACGGCACGGCGAAGCCCTGGCCCTTGAAGCCCGGGCCCGGCCCGCCCATGGACGGCGGCAGCGGCTGCGCCGAGCCCATGCGCACGTTGCCGGGGCCCATGCCGCCCTTCACGCCGCGGAAGCTGGGCCCGCACATGGGGTTGGGCCCGGGCCCGCCGAACGGGTCGGGCATCTTGGGCGGCGAGTTGAACCCGGCCGGGTAGTGGTGCGGCATGCGCAGCATCCCGGGCGCGCGCATGACGCCGCGCATGCCGGGCTCCATGTCCATGCCGCGCCCGCCCGGGAAGTACGCCACGCCGCCCTTGCCGCCCTCCATCTGCATCTGTGGGTTCGTCACTCGCTGCAGGAAGTCCAGGCTGGGGGGACCTCTAGGGCCCGAGTTGCAAGGCATCTGAGGCCTCGTGGGCAGGTACTGTATCGTGTTGGGTGCGCTCGCTTTCACTTGCACGTTGGCACCGTTGAAGGGAGGCATCTTCCCGGGACCGCCCATTCTGGGTCCCATCATTGATGCATCGGGACCCATCGGTCCCATCGGTCCTCCCATGGGCCCTCCACCCATTTTCGGACTAAGATTCATATCTGGTGGGAAGTCTCCGCCGCCCATCATGCCTTCCATGGGTCCGCCCATTCCTGGGCCTCCCATGTTGTCCATATGGCATCCTGGAAAAAAACAAAAGTTTAGTAACCTTGATAGATATTCAAAAATTACCTATTTACTAATCGATTAAATAAACTACTACAAAAATAACAACCCCTCACCTAATTCATTCATCATCATATGAGGATGTCCATGCGGATGCATTGAGTGATGATGTTGCATATGGTGTGGTCCTGATCCGAAGGGTCCCATGTTGCCGCCGTTGGGTCCCATGGGTCCGCCGGGCCCCGGGCCGCCGCCTCCCACCGTGTTGGTGAGCTGTTGCGACATCTGCGCCAGTGAGGAGATGGGGTCGAAGGAAGACGTGGAGGTCATGGGCCCGTTGGGACCCTGGTTGGGGTTGATGGGAATGTTGTCTGGCCTGTTCATACTGCACGGACCGGGGAAGGGTCCGGGAAGACTCGTGCTGTTAGGCCCGCCGGATAGTGTCGTCTGTGGGTGAATAAGATTTGTATTTAGCATTTTTTTTATATTTGATTTGAAGACACTAAAACTTTATTGTTTTTCTCTATAATCTGACGTTCATATACACGCGGTAATTGGCGAACTTCCAGTCTGTGAAGAACTGTTTTTATCACCTAACTTTTATGGTGAAGTGCCAAAAGTTAAATATCTTGCAGTAGCATTGATTTGTTCCGGTGTAATCAAAATGACAAAAATATAAAATGTTTTACAATGGAACCGGGATTCTTACTGCCTACTAATATTCACATTTACAAAATTCAAAGACACATTCGTTCATCTCCATTTTCGGACACTTGAATTATCCAAAGGACGCTCACTTTATAAGCTCAAGTTTTTACGGGCAAGAAAATCCCAGCTACTACACTACATGTTCTACTGCCCATTTCAAGAGAACTTACTTCATTATTCCCTGCCATAGAATCATCCATGGAGCCGCTAGCTGTGGTGACTGCGCCGCTGTTGGCGACACTGCAGCTACTCTTGACACTGCCGGCACAAGATGACGCTGACGACGCTGGTGCGTAAGGACCTTGGTTCAGGTTAGGTGTGTCTCTTTGTGGCGTTTTTGATGCACTGTCTTGACTCGACCGGTTTGATTGCGGACTTGGGCGGGATTTTTCGTCTGAACAGAGTAATTAAGAAGATTTAGTATATTATTTTTAGGTTTACTGGGTGTCAAAATTACAACCAGGCTCTTGTTTCTATGCAGTAGTCGTAAACAATATTGATTCTAAAACTTTAACTAAACATTTAGATCTACAATAAAACAACTCCGAGAGACATTGTCAATCTATTAAATCTGCTAGAACAAAATGGAAACATTCGTTTTCCAAAATTATCTCAAAGACAAAACTGCTGACTTTATGATTTTTTTTTTTTTTGTTTAGGAGCCTAATTTGTGTGCCACTGCTGTGCAAAGGCCTCAATCAAAATAAAAGCGTTTATTTCAAGTAGGGTTACAGGCACTTTTGCACAGTCAATGACAAAAAAGAAACAAATATACGAGTACTATAAAATTATGGTGCTACTACAGTCCCAGTTTCAAGCAGTGTTGGGCAAATTTTAATTGAATTAACAATTAAAAACTAACAATTAATCAATTGTATTTGTGAAAAATACAACTAACAATTATTTAATTGTTAACTGTAGCAGTAACAATTAACAATTAATCAATTGTTAGTTGTGGTTTACTACAATTGACAATTAATTAATTGTTAGTTGTGGTTTACTACAATTTACAATTAATTAATTTTCAATTGTTTTGGGAATTTTAATTAAAAACAAACAATTAAAAAATGCTGCTGTATAATATAAAGCCAGTTTATTAAATATTTAATACACCCATGTGCAGTGTGACACTGATAAACTGTCAGACTCTATCAGACTGTCAGAATGTCCGACTGATAAACTGTCAGACTACGTCAGATTCTCTGTGAGACTGTCAAATTCTGTCAGGCTCCGTCACACTATGTCAGTCTCTGATACTTTTTGAAGTGAAAACTTCTTTAGCGGCGTTGTACACTTTTTCTGTAATGGGTAAAAAATTTAAAACTCGCGTCAGGGTCACGTGACCCTGATCGAAAATGAGTAAGACGTCATTCAAATTAAAAATAAAACATAGTAACAAAAAAGTTTTCACTTCTACCGGCACTCCTGGAGTGCAACCTTTTTTTTCAGACTGTCAGACTGATAAACTGTCGGACTCTGTCAGATTGACAGACTGATCTACACTGTCAGACTGATAAGCTGTCAGACTCCGTCAGACTCGGACTGTCATAATCAGTCATCATAGTGCCCCCCCAGGGTTCACCTATTCCTGTAGTAATACACATGTTGGCAACACATAAAAGACAGATTAGACTACTTTCGTTTTGATACATAAAGTTAATTGTTAGTTTTAATTGTTTCAAAAAAAAACTAAAAAAGTGAATTGCGATTATTTTAATTGCGAGTTGCAATTGACATACGTTAATCAAATTAATTTAATTGAAAGGTGCAATTAAAGTTTAATTACAATTAAATTTAATTGTAATTAATTTAATTGCAATTAATTTTTTAGTCAATTAACAAGACAATTGACAAATTAATTGATTAATGCCCAACACTGGTTTCAAGACATAATAATTGTGAAAATACCACCGCATGCTTACATTTATTATTTCTGGACACCGGAAAAAAGTGAGCACGCCACTGTGGTTAGGAAGTAGAAAGCTGTTTCCACTTACCCTGGCACTTTGTATTGGCAGCGGAGGTGGGTGTCTGTGGATTGTTAAAGCCAGGGCTTTGCTCCAAGGAGAACCGTCCTGCTCTCGCTTCTGACAACGACCCGTGAGGTTCGGGAGTACCCGGCATCATGCTATAGAGAAAACAAACATCGTTAATTAAGATTATGAGACCCCACAGTTAAACTGTGTAAGTACGTAAGCAGTTTTGTGGGGCTATGTATTTAGTTTTTTAAATTTTTAAGAGAAATAAGGAATTCATTCTTTAGACTCATCATGATCATCAGCCGGAAGACGTCCACTGATGAACATAGACATAAGTTCGCCCCACGACCGAAATCCTGCGCTAAATTAGTGGAACTACTATCCTGATAATATAAGGCTGAAGATTTTGTTTGTTTGAACGCGATAATCTCAGGAACTACTGGTTCGAAATGTTTTTTTTTTTTTTAATTTAATTATCTATTTAAAGAGAAAGGCTATAGGCTATTATATCATCACGCTAAGGCCAATACGAGCGAAGCGCCGATTAAGAATGCTTCAAAATCGGGGTTCAACGTTAGCTCAAAGTAACTACTCCACGCGGACGAAGTCGCGGGCAAAAGCTAGTCTTTAATGCAATTTGATGTAATGACACTAGAGTCACGTTATAAGGACTTCGTGGCGCAGACCGTTCAGTGTTGTTCGTTCACTCGTATAAATGAATAGCACGTCACGGAACGGTACGTGTCGGCACTGTAGTGTGCGGTTAGGCCTTTACTTCTGACTTGTGTAACGTTATCACGATACATAGTATGACACTAATTTTTAGCATTTAATTTCAGGGAGAACTAGTAACGTTACATCTCAGCCTCGGACTTAAACGTGGACACCAAGGTAGCTTTCAGAAAACGCCGCAAGAAATGTGTAATTTTCCAGTTGAGTCTGCATTCGAGGTTCCAGTAGACTATACCTTATTGAATTTAGACTGTACCTTATGTAAATTCTTGGTGTTACATAATTAGGTAAGGTATTACCACCTAGATTATTCGATAAGATCTAAGTTTACAAGTTGTGCAACGCACGCGTTTCACATTAGTGGAAAGTTTAGACATTGATGTAGTTATAAAAAAATCTCCACTTAAATAATAGTAAGATTACAGCATGTAACAAAGCATACATACCCGCCAGGTGATTTCTGATTAGAATTAGATTGTGGTGTTTGACCCCCACTGTTTGACGGCGGCCCGTTGTCTTTTAACGACGTATTCGGCTGTTTCTGTATCGTTAATTCTTGACCTGCCATAATTTAACATCAAAATATTACATAACCATAGACAAAAAACAAAAAGGATGTGTTGGACGAACAATGTAGAATGAAAGAACGAATTAGCCATAGAGTATGAAAGTACATTATGTTAGCACATTTTCACCAACCACCACCAAAATGAAAACATAAAAATATAGAAAAACACACACAAACACTACTATGAGTCTATGAAACACATGATACGACCAAAATTTACATTTAGAGGGTAGTTACACATTTTTTATGATGATAAAATGTGTAACTACCGTCAAATATGAGATGAAAATTGTAAGGTGACCGAGTATTCAAGTTAGTATTGAAGAAACTTGGTAATCTTACAGTATTTACGGAGAAAACATATATAGCGAAATAAAAATGCATTCTTAATTAGAGTCACAAGCAGAAATAATACAAAAGTATTTGAAATTAACCTGGGGTTACACTCAAAAACATACCTTATTAACCAAATTGCATTAATTCCTAATATTCGTTCACCAAGTAAGTCAAGTAAGGTAAAATACACTGTATTCGTTTGTTATAAGAGTTATTATCCCGTATTTTTTTAAGAAAAAGATCAAGTGTGACCCCGGGTTTGAAGATATTGATTATTTCTGCGTTCTTCCAATCAAGTTACCTTCGAACTGGTTGAGGTACGATATTTGCTGCGGCGACGGCACGGGCATCAAACTCGGCTCCTTCCCGTGCGAACTACCCTGTTGATTCTTCTGCTGTTGCGCCGCCAAGCATTGGAGAGTACGGACAAACATCCCCTCGTCTAGTTTCTCTAGTATTTCTTTTGTGGCCAATGTTTGATCCAATAATTTGGTATTTGGGTCCAATATCCAATTTGATATGGCCACGTGAGTTAGGGTTTAGTCCAGTTTTTGAGTTTCAGATGCGTATTCCGTATTTTTGTATGATTATGTTATTCGTTGTTATTTCATCACACGGTGGGATTTCAAGCGTCAAGCGTTTTGCGGGGGGAGGGGAGGGAAAACAAAAAATACGCATTACAACTACAGAAAAAACAAAAAAAAAATAAAGAAAAAAAATACGCTCCATGCCAATGTGTCGGGATGAAACGTGACAAAAAAAACTTTAAAATTAAATCTCTGTCGTGGTTGGGAAAATGTCTAACACAGAAAAATATGAGCATGCTCTACTACTTCTATGGCTTGATTTCATGTATTACTTTTCATGCGACATTTGTTGACTTACCATACTTATGAATTAAAAGGACATTTAGTAATTCTATAAACCCCACTTTATTTGGGGGTCCCTCTCTATTAGGACACCATAATATATATCTTTAATATTGTACAGAACCCAACCGTAATATGACGCATAAAGTTTTAACAAGACTTGGAGATGTCACACAGTTATTATTTGTAACAGCAGCATATGTCTAGAAACAGATAATACTTTTTCCGAAACTTTATATGTCATAATACTCAGATCAAAGAAAAAGGCAGATAGAACGCTCGGAACACACAAGTGTCTCTACCAAAGTTAGTACAAAATCAAATCGAATTACATTCCATAATGTTTTCTTTGTTTTTGAGAACAACTTTTACGATGGTTAAAGACACGAGACGGCATATTTTGGCAAAAAACAACAACGACGCGCAGCTTGGTACGACGCGTAGCTTGGTACTGTCGCGACTTTGTATTCGATTTTGATTTTGTATTAACTTTGGTGGACCCACTCGCGTGTTCTGAGCGCTCTATCTGCCTATTTCTTTGATCTGAGCCATAATACTGCAAATTATAACCTATCAGTCAAAAATGATAACGTAGGAGTCAGTTACCAATCAATAAAATAAAAGGAATTTCTCTCTCTCCATTCTATTTCTTTCTCTTTTGTGACGATAAGTTTCAAGATAAGTATGTCCTTTAAATTCAGTTACAATAGAAAGTTTAGTTCAAAAATAAATGCTGAAGCATCGGTACCGACCTGGGGCGTCGTTCTTAGGGCCTTGCTTGCAATGCGCGGGACTGTTGAGTCCCGAGCCAGCCCGAGAGGCCTCCGCCGACATCGGCATTTGCACAGAACCATGGCCCGGAGATTGCGTTGCTGCGGATCGTGAATAACGATCATCTAGACAATGTAAGTTGAAAGTCATGTGATTTAGTCTATAAAAACATCGTTGGCCACAACATAATCATTTTATTACTCTACTGGGTCTCAGGCTTCCTCTGTCTGAGATGCGTTTTTTTTTAAACCTTTTCCTCACACTAGAAATTTCTCCTGCTTCTATGTGTGTAAACGTATGTACTGCTGTTGGTGTATCTACTAAATAAATAAATACACTAAAAGCGCTCCCTCACCGCGAGCATCCACCTGTAATCCTATCCTACTAATATTATAAATACGAAAGTTTGTGAGGATATAATGTAGGTATATTTGTTACTCTTTCACGCAAAAAAACACTGTACGGATTTGGCTAAAATTTGGTACACAGATAGTTTATAACCTGGATTAACACATAGCCAATTTTATGGGATAGTTTCCGAGTTGTAGCGGGTGAAGCCGATGGCAACAGCTAGTGTAACATAAAAATGCGCAGTTTGGTGCTCCATTGTGTTCGAATGTTCGAATCTGTAACATTACACGACAAGTGAATGCTCGCGGTGAGGGAGCGTCCTAACACCCAGACCCCAAACAACTACTTATAAGTCTTACACATATTTGTTGCACAGCAGTTCAATCGCTCAAGCCACTGCGATAACCGTAACGTGCCTTATTGTTAAAGAGTCACAATCTATGTGGTTACGGGCCTAAGCCGAAAATTGCATACAAAAAGTTCAAAGCAGTAGTCAATAATTTGGTTTGCCCAAAATCCAAAAGAACCTTGGCAAAAATTACAAATTATTTGAAAAAGTAGGTATAAGTTTAAAACATAAAATGGAGGATTAATAAAAGTTCCCAATAATTACCTACTTAAGTTGCTAATAACTTACCTATAGGCACAGAGGCGGATCGGTGTAAGGGCGAAGTTCCATAGGGCGGAGGCGGGAGGCACCCGCCCCTTTCGGAGCAAGGCGACTTTACTTGTGTGCCTGTAAATTATTTGTACATTACTAGTTGTTGTCCATCACTATGTTAGGTGGCCAAAAGGAACCTGTCGATTAAAAATATAATAAAAAAACCAGTGTGCTGTCTGAAAAGAACATTTCACAAACTTTACGACTTCCGCCATGTTCAAATCTTTTACAAATATCACAAGAAGTTTGAAAAAGCGGCATTTGCATTGTCTTGCACAGTTACTGAGCCCTGTGAAGTTCTGAATAGAAATTCCTCCACAAAAATGCTGGTATCCAGCTGGATTTGGTTAGACTGGAAGCCAACCACAACATAATTGGTTAAGGTAGGTTCTTAGCTGCCACGGCCTATTTTAATTATTAATAACTTTATTTTGAATTGTCTTTTTATTGTACTATGGACACTATTAACTTGCCACATCGTTCTCACATAATGTACCCATCTGATGATGAATGATCATGTAACAAAAGTTTTGTAATAATTTTGGCGATTGAAAAAAAGTGTCCATGGAGTTTCTTGCTCATTCTTCTCCATAGAGATCTACGCTTTAGAATGAGCACCTACGGTACTTTCACAGTTTTTATGTCTTGTGACTGGGACTGTAGCACCATAACTATTTTTGTAATTGTTTTATTTTCTGTCATTTGATAATTCATAAGTGCCTGTAATCGGCCTAGTTGAAATAAACGATTTGATTTTGATTTTGGTAGCTAAAGTCCAGACAGATGCAATGGCCGCCATCTGTGCAAGCGAGACTCTTTATATTTACGCGGGAGTGACAGAGACAGATAATAGGTCAATGTACGAAATTCCTGTTTTGTGACCGGACTTTAGCTACTAAAGTAACTGTCAAGATAACAAATAAAGACATGATATTTTCTTTTGGTTTACTGGCTTGAAAGGCTGCAAAGATGATTTTTGGCGCGAGTACTTGAATTGAAAACTGAGCGAGCGAAGGCTTCTAAGATTGAACCGCGAGAGAAACGAGCGGTTCAAATATAGAATCCTGAGCGATGCGAAGTTTTCAAAGGTACGAGACGTAGAAAAACTTTGCTGCCAAGTGTAACACACAACTTTTCACCTCACACAGTGAGGAAATGTAGTGGGGGCGGCTCGCCTGTCAGTGTAGAAAATAATTGAATTCAACTTGTTCGAATTTTAAACAACCAACACTTTGTGCTCTAGAGCACAAAATGGAGTTTTGCGCTCAGATTTTGAACGAGAAATAGAACCTTTCCGAGCAGGTGAAGTGAAAAATTATTAATCAACTTTCAAGTAGTCAACATAATCAATTCAACTTACTCATATCATTATCCATAGACTTGGGGTCATCGAAGAACTGGTGGTGTATCTTCTGCCAGTCGATGTCTGCGGAGGCGGGACTCTTGGGGCTCCGCAGCCCCGGGCCGGGAGCCCTGCCGCCCGGACCCAGCCCGCCCGGGTCGCCCGGACCCATCTGCATGCGGGCATAAGACTGTTAATGTTGTAGAATCAATCTAGTACAAAATGTTTTAATTGTAACAACTAGTGGCGACATCTATACTACTACAAACTAATCTGACATATTTGACAACTATAGGGTCTAGCCAACGATGATATAATACTAGACTCGTAATAGCAGGCGACCGATGTCTGTCAACACATTAGGCAAAAAAGTCTTATATTCGTCTCATTTCGACCAATCCTGTGAGCCGTAAACATACGTTGAGACAGAACAGACCTTGAGTTAGCCAATCACAACGCAGTACCCCGTCCCCCTCGCTTACGTAGTACCTCAGCGAATGGACAGAATAATTTTTGTTCCTTAGATCGTGCATACGGAGTCTAGTATTATATCATCGTTGGGTCTAGCAAATGACACCGCTAGCAACCCGCTTCCACCCGGTGCTATTGGAAGTCCAAAGGGGAGGCCTATGTTCAGCAGTGGACATCTTACGGGTGATATGATGAAACAACACCCATCTCAGGTTAAATGATCGTTTTTTTTGGGATGTTTTGGTCATCAAATAAAGGCTAAAATTTAAAGGCGCATCAATAATTCTTTTTGTATACCAAAATGGATAAATGGACACCAAATCTAAAACTCGCTTTAGCAAGATTTCAGGGACCCCGAAGTTCGGTTTGGTTAGGTTCCTTTAAACCTTGTACACATAAATAGAAGCCCCGCGAAGCGGGGCTTCGTCGACCCTGTTTAGGTAGATTTTTTTTTATTACACATATTAGGTTTATTACTTAGGAAACATTATTTGATGACCATTTATCCATTTTGGTAACCGTTTAGAATTTTTCTGGTAGTAAAATAGGTACTTTTTTGGGTGGTGTTTAAACACAAGTCTCAAATAAATCCTCCTGCCCTGGGTGAAGGCGAAGGGACTGTCTTACTTTAGTAAATCCACTCTGTTCCTTTAATTGTCCTCTACATTTCAGGGTCATTTCTAGGTTAGCAAATGATTCTGGGTAAAAACTTTATACACTTCATCCATTAAATTGTAACTTTGCTAAGGTTTCCTGCTAATAGCAAAAAGTAGCAAAACGAATGATATCTTCATGTTTTATGGGTTCCTGCCTGAATTATTTATTTGAAAACTTAAGTATTTTATTTTATTTCATTAGGGATAACAAACAGTAGCGTATAATAATTAAATCACAATATTTTGTAAACAGAAGTAGCATATTACACTGCTAACGACGATATCCACAAATTATTTTACCAAATAGAAAAAAAAAATACACAGTACACAGGCGTACCTAATAATATCATACCATTTTATCTACCAATCAACTTTTTAAGTCTTATAAATTATTCGCTAAACTCTCATCGCCTATTTTAATAACAAAAAAAATAATCTCAAATCCAACTCACGTTTCTCCCACGTCCATACTCGTCGCACATAGGTCCGTTGACGGGCATACCATGATGATCGGGTCCACAGTCTCCATGAGGCACCATGCCGCCCATCATACTGCCGTCCATCATGATGCCGCCTGGAAGACGCGGCACTTTGTACCATCCAACAGGGTATATAAACAGGTAGAGTATAGGGCGCTGGTGGCGCGTATTTCGGGCATGCAGAAAATTGTAATAGCGTCGGGTTTTGCATGCACAAGTTTTTGATTGTAAGCGTTATTTGGTTCGTTAAAATTTAAATTCAATGGAAACTACATTTCGAACAAAATTGTGGTTTGATAAATAATAAGTTTTTTGGGAAAAAATAAATTAATATTGTAGGTTTAACAGAATGTTTTACTCAACATGCATTATTTTAGATAAATTCATGCATTTTTTCAAAGTCATTTAGTAATTGGTATGTAAACGGTGTTGTGAACTACTCGTATGTGCAAAATAATTGCATGCAATAAATCGTTCGGAAATTATTTTTCTGTATTCTACACAGAATATTTATGTCAAACCAAAACCTTTTCACCAACACAGCACACGACTGAAAGTTTCTTACCGTTCATAGCATTGAGATTAGGTCCTGGCATCATTCTAGGTCCCATGTGGGGTCCACCCATCATACAAGGTTTAGGCCCTCCCATACCACCCATGGGGTTTGGCATCCGCTGGAATGGATAAAAGAATAGTTAGAAAATGTAAAAAAAGAAAAGAGAGTTCTAGAATAGTTCAAAAGGTGTTTCTGCTTACCCCCATCGGTCCTCCACATCCTCTTCCCATATGCATATCTGTACACATTCCAGTCTTCATATCTGGACCTCCACAAGGACCTCTGATGCCTTTCATCCCACAAGGTCCCATCGGACCCATCGGGCCATTTGGACCCATACCCGACATCATCGGCCCGTTCGGACCCATCATACCATTAGGCCCCATAGATCCGTGCCCACCCATCCCCATACCCGGCCCACCCATACCTCCCATTGGTCCGCCCATAGGGCCGTTAGGACCCATCGGACCGCCGGGGCCCATTGGGCCACCCATAGGTCCGTTTGGACCCATAGGTCCAGACATTGTGCAACTTGGGCCTGAGTTCATGCTGTTTGACATGGAAACCATAGGGCCGTTGGGTCCGGATCCCATAGGGCCGTTCGGACCCATAGACATAGGGGGGAAGGGAGACATGTTCATGTTAGCACTGGAGTTGGGTGGGTTGATATCGTTGGGGGCCTGTGAGCCATCGTTGGGGCCTTGGTTGGGGTTATTGCCCCCACTCTCTGGGAACAACATTTGCTGCATTTTGCGTATTGTGGCCAGTTGCTCCTCACGATGTGCGCGTTGTTGTGGAGTTAGGTTCTCGTCTGGTATTTTTACACCTGTACAAAGAATCATTGCAATTTTAACTTTGATGCAGTGATTTACGTCACGAATGACGCGTACGCGTTTACTTGAGAATATAGTGACTTCAAAATTATGTTCTTGTAATAAAAATGCACATAAAATCGAAGATGTGATAAGATATTATGTAATGCGTTTTATGTTAACGCACTTGAGTTTGATAATAATATTTACTTAGTTATAGTAGTTACGTAGAATTTCAATTCAACTCTTATTCAGTATATTCAGTTACTAAATTGTTACAACTCAAATCACTTGACGTTATTATTTATTAATTGGTTTTCAAGAAATAAACAGTAGTAATGTATAAAAAAGTACTAGAGTGGAGACCACGGACTAGCAAGCGCAGCGTAGAACGTCCACCAGCAAGGTGGACAGACGACCTTATAAAGGTCGCCGGAAGACGCTGGATGCAGGTCGCTTCCAACCGGTATGTGTGGAGATCAAAAGGGGAGCCCTTTTTTCAGCAGTGGACGTCCTACGGCTGAGATGATGATGATGAATGTATAAAAAGTAATTATGTTACCTTTAGGTCCAGTCTGACAGGGCTGATCAGGGCCTGAGTCAGAGTTGGCCTGGCTTGTGGGCGCATCTTGGGGCGTAGGCCCGGCCTCCGAACAAGCGGGCATTGATCCCGGTCCATTCGACATACCGTTTGACATTACAGAGGGGTTTTTCTGCAAGGATATTTGAAAATTAATTAGTTAATGGACAAATTACTAAAAGTACTTATTCCGAAAATTAAATAGGAATTTAAATTGTATTGTTATTTTGTAATTATTTGATTGTTTCTTCTTATTCTAAAGCAGATACCCTTAAATTGTTACATTTTTTTAAAATTCAAACAAAGAATTATGTTAAAGTCTAACTAGCTCTCTTAATGAATTGTTGTTCACTTACGGTGTCCCAGGGCATTTCACCATCAGCACCGAGGCCGTCCATGACACCACAGGACGGGGTGCCTCCTGGAAACCCATCCATAGGCCCCATCCCAGGTCCCATCTGACCCATCTGTCCCGGGCCGCCCTTCATCATCATCATCTGACCGCCCGGTCCACCCATTCTGTTGGGGCCCATCATATTAGGCCCCATATGTCCCATCCCGCCGTGACCCATCGGGCCCATGTTGGGTCCCATGGGCCCGCCCATCATGTGTCCCATTTGATTAGGTCCACCCATCATGTTAGGCCCGCCTCGCATACCGCCGCGTGTTTTGGCCATAGCGAGATTATTAAGCCATTGTGCTGGGCTTTGCTTGTTAAATTGCCCCATTTTTAGGGGATGTTTCTGTAAATCAAATAATTAATTTAGTATTTTATTCAAAGAAATAATAAAGTTCAGTTTCCAATGAGTTTATTTACCTCAAGATATTTCTTAGTGCCTGGTTGTGCGCAGTGGTACGCTATGATTGAGTGATGTTGTCCTGATATGACGGATTCCGCGCCTTTGTTAGCCAATAGCGTCGAAAACACGAAGATTTGACTTTGCTGCTGGGAAAACATCCAGTATTTAATAATTTTTTGCTTTACACAGATAAATAAAAAGCGTACGAGTCCATCTTTCAGAAAAATAACATTTCCAAAGATGGTGGAAGAAATCAAAAGTTTCATTAATTTATTAAAAAAAATTTTAGCTATGCGATATTTTACTAAGCTATGTTGTTACCTCCATACTGCCCGCTTGCTTGCTGATGACGTTAGAGGGCAATGTTTGCGCCTCACTTGCCGACATAGAGCCCATCGGACCCCCGGGACCCATTGGACCCCCTCCACCACCCATGCGACAGGACCCCATGTTTTCTGGACCTCCGTTGGGGTTGCGACAATTTTGATTTTGATCCTAAGTATACAAAAAAACAATTTTATGATCTAAGTGATAGAGAAGGAAAAAAAAAATACTTTAAAATACAGAAAAATAAGTTAAAATAAAACCTCTACTTTTCATTACCTGCATTCTTACCTGAAGATTACTTGTTGGGCCCCTGAGTCCTGTTTGTGGATCCAATATATCATTTGAGTCTGAAGAAAGTCGTTCTGACTTTAGAGAGCCTGGCCCGCCTAGTTCACAGGAAGGAGATTTTGTGGGGTCACCTGGATCAAAATGGTTTTGTTTTACTTTTTCTGTTGTGGTCTGGCTAGTTTAGTTTCTCTAAGTGCTTAGATAGTAATTATCTGGACGTTCGATGACCTGTTGGTGTGGCTTCTATGCTTAAGCAACAATAGAAAATTAATACAATGTTGATATAAAAAAGAGGTTGTATTTCAACTACCAAGGTCATACATTATCTTCCTTAGCCTATTTTACTTGGGGTCGTCGCAACACGTTTTTTTTCTTCCATTCTTCCCTATCAGACGTCAAAGTATCATTTACTTCTTTTTCTTTCATATCATTCCCTTCATTTTCTATGGCCTTCCTCTTCGTCTAACATAACTACTAAGGTACAATCGACAAAGTTGAATCATGACCCACCATAAGCTTATTTTCCTACAGACATTCAAATACAATTAGGTCCACATTCGCGTAAACAAACATATCCATAGTAACAACTTTGATCTTTGTCAATTTGACAGATTCAAACAATTTATTGCCAAAATGGGTCATGATTCAACTTTGTCGATTGTACATAGTATTATGGGAATAAACTAAAGAAATAAAATTGGTCCAAAAAACTTCGCGACAACCTCGCAAGAAAAGAGTGATGAGTTAGATTCCTTCACCAGAGATTGGTTTTTAGTTGCCCCATATCAAGAGAAATGAAAAGAGAATGGACAGACTATGATAGTAAAAAAGTCTTGAAGATCTTACCGTCACTATCCATAAGGCCGTCAATCTCAGTCTTGATGCCGTCAACTCCAAGGTCGGCTGTAGAATCTTCGCCACCTGACTGGCTGTGGGGTTCCAACTTGACTCTATGAGGAGACTCGTCTGGTTCTTTCTTCAACGCCGCCGGAGTAGGAAGCGACGCTGATGGCGGACGCGACCCATGTCCTGATTTATACGAAAAAAACACCATTATAACTTAAGGATGATTTATGGGATTTTTCCCATGTAAATATCATGGGTTATCCCACATCGCGCGCGCAATCGCCTATGTGAAAACCAAGTAAATTTAATTCAAGATTTAAATTACCAATACAATATTTATTTAAGTTTATTATTATTAATTTTACGTGCTATCCTCTTCGCAAACAAAATATTAATTCAGTTTTGAAGTTTTGCCTCTTGCTAGTTACATTAAATGAATACTAACTAAGTCTGTGTTCAATAAACAACAGCTAAATTATGTAAAGTTATTGAATGTATTTGTGTAAAAATCATGAGATTTCTGTGAAAAACACGATACGGCGGCATTTTAATTAATGCATTATCTGTGAAAACCGTCGCTTTACGATTTTATAGTATATTTATCTAGATTGCTAATTATGTGTGTGGAAGATAAAGAAGATCTGTGCGGGATTATAAATGAGATGAATCAATTACATGCATAACTGTGCATTACTGCTTTGACTTTCACTGTACTTCAGTTTTTTTTTGCATGGATCATGCTTAATTTATTGAAGATTTTTTTTTAAATTTATAATACATATCAAAAAGTTGAAGTGATACTGACAAGAAAGGCTAAAACTATAAATCATGATTTAATTAATCATGATTCAGCTTTTTTTTTTTATAGCCCTTTATTGGCTGATCACTACATAGTATAATTCAAAGTCGCTTTCTCTGTCCCTATGTCCCTATGTCCCTTTGTACGCTTAAATCTTTGAAACTACGCAACAGATTTTGATGCGGTTTTTTGTAATAGATAGAGTGATTCAAGAGGAAGGTTTATATATGTATAATAACATCCATTAAATAGTGGAGAAGTACTGTTATTTTTGAGGTTTCTAATGTGATGTCGTAAATAATTACATTTTTTCCGCTTACATTGCAAACGCAGGCTGAACCCTACGAGTTTTATCAAAATAATGTACTAAGTATTGTACACATTAAAAAGGTCTACAGAAAAGTCCGCGATGGTATATGTCTATCTCTTATAGATAACCCACAATAACTTTTTTTTGTCATTTACTTTTTACGATAAATAATGGCTAATTTTCGAAGCGATTTTAACCAATACAGCTTAATCCTTAACCAATTAAATACCTTGAATACATTGTTCATTTAATGTAGATCTATATGGCCCTTTACACTGTATGATTTAAGTGAATAGCAGTTAGTAGCGTTTGCGGCGGTACCGGCCGGCCGCCCGGTGCGGCAAGAGCAACTTTGTTTTATACTCTGTAGTGATTCTGTAATATGTTGTAAAAATAAAATAAATAGTTAAAAATTTAAAAAGTAAATAAGTAAAAATGTAGTGTATTAATTCAGATATTCCAAAGATAGCAGGAAATCTTCATGGTATAGGGAAAGAGGGATTGTTTCACTCCAAATTTAACGCGTGCGGGCCACGGGCATTAATGAATAAATCAAAACTACTGGATCGATTTTAATCACATAGGCTTTATAATCTATACCCATGCGAAGCCGGAGCGGGCCGCTATGTTTTTATATACAACGTTCACAGTTTTTCTGTAGTGTATTTAATATCAGCATTGCACCCGTGCGAAGCCGGGGCGGGTCGCTAGTATTGCATATCTGTTAAAATAATGATAATCTTCATCTTCCAATTTTAGGTCAGTGCAATTCAGATTAACACTGTCACTCGAAAAATCCTTTTCCTTGGATGTTTTCATTTTTATTATGATGAGGTTACTGTTGGGTTACATACATACATCTGTGACATTTCTGTGGAAGTCTCACACTTGACCAAAAAATAAAAACACAAAAATTGTCAACATCAAAAAAGGGATAAAGGTTCTTATGAAGGTTTTCCTATATCTTTTATGGATTCGGATTTCACCCTTTTGGCCAATTTCAAAGAAAGACCCTGTATAGTGGCTGTAATCACTCTATCTATACTTCTGAAAAATTCAACAATTCTTGACATTTTAAGATAGGCAGTCAGTTACATCAAATGCATTCTCCTGTCCTGGATGGAGCAAAACGGACTGTCTGGCTCTTACTGACTAAAATTTCACCCTGTTCCTTCGATTTTCCTTTGCGTACGAAGGCCACAGTGTCCTTATAAGATGTCCTTACGAATTCAAATCAAATTTATTTATTTCAAGTAGACCAGGTACAGGCAATTTTGGATTGTCAACGAGCATAAAAAATATAATTTAATACTACAAAGTTATAGTGCTGCAGTCCCAGTCACAAGACATAACTGTGAAAGTACCGTAGATGCCCATTGCAAGAGGTAGATTTCTATGGAGAAGAACGGGCAAGAATGTCTGGAACTAGTTCATATTTATGTGAAAGTAAAGCTTTTAATGTTGCTGCTACTTACCGGGCTCAGCAGGATCACTGGGCTCGTCCTTGAGGCGGGCGCCTCCGCCCTTCTCCTTCTCCTTGATCATACCCCTGCGTGCCTTCGCCAACTTGACTGTATACACACAACAATACTAGCATTATGTATAAGTTATCTAACTATAGCAGCATTACCCAACCTTTTCGTAGCTGATGTCTGATAGATATTTTATAATATCACGGTTCCCTAGATTATAATTTTCAACATAATATCATGCCTGTGTTCCGTCAAGAATTACAACTAATAGTAATCGTACATGTATGATGTTTAATAGAAGGCGAGCTTATTGCCATGAACTCGGAACAAATCCAGAGTCTAGCTGTTAATGACAAATTCAATTTTTTTTTTCATTATTGTTTTATTAATATTCAAGATAAAAATTTACATAAATCCGTATTGGGTATTGTATCACTCAGTAACTGGGTAGTGGAGGTCCGATAAGCAATCACTCTATGTAAAATACTGACATGCAGCTGGATCTGGTTTGACTGGAAGCCAACCCCAATATAGTTGGGATAAGGCTAGACAGATGTTGAAAGAGACGTCTATGCCCATAGTGTTACTATGCATACAGCAGATGATTCAAGACCAAAAAAAATCTCTAGTTTTTTTTGTTTAGAAAGATATTGTTTTTTTTTTTTTTATAACCATCTTAATACTGTAATGTAGTGCTAGTAATTTGTATTTTATTGAACATCCAGAGATCCATGGACAATAGGTTGGGAAATGCTGATAAAAGAATGTTAGTATAAAATGTTAATTAGTGAATCATAGCAGATCTATAAATGCTATAGGACACATTATTTTAATATTTATTCTATTTGTTTAGTTTGGACCCGATATGCACCATAATTACAGTTACTAGGAAATAGATTATTACAATAAATATTGTAGTTTACTTGTAGATACAAACTTTTCAGTGGATTTGTACAATTTGTTTGTGTATGTTTGTTTAAATTTTTGTAGATACACCCACAACACAGGAGAATATCTTAATATGCAACAAAGTTTTTTTTGGATTATTTTTAAATAAATACTGGCCTTGATTTTTATTAGGAAACTTTTTTCTGGCAAACCATATTATTTTAATTGTTTTTGTTACCTAGAGTAGATCAAATAGAAGTTCCTATTTTGCAAGATATAGTTTTTTATTTGACTGCATTGGATTTAATAGATTACAATATCTTATATATTTTTTAGCATATTTTCTTATTTATTATGTAGGTATAGCTATAAGCCCCAAAAGCCAGTAAACTTAGCCCGAGTTATTTTGTCTAGATTCAAAATATTTATAAATGTTTACCACATTTAATCTGCTTTTGTTAAAGTTAAAAACAAGCAGCAGGAAATGTATATCCAAGCACTACATATTTTTATTAGCTAAACTTGACCATGTTATTTTGAAATATACTATTGAGAAAGGCGAAAAGACATTTCCAAAACACAGGTAATACAAGCAAAGCCAGTATACAGCATTGAATTATAATACTGATAAACATAATGTAAGATATAAGACCTTGGTGCTACACATTAGACACAATAGCTGTCATGAATAAATTATTAGAAATTAGCTAATTTTATGCAATGTTTTTATAACAAGTATTTTTTGCAATCTGCAGACAAACAAATATTGTAAATGTTACACTACATGTTGTTTTGATAGTAAATAAATAAATAAATAGCTATGAATGTACCTGTTTGTCCTCTAATGTGATAAATAGCACATTTACAGGAGTTTACCACATCCAAACACGGTCAGTATATAATTCAGTGCATGACCATGGATCTACACTGTGATATAATTCCATGTGATCCCCATGTAGGTAAGTCAGACAGTACTGGTGTGCATTTGTATACATACAAAACTAATCCGCGGCGCGTTTCGTCACGGGCACAATAATTGGCACATGTCCCACAAATCCACAGAACGGCACTCATTACAAGAATGTCATTATGCTGCACCAAATGGTCGAGAGATTATTATAAATAGAGATCACGAAAAACCTTGGCGGTCGGGGGGACGCCGATGGCGCGGACCGACCCCACTGTCACTACCAGGCGCCTAGAAACCCTGATCGTTTCCAGATATTCAATTAAAACGAGAATACACTGCGAATCCCCATAAAAATTCCTGGCTTATTCTCCATACATAAACAATGAGATAGGTCGGGTGTAGACGGGCGCGAGCACACGAAACGCACGTTTACTATGGCCGATTTATTGCCTCGGGAACGCTGTTCGAACGAGATGATACCACGGGAGAAAGCGTCTAACATTATTTTATATCATTCGTGTGATCTAATTAAGGTATAACGATGGGTATGCAGCAAGAAACAAAAAATCGGGATCGCTGACATTTTTGTTTATGGTACATCGACGAGATCCAGAATCCACAAATAGCGAAAGAACGTACACGATTACCGCCTCCCGACGGATTCACTATCACTTGATAACACAAAACACTGTGTTTCTTCACATTTATGTAAGTTTCATCGTCAAAATATACCTGATTTTATTTAATTTCTTTCTATCAGCATTAACACAAATCACCACGCACACACAACACAACATACATATATGTGCACAACACTAGTGCGATGAGCCGATTATCATAATCATTACAGATGTTGATTAGTCGACTAATTCCTTTAATGGGTTAATAATCGATTAAAGTGAAAATATGAAAAGAAACGCTTTAATATTCTTTTTTCGTTAGAAAGATAAAGATCAAGTCTTCTGAATTGCTACTTTTTTCGACTAAATAATAGCAGCACAAACTTAGGCATTCACACAGACAAGCAGAAGATACTTTCTATTTTTATAAAATTTTACGATAAAAAATAATCATGATAAAGGGTCAATATAACCATGGGTTAAAAACTAATCATAATTAAATGGGATATTTTACACACAAATACTATGACATACTGAAAACACATTGTGTTTTCAGAAAGCCGTAGTATTTGTGTGTTTTGTCATTGATATAAAACTCTTTGCTCCTTTTTCTCTATTACTGTTTTCCTTATAATTTTGTTTGTCATGTACTGTCAACAATATTATCTCAAATATGCTGTGAATTTTTAAGCATAATATAACCTTGTATTAATTAAAGGTTTTGTCAGTCATTTCAATTTATTATGCTTAAATAAAATATGGATAAATATCTACGGCCAGAAAGATTTGACGCCGACCCATCTGATGGTTCTGCATCCAAATCATGGGAACATTGGATTAAAACATTTGAATACTTCGTGACAAGTCAAAAGAATGCGACCGCTCCTTCATCAGATAAGGACGCACAGTCGAGGGACAATCAATGGAACGAAGTTAAGTATCAACTTCTCGTAAACCATATTTCTCCAAAAGTCTATGAATTCATAAATGAATGTAAAAGCTATGAAGAAGCTGTAACTGTTCTGCAAAAGCTCTACGTAAAACCAAAGAATATTATTTTCGCGCGACACAGGCTTGCATCGCGAAAGCAACGCACTGATGAGACAATAGATTCCTATTTACAAGCTTTGAAACAACTATCTAAAGACTGTGGATTTTCTGCCGTCGACGCTGAAACTAACAGAAACGACTGCATCCGCGATGCCTTCATATCTGGTATTTTATCAAATAAATACAGACAGCGACTTTTAGAAAATCTTACTTTGACTGTCGATGAAGCTTACAATCAAGCAATTTCTTTAGAAACAGCTGAGATAAACTCAAACAGCTTCAATATTCTGCCAGTAAACGCAGCTAATAAAGAAACTGCTCATGTCTCCAAACAACGAGCAACGCAAGACGGAAACCTCTCTGCTACTCATTCAAGACAACGAAAATGCTTTTTCTGTGGAGGACAAGTACATCTACGCAAAAACTGTCCAGCATTAGAAGTAGTCTGTCAACTTTGCAACAAAAAAGGACATCTTGCGTCTGTATGTAGAAGTTCAACCACAAAATCTTATTCAGTTACAACAGACACGGATAATTCAGCCTGTACTATTATTGCAGCATCACCTGCGTCTCTTAGAAAAGCTACTGTACCTGCGTACATCAAAGGTATAAGAGCGGAAGCACTTTTAGATACGGGAAGTTCAGTTTCTTTTATAAATGACAGTTTCTGTAAACTTTGCGGACTTAAAACGAAGCCCTGCAGTCAAACTATATCAATGGCCTCACTTAACCATGTATCACAAGTGCAAGGTCAAACTTTTCAAACAATTAATATTGGACAACACAAATACGAACATGTAAATCTTCTTATTGTCAAAAATCTTTGCGCCGATATAATAGTCGGTCATGATATTCTCGGAGAACATGCGTCGTTAGAATTTTCTTTTGGTGGGCCAAAGAAACCACTCCAAGTGTGTAATGTCGCTGCAGCAACTGTGCCAGCCGTACCACTTTTTGCAAACGTCGCTCCTAATTGCAAACCTATTGCTGTAAAATCCAGGAAACATACTGATGAAGATATAAAATTTATTAAGGAAGAGATCAGTAATCTGTTAGCTGAAGGTGTAATTGAAGAAAGTAAATCATCTTGGAGAGCTCAGGTCCTTGTAACTAAGAATGAAACGCATAGGAAGCGACTTGTAATTGATTATTCTCAAACAATTAACCGTTACACAGAACTTGACGCATATCCACTGCCAAATATCGAAAACTTAGTTGCAAAAGTGGCGCAGAACACAATATTTAGCTTGATTGACTTGAAAAGTGCTTACCATCAAGTTCCTATTTTACCCGAAGAAAGAAAGTATACTGCCTTTGAAGCTCTAAATAATTTATATCAGTTCAGACGTATACCTTTCGGCGTGACAAATGGCGTCTCAAGTTTTCAAAGAACAATAGACTGGATTATTAGAAAAGAAAAACTTGAGAAAACATATGCCTACCTTGATGACATTACTATTTGTGGCCTTACTCGTGAAGAACATGACCGCAATTTGAACCATTTTATGACAGCCGTTAAAAAGTACGGTTTGACATTGAGTATGCAAAAATGTAAATTTTCTCACGATAATATTAATATTCTTGGCTACAATATTCATAAGCACATTATCAAACCTGACCCTGAGCGCCTGAAGCCACTTATTGAACTACCAGCACCACAGGACATATCGAGTCTCAGACGTACACTTGGCATGTTCGCGCACTACTCTAAATGGATTCCAAATTTTTCAGAACGTATTCACTCACTTGCTAAAACGACAGCATTTCCCTTTACTAACGATCAAACTAAATGCTTTGAAAGTCTAAAACACGACATTGCCAAATCATCAATCCATGCGATCGATGGAAATGTACCGTTTACCGTCGAAACTGATGCGTCAGATCATTCTATCGCAGCAGTGCTAACGCAAGACTCCAGGCCTGTTGCATTCTTTTCAAGAACCCTTAATCCAACCGAACAAAACCATTCTGCTATAGAAAAAGAAGCTTACGCTATCGTAGAGTCTTTAAGAAAATGGCGCCATTACCTTATTGGTAAGCAATTTCGTTTGGTCACCGATCAACGTTCAGTTTCTTTTATGTTTAATATGAAACATTCTAGTAAAATTAAAAATGAGAAGATTCAGAGATGGCGGTTGGAACTTGCTGCTTATAAATTTGATATCGTTTACAGGCCTGGTAAAGAAAACTACGCTGCCGATGCTTTGTCTAGAGTTTGTGCCTCGACAGAAAATCATACAGCCAAACTTATATCGCTTCACGAAGCTCTTTGCCATCCTGGCATTTCACGAATGTTTCATTGGATACGTTCTAAGAATTTACCATATTCTCTTGAACAAGTCAGTAATATGACCAATTCTTGTCGAATTTGTTCAGAAATAAAGCCTAGATACCTACGAAATACCAATGATCATCAAGCAAAACTCATCAAAGCAACAGCTCCCTTCGAACGCTTAAGCATTGATTTTAAAGGCCCAGTTCCTACGAATACGACAAATAGATACATTTTAACTCTAATTGACGAATTTTCACGATTTCCGTTCGCTTTTCCATGTAATGACGTCAGCTCGAAAACAGTGATCAAACATCTCAATAATCTATTCATGACATTCGGTTTTCCATCTTATATTCATTCGGATCGCGGCACAGCTTTTCTTTCTGCTGAAGTTCAAACATTTCTTCATGAGAGAGGTATCGCTACAAGTCGAACTACTGCCTACAATCCACAGGGCAATGGACAAGTGGAAAAATTGAATTCGACTCTCTGGAAAACAATACTCCTGGCGTTGAAAACCAAAAACTTATCAGTCGAGAACTGGGAGCAAGTGCTGCCTCAAGCCTTGCATTCTATCCGCTCCCTACTTTGCACTACTACTAATTTCACACCGCATGAGCGAATGTTTAGACATCCCCGAAGATCTACTAACGGAGTTTCTATACCAACTTGGCTTACGAATTCTGGCCAAGTCTTATTGAAGAAATTGAATAGATCAAATAAATATGAACCTGTAGTCGAGGAGGTGGAATTATTACACACTAATCCAGATTATTCGCATATAAGATATCTCGATGGACGAGAGACTACAGTTTCAAATCGGTATCTAGCACCATTGGGATCAGATGATATGGCGGCTCCCCAGGAAACTTGTGAAGAAGAAAATTCTTTTGTTACACCGCCTACATCACCTGTAGCTGAAGGCCGTGTCGTCACACCTTCTACAAGGTTGAATGAACCATTATCTGATCATGGCGGACACCCAGTTCAAGAAGAATTACCACCACTATCTCCGCCACA
Source organism: Agrotis segetum (assembly GCA_036375495.1). Classification (NCBI taxonomy): domain Eukaryota; kingdom Metazoa; phylum Arthropoda; class Insecta; order Lepidoptera; family Noctuidae; genus Agrotis; species Agrotis segetum. The sequence continues at coordinate 2,479,276 of JAQSVV010000277.1, forward strand.
GGAGATGCCTCGACGATCCAGTCGCTTAAGAGGACAACCAAAATTTTTAGAAGATTACATTACAAATTAGTGCGGGAGAATGATATAAAACTCTTTGCTCCTTTTTCTCTATTACTGTTTTCCTTATAATTTTGTTTGTCATGTACTGTCAACAATATTATCTCAAATATGCTGTGAATTTTTAAGCATAATATAACCTTGTATTAATTAAAGGTTTTGTCAGTCATTTCAGTCATGTAAAAATATTCAATTTTCTCATTTGAAATGATATATTTTTCTCATTCAGTATTTTTACTCAGCGTGTTGGCTACTATTATGTTGACTTAGTGTGGATCTCAGATCTCTGATATTCGTTACAAACCATGTATTTAATTTTTAGTTAAAAAACCAGTTTATTCGACAAAATCAATTTGTTCGACATTTCCACATTTTAATCAGAAAATCGATTTAACCTATTTGTTCCAATCGATTTCCTAATTTAGTTTTTAGACTGGGCATCACTATTGAGTACAAATAGAAAAAATCGGATACATGTACCAAAGGTAATTTACAGATAATTTATTGCTTTGCTGTTTCTTTCCTTGTTTACTCCTGTGTTCAAGAAAGAGATGTACATACATTTATGGGCTATGTGAGGGTTTTCTATGGTTTTTTGAAAGTATTTGATTCCATTTTTTATTAAAACTGGAAAGGGTTTGCACTATCAAATCAAGCTATTGTTGCTTTGGTTGGCATGGTTAGTGATTACCCTGCTGGGTTACTGGTTGTTGGAACACGTTATGTATTTAAAGATAAGTCGAGTTTGAGATAAAATAAATGATATTTAAAAAACAATTCGACATAAAAACCATGTGTAGTAAATAATTCCTACATACTAAATCAATATGTGGCAGATTCCAAAGAAAATCAGTTTTTAGAAATTTGAGGCTGAATCATAATGTCGTTGCCAGAGCAAAGTCAATTCCACAAAAAAATGAAGTTGTCTATGATTCATTTACGGTGAAGGGAGGAGGGACGATTTCGCTTCGTTGTCGCCCAAATTATAATTTCATGGTGATTTGTGATAAGATCGTCGTATGTGGATTGAAATAAGTGACGTTATTTGGTGCTTTAATTGTGTGTAAGTGCGTATTTAACACATATTGGTTTACTCGTTCGTCAGAAAAGATTACATTCTGACCGCTCCCTAGGCGTAGAAAAGTACGTCAGTCGTCAAGTATTTTTCATGCCTGTTTGTACTACTTGCTTTAGTAGGGGGCCGTAATAGTAAAAGCTGTTGGAAAGTGCAATCGTACGGGAAACTGATGGTGTAAAAAACTATCTCACGTTCCATTTATGAGGCGTTTGCCGTGTTGGTGCATTTGTAAAGTTTGTAGCCATTTTCGGTGAGTCTTCATACATTTCGCTATTTACTTGTCGACGCCGGAGATATTGTGTTTTACTTGAAGATTGACCACGAATAACGTGATTCGTGAGGTTTGACGGCAGTGCCTTACATATTTATGTCATAATTTTGCAGGAATGTCGAGATTCTAATAGGTCTTATTCATTGATGTGGCCTACAGTGAATTTTTACCATGTTTTCTCTTTTATTTTGTTGTGGACACCGTAAACTCGTCTGCAAAATGTGTCAAGTTGTTGAAGAAAATTTTCTGATCTGTAGTGTGAAGAAATCTTAACTTGAACATTTGATAAAAGGATGCTGGTTGTAGTTTATTCAATAGCTAATATAGTACTTCCACAATTGTTTTTCTTTAACCTACATTGACTAGTTGGTGATAAGAAGTAGTGCATATTATATTTAGATTGAAAATTTCTTACAAGAAATTGTAGGGAACACAATCTATGTAGAATATCTAAATGTGTCACAGGTAAGTTTATTTAACAAAGTAATATATTTATTTAAACATTTTTTTTGGATTTAACATGAAAATTAAGAAAGAACATAAAAATACTTAAATCTGAAAATGCACAGTTATTAATTTCCAAATTGTAAATCTTCAACAACTCAATATTAAATATACCTATGTCTTAGTATCTCTGAGGGAATTCACACATTGTCAACTATCTACAATCTATTCATGTAGTGAAAAATTCCTGAGATAAAACTGTAAATATATTCTGAACATTTTGATTTAATTTTGAGACTGCCTTCTCATCTGTTTTTGTAAAATTTAAACAAGACTTATTTGGTCCAGTTCGCTTTAAAGGTGAATCTCTGACCAGGGATTCCATTCCCCTAGGTTCACATCGGCAGAAAAAAAAGGAGTAGCACTAGACAGGAGCTTCAGAGTAGACATATTATCGCACACTTAGAAAACCTATAAAAATGTGAGATAAGTCATACAACCATACATCTATTTAACTAAAATAAAAGCTATAAAAATGTGAGATGTAGGTCATATTTACAATAAAAATCATCTAAACACTAAATACTTCATAGAATAGAACTGTGTGACAATTCTCACTCAATTACTGTTTATTTACATTTGGAACATCACACAATAGTAAATGTTATGGTTGGTTGAAACCACCTACTCACATTCGTAATGCCCTAGTACCCCGGTACAATCACAAGCATCAATATGTATGCAGATATACAAAATCAGAAGTGATTTTCTTTTGGAAGAACTACTGGATATGAGAGTATAGACTGTTTAAAATATTATTATGTAAGAATATGTTATTGTTAAAAAATAACATTTATTACCCATCAACAAACCAAAACCCTATTACATTTTCTTTCACATCACTGTCGATGGTAGAATCCAATGGGGAAGGCAAGTGTCAAAGTGAAAATGACAGTTTGGTCCCCAAAGAACTGTAAATCAAAGGAATTTTCAGAAAAAAAAACCATTTATTGATGTAAAATGACTAGATGTTGTGTAATAAGCTGTAAAAATGATGGAATACACTTTTCAAAATAATATCTACTTTTCTTTTGGAGGTTAAGTACCAGTATTGCATCGCTCGAAAATCGAAGAATTATCACCTGGAACGAGTTTTGTAATAGTTGTGGTGTTAAGAAATTAAATATATTGTGATATTTCTTGAAAAAAAAAAAAAAAAGGTTAAAATTACTGACTTAAAACATTATGATATTTTATCAAAATAGAAAGTCAAAACCAGCATTATATTCTTGATAAAGGAGAGGACAGGTAAAACATACCTAAACTCAAAAATTGAAACCTCAACTACAAGTAATTGTGGATTTATTACGGTAAAATCAAATGTATAACCACTCAATTAAATCACTTTTTTCCTCTTGTAGATGCGCCGCGGCGTCTTAATTCTTCTTTTATTATATAGTACTTGCATGGACGAATAATTTTCCATATTTGTTTTGTATTTATACTCAATTTTTATAACAAATAATCTTGTTTGTTTTTTTGTACAAGGTAGACGTGGGGACCAACTATCGCAGCGCCATCTACGATTAGCTTTGAGTTGCCATCCCCATTAGCTTGGAAAACAATCTGTGCATGTATTGTTTTAAATAATTTAAAATAATTATTTTGCAAAGGTTTGGAAAGATAGTTTGTTACTCAATCTCGTCAGATTGATGAATTTATCCTATGTTTTCTAGAAATGTCTTGTCTCTCAGATGCCATTTAATTTTCCGGTTATGCATAGGCAATACTGCAGGCAACAGCCAGTAAGTGTATACATTTTTGTGATAGTGAGTGACTGTACCACCTACTCTCACACATAATACCCTAGTACTAGTGCACAGTTGTGTTGTAAAGCTATTGTGATTGCTAGCACTGTGACTAATCAATTTGTGAGCGAACAATAAAATTGTGGGATGTCCTAGCCTAGCCCTATGTTGTTATCAGTTTATTTTTCATCATTGTAGGTAAGTGCAAAGGTTTTTAATCCAAGTTGGATTACTTAGTTCTGATAAAGTTATAATGTGAGTAATTATTTGTCATTGTCAAACAGGGAGCGTGGTAGTGCCCCAGCCAAGTAAAGCATAAAGATCAGCGGTACAGTACTTTTCTCGACACAACTCACAGTTCTTTTGATTTTATTTAGGTATATTGGCTATTTTCATTGAAAGTAGTTCATAAAAATAATATTTAATTTCTTTGGATATTTATGATAGTCGAAATAATCACTTTATAATCCCTCATAATCGGATATTTTGGGGTCATTGGCTCCATGTCTTTATGATAAACATTTTAATAAATAATTGAGGTCAATCATATTTATTTATGCACAAGAACTGACAAGAAGGTTGATTAAATGTATAAGACTGGTTCTTTCAACTATTAATTTCACTTTTATGATACAAAAAAATGTAAAGAAAATCATTTCTAATTTTTAATGCTCAAGTTGTGCAAAATATCAATTAAAATCATACAGCAACACAATCATGGTAAAAATTATCTTCTCTATTAATTTTTTAATACTCTTATTTTACTACTCTCTTAATACTTTTACTTATATAATTTGAATTTCTCTTCCTTGATCAAAAGAATGTAGGTAGGTTTTAATTAAGGGATCCCTTCTATTCGCATAATGTTCTTTGTCCTAATATACTTCGGCATAACGATTTTGGCACAATTTGTTTAGGCATAATAATACTTCGGCATAATTTTTTTAGGCATACATTTTACATTCGCATAATCATCTTAAAGACTAATTTGTTTCGGCATAAATTTGATTCGCATAACGTTAGTAGGCCTAATGACTATTAGCATAACGTTAGTAGGCCTAATGACTATTAGCATAACGTTAATAGGCCTAATGACTATTAGCATAACGTTAGTACGCCTAATGACTATTAGCATAATAATATTTAGGCATACAATTAATACTTTCTAAATTAATACGTTTCTGTAACAATTAAATAATATGTTAATTAAAAATTGAATATGATGTGCAACAAAAGTTAGTGACAGAACCGAATTGCTGCAAAACCGACTCCACGTAGTCTTGTTTGTCCTACCCCTAGAGTGTAATTTAAAATCGCGTAGGCGCGTAGGGGCGAGGCGGCCCGCGGGCTGAGGAGCAGGCGGCTGCGAGCAAACCGCCGCGGCTGAGGCTGGCCGGCGAAGCCGGCCAACAAGCCGAAGCTGCGGTGGTGAGCGAAAGCCGTCTGCGACGATTAGCACGCGTGGGGCTGCCGGAGGCCCGTAGCGCCGCAGCCGTGACAGAAAACCTTGCCTGCTGCATGTTGCATGCTCGCTTGAATGCTGCATGCTGCATGCTTGCTTGTTTGCTGCATGCTTGCTTGCATGCTTGCTTGTTTGCATGTTTGCTTGCTTGCATGCTGTATGCCTTTATAAGTAATGTTTTAATATCATTATGCGTAAATAAATTTATGCTTTAGGATATTATGCTTATAAAAGTTATGCTTTAGAACTTTATGCTTAGTAAATTTATGCTTTAAGATATTATGCTTAAAAAAGTTATGCTTTAGAACTTTATGCTTAATAAATTTATGCTTTAGAATATTATGCTTAATCATTATTATGCTTAGAGAAATTATGCTTAAAAAATTATGCGTAAGCTATTATGCGTAATTATATGATGCGAAATATAATTATGCCAAACAAAATTATGCTAAATTATATAAGGTCTTAAAATTTTATGCAAATGGATAGGGAACCTTTAATTAATGATGTGACAAAAGTGTTTTTACAAACAACAATACAAATACACATTAACTGTCATTTCCCTGTTCACTCCACTTTCATTACATAACAATTGATTGATTTGAGCAACATTGTAATGATGTAAGCTTGTAAAGGTAGTTCACATTTTTCATTAATTAATCAGTCAAATGTATCAACCTCATCTAACTTTAAAAGTATAGTTTGAGACTCAGTTGTGACTTGTGTTTTTTTTTACAACCAACTTAAAAAAAAAAATCTTTTATCAATTACAAAATGAAACTAAAAATATGATTAGCAACTACAAAAAGCTGTTGCCATTTTTAACAACAATTTTAATATTCTTCTCAATTTCCCATACACTACAGTATCTTATTGTTTGATGAAATTACCTTTTATGTACCACCAAACTTGACCCAACTCATTCACATACGAAAACCATTGTGTACATACACTTTCTCTGAATTTCTTTGAGCATGGCACATTTTTGTTTAGTCATTCTACATGTATGTCGAAAGCAATACATTTGTAAACATGTTTATCTATGTTTAAATATGTATTTACTTATACTCAAGTAAGTCTGTCAATAAGAATTATGTATATGTTTGTTTTTGTTTGTACTAGAATGGTCCATGTTTTACATTAACTTGGATTGAATAAAAACAGTCACCTTGTTGTCATGTTCTTAAAGGTGGTTTTAGGCTCAAATATATAGAACGAACTTGGCTGCGGTTCCACTGAGGCGGAGTGGAGAGGTGCGAAGCAGAACTGTGCCGCGATTCACCAATCACATCACTTGAAATCCACCTGTGCCTGGAAACCCAATGTGCATCAGCCATGTGATTGGTGAATCGTAGCACAACTCGTCTCCGCTCCACCTCAGTGGAACCGCTAAGCTTGAACTTAGCTGAGTAATGTTTCATTCGAAAATAAAACTTTTCTTATAAAGTTGAGTTCCATATTCCCAGTGTCTAAGAGACGACTATAATCAAGCTTATCATACAAATAATAACATTAATTGTATGTTGATAAGGTTTATTTTTGGATAGCGCGACTGAGCTATGATTAAGATAAAAATAAGTTGGCTCTTTTTCCTCCGGGCTTAGCAACGGGTACAATGTGGGCGCTTCGAAACCCTCGCTTTGCTAACATGCTTTTTGAGAACCAATAAGCGCGCGCTTCCACATCATGCCTTTAAAATAATGTGTACTTGCCCTAACAAAGGCGAATTTTGAAGAAAATAAATGAGTACTTGATGTCCCACTTCCTGGAGCGCCCCAAATGTCTGAAGGACGCCATTGATGCCGCAATTAACATGACCCTCTGCTCTCTAGGATTTTTATAATTTTTATCCCGTTTTTGACGAGTTTCTTGCAATTTATGGCAGTATACCTAGCTCATGCTCTGTAGCATCAGGCCAGGTGCTCCACACCCTGTTTTAAAGCTTCTAAGACCACTATCAATCTACTCTGCCTATCGTATTGCACTGCTGGACATATACCTCTCCCAGATTGCGCCACATCACCTTCTCTTCTGCTCACATGCAGTCTGTGTCAGCCACTTTCTTAAGCCATCTGTTCATCTAGCTGGGGTCGTGCCATGCTACGCTTGCCGATACGTGGTCTCCATTCCAGGTCTCACCTGCTCACTCGGCCAAACATAATGGCCAGCCCACTGCCGCTTTAGTTTGCTTACTCTGCAAGCTATGTCGGTTACTCTGGTTCTTTTCCGAAAAACTTTATTCCTGGTGAAGATTCAGACCCGTATGTATATCAAGTACGAAATCAGCTGATGACCTTCAAGAGCTGGTACAGCTCATCATAAGTAATGGCTCAGAAGCATATCGTTAACTTAACTTCAAAACTCTTTGAGATAGAATAATTTTGATCTCTAATAAAATTTTAAGAAAGCAAATAGCCGGAGTTCCTAAAAAGTGGAGCTGTCCGTAAAGCCACATCTTTAGGTAACCCAAGATACTACAACATTTGACCTTTTCAACCTTTTTGCTAAGCAAAGACGTCTGCCCAATTCATATGTTAGCTGTTTGTCGAACTCTTTACCACCGCAGACATAAGATCATTCCGCCATTTTTCAATATTGACTGCATACGCCGCGTCGTCGTATTTTTTAAAAACATCAGCGTTAAAATATGGTATGTGACAAGTAGACTAAATGCATTTTCTTTGCTTATAAAAATTAAAAAAAAACTCTCAAAAAGTACTTAATTCTTATTGAAAATGAATCTTTCTTGCCCAATTTAAGATAATGAAATTGTAATTCTATCTTAATTACGTCTATAACTCTCATGTAATGGAATTTAGTAAATCTGAAATAATAGCCTAATTGTAATGACGTCAGACTCATAACTTGAATACGTAGACATCTATTGTTTCTCTTAAAAAATGTAGCTGTTGTACCTATTTCTAGTACAAAATAATGCTAATTCGAAAGTTGCGCTTGAAATAGTGCTGATAAATCAGCCTATTTTGAATTTAAATTACTTATGATTATAAGTTGGGGAAAAATTTAAATATTCGGGGATAAAAATTGTTCGCGATTTAAAAACCTAGTGGTCAAAATCAGTGTTCTCTGTAGACAAAAATAACGTCAATAATTATTTTTAAATAAAATTGATGACAGTTATTTTAAGTAAAATTGATGATCAAAAATATTCCTACATTACTAAGATTTGCACTGTAAATATTCAGCGTCTAAAAACGGCTGTCGTCGTTATACTCCACATTGCATCGGAAGTCCTATCATAAATATTTTGAGCTGCCTCCGTAAGTCCGTACTCTACTAATTGCCTGGACAATTAACCCCGTTATGAGTAAAGTGTACTGCGAATGCACCAAACGGCGTCTGTGTCTTCGCCAGATTAACAATGGGCTATACAGCTTTCTTTTATTACTACAGCACACTTATTTCTTTGATAAATTGAAGTTAATTCATTCGGGCGCACTTTTTGTCCGGTCGTGGGAGGGCCACGAAAGTATTGTTCATTAAAAATGTCTACGCGTTTCAACAAAATGGTTTGAAAGTTTCAGCTGTCGTGGAAGAAAAGCTTACTTAATTATCTCTATTATTGTTAGGAATAGAATAATTTAATGTATTACAAAGGAAAGGTTACGAATATAGATAACTTTCGCCGTTGTTTAATCAAAAGGCAGTCACTATTATTCTTGAATACTTAGCTATTGGCTTCTTAGAGGCGAGAGGCACATTGTTGGTTGATACGTCTACAGCAGCCGTAACAACATTCGGCGGTAATCAACAAAGTGTTGATGGCACCCGTCAAAGCGTCTGTGGAATTCGGCAAAGGGCCGATGGCTTCTATCCACGCGTCAATGCGTCAGCGATGGCTGCTTATAAAAGGTGACGCCTGCAGTGCTATCTGCCGTCCTCAACGCCTCTCGTCTGTATAAAGCCTAAACGTGTATTATTTTCCTAATAAAGATTCATACAATGAAATGGACAACTTGAACAAGATTAAGGGGTTTATAAGGGTTAGAGAAAGGGTCGTGCCTCGGCTAAATGCACTACGAACTACCCAAAGATTTTGGGATAACAAATTATCCAGAACAAACATTACACGTCCCATAAAGCCGTTTAATAAAGCAAATATTTGACTTTCAAGTAAGTATACTGTGCTAGCTTTTGCCCACGGCTTCACTCGCGTATAATCGGGAATTATTACATTTGAGGTTAGTGTAGTTTCCCATTACTGTAGGAATTTTGAAAGAGTCGTCCCGCCCTCTGAGTGGAAGGGACTGTCAGCCTTCATATAAACCACCCTGTTTTCCAGGGCCCTGGTAACCTCTTCAGACATTCTCGCGGCAAAGTCCTTTCCATCCAAACTTGCATACGTTCGAACTTAACTTCTTTTTATATTAAAATATACCTAATGTATTGGAAAACAAGTATCCACTTTCTTTGTTTGACTTTTAACAAACTTTGCACGTGTACATGTTGTGTTCGGTGTTGTGGCCAAAAATATTAATTATTATTCGTGAAGTTATTATGTTGTAAATGTTGTAATCTCACGGACTCACGTGCCTTTCTCCGTTGTATTGTTATGAACGATATAGGTATGTTTTACCTTTTTTTTTTAACGTGGTAAAATCATCAAATGACCTCCCACCCCGGGCAGGGCGGGAGGGACTGTCAGACTTCTACTGACTAAAATCCTCGGTGTCATTCAATAGCCCTTTCTGTTCCGGGGTCACGGTAAGGAAATAATCCCGCGACCCCGGCAGGCTTTGGGTATGTTTTCCCTTAGTTAATTGTAACGGTATAAAGATGAGCAAGATTGACGAAGAATATAATCTACTTAAAACATGGTTCTGTTATTGAAAATAATTATACTCTAATATGCCTACTGTAATATTATAAAATAAAGAGAGTTTTTTTTTTTGTAATGCTACTTACCTAAATGTTAGGATGAGATTAGATTACCTTTCACTCTAGATTATAAGATTAGAAACTCATGACATAACGAGAATGTCAATAACATATTTTTATTAAAAAAAAAAACAATATTTAATATTGTCGACATAAAAAAGGGGTTTGTTTAAAGTTTAACGTACTTATCTGTTTGTCTATCTATTGTATCGTAATCTTATTAACCGATTTAGATGCGATTTTTTTATGTGATCGTGATCTTAGCTACAAGTTATGAAGACTCTTAATTTCATCCGTTGATCATCACCAAATCATGTAACTTATTCTTTATATTTTATTTTAATATGCTTGATAATTGATGACCTAAATAACACTGTTCAATTAACGCATGTGCAATTATCCATCGTTAATATTGATTTAGAATCGTCAACGAGAACTATTTGGATTAGACGACTCTGTTATAAATTGGTATGGATTAATAATCCAATCGCAGGTAATACTGATTATCTTTATAGCGATAAAATTTTAATGAACTAGTTTTTGCCGCGGCTTCGTCTGCATGATTTTGGGCTCCAACTATAAGGATAAAGTGTGCCCTTTCTGTTAAGGTTGTAAATAGCTATCTGTGTTTCAAATTTTATACAAATCGGTACAGATGTTTTTCATTCAAACATATAAAACAAACTTTCACATTTCAAATATTAGTAGAATCATAGAAAGTCGAATATCGCCTGATACTAATTTCGTTCTACTTTTTGTTTAATAATAATATTTATTTCTGTGAATTAACCTTTACCCGTCAAAGAAATTATATCAAATTATAAAACTAGGATCGTTTTTTCTAAAGAACTGTTCTGAGAAGAAACTTCGAAATAAAATAATAGAAGTTTCTTAGTAGTTTATTTTAAAGTCATTATTTTCATTTGAATAGAGAAGTGTGGTAAGACATGCTGCAATGAATCAAAATGAAGGTTGGCGCAGTGGCTGAACGATCGACTGCTGCGGAGCGTGTAGCGAGTTCGATCCCCGCACGGAACAAATATTTGTATGATCTGGGTGTAGCTGTAGTTGTGGTTATGTTTGTGGGTGGTATGGTTGTGGGTATGGGTGTTTGTGTATGTGAGTTTCTATGTTTGTAAACGCACCCACGATACAGTAAGAGATTCCATGTATGGGGCAATTAAAAAAAAAGAAAAAAAAAATATTTTTCTGCCAAACATTTTTTATCACTTTTCTGCTCTTATGTCAGGAAAATGATAAATCACGGTCAAATTGTATGAGGTCTTTGATGATTTAACTTTTATATCGATTTCTTTGTTTTCTTTTAATTAGACTATTTGTTTGCATCAAGAGTTCTTGTCCCGTTTCTCAAGTGCTAAGTAGCCAAGTATTGCCTTATAACTCTTGGCAACTGATAAAGAAACCTATACCATTACCAATGGAATATTAAGTTTTACGTTTTGTTTGATATTATATTCGACCATAAAACATATAATTTGAATATTAAATTAAAAAAAAAAAACAAATGTTAGTTTTTACACTCTTCAACAAAAACTTACTGCGCAAAATGTTATTTTTTTTAAGTTTCGTTAAAAATGAGTACACAGTTTTTGCTTCATGAATACATAGATTTAGAAACTCACTTGAACTATACATACCTATATACAGCTTCTAAAATCCCCTGTCAATTTCATAAATTACTGTGTGATGTCAATGGCAGACTGAATTCAAAAGAAATTATAATACAGCTAAAGAATAAGCAAAAGTTTACGTAACTTGAAAAGCTTTAGACCAGTAGACAAGGCTGCGAATTTGCGATTAAATAACTATCACTTTTTGCGGCCAATGAAAGTTCGCCCGTTTTGCAATGGTAATCTCCATTTAATTTTATTCTGCATACAAAAGAAGGCATATTGTATGCAAGCGATTTTCGCCTTTATTGCCTCCATACATTATTCTTAATTATGAAAGTCAAGGGTCACACAATTTGGTCTAATTTCCCTTGACTTTATGAACTGAGTTTGAAAAGAATATTGTTTTGGCAGACATTTTGGACTTTATTATGTTTGAGTTCAGATAAAGAAAATAACTACTCAACACTGCCCTTATTTATTATCGTATTAATAATTTAATACTCACAAAGACCCATTTATTGTACATTGTGATTAAAGAATATTAATGACAAATTATATGTCTCGTATCACTTGTTGAATACATTTAAGTTTAATCGGCCTATTTTTTATATTGAATGACACAATCACAATTATGAATAATACTTGTAACTGTCCTTAACCGCAGAATGCATACCGTTTACAATGTACCTAAGGAATACATAATGAATTTATTAAACGAATAAACAAATAACCACAATCCTTTTGTCGGAGAAATTGCCTTTCAATGACAGGTCGAGTTCATAAGTGGATACTTATAAGGTTATCAGACACAAGCACTATCTTGGATTCCTTAAATTTTGAAGTAAGAACACTTTGTGATAGATAATGACATTCCGCTTGATACCCGAATCAGTGAGGCACAGCATTAAAACGCACTTACGTAGAACATTACCCTCGTTACAAACGCCATAGTCACGTAAAAACTCGAAAAAGTAGCCCAACAAGCATCTGGCAAGAAATTAAAAACATTCATTTGACATTTCGCAGTCAAGCATACATTTCTTCATTACCAAAAATACGTAAACGAAAACCACAAAGTTTCCCGCGCACATTCCAACTTTTATTCAAGTTTTTATTTTTATTCGTGCAAATGGCTATGCTAAGTGGCGAGACCTAGTTTCGAGTTTTCCACTCTGTTTTTATCATAAAATTGTTTGTTGCAGGTGAATTGAATCAGCATCAGTATTATCAAGAGCAGCTCATAATGACATTAAGTTGTTATACATTAAGTTGCCATTAGGGTATCACCGGTCGAGTTTAGAAATGATAAGAAGACCACAGCAGACATGGACGGCGTGAAGAAAATACATTCTGGAACACTGTATCGGTAAGTGGAAGCTTTATTGGAACAATTATTCAGATGTATGAACTCTACTGTGTCCTTTCCCTCTAGTGTCTCTAGAAACTATTGCTGGAAAATACATTGGAAGTAGCCTTGGGGCAGCAAACCCAATAACATAGCCCTGTTACTGGGATATACTGATAGATTGGAAGGTTATCCTATTAGGTACTATTTGATAATCTGTTTCTTCTATCCCGTTTTCACTTGTAGTTACTTTCAGAAAAACTGAATGGTTAACTTACTTTTTACACCAACAACAGAATTTATTACATTAGTTAAAGATCTTCAGATGGGGAAGACGAGTAGTGGCTTCTTATCTTAAACGAAATCTCATCGGTGAATCCTTGATGATTGGGAATTTGAGATCCTTGTCCCTACTGTGGGCTTATGCCGAGATATTCAAGATATGCCTCTGTTTAATGCTCTTCCCTTTTTTCCTCTCTTTATCTCTATAAGAAGGGTCTTGTTATACTATTCGCCGCTGGCTTACTAAGCTTCCTTAATTACAGGACACAAAATATAACGTTTCTTTCTTTTATCCGTCCTTCAAACCCTTTCCCAGTTCGGCAATATTTCAAGGACAACAAGAAAGTAAACGCCGAAATAGCTAGAGTTACCGTTTCTTACTGAACACGATCGAAACTTGAGATACTATCTTTCCTTATAAGTTTCGCGTTGAATGGCGGTAATGGCTTTTTCGGTTTCTTATTTAGCGTAGACTGGTAAAGCTTTACAGGATATCTGCTATAAAGGAATTCTGGTCATGGCAGGTTGAAATAATTGATGTCCTTCCACTCAGCACTTCGCTCAGACTTAGGTAGTTTATTTTGGATTCAGGGGCATTATTCCTTCTGTTTTGATAGCGGCTTTGCCCAAAATAAAACCTTATCCTAAAACAAATACTAAAATCTAAATTATTCGAAACAATTGAATGAATACTCGAATTCGAGCACCCGATGCGTTTATTACTTTTGGTAGAACAATGTCGAACCATGAAACTACAAGATTGCCAAAAGAGGTCATCTTCAATAGCAACATTTTAGAGACAATCGAATTCGGGCAAATGACCAAGTATAATTACGCCATTAGTATGAATCGATGTCTTGCAGAGCCTCGACCTAAACGGGTTGTCCTATTTTATTTTGATTCATTATTTCTAATTTACCCTGAGTTGGTAATAAACCTTTCTTACACCACTAACTCGGGATTTTGTAGACACGAAAAGTCGTCTAGTCAACCATGTCCGAGCACGATAAAACGATTTACTTAGGTTTCAACTAAGGGAAACTCATTTTGAGGGTCAAATTGGTGATCAAGTAAATGTGTTAGAACCAGTGAAAAAGCTTAGCTTCTTGCCTTTTTCTTGTGGGAATATTAATGAAATCTTCGTCTGTTTCGTATTTGTCTTTGTTTTATGGGTAGCACTTGTAGAAAATTATTAAAGGTACGATCTAACCAAACCGAAAGCCGGGTGGACACGCGAATATCTCTTTCGTTGACAAATCTATTGGTATCATCGCTCTTGCAAAGTCAGTTTAAAAAAAAATGTCATGACGACCGATAGCTTCAGCTAGGACCCAGGTTAAGGCTTCCAAATGTCTTTTCTATAGGCATTATCTACTATATTATCCTTTTGCCTTTGTCAGCACATAACGGAGCGCAACATAGTCTAAATTCCATCAGTTTGGCATCTGGCTGTATCAACGCAAATACATATTAATGGCATAACTGGGGACATATACAGTTGTACCTGAATTATACAGTAACCGCTGGAAGCCGTCGCGTTTCAATAGACATTGTCACAAGTTCCAGCTTGTCTAGTGTCGAGCCGGAAGCTAAACAGCGCTAGTTATAACCGAATAACCACTGTTTATGTTCGTTACCGTCTAGTTTTAATTAGGAACTAACTTTAGTCGCTCCAAAGTGAAATTTAGTGGAGTTCTATCTACTGTTGTCCCCGGCAGTAATGTTAATGTTGTCGTATTTTACTGCTAGGGGAATCTAAAGAATTCGCTTAGTACCTCCTTCATTTTAAAGTCGTTCGGGAATTTCGGAACAAGTTAGCAACTTATTGCTCTTCCAGAATTTTTGTCCCTAATCTCATCTTGTTGAGTAACCCAACTCATAGTTGTCTTGTTTTGGAGCCCGATTTAACAAAATATTTCATACGAAGCAGGGATGCATACGATTTTATTACACAGTTAGGTAAGATTTGGTCATTGCGAATTTCCGGTCTCGATATCTTGGGTGACACAGAATCGATTACTACAGAACCACTCGAAATATTAATCGTATAAGGAAAAACTGCATGCCCAAGGTTTCGTTAGTTTATTCGTACTGCAATGAAGATATAATAAAATTAATCTGATTCGAAACTCTTTTTATTATTATCTATCAATGCTGCTCCCAAAATGTCAGAAACAATGATAGCTGTTAGTTATTGGAAATCCGATCGGAATTCGTTAGAGCTGTCTTTTTTATTGACTTCTCAATGGTCGAGCGGATTTGTGAAACTTTTCATTCGATTCTAACTAAGGCTACCGTTGAATTTTTAATTACCATTCCCAGATATATTGGCTTCGTTTCGAACAATTCTGTAAATCGCTGAAGCTATTTCTGGAAAAATAGGCTTTCTGACATTTGTGTATGGTTATTCAATTGTATATTCATTCCCAGCTGAACCTCGGGTTGTCAGTTCATCTGAATGGTCAGAAATGGATCCTCCATTTAACAATAAGCTTTTACGGAAAATCATTCAACTCATGGTACAAAACACCCACTCAGTTTCCTGGGACAAGTGCTCAAACCATTACATATTTTCACTGGCTTTTAAAAATAGATGCTCGCATTGATTTGCAGGACAAACCACAATAGTCTATTGTAGAAACTCATATATTGTTTGCTCTGTGTATGTAAAAACAATAACTGACCGCACAGATAGGCGGTGTTCCATTTCCATCACATCCAGTGTAGTGAGATCACTTGATGGACAACACGACGCCATTTAGACCGACTTGCCGCACAATGGTCCACATGAAGGACTAAGTGCGGAAACCAAAACCCCTAACATAGAACATAGAACATAGGCCGACTTGTATACCCTCAGTGTTCTTGTAACACAATACCTTGTGCACTTGACATAGCAATTTGTACTCCTAATTATGGCAGATTACTTTTCCTGAGTGATCCACATTTTCCTCCTTAAAACGTACATTTGTAGCTCCGTTTTTTCGACGCCTATTTAGTATTCTTATCACCTTTGTGCCTGAGACGCAATACAAGGAAGTGCCTCCGGATTCTTTGCAATAGGTCCATCCGACCAATTTTCTGATTCTCTGCTACCAGTTTCTCGACGCCTTATTTTTTATTTCCAAGCTAAGTAATTGATATGTCTCGGGGGTCACAAAAAACGTATATGTCTACAATAAGTAACAGAATCGCGTTTGTTTTCGTATCGTATCATTTCCACGGTACAAGGTTAACCACTCCAAATTCGTACCGTCCTTACAGGGATTTATTTCACAGAAATGTAGGATGTTACGAGAATTTGTAATCATATAATCACTTTTTTTTTGTTTTCTCGTTCTCCCTGTTTGAATAATGCTGCCAGCGAAATTAGCTGAAAATGACAATCGATATTTCCAAATGTTTATGTAAGAATCCAACAGCAATCTAAAAATCACCACATCGTGTTTTTAAGAAGTTCGCTTCGGAACTGTTCGTGATATTGCTGTGGGCGTACGAATGAAGAAATCAAGCAGATTAAAAATAACCCGGTTGTATACAGATGGAACCCCAAGTGGCGTCGGCGGTACACCTAATGTGCGAAATGTGCCTATTTCTGCCTTTTTTATTTTACCTTTGTCGCTCGTGTGTCTGCCATCTTGACTGACTTATTCCATTCCTTTCTACTGCGGTCCCACGACTGTGCTTCTTTCAGTGTAAACTACTGCTTTAATTTAAACTTTACATGTCTTCCCATTCCGAAAACGGTTAACTCCAAGGTACAGACGGTCATCGGGGACATCCTCTTTAAAAAGAACGGAACACTATCGTAATCCGAATACAATTAAAGGAACAACGCGTGTGTTTGCTCGGACAAAGTTCGTGCCTTAGCGGACAGTTTGGCCATTTGTGGTTATTATGTAATCAAATCCCGTACAAAATGTCTTGGCTCGAAAACGTTCCAAAATAATAGCCGAATCGCAAAAACTGGGCAACTTGTGAACACGGAAGTTTCTCATTACTACTCTGTTTCAATATTTCATAACGTTTGCTGTTGTTTTCATAAATTTTATTATTGATAATGATGATGGGCCTAATGAATTGTGCGACGAAATTAGAAACGATGGCGTATTTTTATTTCCATGGCCACAAAGCAGCCCAAAATATTGATATTGAGTATGCATATTTAATGGTATTGGTATTATTTGGGCTGGCATTACGGCAAGGCAGCTTTGTTTACTAAAATATTGAAGACCCTGCGTATTCTGTCTGAATTTTAATAAGCTACGCGATGCTGTCTCCTACGTATTATCGATTCGGAATCAGGATTCATAAAACGAGAAATAAATTTCAATCGACTTTGACTATTGCATAATGTTAAGGATTAGGTTATTAAGAATAGTTTCAGTTATGCCATTACTTTGTTATTTCGTCTAAATATAGAACGGGGCTCAGATTTCGGGCATTACCTTTCCCTGTATTATGTTATTCGCTTTCTACGAATGTCTAACGCCTGTTGCCAACGTTGCTTTGTGTTTCCATCTCAACCGTCAAGATTTTCTGTGTGGAACACAAGCAAGGAATTAAAAAGAAGACCTGTTATATTTCTCTGTTTGTTTTACAACGTTTACTGAGAAAAACACATGTCCAACTTTGAAAATTTCACACACTATGTATATTTCTATTCTTGTCGATGGGCGTACCCTTTTAGTTGTGGGTGTTTACATAGCTGTCACATAAATTTTCCTTTTCTCATACTCTAATAGAATATAGTATTGATGTGTGTACTCGGTGGTTTCCGGAATTTCAGGCTAATCTGCGAAATTCAACGGTTGAATGAGTTTCGCTGTGTGATTCTACGTTTCAGCTGTGAGTATTTTGGGGCTTTCCTTTATGATTTTCGTTGTCAAAATAATTGGTTCTTCTACTCTAAGTATTTTCTATGCAAACAAATACCCAGACAGCAATACCTAATGTTATTTTAGCCTGTGCAAACAGCCCTAAAAAGCATTAACCTTGAAGACAATGTCTTAGACATTTTAGGCAGGCTTGGCCCTACAGCCAAGCCTTAAACTCTTATGTTTCTTAAGTACTAAAACAATGTACTCCAGTTAATTTTAATCCCGAATCAGACAGAGACTACAAACTTAACTCAGCACTAATAAATCTCGGTCGTAATCCGTTTTCATTTGATTGAGTCTGAAATAGAGATACACTTAGTTCGATGCTAAATGGATTACCGATAGAGTTAAGGTGTAAATCAGCATGTATAGAATAGGAATCTCGGTACGGGATCCGCATTTGCAATTGGCAAGAGGGAATGCAATCGATACCTGAATACTCGGCTATAAGGATGCACGACACTTGCATTTTTATCGACACTTTAGATTGATCCGGATCGTGACTAAACGACACTCTAGTTTTACAGTTTCGATTATCCATATAACGGATCGTTCTATGAGATGCACGAAACTTGCATTTGTACTGACATAATTTTAAAACGATCAATAATTTAAGTTCCCGCAACTGCGAAAAAACGTCGCGTCGGCGTCGCATTAAAATCATAAACATACTGGATTCCTAAATGTTGATAAACAAACTACTTCGTTAATTAAATTTGATTGATCATGCAATTTATGACAATGCGGTACTATACGATAATTATTTCCGATACCAGTACTCTTGTATCGATCTGGAATTTTATCGTATTTGTAAGTATCTATCCAGGCCTATGTTCAGCAGTGGACGTCTTCCGGCTGGTGATGAAGTAACTATCGAAAATACCCCAGTATCGAATCTTGTTATATCGATACTGTAAAGTATCGGATCTTACATCACTAATCGACTATTTCTTGCTACAGTATTAGTAAATTAATTAGTACTTCGTTCAGCTGTATATTTTAAATCGCTCTTTCGTAAAATGCATTTCTTTGAATGACGTGTCCTCTAAGGTATTGCCTTTCCACTTTGATAGTGCATTGATAGGTACTTTTATGAAGCGATAAGATACCAGTAAAAGAACGGCTTCATACCTTGATATTGACAGTTAATATTTAATTTCTTGGAGTAATAAGATTAATAAGATTATGGCCGTCACCAGAGATTTATTTTTCATTGAAGGATGGGACTGTTCTTGACCTTTCGTCTGATGAGGTCTACGATAGAGCCAGTTTTAAAGATATCTCTTATTCTCTTAGTTTCTTTGTTCTGCTTAGGTCATCATCAATATTTTCTTTTTTGATGGCTTCTGTTATTGCGCCATTGCCTTTATAAACAATTGTCTCTTTCTCTTACAAATGTGAAGCATTTTTTTAGTATTCTTTTTCATCATTGAAGGTTTCAATTTTCGTCACATTATCTTGTCCTTTGACAGACGATACTATTTTTGAAGTTTCCTTTGTAACACGGGCAGGTTCCCAATATCACATTTAGTTCAGCTTTTATTTTAAACGGTGTCCCCGGTATTTGTCCTGTATCGTGTGTAGGTTATACACACATACAATTACAAGAGAAAACAATTTAAAGGATAAACATTAATATTTGTTTCATGCGGGAATCGAAAACGCGACACGCAGCATAAGTTTAGTCTCTCACTTAACCATTGCGCCAACGATGTCGCCATTGTTACTACATAGTATTGTAGTCACAAGGCGTTTAGATGCACAAAGCAAGGGTTTCCTGTCATCCATGACCTTCCTAAACCCTCCTTTGTTGTAACATTTCGGACTAATTATGTCTTGTCTTTATGGCTTTGGCTATGTTTTACTCATAACGTCTACATACACTCTGAAAAGTGAGTTTGAGTAATTATTACTCTAGCTATAGTAATTATAATCTTACGAAAAAAAATGAAGCTCCGATATGAAAAGTTGAAAAATAATGTCATATCGTCCCGAATTAAACAAACATGAGTCCATATTGTAATGAAAAATGTAATAAGAAAATTAAAGTATCTTGCCAAGAGATAGCTTTTGAGCTCCCAGGATCCACACACGATCATGACTATAACAAAACAGCCACATAACCAGCCACATGGGTCACGGGACAGTTGAAGCTTCAAACCGCGACCGTGGATTGCAAGGGGCATGTCAAGGACCGTTTTTTAACCTAGTAACAGTCCCACAGTATTTTCCGCTTCACTCAGTGCAGAGGACTCATTTGATGATTCTAACATTCCCCAAGAAAATAACCAATATCTTTAGCAACTACAAAATCCTTACCAAGTTATAGAATCCTACTAAAAACACACTTATACGAAATTGTTTACTAAAATAACCTTCGTATTCAAATTCTTGTGTACCTAACACATGGTACAAGAAACTAAACGCAATATTTAAATTTATCCGAGGGTTATCTACATCTCATTATAATACCGCAAAATGAGGCTCATGTTATTACACCTATATTACACCTATATACATATTATACATAGAATTACGTACATATATAAGTTGGGAGTTTGTGCCAGATATGTACTTTCTTGCCTCCGAAGAGGGCCAAAGACGGCCATGATCGTGACTGTGACGCTAGAACGTAAGGGGCTTTTGAAGGAACACCTAGATTTTAGTCAGTACGAGTCTGACAGTCCCTTCCTTCATTTTACCTTGCTAAAAAAGGGTTAGTACGCAAAAAGGAACATGCTATCAGCACGTAGTTGGGAATTTGTGTAAGATTTGTGCTTTATCAAGGTTGGGGAGTTAGGAGAGAAGTTGTAGATGGTTGATGAGTAATAGAGAATTGTGGAAGAAGAAGAGATGCTGCGCCAATTACAAAAGAATGAGTCGAGGGTGATGAAGAAAACGTAAAGATGATGAAGAAAAAATCATGAACGGTTTGCAAGGGAGAGTGAAAGAAACATGCGTAGTTTTGAAGTAATTGAGACAAGGACAGGATGATTTTGAAGTTAATCATTACATAATTGAAGAAAAGAACAATCAATTATAGGTATCAGAATCTGAAAACTCTGCAAAGGATTTAGTACATCTATCAGGTGTCTCTGGATATCGAAAGGCTGTATGAAGAAAATGGTTTAGTGGTCATAAACTTGCTTATCGTACTGAGACAAATATATTATCTCCTTGGCAGAGCCTTCATTAAAGCAGAGTTATCGTTTTGAAGTAATCACTTCAATCATTGGGTACAATCTTACCCGATTTCAATATTAGGTATTCATCCAGCAGCGTCCCTTTTTTACTCTGGTGCGTCTATAACTTCAATCTCAAGCATAACATTGATTGGCTTCTGGAAAAACTTAAATTCAACTTAGGTATATAATGCTGCTATAATGGCGAAGATTACTCCAATTGTATAAAAGACTCCGAGAATCAATGAAAGAAAATGGGTCCCTACAGCATTGCTGACAACCCACCGTGATTTATACATTATGCGGTTTTTCAACCTACTATACATCACAGAAAATCGTGAGAATTGGATAAATGCATTCTCTAACAATACTCCGTCGTTTTACTTAGACTGGAAAAGATATCTTTATTGAGTCTTTAATAAAACTCATTCTTTTTAAAACCTCCTTGCTTGCTTAGTACGAGCGCGGGGCGTAAAGAAAAGGATTATTGGCGAAGCAAAGGTCAAATTGTAATAGCCAACACAGCTCAAAGGATTCCATTAAAAATTCAACTTTCACTTCGTGTAATAATACTCTAAATACAGCCTTTATTTTATAAGCCAGACTGAGTTTATAAATTCTAGATTTAAAGAAGACTTTCTTTCAGATTGTAAAGGTTTATAGGTCGTTGACTTGCAATGGCCGGGATGGCCTCCCCAGCTCAATGTGGACAGAACTTAATTAGAAGATCGTACAAGTACGACCTTTTCAATTTCGGGACGACAGAAATTTTGAAAATTTGCTTGCTGTAAAGATTTGCACATCGAAACTGGGACACCCACTTATAAAGTGTCCTAGTTCGAGAAGTATACCTTGGAAACCAGTGTAGATCTTTATAGATCCCTAAAGCATGAAAGCATCACGCTTAAGTATAATGAGATGACAGGTTGGTAACCCAAGCCCTATCTCCTAGTTCAATAACCGTTTCCTTCGTTCAACTTTTACGACTTTCGCGAGTTGATAACAAGCAACATTCACATATTCTATACTTACATTTGTTTTACCAACAGACCAGAAATAATTTCTCCCCACTTAGTATGTACAACTGCAGAACTCTAGAGCATAGACATAAAAATTGTCTCATTTCAAATGCAAATGTGAGTATAATACAGAAGTTGGAATGGTTTTAAAAGTTTCCTGTGGGAGTAGGAGATTTCGAAATGGGACTGCATTCTGAACAGAGGTGTCTAAAGTTTCCCGCTTGATCCCATCGATTCATTTGATGACAGTGAATATTTGCTCGATTTTTTACGACTGGCCGCTCATAATGAGAAAACGGGCACAAAGGTTGCAAACTTTGTGAAAAACCTTTTTGGTTGCAAAGAAAACATAAAAAGTTCCACGTAAAATCGAAAGGGTTTCGCTAACGGCTCAAAACCTAATATTTACGTATACACTATGTGAAACAGAGGTAATTATTTTATTCGTAATTTTATTTTGTGCCGTTGTTCGTGTGTTCGCTGGGCCGCGGCTGGCATAAAGGTCCTACATTACATTTATTGTTTGAATAATTAAACAGTTAACGCGAATTAATCTGTTCTTTATATTTGTTTTTGTCCTCATTTACGGCCTGTAGGAATAGCTTGGATTACTTCCTAATTCCTATGGATTTAAGTGAAGGTCGACGGCGACGGTTTTTGTAGGGGATTCAACGTAATCGCCAATTTTTTGATCGAGTGCGGTGATTACAGTTGTTCCTTCTAAGGCATTAAGTATTTTGGAAATTCTGAGAAGAAACTTATCAGTATTTAGTGATGGTCTGTTGGATTCGATAAAAAATTTCGATTCTAATAAATCAACTTGATTAACAATAAAACGGTTCTATAACTATCCTGTTTATCAAATGTTTTATCAAAGTATCAATACACTGGCACTGTTATTGACGCCTTTCCGTTATCAGTGCAATGCCGAACCTAATTTATGTGTTGGTTCAAGACTAACAGTGACTGTTTACTTAGTCTGCTGTACTATCAGTCATGTTGTGATGTATTGCTAGGTCATAGCTACTAATACAAATTGAATATTTAACCAACAAGATTCCCTTGGTCTTCAGTCGCAGAGCACAATAGCTGTTCCTATGATTCCGTCCTCATTTGACTAGTCATCATCATCATCAGCCTGTATTCGTCCACTGCTGGACATAGGCCTCTCCCAATGTGCGCCTAGTATTTGTTTAATCAGTCAATCATAATTCTTCAGTTATCGTCCGGAGTTTGCATTCGCTCTCATGTCCTACTGGAGTAGGAGTTTTCGATCAGGGATATCGTTACAGCTCGAAGTCTAATTTTTGCGCGATATTATTCCTAGGGGTAATATGGGATTTAAACCTATGTATCTCTTATCTCAAGGTTGGCAGATCATCTGATGATGTTGACAGGATTGCTCTGGATATGAGCCACATCCAACTTGTTCCTTTGGAAATCTGTAGGGGAGGCTTATGTTCAGCAGTATACGACAGCTGATCATGTTTTGATGTTCATTTATGTATCATGCAACTGAGAATTCGCCAGTTAGCTAGTGTGAATGAATTCACTTTCGTATCCCTTTGTAGAATGAAGAAGTTTTCAATATTACATCGTAAGTTCCAACTTCAGCTCCTTATTTCCCAGTTGCCAGACATATATAATCCGGGTTCAATCAGCTGTCTTATCCTCTGATTAAAATCATTAGCTTCTCCCTTGAGATTGTCTTCCAGCTCACTTAGATGCTGCTGAATATCAATATTTGATTCGAAGCTGATGCCTTCGCCGATCAAATCCTTTGTCTTGTGTTTAACGATAAAAAATAAAATAACTTATCGGGCAAAAATTTCGCGAAAACACGTATCTTTTTTGACAAATTCGCAACAGAACACCACGTGGCTAAATTAATGTATATAATATAATATATAATATAATAATAATATTCCACAACTATCACACAACGCCATCTAGTCCCAAGCTAAGCAGAGCTTGTGTTATGGGTACTAGACAACTGATAAACATACTTATATATTTCTAAATACATACATATTATAGATAAATTACACCCAGACACAGAACAAATGATCGTGCTCATCACACAAACATTTGTCCTGGGTGGGAATCGAACCCACGACCTCCGGCATAGCAGTCAGGGTCACTAACCACTAGACCAACAGGCCAGTCATATTATAATATAGATTTAACAACGGACGTACCAATAAAAAACAATTAAAAGCAAAGTAACGCGCGGTCGATGCGCCGGATCATTGTGACGTCATAAGTTAGGAATGCGTCCGCAGATTGCAATGCGGTGCGGCATCGATACGACCTTATGACGTCACTCGCGTATTGTCCTTATTTAGAACGAACGTCCTAATCGGAAATAGCTCCTTGAATTTATGTTTGCCTAGTACTTTTGGTTCGTGCATCATCGTCTGTCTAGCTTCAAGTCTTACTGGACGGAGCTGTACGTGGACTGACTACCTGTCTGACGTGTAGATTGTATTGCAAAATTGGCACATCAGCTGTGTGATTGATTGGTGGATTTGAGTCGTGGTTTCGAAAGTACTTGGATGACCTACAAGTATGTGAGTTTGAAGTAAACGCACCCTTGGTACAGGAGAAATTGCTAATAGTAATCTGTGCTAATAGTGCAAAGGTTTTTATAAAGAACGAAAGTACTAGCGTTTCTATCTATCACTGCAACCACAGGTGAGTAATATATGGTCGAAAAAGCATGCAGCCTTATATAGCAACGTCTGTCGCCCTGTTGAACGCACAGGGCATGTGAAACAACAGGGTGATTTTAAGTCAGTAATAGTCTGACAGTCACTTCCACTCAACTTCGGGCAGGACTCATCCGACGATTTTTACACCCAAAAAAAGTGCGTGATACAAAATTCAATGAGTGCGCTCAATGGAGTACCTCGATAATAGTTACAATTGTTCGGAAACTCGTCACTCAATTACCGCTTCATGGTTCATAAAATTCTGCCAGTTCCGCCTTACAATAATCCGTTCATAGTAGTTCTGGCCAGATTTATCAATGGAGCAGGTAAATAACGTATGCTTCATTACGTATTTTGTTAGAGAACTTATCGAGTTCAACCTTCGGAATTGGTCATGTTATGAGTTGTTACTGTTGAACAATTTTGAAACTTTGTTGTGCCATAGAATTTTGTTTATGAAGATAATTATCCGCGGCTCAGTTTTATTTACAATTTAGGTCGTACTCCGCTTGTAATTCATGTATCATATCATCTTGTTATAAAAGAAACGTGGGGGCATCTATTGTCTTACGAACGTTATTGCTGTTTTCCTTGGGAACAGTACTTTTCTCGGGTTGAAACTCTATGTTGGTTTCTGTATATTTGACAACGAATATGCAAAAAATCATGATTCTGTAACGTTTATAATATTAGTTGATAAGGATAATGTTAGTTAGGATTAGGTGAACAAACATCAGCTGACTTCAAAAGTGGAGACAAAATCTAGCAAATATGACATAGGCAGATACAGACATCGTCGTCAGACTAGATAGAAAGCAATTAGCAAGATGGCCAGTAGCAACCAGCTCAGAATTGAGTAAATGACAAGCAATGCCCGACAGACGATAAATTTTGATAATGAAGTAGAAGGTCAAGCTAATATTGCAAGTAAACGAGCGTAATAATGAAAGCCTTGAAAATATTAAGAAACTTGGAGAAACTGAACGTAGTGGATCCTTTGAAAAATCTACAGTGATAATGGAATAAAATGAGGCTTACATAAAACAAACGAATGTCTCTCATAAAGCTTGTAGTAGGGCGCAAACTAATTGTTTCCCGCCCACTGCAGGGTGGGGCAGGGGTGACCCGTGCCCCCTAGCGGGTCACGATTCCTTACAGCGAGATCTTCAAAGCAATAAAATTCATAAGATTGAAATTAATGAAACCAAACCGATTGATTGATATTTATCCAATAAACAATTTGAGCAATGTTGAATTATAAAAACGAAATTTTCATTGGTTTCAAAGAACTTGTTTATTTGATGCCGTAGTCTTTGTAAAAATACACAAAGGTGTTCGTAAGATATTTTCTGAGATACTGTTTCTTCGAAACAGTAACTTCTACTTCACGACTTGCTATGTTATTTTCATTATTTACATCGCAGCCTCTAATGTCCCAGTGCCAATACAGGGAAAAGACGCCTCCACTATTTGAAAATACTCTTCCCTCCATTTATCACAATTGTGTGCTTCTTCTTAAATCTTAACGTTTTAGAGAAATACATCTACTGTTTTCAAACCTTCCGTAGTCTACCATCTTTGTTTGGTCTAGTTTCGTCATCTAAATAAATTGAATTACCATAAATTACGGACCTCTCATCATTCTTTTCGTACACACGGCCATAAACTGCTCAATGCCAGTTTTACCATCAATAATCACTTCAATAATTCCACAAAGCGTTCTATTTCCGTAACCGTCGACATTACGGCCTAGCCGTTATTGTCTGTTACCCGCTGAGCCTAAAATTATCGCGTAAGTCACAATTAGAGCCCGTCATGCATGTGAGACGGCTAATATGTGGCTCACAGTACCGTACATTGGATGGTGCACGTAGCGATAAACGGTGATATGATTATTGCGTCTGCTGGAGCAATAGAGGCAGGCAATATCGGCTAGGCTTCCTAACTGAAGTTGCAGACGGCTAGTAAGCAAACTGAAGTAGCACTGTTCATTTTAGTTGAAGGACTGATGGTTGATAAAGGAAACGATTCCTGGAGTTGAGACCTCGTAAAAAGCGTTAAAATTGGAGACAGAATAAATGTGGAAAACACAAGAAAGGGCGCTGTGGCACAGTTTGGGCAGTAGACATGAGATATTCAGTTCGTCATTCGATAGATAATTTCAAAAAAATACTGAGATCCCCTACCTAATAACGTCCAGTATCCAGTTCTAAAAAGGAAATTGAGAGAAAAAAAAGAACAAGACAGTCACACAAAGAAAGTCTGCGTGAAATTCTTCTCGTACATAAGACGATCGTAAATCTAATTAATTATTGCATTGATATCCTAGACATTACCTATTTGCTCAAATTAATTCCGTTGAGCTTACGGGAGCTAATTGGATTAATTTGCACTGTTAGCCTTGTCTTGATTCAAGTTAGTGTCATCTTCAAGTGTGCCGGATGCCGCTGAGAGCCATCCTTTGAGTTCTGGAATAGCTGTATCATCCGACTGTAAGGGAAAATCTGCTGTTGTAGAATGTTTTACTAATTTTAAATCAGAAGCCACTGCAGCAGTTATGATTACCAACAAATTGTCGTTTTCCGAGTTCCACGCACATTTAGCTTTATGGCTAGAATTAGTCTCACTGTGTGTTATTCCACAGCTATTAACAGTAGAGTTAATAACGGCACTGTCGCCATGACTTTAATTGTAATTAAAATTGCTCACGTAGATCGCAAATTTAGGTTGGATCCCACTGCACAATTGCTTGAGCTAAACCAAAATGAATGCATCAATCCTTTCCACGTACGTTCAATTCCAATTACTGAAACTCTCCCTCCTTTTCCATGTTACATTTTCATCTAGAATTTTCCACTAACACATTTAATTATAAAATCAATCATTTGATTCTACGGTGACGTTGTTATAAGGATTCACATTAATTACGCAAACAGTTGGTTGGTGTTTTAATCGAGCTTCGCTGGAGTGTAAACTGTCGCGGGCTGCTCGCTCTAACTCAATCATTGTAATATATTGAACTATAACAATGTTAGTTGTGCTGCAGAAAGTATTAACAAACTATGCTTTCGTCCTAGAGATGCACTGTGCTTGTATTTTTTATACCGATATTTTGGTTTGAGATATGATTTTAGGGTCGTATCTAATGCCTTTGATTCGATTCTACAAATATCGAATAATATTGTTTCGCCATTATACAATGATCCGAAACTAATATAACTTTAATTATACCTGGTGTTGTACTCACTAATACCTCTAGAGTCAAAGCAAAATTCCTAAGTCTTCTTGTGTCCTAAAAGAATTCCTGATTCTTGTTTGTTCTCCTTTGGTATTTATTTGAACTGTTCTATCAGGCAATTTTGAACAATGTATCGATTAAAACATTTATCGACCAAATATCGGAAAGTATCGATACAGTAAACTATCGGATTGAGTCGTGCATCACTATTTGCTCCTATTTGTGCCAGGACAATGTGCACCATACACCGATCAATACTCGATACATTTGATATCTTCTCGTTAAGCCACTTAAATAGGGTATTTCGTATTTGGCTGAAAAAATCTAATTAGTACGGTTAGATTATCCGAAAATATTTGTTATGTATTTTTTCTTTTGTTACGTAAACCAAAATTAAGGAAGATGCAACAGTTTTTACTTGCTCCTGTGCCAAGAGCCTCCACTCTCGAATTTTGATACTTATCCATCATTTTTTTAAACTCTTTTTTATTATGGGGTCAACCCCCTAATAAGGGGGTTAGTGACGGACTAATTAAGTTTGCAACTTATTGTTGCTGTAAACTTGCCTATGTTTTACGAAACATGGATTCCTAGATTGTATTTGTTAAATATCTTCCGAAATAATAATATTGTTACCTACGTGATCAGTTCGGCTATTGCTTTCCTAAACACAGGCATCACTGTTGATCTTTCTAAGGGACGAATTTGAAGGGGAATGTAAATGTTGATTCCTGACGCTATTTCTTCAAGTGGTTTCCTGAATTCATGTTCTGAGTTTGTTGATCTACCTAATTGTTTTTAATACAATCATGTTTTTACTTGTGATTTCGAATTTTATCTGGCACTTTATCAAAATTTTATTTTCCTTCGACACTGAACTCATTCTTGCAATGGATTTCGAGATAAATCCTAAGGTCCTAAAGCTTTATCAGAGTCTCCCAGTCCCCACATCAGATCGGCCATCACAATTCCTGCCACAATCTTAATTAAATCAGTGCAGACCAAGTTTATACAGGGTGGTGCACTATTTTATAAGCGCACAAATTCAATTTACTCTTCGAGTCACTGACCGCCTAGTACAATGAATGTGTTTACAGTTTATTGATTGGTTTATATTTAGAAGAAAACCGTATCAATAAACCATGCAGTTATGTCAACGTTAGGTTCCACAGAGCCTAATTATAGGATGTGACGTCATCGAATTGATGGACATTAATTGAGGCATTAGTGAGGCAAATTGATATTAATTTTGTATGGCATTTGGTAAAACATTTCATTATGCCCGTGTTTGTATTTGTATATTTGAATATAATACATTATTATGAATTTGCATAACAATGTGGCCGTGTGGCCATAGCAATTTATAGAATTTGTAATGAAATTATGGATCTCATCACAAAAAAAATATGGACTAAATAACAAATCGATAGAGTAGATATAGAAATTATTACTATCTGTAGTTTTATAAAGTTTTACCAAATCTAGTTTTATTTCATCACTGGTATAGAAGTTTGTCTTTAATAGCAATCGATAGTTGTCCATCAGTAAAGTTGTTCCAGGCGAAAGACATTGGTTCTGAGTTAATGGTTCTTCTGAAAAATCGATAAATTTTGTTGAAATCTGCAGAACTTATCGCATTTAATGATATCGTTTGCAAAATACAATGAAATTATTCTGTTTAAAAGTTAGTAATGAGTAATGAAACTCTAAAGCGTGTCTTATCATTGACATACAATGAGTCAAAGGTGTTGAATTATGCCCTTATAAAGTTAGAAGAATCATAACACGTGCGGAAGTAATTCTTTTGTCTGTCTTTTACCTTCTCAAATCTAAACGGCTGAATGGATTTTGATGAAAATGGCGAAATGAACACAGGTTGACTATGACACTGTTCAGGTATTAGGAAACCTTTTTATCGGCTGAAAGTTCCCATAATACGACGATTTTAGGCTAACACAATGTGAATAAAATCTGTAAAAAAAAAACTGATGTAAAATAATTCCTTTTGGTTCTATGTTTTTTTTAATTTTCCTAGTTATTCTATCATGTTGACCAATAATTATTTAGCTATTATATTCTTGTTTTTTTTTTACATTTTCTTAGGAATGTAAAGTTTTCTACGAATTTCACCTGTATTGTTGGGTGTGATTACAAATATTTACACTCATATAAATAACATTTATTCTCTAAAGACCTCTTGAACCTTTGTTTTTATTTTACTACAATAAAATAAAATCAAATATATTTTATTCTATTCTTTGTAATCATACGTAACACAATACTGTAGTATTAGTATTGACATTCACTATAAACGTATTTTCTTCTTTATCTTTTACATCGATAAAAAAAACTGTTTTTACAAAAAAATATAACCACAAAAATCCTATCTATAACAAATAATGATACACGAATGATACTCTTGTACACGTGGGATCGTGAGTACAAGACAAGTACGTCAAGAAACCCAAAATTAGACCCTCCAACATCTAAGACATACGAGATTCCCTTTTGAAGTTTCCTCTTTGCCATCTCGTCTTAAGATAATAATCTGTCTATCTCTTCCTTTAATTCTCTGAAGGGATATTTCAGCTAACGAGATTAATTAGTTGAACTAAATTTTGTACAAGTTTTTGTTTAAAATGATTCTGTTGAAAGTATAAGATCATGGGTAAGATTACATTTCCAGGTTGTACTATGTTATTGTTTTGTTTTCATGAGAAAAGCTGAAAAAACAACCTGATGGCTAGATCTTTCTGGGTTGATTATAACAAGCACATTTAACTTGAACATCCCTGATGAAATGTTAACTGTACCCAGTACTGTACTATACATTATGTAAGGAAAGGGAGATTATTTGGTGAGACAGGCAACTCAGTAATAGAGTCTTAAGTCTCTCAAAACGTTACCTATACATGCAGTAATGCGAAATGTTGCAACTAGTTCTCCACTAAAGTGGACAAGATGTAGTGACATATCATTTCGCATAAAGCATACTTAGGTAACGTTTTGAAGGATTTTTAAGACTCTATCACTGAGTTGCCTGTCTCACCAAATAATCTCCCTTTACCTTACCTAGCAACTCCCACAATTTGCCAAGCTTAAACGCCAGGACATCTCTGCTCCGGGGTCGCGGGGTATCTTATCAGGTAACCCGTGGCCCGGTTCGTAAAAGGCTATTGAAGGACACGTGGATTTTACTCAGTAAACGTCTGATAGTCCCTTCCGCCCTGCCCTGGGAGTTAGGACTTATTTGATGATTATAACACTTAAAAAAAAGGAGAAATTTGCTTACCCTTAAAGGGTACAGGCGTGATATTACTGTTGAAATACGACATTTAGTGACAAAGGGTCACGTAGAAATGTGACTAAGCTCCGGTTGTCTTAACTGGAATATGGAACAATAGATTCGTACTAAGATACTTGGGTCACTTTATCTATATATATAAAAGAACAGGGGTTTTTCTTTTGACACGACTACAGCCGAAACCGCTTAACGCAGAAACTTGAATTTTGGACAGCATTTGCAGTCTACCATGTAGATTGGCAATAAGACGGGATTTTGCGAAAATCCTCCTCTAAGGGGGTGAAAAGGGGTGAAAACTTTTGTATGAAAAATCTTATTCCTTGAGTTTATAAACTTGAAACTTACCACGAATAAGAACATTAGTAAATAAATAAGATTAGCTACAATATTTTTTCAAAACTACCCTTCATTGGTATTCTAGGGGTTGTTAAAGTTTGTATGGGAAAATCATAACGCGTGAGCTGATGAATTTGAAAATCAGTATTTATATACTACATAAGAATTAATCAAACACGTGTTTTTGGATTTTTCGAAAATTACCCCCCAAGTTGGTGAAAAGGGTTATTCAAGTTTTAAGGGGAGGATATTAACCACTAAACGTAGAAACCTGAAATTTGGATGATAGTTGCAGTTTATAATGTACGTAAGCATTAAAAAAGGATTTTGCGAAAATCTACCTCTAAGGGGGTGAAAAGGGGTGAAAACGTTTGTATGCAAAATCTTATTCTTTGGGTTTATAAACTTGAAACTTGGTACGAATGTGAGTATAAGTAAACAAAAAAGATGGACACTATTCTTTTTTCAAAACTACCCTCCATATTTGGGTTTTTCGAAAATCACCCCCTGAATTTTGAAAAGGGTTGATGAAGTTTTAAGGGAAGAATTTACTGCTTGCTTCGATAAATTCTAAACTGGGCATAAATTATCTCGCAATCGAATAAAGGATACAGATTTATTATATTTAAAAAATCAACCCCTAGCGTGTTTTTGTTTGTTTGTATTGAATAGGCACTGAAACTACTAGAGATTTTCCAAAAGTATCCTATACTATAAGGAGGGTGAGCGCGAATTAAATTCACTGAGTTCGAAGTTAAAAGCACGCGCAGACGAAGTCGCGGGCAAAGTGCTAGTTGATTTATAATCACTAGTACGGTTTCGTAATCTTGTGTTTGAAACGGTCTCGGGGGAAGTTTTAAGCTTTATTTGTGGCATAAATCGTTTACTGTTGTTATCCCACTGCTGGGCAAACCTTCCAGCTATTCCAATCAAGGACCAATGTATACTTTTTAGTTTTGTTTATAGACATAGAGAATGGACCAAGCAAGATTTTTTAATTGACCAATTAAAATAGGAGAAAGCGAGAGAGTGACAGTTCCTATCTCTTTCCTGTAAGACTGTAGTGAATGACATAGAAAGAGACATTGTGATGTACTTCTTCGCTGGCGTCTGTCAGACTTCTGCCCGATTTTTTTGGGATAAGAATAGGAAAGGTCATTCTATAATAATTATGTCTACGGTTTTTTCTAACTTCTCGTGCCATCTTGCAACAGCCTGTCGGAGTCGCGGTGTTTTAAACACTCACGTGGTTACCGCGGCCTTATAACCCTAGGGCAACTGAAGGAACTGTGGTTTTTAATCACTCTCAATCAGTATAGTCGATCTGACAGTTCCTTCCCCTCAGAAGGGAGGACTCATTTGATGATTTTTATATCTCATCTCTCTATCATTGATCCTCAGATCATTTTAACCATGATTCCAAGCTATAACCCGACTTCGATCATATGGTATGATCGAAGTCGGGTACCATAAAATAATTCATTTTTATTTTCCCACAATGCTCATATCAGCATCCTAAATAATGTTTTCCTTAGATTTTACGAGGTCACACTTTTCGCCTGCCTAGTTTTATGTCCATCCATTCTTCCGTGTCACATAAAATAGTCTTAACATCGTCTAGGTGTGAGTGGAAGCGTGTCTTATCTTCCTAATGTAGTGAATTAGACGTGTTGCTTACTTAGGTACTTTTGGTAAGCATTATCAGTCGGTAATCTTCCCAATGCTGGGACACAGGTCTTTGATAGGAGGTAGGTAACAAAGCAGGTGCAATACAGGCTGGTCATAATAATTATGCTGCCGACCATTTTGAATTCGAATTTCGACGTTTAAAATAAGTTTTCAACTTCGAAATAGCCTCTACATGTGACGGTACTTAAATATACACCAAAGTCCTGGACTCGGCAATGTTGTCTGGCTAATAAAGCTTGACTTATTCTAAATAGAGAGCGTTGACCAATTTGCCAACGATTTTGAGTTTTCGTGAGGGGAAAATGGTTGCTTTAGGCTATTGCTGTGGTTTCCCCTATTTTGATAAGGTGAGTTGAGGTGAGACATCAGCAGTCGTGCTTAATCTAATCGTTTGTTTTTGTGTTTATTTAGATGACATTGATCATCATATTTAATGAGTTGTCAAAAGTTGATTATGAAATATATCAGCCTATATCAGTAAGGAATAACTTTAATCTTTCTACTAGTGAAAGTATTTTAAAATTTGGTTCAGGAGTTTTAGATATTATTTCTCATAAACAAAGTCATAAGCTTACGCTCTTCATAATATTAATATAGATAAACACAAAATTCTTTGCAGTTCTGTTGTTATGCAAGTGTATGGGATCGCCCGAATTGATCAAACCCAATCCCTGATTTAGCAATGAATGATTCATGATGTCTGAAAGTAGTCAGGCAATCAACTGGAACGAGTAAACAAACATAAAAGTCATCGTTAAAGTCTGCTGTCATTCGTTTACTGGGATTGAGAAATCAGTCATTCCATGTAGTAGTAGATAAGTTCTTTTTGAAGGATCTGTTCCGAGGAAGTTATACAGATGATCTTCAGAATTTTCGAATTCTCAGAAGTGTGTCGGACATGCAGTGTTCGTGTCAATCCAGCTGAATTAGATGCACATTTCTGCTTTCTTTGGAGTGTTGACGCACCTGGGATGCCTCTGGTGTAACAGAAGTCCAAAGGCGTTGAAGACTAGTTACAAACAACCGTCCTCCATTATAAGCCAGTTTTATTGTGATGCAGGGCAAAGCCATCTCTTTCTTTCTTCCCGCCCAAGTCGACCAATCCTATCTTCAAATACGTCTATAACTATTTGGGGCTTCCGCGATCCTTTAGGACGTTTTCAGGGACGTAATTTGCTGTGATTTTTATCAAACAATGCACCAAATATTTTGGCTGCTTTTTATCAACATTGTTTCTTATTAACACACACTTTTGGCTTACATAACTTACACAATTTCCATAATATTTCTATTGCACGTGATACTGTCGCAAAATATTTCCCAATTCTTATCGATGTTTCCGTTGAAACCTTTGATATTCCTTTGAAGTTATCGTCAGCTTTGTGTATAAATAACGATATCATCCATAGAGTGAATTACATTGAAATTTATTGAGACCTATTGTTCGATATTAATTGTCAATGTCTAGAAATGTGGAACTGTAACATATAAACGGATGCGTGTGTTCTCTGTTGAGCGGAGTCTCGGTGTTTGCAAGGAGGTGTTTTTGGTCCTTTTCTGGTTAAAATTAAATTCAGTGAATCAATGTTGGTTATTCGTGGTGGTAGTATCTTGCCGCGCCAGTATGATAGAAGGAGGTTTTGTGTTTACCAGTCTTCGACTATTGGAGCATACAGGTTAGATATTATGTAATACAAGCTGTTGCTAGCGAACTCGTCTAAGTTTAACTTGAAAATTATCCCATTGGAACATAAAACTTACCGGGATAAAAAGTGTGCTATGTGTTTTCCATACGATAACCTATAATCTGAATTTTCGGTTCAGAAACTTATCTGTGGTAGTGTGTACTATTGTAGCCTTCAATCAGTGAAACTGTTTTTGAAATCGGACGAAGCTTTATAAATTATTTCTACATCCAGTCTTAAAGACTTTTTATAATGTTTAATATGCAACCCTCAGCTCAGTACTGAAATACTAAAGTCTAACAGCGTGATTTCGTTAAGGCATAAGTGACGCCCAGTAACAGTGAAAACAAGCATAAATCTGTTTACCACACTGTGAGTCTCAAGGGAGACTTTAATTTATTATTGACGTCGATGAATTTAAGCTGGAGTGCTTGTTTTAGTCTAGTCGATAACCATGGCAACCTAAATGATTTACTTGAGACATCTTAATATTTTGGCGGCTCAGCGTGCTGGCCTATTTTATTAGTCGCCTTTATTTCTTGAGGTGAAAATACTCATTAGATGTCTTTCGCCCAGGGAAGGGAGGGGTCTGCTAGATTAATAATTATGACTCAAGCCGCTCCGGTGTTTCATCATCATCATCATCATCATCGAAATATCTATTATGTGTTATTTTTTAAAGAAACGTTGCTTCTCACTAGAAATTACTTCCTGTATCGTGGGAGCGTTTGCAAACATAGAAACTCACATACACAAACCCGAAACAACTATTTGTAGATCATACAAATATTTGTGCCGTGCGGGGATCGAACAGGCGCATTACTTTATTTCACCACCACTTTTGAAGGCACTCAAGGTGAAGGAAAACTTCGTGAGGAATCCGGCAAGTCCTAGAACCAACAATACGAAGACATGTGACATCTACCGACCTGTACTGGGCCCGCGTGATGGATGGGCCACTTTCTCTCACAGAGCGGATGCCTGTGACTCAGCAGTGGGAACATTATAGACTGTTATTGACAGTCTTTTTCGCTGTAGCCAGGTTGGGAGAAACTCATTTGATGATTTTAACACTTGAGCCCAAAAAAACTGGTCCGTGGTCTGTTTTGGACTAAGTAGGTAGCTTTGGAGTAGTAAAACTGCCTCTATGTCTATCACGCATGTGTGTAAGGGTGCTTGTACACGGTGCATGTAACCCGCGCAAGTGCCTCAACATGCTCAAGCTACATGCGCTGTGTACACGAACCTCGCGGGTAGCTTGATCAAGTAGCTTGCGCATGTTACTCGCGCGGGTAAACCGCAAACCCGCACCTTTACTTGCGCGAGTTGCATGCGCCGTGTACAAGCACCCCGCGGGTAACTTGATCAAGTAGCTTGCGAATGTTACTCGCGCGGGTACATGTGTACAGGTACAAGCAAGCATCCTAACATTGCGTTCCCCTATCGGTACCAGTTTGAAAGCGGTGACTGATGCCCTATCCTTGTCCCAAATTACTTTATTTTTATTTCTGCAACATCCCACTAACGTTACACTAATCCTTGTTACAGCAACGGGCCTGTGGAGGGTGCGTACGGCTCGCAACACAGCCCCGTGTCGCGGTCCGACGCCTCCACTGAAGACGCCGAGCTTTCGGCCGCGTTGGCCCACCAGCATCACCTAGCTATGCAGGTCAGTTATATGGTACGGTCATACAATGATATTTTAATTGTCTCTACGTAAAATTAACCACTAGATTTAAAAAAGTCAAAATTTGTTAGTGGCGACCAAGGACCGGAAGACGCAGCGTAGACAGGCCTAACTAGGTGGACCGACATCGTGAGAGTCACGTGCAACCGATGGATGCAAGTGGCGAATTGTGTTAGCGTCGTGTTCTCCCTCTAGAGGGTCAAAGCCTGCCGGGGTCGCGGGACTTATCTCATTACCGTGACCCCGGAACAAAATTTCTTACCGATTGGGGCGAGCTGCACTTGTCGAAGTCGAATCCTTCGAATCATTCCCTTGCTGTCCCACGAAGCTATTCTTTGTTTTAAAAAATTGTCTATAACAAAACCTTATTAAAGCCGTATTACATTTTAAATTGAGGTACGGACCAATGATATTATAAATAAAAAGAGGTAGATATCGCACTAGCACGCACAAATTGTTGAGGACAAAGTAAGACAATTGTTGCTCTTTGCTATCTCTTTCTATTTTATACGATTCGCATTATCTTTCGCTGTCGTAGTTTTAAATTACTATAACAACAACGCAACGATATCTGAACGCCATCCAGTATGAACATGGCGCATCTTTCTTTATAATATCATTGGGTACGGACAAACAAAACAGCCTTTTAATTAAACATAGTATCTTCGCTCTTTTTTCATCCAACTTTGATGGGACCAGGACCACCCAGAACATACAAAATACCTTTTTTCCTGTACCTACTGACCCGTGGACCGCGAACCGGACAGTTCTAGCTAAAATTGGACCAATTACGTTGTAATCCTATTATCTTGATGATGATCTCATTATATCTATGGAGTGTAAAGGTCAATTCGTCAGTTGATTCTACGAACCTCGCACGCTTTTTTTGTATTGTTTATTTTTGTTTGGTGCGAGGATGTGCATTCCAAACACCTCATCGTCATTGGATGAAATGATCGGTACAAAACTTAGGTACTCGAGATTTTTGTAAGCCTGGATGTCTGTCTTTGCGTCTTCAAATAATATTGTTTTTACCTTTCCTTATGGTATGGGAAAAGATGGTAATAGCTTCATCTTTTCTTCTGCTAAGTATATCCCACAACTGGGCAGAGGCATTTCCCCTCGACTTCCAGTTTTTGACAATCTGATAATGATGAAAATCGATTGACTTGGCGTCGTCGTGGCGATCGTGTTTTGTTTTTCATTTACCCTTAGATAATGTAAGGCGCGGGACAAATACAAGTGGCGACTGGCGGAAACGAGGCGCGGGCGTGACGCAGGTGCCACTTCTATACATTTTGTATGAAATATCAAAGAAGTGGCGTCGCACCTTCACCACGCCCGCGCCGCGACGTCTCTGTATGTCTTGCACCTTACAACGTGTTTTATGACATAATATTATGTCGTGGTGGTAAGGTTGATTTTCACTTGTAGTTGCAATTCGATTCGAAGTCCTTAAGTTTTAGGTATCGCGATATCTTGACTTCTGCTTCATTTACTTATGAAAAAGATAGCACACATTATGATGATGACAAATGATTCTGTGTTACATTCTGACAGGGGGAGAATGGAAGAAGAAAACGTGTAGCGCCAACTCCAAGTAAAATGGGAAAAGGGTGGGAAGATGATCACTTACTCCATAGATGTAGTATACTTTTATTGTTTCCATAATGTCTGCAATAATAACATAATGATGTTTGTTTTGCTCCAGGCTGGCGAATACCCGGTAGTTGGCGCGGGTGTGGAGCCTGACTACGGACAGTATGTGTCGTCTCCGGCAGCTCATTATAATCACATGGGACATCTTACCATGGCACCTTCACAGAAGTACCCACACGTAAGTAATTTTCTTTACTTTCTAATGGGGTTGGCAACGCAAAGGTATTGTAGATGGCGCCACCATAGAGTAGTCCTAATGACGTAGTACTATTTTGAAGTACCTTTAAGATTTGAACTGATTTGAACCAATGACGATGCTTGGAACAAGCTATACTAGCGCCATTAGTTCCCCAGTTGCCATCCTCATTACAATAGGTACTTAAGAGGAAGGCTAGCAATACTGAGTGTTGCCACATGAGACACTCACGACAGTCACAAACGCCGCCACGAGAAGCTAGAAGCGGCTACAGAGGTAGCTGGAGCGCTAGATAGCCATTTGTGACCGGTGGTCGACACTTGCGGTCGTTGGCTGCTACTTTTTTTTAACCAAAGCATTACTGAGGTAAGAAAGAGAGGGGTGCCGAATCGAGCGAGAGGCGTGTGGCGACTTAGAGGAAGAACTGGCGGCCTACTATGAAGTCTTAAAGCGAGTGTAGTTCCTTTGTGGGAAAGAGACAGCTATACAAGTCGCCTAGCGCCATCTGGTTCCCACAGTAGATCTACTCTAGTTTTCGATACTCTAACATCGATGGCTAATATCCAATTTTTCTATTATCCAGGTAATGGACTCAGTGTCAGTAAGCGGGGGAGGCAGCTACGCGGGCGCGGGGGGAGCGGGCCACTACGGTACTTACGGACACTACGGTACCGCCGCGTACCAACCACAGACAGCCTATATGGTGGAAACTACGCAAGTGCCGCAGTATATGGGACAGGTTTGTACCTTATTGCATTAGAAATAGAGTCGATAATTCTGTCTACTAGCAAGATAGGATACATGGTGAAAACAAAAGAACTGCGACAATTAATAGGATAGGTTTGAACTTTATTTGTATTTAGAATAAGGTTGTTAATTGAACATAGACTGGGTTTGAGTTGGTAACTAAGCAAGACAAAGCTGGCTTTACAATATAGAGATAGGTGTGTGCCTTATTCCTATTGGAGTAAGGTTAACTTTTGAATTTGCACGAGATGGCATTATGAACATTGCTCGGTGTCAAACTCTTACCGTACCACAAAAACTTTTAAAAGTCTGTTGAACACTTGCCTAAAAAAATGTCAGATTATGACGTTGACATAAGGTCCATTTTGCAGTCACACTTTTTTTAGACAAGTGTTCAACAACTGTTTAAGTTTTTGTAGTAAGGCTGTTAGACTCATATAGGCTCTATAACATAGCATTAAGGTTGAAAGTCGTGTAACTTCTAATTATTATTTTCTTCTGCCATTGTCTCAGGAATATGTGGAAGGTGGAGGAAGCGCTTCGCCCCGGAGTGCATCCCCGGGTGCTCTGCCACAACACAACCTACACTTACAACAGAGGTATGTTTTTTATTATATATTTTTGCAAAACATTCTGTTGTATTTTCAACACTCTGCTCAGTGTCGAGAGTTGAAAATTGAATGCTGTGCTTTTTTATTCTATCTCTCTTTTTATTATCTTTGTTTGTTATGAAAAAACATACAACACACACAAAAAAACCAAAACAATGAAGTAGTCTGTGTTTTGTCATGAATTCATGATAGAATATGATGTAATATTGTAGTAAACAATTTCGTACTTCCTTTCCATTCATAGTTCGCTTGTTAGTTGGTTCGCGAATTTCATTCGGTGACGGTTGATGCATTCGAATTTTAATCTCTTTTTAAATCAGTGTGTTCTATTCAAATCAAATTCAAGGTTTCAGCAGTCGTGAATTCCTGACGTACTGGTCAATTGAGACCAAAATACAAGGTTACTGTACTTTTTGTACGCCTTTTCTGCCCAATCTTGGGCAAAGATCTACACCTTGGCAAATTAGAGTAGAAAACCGGAAGTAGCCACTGTGCTCTAACTACCAGCACTTTGTTTTTTTTTTCTTTTATTATGTTACTTTTAAGGCACAATAATAAATCTAACAAACCTCCGTTCTTTGTTTACATCAAATACCAAAGATTTTAAACCATTGTCAGCAAACAAAAATATTAGTTCCGTTTCAAGACGTTCGTTTAAATAAATAGCACGTCACGTCACGAAACGTGTCGGCACTGTTGTGTGCGGATAGGCCTTAAACTTATGTAGGTTTAACCGGCTAAACCTAGGTGTAATCGCACTTCGGGTATTAGCCGTAACAAAAATAAAAAAATTATGATTGATAGATTGATGAAAGGGCTTCAATTTAAGGCCAGCAGACAAAGGCCTGTGTATTTTGCTTCTGCTCTAAATCATTCCCCATGGTCCCAGGTACGACTCAGCGTCCCTGGAGCAGCTGGGCCGGCACTACTGCGTGACGTCGCCCCGCGGTGAGTACGCGCCCGACGCGTACGGCTACCAGCACTACCCCGCCGCGTACGAGCCGCCGCACCAGCCGCCGCCGTTCAAGGTAACACCCTCTTCATAAGATCTCCTAAAACTCATGGTATTTTTCTTCAAAAACTCACAATCTTACAACAAAAAAAAAAAAAAAAATATCTGTAGAACACTCTTAGTGGGAAAGTTGATTTTCACTTGTAGTTGGAGTTCATACGAATAGCATCGCATTGCATCGCATCGCGCCATATGTAAAGTCTCTTAGTAAAAGTCTGACAGTAACTCCCGCTACGCCCTTAGTAGGACTGATTTGATGATTCTACCACGAGAAAAAAAAAAGATTACTATGCAAATAGTGCAACTTATTATGTCGTATTTTGAGAAATATAGTTTTCACCTCACAAGTTCGGTAAGATTCTATTTCTCATTCAAAATCTGAGCGCAAAACTCAATTTTGTGCTCTAGAGCACAACGTGTTATTCAAAATTCGAACACGTCTTGTTTTCAATTGTATTCTACACTGATTTGAACCGCTCGTTTCTCTCACGGTTCAATCTTAGAATCCTTCGCTCGCTCAGTTTTCAATTCAAGTACTCGCGCCAAAAATCAACTTAGCAGCCTTGCATAACAAATAACTATATAATTTTTAATTATTTGTGTACAGGATTCACAGAATGGTCTAAGTCTGGGCAGCGCCGGTGGTCAGTCGATGTACGGCGACGAGGAAGAACTACAGAAACAGATGGCGAACATGGCACTAGGTGAGATAGGTACTTGTATCCACATCACTAACATAACTGTTTTGCTTATTTTATTACTCTTTAAATAATTGCTCGTAGAGTCCGCCTCACGAATCAAGTCCTGCGGGAAATTCGTGGTACCACATTTAAAAAATCCTATTTGATGTAATGATATAGATGCTAGCGTTGCGTCAAGAGGACTTCAGTTGTGGCGTTCACTATATTTCTATACCCGCTGTCATTTGTAAGTCTTTGGCAGTCGTTAGGGTGCTTGTACACGGCGCATGTAATCCGCGGAAGTGCCTCAACATGCTCAAGCTACATGCACCGTGTACAAGCACCCCGCGGGTAGCTTGATCAAGTAGCTTGCGCCTGTTACTCGCGCGGGTAACCCGCATCGTTACTTGCGCCGTATACACGCACCCTTACTGTCAGTCAGAAACTTGGAAGTCCAGTTACTGTCTTGACGAAGTCAGATAGGGATAGTCATGTAAAATACTGGTATTCAGCTGCATGTTTTACTTTGCAGGAAGCAAAGTATAATGACACAGATTCACATATCATAATACAATTTATGTAATGATATCAGGTGTAATTTTGCTTAAAT
The DNA here is from genome assembly GCA_036375495.1 of Agrotis segetum. NCBI lineage: Eukaryota > Metazoa > Arthropoda > Insecta > Lepidoptera > Noctuidae > Agrotis > Agrotis segetum. The sequence goes on from JAQSVV010000277.1 coordinate 2,521,802, forward strand.
CCAGTTAACAAAACGTACCAAAAAAAACTGACCTATTTTGTTACCTGCTAGAATTGAAATGGAGACTGCCAACGGCTACAATGTAGCCTAAAAAATAGACATAATAGTCCAATCAAATCTAATTATGTAATGATTTGGGAGAACTAGGCACTGGCATTTTATTAAAATATGCTAAAATCTATTGACGGACAAAAAATGTGTACTATTGTCTGTGTCATAAAGTGCAAAATTGTAAAAACATGTTCTAATTTGCACTGTAATGTAACTGATAAAGTTTATACAGTAAAAGTCATTACAAAAAACAAATCCGCAGTTATCTTTAGTGCTAAATGATCTTATGAGACGACTTTAAAAAAACTTGAAATGTAACTCAACTCTATGCTCCTTCTCTCTTCCGCCAAACCCAACCAATCACACATCATTCTAATTTCAAACTCTCCATTCACAGTCCACGGAAGCGTCGGCGGTCGTGAAGAAACGGGCGGACTACAATGGCGCGACCCGAACTTACCCGAAGTCATAGGATTCCTCAACTCACCGTCAGATGTCGTGAAAGCGAATGCAGCGGCGTATTTACAGCATCTCACTTATATGGACGATCCTAATAAACAGAAGACTAGGAGTTTAGGTAATTTGAACTGTATTTTATATGCCATAAGGTTTTTATCGAGAATTCTGGCTTTTACTTACCAGAAGTTATGTTGCTCACATTGATAGCAATGTACTAAAGCTCGAGCACACACAGCGACATATCGTTGCGAATGACCACTGGCCGCAAGTATTCAATGTAAGTGAAAAGCTATTCGCAGTGAATGAATGTTTTTTTTAGTGGCTTTTATTCATACATACATGACCATGTCAGCCTCATCGGGCCACATGTATTGAGCATGTTCAATTTTACTTAATTACTTTATTACGACTAATGTCGCCGAAGGGCGCTTTGGTAAGTCTAGATGTAGCTAAGAATTTGGTGATATTACTAACGTCTATAATTTCCTATAGTTTAATAGCAAAAAGGCTCACGATTCCTATGACATCTTTATTATCATTTACGACTTCTTAACCCAGAGAATATTTTTACTATGTTTATTGACCTTTCCTTTCCAGGCGGCATCCCCCCTCTAGTTCGCCTAGTGTCTCACGAGAACCCGGAGGTGTGCCGCAACGCTTGCGGCGCGCTCCGCAACCTGTCGTACGGGCGGCAGAACGATGAGAACAAACGAGCCATACGAGATGCAGGCGGGATACCCGCGCTCATGGCGCTACTGTGTCGCGCTACTGATATGGAGGTAAGGATAATATTATAATCCTACCTTGAATTTGATAATAAAAACTTGCAAAGACTCGTAAATAATTTTTCGTGAAAAAAAAAAGGTATAAATTCGTCTTCCTCTAATCGGCCTACCACACGTACAAGCTTCACCACAGTTTTGCCTGCGCAAGCTTCTTACGTGAAAGAACATTACACGGTCGGTAACACTGAATGCCCAACCACACATGCAGGCAAGTACGCGCAGGTAGAACTGTGGTGAAACTTGTGCTTGTGGAAGGCCCATAAGTCTTTCTCTTCCATAAGTAAAAAGTAGTGCGTAGTAGTAGCTTAGTGGAAACACATCGTTTTCTTGTCCAGACCTTCGACCCACTTCTCCATTACCTTTGCCGCTTCATCATAATATATCTTCTTCTTCTCCATGACCTCCCTTGCCACTTCACTACCCCCCTTTCTTTACTCTATTCTCTTCCCTCAGCCTCAATCTCTTCCCTCTTTCTTCCTTTCCTATTTTTTCCAGAGATTTTCCTTTCGATTCCCTGATAACCTGCAAAGACAAGAGTAGGATGTTTGCTCGAAGGTTGCTATTGCATTTAATTTTTTTTTAAGAAATTATATTTGGCGGTAAAACAAACCGTCATGTAGCGGCTAGTTTTGAACGACTTTCAAAAGAAGGAAATCATTAATTCGTCTGAATGATTTCGTATGTATGCTTACCGATAATTCTGAACCATGACAATGATGTGTAATCTTCTTGTATCACTCCTGAATTAAGGCAATGCCTGTACATAATTTTATTTATAAAACATTTATACTAAAACCTATTTCATTATTGCCACAGGTGAAAGAGTTAGTAACAGGCGTAATCTGGAACATGTCATCATGCGAGGACCTGAAGCAGTCCATCATTGACGACGCGGCGCAGGTCATCGTCAACAAGGTCATCATACCGCACTCTGGCTGGCATCCTACCAATCCTGGAGATACCTACTGGTCTACTGGTAAGAAATAAGAAAGTTTTAACTATCTTTATCTTTCAACTGTGAGATTGTTGTTGTGTGACTATACGTCAATATACGAGTAAATGTACAATCGAAAAAGTTGAATCATGACCCATTTTGACAATAAATCGTTTGAATCCGACAATTGACAAAGGTTAAAGTCATTACCATAGATATGCATATTTACGCGAATGTGAACCGAATTGTATTTGAAAGCCTGTAAGAAAATTGCTTATGGTGGGTCATGATTCAACTTTGTCGATTGTACATATTTCTATTGAACAAGACGTACGGCAATGCACCATCGTTTTAAGGTGGACATCCCTTCGGTACGTACAAAGTGTTTTGCAAATACTTTTAATGTGCGCACAGCTAAGGAGTGGAGTCCCTGCCCATCTGTGTTTCCCGACAGCTTTAACCTTGGGGTCTTCCAGTCTAGAGTGAACAGGTTACTTCTAGGCAAGCATGCTTCACAGTCGACCACATCTTCCCTTACCATAGGCGAGATAGTGAAAAGGGCGAAAAAAAAAAATACAAATTAATGATCTGTCCTTTCCTCCCAGTATTCCGCAACGCATCTGGTGTACTCCGCAACGCATCCAGTGCAGGCGAGTACGCACGACGTCGCCTGCGGTGCCTGGCGGGACTGACGGAGGCACTGCTGCACGCCGTGAGGGCTGCGCTGCAGGCCAACGCCATCGGTACCAAGATCGTGGAGAACTGCGTCTGTGTGCTTAGGAATTTGTCATACAGGTAATGTAGAGGTTGTAGATGATTCTAGAGTAGATTAGACAAAAAATCCCGTAACTATGCCCAAACAAACCAAAGAACCCGTCACTGCTAGGCAGAACTCAGTAAAAATACAACGCAATGTGTATAATTTTCTGTCTGTCGGTCTAATATTGCCACTTAATCAACGTTGCTAATATCGTTACCAAAAGGGTTCTTTATCAATATGACAATTTCTAGCAAAAGAGCAACGCTGCGGAAGTCGTCATTTTAAATCCTCTATCCCAAAATAAAGTCGTTTCGATGAGAAAGTTGAAACTGAGGGTTTTGGCAAATTTAGCTGTCTAAAAAAAGGAAAAAACGATTAATTTGCAGGTGTCAAGAAATTGAGGATCCACTATACGACACGAGAGCGCCACCCACACAGTCATCGGGACAGGCGCGGATAGCTGCCAGCGCTTCTAAAGGTAAAATATTATCATCATCACTATTAACCACCTATTACTCTGATTGTAGATCTCAGGGCCTGACATGTCGTATTGTAGCGAGAATAGTTCAGCTGAGGGAACGAGATGGAGCTAGACGACTTGTATAGCTCTATCTCTTTCCCTCAGCAGAACTACTCTCGCTTTAATCTGATGAATATCGTCCACCAACGAGGCCGTTGGTGTACCAATACTTCTACCATCTCCCTCTAAATAATATTACCAACTCATTAATTGCCCAGCGCTGGACAAAAGCCTCTCATACAAAAAGTTTTTGTCAGCACGCTATCCGTTTCAGTCACTTTTATTCTAGTTTAGATTGTTTAATTTTATGAACCATCCGTCCGGTAAAAATCGAGAATTATCCCACAGGAAAGTAAAATCGGGATTAAAACTATCCTATGTGTTATCCAGCCAGGTTATAAACTATCTGTATACCCGTCCTATTCTATTCAGTGGTTTTTGCGTGAATGAGTTACAAACATCCATCCATCCTAGACTAGAATTGAATTCATGGCACTGTTTTTTCTAACAGGTGAAAATCTTGGCTGTTTCGGCGGCAGTAAAAAGAAAAAAGAAGGTTCATCGTCGTCTAACTCCACCAGTCCTTTGGGCAAGAGTGAGCCGGAGACACAACCTCTAGGTGAAACTGGTACAACGCAGCTTGGATACTCTGTACCAAAAGGAACGGAGATGCTGTGGTCTCCAGAGGTAAGATTATTGCGAATGGTGAAAGCGTGTAAGACACAATATGATAACATCGCAGATTCGTTCCTTTCGTGGTTGCATTTCTTTCAGAAGATAAATGAAACAGGGTGTAAAGTTCCTCATTTTTGTTTGATAGTATAAAATATGAAAATACCAGATAGGTACAACTTCTGCAGCCCGTCTCCATAGTAAAATACCGTATGACGTTATGTCATACGGTATTTTACTATGGGGACGGGCTGCAGAAATCGATTGCTTATTTATTGTGTAGAAAAGATATCTATACATAATCTACACATCAAAAAAAGCTCATGCTAGTGAACACAAACTTTTTTAAATGTGTGCATGTAGGCGCAATTTTCTCAGGGACCATCTTCATTTTTTAAAACATCGAAATAAATAGCTGATAAAATATAATCTCCTTTCTCCAGGTGGTCCCCCTCTACATGGCATTACTCCAAACCTGTTCCAACCCTGAGACCCTGGAAGCAGCAGCCGGAGCCCTACAGAACCTCGCCGCCTGTTACTGGCAGCCCTCCATCGATATACGAGCCGCTGTCCGGAAAGAGAAAGGTGATAATGAACCTTATGTTGAATGTAGCTTGATTCAAACTTGCTCTATGTGGTGTGGGAACAAAGCCTAAGGGATCGGAATCAGACTGGTCCAACGATTCTATTTATGTAAATATGCATGTCTGATGTAGTGTATGGCTTCTATAAATATTATAGCGTCGCAAAATTTGATAAAATTTCTTATGAAGTACACATTAAGGTTGAAAATACAACAGTGAAGACTTTTACAGGAAATATTCTTATGGCTGTCTGTAGGCTTACTTACTATGCAGTTCAACTACGAAGGGTGATGTCGATAAACTTATGATGAGTCATTTTAAAATAATATTTAGCAATGAAATACACATTTTTGCAAAATACTTATAATAGTGTTTATTGTCTTTATTATCTTGTTAGAGTTATTTACATATATAATTGTTTATTTCCAAGCGGGTAAGTGTTAAAAAAGGGGTGCATGGCGACACAATATACGCGCATAAAACTTACTTCGCAGATTAGCTAACCTAAAACTGTACCTTAAATTCTACAAAATAAGACTTACAATTCGCTACGCATGCTCTAAGGTAGCGGGCCTTTCACTTCCGTAGTTGCGCTAGTCTAACCAGGCCCAGAGACCGACAGTGAGCAACGCTAACCTTCCAGAACTTTCAGGTCTACCCATCTTGGTGGAACTCCTGCGCATGGAGGTGGATCGTGTGGTCTGTGCCGTTGCTACTGCGCTGAGGAACCTGGCTATTGATCAGAGGAATAAGGAGCTGATTGGGAAGTATGCTATGAGGGATCTCGTGCAGAAGCTGCCGAGTGGAAATCATCAGCATGATCAGGTAAGTGGTTAGAGGGCATGCTGGAAAATTATTAATATCATGAAATTGATGGATTTTTAACTTTATTCTCTAGAGTGTAAAGTTGAAAATTCAATAAAGACTGCACAGCGTTTTCTTTTATCGATTGATGGTTGCTTTCATAGTGATCGATCTTTTTGCTATCGATATTATATTTAAAAACTAATGCAAACTTAGTTTGATAAAATCGACAACAATGTGTAAAACCAGCTCGCCTTCGCCCAAGCGTGGAACAAAGATTAATTCGTGAAATAAAAAAATAATAATTTCACAACACAGCTAATCAAATACAGTAAACATGCGTGAAGTAAACGCCGTTACACCTTTATCCAATATTCCGTCATGTCTGTTAAATGTCAATCCCTGAATAGAATAGGATGATGATGATGATGTCTGCTAGGGAAGTTCTCAAAAAGTCCTTTTCAAAGTCTTACTTTTTCTTCCCCAGGGCACTTCAGATGACACGATAGCGGCCGTCCTGGCGACCCTGAACGAGGTGATAAAGAAGAGCGGAGAGTTCTCCCGCTCGCTGCTGGAGGCCGGCGGAGTGGAGAGACTGCTGAACCTCACCAAGCAGCGGCACAGACACACGCCCAGGGTGCTCAAGTTTGCAGGTACAGTATACATTCCAACTATAGTTCTCTTAGGAGGGTTTTAAAAGTAGCTTTACCGTAAAATCATCAAATGAGTGAGTACTTGTTCACGTTGACTCGCCGGCGCGGTGGCGGGCGCGGTCACGAAATATCAAACATAATATGGCGTAATATCCAAGTGTTCACGTACGAAACGCGCGTGCGGTGTAAGTAGCGGGCAAGCTAGCGACTGGCGCGCGCGCGCCGCTCGCGTCAATATCAAACGCGTGAGATGTTTGTGTGTGTTCACGTCGAACTAGCGGCGGAGCGCGCGATTCACTCGCGACGTCAGGTAAGTTCAACCAGTTTGAACTTGTCGCTAGAATCTCACCCGCGCAAACGCCTGGCGGCCAATGTGAACACGAACCCGCCACGTCTTCGCGACCACACCCGCCACCGGGCCCGCGCGTTCCAACGTGAATAAGTACTGATAATTTTATCATCAAAAGAGTCCTCCCAACCAAAAGCAGGGCAGTAGGGACTCTCAGACTTGTACTGACTAAAATCCACGGTGTTCTTCAATAACCCTTTACGTTCGGAAGCTACGGTTACTCGATAATCTCACGACCATTTCGCGAGGTTAGTTAGGTGGGTTAGGATTTTTTTATAATCAGCTTTATTGATAAAAAATAGTAAAATATATTCTATTAGTTTCGGTAATCGGAAACCAAACACTGTATAAGAATGATGATGAATTTGACGATATTATGTCTTTGCAAAAACGTTGAAGGAAAACATCGTAAGGAAACCGGCATGTCCTAGAACCAAAAATTCGAAGACATGTGGCATCTACAAACCCACACTGAGCCCGCGTGGTGGATTATTGCCCACTCTTCTCACAGAGAGGCCTGTGTCCTAGCTGTGGGAATATTATAGGCTGATGATGATGATTTCCTTCTTGCGCAGGGGCCATTCTAATATTTTCTGTATCGATATTATGTCGTGTCCAGGTCAAGTGCTGATGACGATGTGGTCTCACGCGGAGCTGCGCGAGGTGTACCGCAAGCACGGCTGGCGCGAGGCGGACTTCCTCACGCCGGCCCGGGCCGCGCAGCCTCGCGCGCCCAGCACTAACAGCGGTAAGTGATGTTATAGTACAAGTTTATAACATGCAACGACGATATAATACTAGACTCCGCATGCACGATCTAAAGAACACAAACTATTCTGCCAAGTTGCTGAGGTACTACGTAAGCGAGGGGGACGGGGTACTGCGTTGTGATTGGCTAACTCAAGGTCTGTGCTGTCTCAACGTATGTTTACGGTTCACAGGATTGGTCGAAATGAGACGAATATAAGACTTTTTTGTCTAATGTGTTGGCAGACATCGGTCGCCTGTTATTACGAGTCTAGTATTATATCGTCGTTGATAACATGAGACAGAGGAAAGAATACTGTTTGAGAAACTATCAATCTTTTCTTAGGCCCACTTCCACAAATCACCAAATGCATTAAGATTATTAGTTTTTTTTAAATGTGAGATGTGTTTGCTCTTCCCTCTAGTCTAGCTCGTGCTAGACAGAATTAGCATTATATTGCCTCTGTTGTCTTCAAATGAATTTGAATCAAATTTCTTTTAAAAAATATTCGTAAATGCATTTTATAATTTGTGATTCAAGTGGGCTTTCAAAAGCACAATCTCTTCAGAACACCAAAATAAATAACAAATCAAATCTTCCAGATTTAAATAACTTTTCTCTGCTCTTAAAACTCTTCAATTACTTTGTAAATACCCAAAACTGTGTATATTATGTGTATAATAATTGATGTGTACAGTCGTTATGTACTGTGTATCATTGTCACTCATAACGCTATGTGAATCTCACGCTAACAATGCTTTGGCTACATTTTCGGAATATATCGGCAGCAAAAAATAAAAAAATGGGTGAAATTGACATCTTGTATCAAACTTTAACCATTGAAACTTGTTGTTAATTGAATTAATGAAGAAAGAAACGTCTGTTTAATACAAAAATGCGATATGTACAATCGACAAAGTTGAATCATGACCCATTTTGACAATAAATCGTTTGAATCCGTCAAATTGACAAAGATCAAAGTCGTTACCGTGGATAATGTGGATATGTATCTATTTTTACCCGAATGTGGATCTAATTGTATTTGAATGTCTGTAGGAAAATAAGCTTATGGTGGGTCATAATTCAACTTTGTCGATTCTACATGACCAAACAGCTGTTTCCATTTGATTACCCATGATAAGTTAGAGACCGCTCTCCGATTCAAATCCTGCTTGAGATGAGGGCACCATTTTTTTTAAATGCAATTTTATGTAAATGACATAGACAATAGAGCCTCGGCAAACGGACTTCAGTTATGGCGCGGACTCTACAATGCTATCGCTCTCGGAAAGTCTAGAATTATTGCTGAATCTATGGTAAAAGTTTGTGTCACGAAGTCCCTTACACTATTTCGTATTGATTTTCGTCGATGCGACAGTGTAGCCAAAGCATAACAACTAATAGAAAACTAATAGTTACGTACTAAATGTTAAATATCGTACTAGTTATATGTTGTCACGCTTCAATAACTAGCAAACTAGAATTAATTCAAAAGGCCAGAAAATCAAGAAATCAATAATTCAAGTTTTTGTACATTTTGATCTAATTTTATTAAAATTGAACGCGTTCAGCACATTAAACTACGTTTAAGAGTCAGTGTCAATATAATAGTGAATAAGAACGCGATGTGTACTATAAATGGGTTTGCAACTTTTAGTACGGACCTTGGCATCATTTTCTTTTTCTTTCGCCAGTTATGAAACTTTGGCCATAATTAAACTGTTACCTAAGAAGTCCATAGAGAAAAAAATAAGTTTCTAAACCGTAACCAACCAGAGATATGGTGGTTTGTATTATTATTATTTATACGAACTTCTTAGGTTATGGTCTACTAATGACCAAAATTTCATTACTGGCGATAGAAAAAAAAACATTGATGCCAAGAAGTTGCAAACCCCTTTGCGTTCAGTTTCCATGACTCAAATATCTACCAAAGATTGAAAAGAACTAATTGAATTTTTGAGATCTTCATAATAAACTATGAATAAACTTTTATCTTTTTATTTGTATTATAAATTACAAACAAAAACTACAACTTCATAATATTATAGATTGTGAATCTATATTATATTCTAGTGAGTCGTTGATAAAATGCGCAAAGATAAGAAAAGCAGAGACATATTTTTTCGAATCCTTTTAAAAAAAAAACTGTTTAAATAAAGAATAGAACATCAAAATTTCTTGACTAAAAACTTACCAAATATACAAAAAAAAAAACAACGTTAGCGTGGAGATTCCATCGTCATTCCAATCGCTTACGGTGTGGGCCGGGTGTAGGTCAGGGCACGCCGTCGTCGGGCGCGGGCGCGCCGCACTCGCCCAGCAACGCCAACAGCACGCTGTCGCGGCCCATGGCCAGCACGGGCGGCACGCGCTACGAGGACCGCACCATACGCAGGCATCGGGAGGTAATCAGCACCGCATAACTAGCTCATGCACCTTTTAATATTATACCAATTATATTAATGAGCAATATTTTAAATTCGGGCATTAATTACGATACTAATCGTAATACGGAACTCAAAAACATTATTAATGCAAGTATCTTCGCTTAATATTATTTAATGTTTGTTTACTTTTCGTTCCGCGCGCAGTGTAGTGCGCTTTGAAATTTAAATACTTTAAGACTTTTGGGTTTTATGATTGATTTTTTATTACTTTTAGTGTTTAGTAGCAATAATAAACATTTGCTATGTGACATACTACATATTTAAAGGTGTCCATAATTGCATTAATAATATTTTTGATTTGCGATTTATTAGCCGTAATGCAATCAGCATCGTGAGTAGAGCCCTAGATTAAAATATTGCCCATGATTTCGATTTCACCCTGTATATTTTTTAACCGAACTGTATGTAATCCGTCGTTATATAAAATTAGTGAAACCTCGAGCATGCTCTACACTACTCGCGAAGTTGCCTCGATGAAGTACTAGTCGAAGTTGATCGAAGTCCCGAAGTATGTGACTACACATTCGTGCAACTTTGCGAAGAGTTCATTGTACTCGGTCGCAAAAACCGACAACAAATGGAAGCCACCCGAAGCGAGCCGAAGTTGCACGAAGCGAAGCGAAGTGCCCTTCTATACTATCGTATTCGGTAAATTTCGGCCAACTTCGAGAGTAGTGTAGAGCAGGCTTAACTGAACCGAACCATTACATCTACTTTCAAATGGAGTTTAGGTTTGGTTAGGTTCCTATAAACCAACGACGATATAATACTAGACTCCGCATGCACGATCTAAGGAACAAAAATTATTCTGTCAACTCGCTGAGGTACTACGTAAGCGAGGGGGACGGGGTACTGCGTTGTGATTGGCTAACTCAAGGTCTGTTCTGTCTCAACGTATATTTACGGCTCACAGGATTGGTCGAAATGAGACGAATGCAAGACTTTTTTTCCTAATGTGTTGACAGACATCGGTCGCCTGTTATTACGAGTCTAGTATTATATCGTCGTTGCTTTATACCTTGCACACAGAGATAGGAGCCCCGCAAAAGTTACAAATAGTCAACTCTTCTTATACAATACACGTTTTTGAACGGAGTATAATTTGAGTAAAATAAAATCATTAAGTATGTTTTTGTTCAAAAATTTATCTTCTTAATAGTTTTGTTTTTCTTTACAGCAAAGTTTCATTTTGTAGAGCACATAAGTCTTAATATAACTTAACCACTTCCCTGTCCGATGAATCACATGTGATCCACGACTATTGTTTAGGTATTGTGTCTGCTGCGCGGACAGTGAAAGTGTTAATAACATTTAACTTGCTCAAGCCAAGCTTTATAATATTTGAGCTTCATTTTGCACTGTTAATTAAATCACAATTGTATTTTCTTAATTGGCTGTTTCACTGAAATTGGTCTGTCAATTAGATTGTCAAAAAATATTTATGCCGTATTCGACAAAAACAGATCGTTTGTATAATTCACAATACGTCTTTATGTGGTGTCGTTTTTAGCTATCACAACCCCTACTCTCGAATTTTAATGTTTCTGTTATTTCTTTGTAAATGTTCACTGACTATTAACGAAAGAAAGGATACCTATTTTCGAAACTAACTGACAAACCAATTAGATTTGTAATTTATTGATGCTTGAATTTAGCCTATTCCATTGCTCTACTATAACTCTATAACCAGGTCGCGTACCATGATCTCTTAACGCGATCCATTTTAGGCTGTTGGAAAGAGATGGCGCTAGACGACTTGTATAGCTCTGTCTCTTTTCCACAGCTTAAACCGGATCGCGGTAAGAGCTCGTGGTAAGGCCTCTGATATCTTCCACAGAACGATGACATACCAGCGATGGAAGTGAACAACTACCACGACGGTCTCGGCATGGGGAACCCCAACGGGCGGCCGATGAACCTGCAGGGTGTGCAGGCGCAGATGCCCATGCCACCGAGCAGTCGTTAAACGTGCCCTGCCACAGAACTTGACGGTGAATTTTGATTCAAATACTGGTTTGGTGACTGTCCTTTTCTGTAAGTCGATTAATTAGTTTTGATACTTGCTGTGTAGTTTTTAGAAAGTTTTTCGTTCAGAAGAATAAATGTCAAGCCGGAATTTTCTAAAGCTCTCTTAAATTAAATTTTAAATTCTGTGGGAACTAGATTTAACCCGAGAAATCAATTACTCGGGGTATTTAGTCTTTTGAACGATTTACTTGTTATTTATTTTGACCAACTGAGCAAATCTGATATTTGATAGTTTACTGAGCACACTTGTTTAGCATTTCATAAAATTTTTGTTTGAGACAAGAAATGATAGAAAAGGAAAGCAATACTGAATCAGTATTTATTAAATTTTTAATCGGCAAGAGATATTCAGCCAGTTTGATAGAAATGTTTTGAGCAAAGAAATCAAGGATCAAGAACTATTATGCTGCGTTCACACTCGTCAATGACGAAAGGTTATTTAAAGAATACCTTGAAAACGTACTTCTGTACTGAAATAGAGTGTAAACACAGCATGGTGTCTAAATACATGACGATATTGTATATCTTATCTATCTACTGTGCTAGGAATATTGGCTCCGTGAGAATTTTAACATGGCAATATTATTTAGACACTTTTTCACGGTGGCAAGATTTTCGGTTGTGTTACATTTTGTATTTAAGGTATAAGAACAGTATTATCGATGTTGTGTCAAGAAAATAGCATTTAAAGAAACATTTTAATAAAGATGGATGGAATTTTATTAAGGGGAAGTTCTCACGAAGCCAATAAAGTACTGAATTATATTTATTACGGTGTGAGAGGTAACATGCACAAGTGTTTATGTTAAATAATCATTAAAATGTAGTGGTCGCTCGTTGAATGTGGTATACGCTGTTTCAACGTTCATTTTGTACAGTCATCAACAATATCAACTTGTTATTATAATTGTGGAGTTTTGCACACTGTCATATTAAAACATTTTGTTAATATTAACTATTAATTCTTCGTAAAGTTAATTATATGAATGAATAGATACAGTTGTCGTTTTTTTTTCTGTTAAAAGACATAGTTGGGTGTAGCTCTTTCTAGATTTTCAAATTCTTGACTTTGGCTTGATATTTCAAAGCCACTGGCTGTGTTTGAAAAGTCAAGACTCATATTTGAAGTTATAACTCACCAAGAAATAAGATTCATCCCATAATTTAAATAAAAACTAAGTATTTTTACACATGTTAAGTTTTCTACCAGCAAATAAGTAATAATCATATTAATTATTCATTTCTAATCCTGTTGTGATTGACTGTACATTAACAAAATTAACTAGCCCTGAGGCCTAAAATTTAATCATCGCATTCGAATGTACGTTTTATACAATTATTATATTATTGCCATTTTTATTTGTAAAGATATCATGTCAATTCCCTATGTAAATAGTCGTGCCATTTCTGTATTTATATAATAATATTAAAAAAAAAAAATCTTAAAAAGGGTTTCCTGTAGGTGTGTTGTGTATTTTCTATTTAAAAGTTGAGGCTCACCGTATTTTGGAAAATTATTTGTTTTGTTGAACAATGCAACTAGAAGATTCACAGGTATATAATCTCAATGCAAATTCCGTTCCTTTGCTTTTGATGGCTGTTTCTAATTGGAGATCTTAAAAAATTGGATAGGCCTTCGATCGTAGATTGGTTACAGACAAAGATCCAATCGCAGATAGCAATCGAGAAACATTATTAATTTGCAGCTTTGCTACAAAGTGAGAATAATCAGATTTTTCAATGACCAACATGTTGTCAATAAACGTTTTTACTTTCTTTAATTTAAACTTCAGCTTTTAGAGATTTTTGATATTTAAATCGAACTATTTATTACAAAGACAAATAGCAAGTTTTAGCGTCGTAGCATAAATAATGGTCTACCAAACTGGCCTTTATAAAGCTGGTGATGTTTAGCTATGGTTTGTACTCTAAACAGATTTAGTAACCAGAGAAAAAAAGTAAAATATTATGGTCATTGCTGTGTATTGTGATTACATTTAAAGCCAGAGTAAAAGAAGCAGAAAATACATAATATGTTAATAATTTATGGAAGAGTAGAGTGTACTAACATATATGTCAAAGTCAAATAATTTATTCCAATTACGCCAGCTGAGGCAGTTTTGTACGTCGATTTTTAAATTTAAAGGGAATTGGAAGGGATGGGATTGATTCTACATGCTTAAGACTCAAAATTTCAGTCACTACTTTGTAAGAAAATCTGCCAAAAATAATAAATGATGTTCCATTTTCACAAAAATACATATAAACTCACGCATTTTTCCCATTGGCAGAAATCATCGAGCGTATCTGCATGAACCCTGCTACAGCAAAGAAAGATTTCATAACGTTGTTCAACAAAATAAATCCACATAATATCCTAATATAACCATTTATACTAAAGACGTCGACTAACGTCATTGATAAAATAAAATACATTTCAAATATTCAGGATTTGAACATAATTGTTATAATTTATAATGATTAGTTTAGACACACGATCTTTTTACTCGAAATCGGTAATTTTCTACATAAAGCCTGAGACAGACATGCTTGTAACTTGCACACAAGAAAACTTGCATTTACCAAGTCGTTACATATGCAAGTTATTTGCTTTTTGCAAGTTATAAGCATGTGTGAACAGCTTAATGATTTCGCAGTAAGGTCTTATAGTATTTAAAGGTAATTAATTATAGAAGTTTTGTAATATTTTGTATCCATTCCAAACCCTCTACGGTAATGTTATATAGGCGTCTATTGTCCTTTAAAGTATATTAAGTAATATCCGTCTTGTATTTAGCGTTAAGATGCATATTCGTGGGACGTTCGCATTTTCTTTTTTATTATTGTTGAAGTGTGGGAGTGGTGTCTTTATAATTGACGCATAAGGATCTTGAAATTTGTCTTTAATCGATTTTCAAGTGTAAGCTCTTGAGTATAAAGTTGAAAATCTATTAGAGACAAATGGTTAGTCGAGTGCCGGGGTTATGAGTTTAAAAACAAAATATTCGAAGAATTATAAAGTCACTGTTTTGTGTAATATGGTTTATCCGTGATCATGGCGCTTGCAATAGCGCCAAAATGTCGGAAACTCAAGACATGGTAAATGTCCCCTTTTATTTTTAAATGATTATTTCGTTGGTATTTGATGAGCTTTTATTGATGATACAGAAGTTATTAAAGGAAACATTACACCATTTATAACTTCAAAGTAAAATTCAGTTTTGGGCTTATGGTTCTCAGTGTCAATTATATAGAAACTACTCAAAATTCTTCGTAAATAGAAGGTATACTGACAAGTTAAATAAGTATGAAGTTACAATCATTTGTAGATATTTTATAATTTCGTTGCATTTTCTTTTTAATACTGGCAGTTATTGCAAAGAGGACCGCTAATCAAATCCTCATATTTGCAAACCACCCTACCAAGAAAATAATTTATGCAATTATAGACTCTATTTATTAGTACTACTAATGGCAGTTATCGCGTATACGGTGCAGCGACCGTAAACAATGACCACTGAAAATAATTGTGAATGACGGTAGCTTTAAAAAAAATAACATTAATTTCGGTTCGTTTCCCTCCGTTTGATTTTAATTGTTAGCGTAATTATTTATTTTACATTATCACGTAAGATTATATTTCTAGGTAAAGTTATAAATAAGGGATTTTTTTGTGAGAAACGGTTTTTGATTTTTGGGAATATATTTTTATGCACAATAATGCATTTTGATACGTCCGCGGCAGGATAATGTTGACTGACTAACTGGTACAAAACTAACCTCACCCAGTGCATTATATTGATTTAAGTACCCACGTATGTAAGTTTTTGTATCATATATTTTTTATTATAAAAATGTAAGCGAATGTACAACTATGTTTTTCATTACAAATATGCTTGCCACGGCGTCCTTGCTTCTATGAAGCGAACATTTTTATTATTATACAGTGATAAGGACATTGATAATGGTTACCACGTATTCAGTAAATTATAGGATATTTTCTACAAAATATAGGTCACTGTAAGATTGTCAACACTGTTAGTTTATAATCTATCTCGTGACATTATTATTTGTAGTTTGTGAAACGTTAAACAACGTATTCATTTTAGATAGTTTATAGATCTCTTCAATGACAATTCGAGAAATGTATAAACGAACTGCAGTTATATTATTATTTTATATTCAATAGTAAACAATTTTACGAGATAGATTATTACAATCATGGTGACATTATATGGTAGAGTTTCGGAATATTGTACTGAACATACGGTAAACGTTTACATTGAAATTCAATGTCCTTAACACTTGTTTATCGGCATAAAAAGCTTACTTTTAATTATTTTCGAGTTTGTCTAGACGTAAGTATATCATATTATTTACGCATCATTTTATAAATTTATTTATCGTGTCGTCAAGACGGGAGTTATTAGTAAATTATAGGCATTATTAGATATATTGTTTATATTATATATCTATTAATATTAATGTCTATATTACATTTAAATTTTATAGGAATCCTTAGGCTTTGTATAGTTGTATGAATATTTTTACTTTTTGGGCTGTCTTTTATATCGTTTATGTACTTCCATTTCACAGTAAAAGATCTCTAGATGTTCCCAAAATTTAATTTTTAAGACGTTTTTAGTTCCACCATGATGTCGAGCGTCTTAGCGCTTTTATTTACTGACGATATGACGTCACTGATTCATCAGTACAGTCTTTTCACAGTTATTTTTACCTCTGACTTTGTATCATTGTTAAATTAACATTGAACTTTATTTTCATATCAACAAGGTTGCTATAAATGACAAGGCTGTCAGAATCACAGTGGTTAGTAACCTCGTTACTGTAATGTTGCCGTTGGTCAGAGGTAGCATAACTGTGAAATATTCTACACATTTCTGAATAACAAACGTCACATTAAACATATATTAATTAAAAACAACTGGTGCATTTTTGACGTCACATATTCAGTAAACAACGGGACTTGCTGTCCTTTCATTATGGTTTTACCTGTGATTTTACTGTACAGTGACCTTTGTTTTCATTGTCATAAGGCTTATGTCAGAGGTAAAGTAATATTGAAAGGACTATAGTGTTAACCCACAAGTAAAATATATTAACGTCTATGGTCAACCATAGGTTATAATTGTTGGAACAGTAATACTCGATTATTTATATTTTATTTAAAAAATTATATTGAGAAAAATAATTAATATTTAAACGAGATCGTCTGCGTTTGTCGTTGCGACAGTTTAGTAGTAAATATATAATGATAGTTTCTCTTATGTCACGTTGTATGTAGTTTAATAGAGCATTATTCTCTTACATAAAGATACCTTATCATTAAACAAATTATATTATCAAAGAGAAATTAAACGAATGATTTTTTTTATTTTTTTCTTTTTTTTCTGTTTCCTTTTTTCCTTTGTTTTTTTTTTTCAGATTTTTTGATTTCTAAAACATATTCGAATGTTATGGCCTATGGAGTGCGTCAGAATGGGTAGCTCATCATATTGTTACGAGTAGGCTCTGTTTACGACTTTATTGCTAAGCGCGTAGAGTATGGATTTGTGTACCACTGTACGAGACTTTGTAATGGAATTTAAAAAATAAAACATTTTGTAAGTATATACAACAGGATTTACAGCTGTTAGAGAATAGTTTCAGCCATGGCTTCCAACTTGTTTTTTTTTTTTGTTTTCATTGTAGTTAACTCACAATTTTTTCTAGTTAAATTAGAATATTTTTAACCGAGTGAAAACGACTGGGTACTAGATCATGTAGCGAAATAAATAGTAGAATTTTATTTTAAAACTGTTATTTGTACTGATTCTGTCGAAACGTACAATGTTTGAAACGACCGACGAATTAAAATTACGATGTGAATTTAAATTCATGTAAAGCTAAAACTGGGTATGGTTGTCCTTTTAAAAATACTAAAGCGGGCTGTTCACGAATAAGTTTTTAATTCTGATATTCGTGAATGGCAACATTCCTAGATTGTCTATGGCCAGCCAGACCGGATGTTAAAAGCTTTCGATAATGTTAAGAGAAGTCTCCCTATCTGTATGAATGCTCACGTTTTATATTTATCAGTAGTGACCTAACGTATTGAAAAAAAAAACAGTTATTGAATTGAATTTATAGGTGTGATAGACGCATAATAAACGAACATTGTAATGAACTATCGTAAGTTGCATTTTAGGTGCGTGCACAGTTAATGGTGATAAACAAAATATGTCTTTTTTTACTTAATGTATTTAAATAAACACTAATTGTTAATAATGTGGGTGTTCTGCGGTCTCGCGGTATTACAATATTCCACGGCAGTATTATTCAGTATCTCATGTACCAATGTTGCTAATACACTTACATACATTTAAATAATTGTGGGACTTTTATTTTTGTACCTAATTTTTTTTGTCCAGCCTATACTGTCGCACTGCTGGGCAAATACCTCCGCCAAGTCTTTCCAGCGCTACTTCAAACCCGCCCTCACGGTATGAAGCCAGGGGGAGTATTACAAATTCGTAAAACCACGCTTGTTCCAGTGAGTGAACGAGATGGCGCTAGACGACTTGTATAGCTCTGTCACTTTCACTCGCAGGAATAAGCCTGATTTTAAGACGTAATACCCCCCCAGCTCGTCTCGCCACCTTTTTCTTGGTCTTCGCCCAGTGGTCAACGGCTACTACTACTAGTAGTCCTACTGTACCTTATTAATTTATAAACAATAGTTGAAAAAATAAAACAATGCAAGGCATGGCAGTGTTGTAACACATTTTCACGGTTTTTTTTTGGAGCCAGCACTTCACTTTTATCCCAAACCACAGGAAGTCCAGAAATCCTGAATCAACAGTGGCGACACCAGAACAGACCAGAGGTAATGAAGCTCGGCTAAGTCCCTGAGAATGAATTTACCTGTCTTGGATCCTGCAATTACTTATTCAGAAAATAATAACGTAGGAGCACCAAATGACCTATCAAACCAGTCAATAAAACAACACACGGCACACTTAACAGTTAGGTGTTCCGTATGTTTAAGATTACTTCCCAGATTTTGATCCTTATTAGTACAGTCAGCATTAAAAGTCGATGACCACATTCAGATTTTCAAAATCATTGTACATTATAATCTCCCATAAATCGCTCAACAAGATACGCGACAGTATTGAATGAACATCATTAAAGTTCAAAATTAACTGAACACCAATGTTCAATGGTCACTGTCCACCATTTTGCCAAAAATTGCTGATCGTTATAATATCCAAAAACATCATTACATTCAGTTTTACAAAAGTCACTGAACAATATAAAATACTGGTTTTAGTTACCTACTGCAAAACGACCAAAAATAACTGAAGAACATAAATAACAAAAGTCACTGAACAATTTAAAATACTGGTTTTAGTTACCTACTGCAAAACGACCAAAAATAACTGAACATCATAAATAACAAAAGTCACTGAACAATATAAAATCCTTGTTTTAGTTACCTGCTGCAAAACGTCCAAAAATAACTGAACATCATAAATAGTGTTACGTCGATCGAATTGCGAGACCTATCTATGAGGTTCTCGAAAGTTCCACAAGGTTCTCGACAATTCTACTCAAGGTCGGTCAGGAAATTTCTAGAAAGTTCTACCCTGTTCTAGATGTTTCGAGATGGCTCTAGAATGTTCCAGAAGGTATGGGTTTACATCGAAGTCAAAGAATGTTTCCAGAACATTCGACCACCTTCTAGAAACATCTAGTGGGTCCGGCCGAGGTATAAAAAGGGGCGCCGATCGGCGACCGGGTCAGTCTAGTTTTGACTACGATCGAGGCGACTCGAAGTGAAATACAAGCGACATCTAAGTGAGTTCTACGTGTGATTAAGAGTGTGTATAAGTGTTAAAGTGTTGAGTAGTGTTTTGTGATTGTTTTAATTGTGATTTGTCTGTGAATAAAGTTGTACTTGGTTTTAATTGGTGTTAATTAATTTATCCCTAATACCCAGCTCTTAACAATTGGTGTCAGAAGTGAGGGATAAAATGCCGATTTTACCAAAGGACGACACGGACGGTATTCGTACCAGGAGTCAGCGCCAGCAAGACATGGACCAGAGGCGCTTTGGAGGTTCCCCGATACAGACGCCGGGTGGTGCTCAGCCTACGACAGACCCAGCCGCTGGTCCATCTGCAGTCTCTTCAGCACCTGCGGTCCCAGACCTGTCTGCGCTTATGGTGCTGCTGCAGGAGCAGGCCCGCCGCCAGGAGGAGCAGGCACGCCGCCAAGAAGAACAGGCCCGCCTGCTGCAAGAGCAGCTACAGAAGGACAAGGAAGAGCAGGTCCGCCTGCTGCAAGAGCAGCTTCAGAAGGACAAGGAGGAGCAGGCCCGCCGTCAAGAGGAGCAGGCCCGCCGGCAAGAGGAGCAGGCCCGCCGGCAAGAGGAACAAGCCCGCCTGTTGCAAAAGCAGCTTCAGGAAGATAAAGAGGAGCAGGCCCGTCGCCAAGAGGAGCAGATGTACCTGATCAAAGACCTGCACTCGACATTTGGCAAGGAGCTCAAAGTGGTTAAAGAGCAAGTCAATCAGCACGAGAACCGCATCTCTGAAGCTGAGGTCCAAATTGCCGGGGTGAAAAAGGCTCTGGGTGAACTTAGGACTGGAGACGGGGTTGTGTGTCCAGTGATTGCTGCACCTTCGGGACGAGGGTTTAAGGTGCCTCCATTCGACGGGACATCTTCATGGTCGGCTTACAAGATGCAGTTTGAGGCCGTTATGAAGGCGAATGGGTGGACGAAAGAGCAAGCAATGACCGCGCTCACCTTAGGCTTACGAGACCAGGCCCTGACCGTACTTGAGGCTCTTGGCAAAGATGTGACTTATGATCAGCTGCTGGAAGCGTTGGAATCCAGGTACGGCGACGCGCACTTGGAGCACGTATTTCGCGCTAAGCTAAAGGATCGTGTTCAACGTAGTGCTGAGAGCCTACAGCAGTGGGCTCTGGAAATTGAAAAGATGGTCCGAAAGGCATACCAGTCTGCTCCTGCCCTGATCAATGGTAATCTCGTACAGGCATTCGTCGACGGAATACGTGACTTGGAAGTCAGAGCCGCCGTAAGACTTGGGCATCACGAAACATTAAAGGATGCCTTGGCTCATGCGTTGGAAGTAGAAGCAGTGAGGCAAGATCATCGCACGCATCGCGTCAGAGAAGTAGTGGAATCACCTGTACGCGACCGACCACAAGGGTACAGTCCCAGGTGCTATACTTGTGGGGAAAAAGGTCATCTTCGGTCCAGCTGCCCCAAGCGAAATACAGCAAGAGAAGATCAATCCCAGCAGGGAAGAGGGGCCGATAAGACTGCCCAGCAACAGCAGGGAAACGAGTAAACGCCAGGACTGAGGGGCGGGTGCTGGCTGGTATGAAAAAAGCCCCGAGGATCTCGATCTCACAGGCCCATGACGGAAACAGCCTGATCATCAAAGGCGAAGTCAACGGAAAACCATGCAAATTGACACTCGATACAGGAGCTTCTCATACGGTCGTCAATTCAAATCTAGCAAGTCGGTTCCTTGGGGACTTCTTCAACAACCACGACCGCATACAATTACTGACAGCTACCGGTCAGCACATAACCGTCCGAGGCAAGAAGGAGGTGAAGTTAAAACTAGGTCATAAAGCATATTGGCATAATGTCATCGTGGCTGACATAGTAGACGATTGCATCTTGGGCTTGGATTTTATGCGGAAATATCGTTGTGAGATCGATGTTGATCGAGGAGTGTTGAAATGTGGTAAAGAAGAGATCTTAATGGAAAGTACACCGTCAGAAAAAGTGCTTCGCTTGAAATTTGACGTGTCAACACTTCTAGAAAACTGCGATTTAACTGGAGTAGAAATGGATAAGGCTAGGAAAACGTTACTCCAGTATGCCGACATGTTCTCTACAGATGATGCTGACATAGGGAGAACAGGGCTGGTTCAGCACAAAATTAACACTGGCAATGAGTTACCAATCCGACAACGACCAAGAAGGGTGCCGGTTGCTCGCGAAAAGGAAGTGAAGGAGATGATTGAGCGCATGGTGAAGAACAGTTTTATAGAGCCTTCATCTAGCCCGTGGTGTTCTCCTGTGGTCCTAGTGAAGAAAAAGGACGGCAACACGCGGTTTTGTGTGGACTATCGACGGTTAAACGACGTCACGAAAAAAGACAGTTACCCACTACCTAGGATCGATGACACATTGGACACGCTGACAGGAATGAGGTGGTTCACAACGTTAGACCTGAAAAGCGGCTACTGGCAAGTGGAAATAGACCCTGAAGACAAGGAGAAAACTGCATTTTCCACAGGAAAGGGCCTATGGCAGTTTAAAGTCATGCCATTTGGATTGTGCAATGCTCCTGCGACATTTGAAAGGTTGATGGAGCAAGTACTTGCTGGATTGATCGGAGACGCATGTCTTGTCTATTTGGATGACATCATCATCGTGGGCCGAACATTTGAAGACCACCTTCAAAACCTAACTAAAGTGCTGTCGAAAATCCGAGGGGCAAATCTTAAGTTAAGTCCGGAAAAGTGTTCATTTTTCAGGAGACAAGTGAACTTTTTAGGACACATAGTTTCGGAGGAAGGTGTTCAGACAGACCCGGAGAAAATCGTCGCCGTCAAGGAATGGCCAGTTCCGAAAGACAAGACGGAGGTCAGAGCATTTTTAGGTTTATGCTCCTACTATCGACGGTTTGTCAAGAATTTTGCTGATATTGCAAAACCTCTACACAAACTTACTGAGGAGAAGCAACAATTCTGTTGGGACGAGAACTGTGACATCGCATTCCAGGAATTAAAGAAACGTCTGTGCAATTCACCTATTCTTGACTATCCTGACACTGAAAATGACTTCATAGTTGACACAGACGCAAGTAATACTGGAATTGGTGGGGTGTTGTCTCAACGGAAAGGAAATCAGGAAGTTGTTATAGCTTACTACAGCAAATCTCTATCGAAACCAGAAAGAAATTACTGCGTTACGAGAAGGGAATTACTTGCCGTAGTAAAGACTTTGCAGCACTTCAGTAAGTATCTGCTGGGACGAAAATTCTTATTGCGAACGGACCATGCCGCATTAAAGTGGCTATTGCAATTCAAGAATCCAGAGGGACAGGTGGCGAGGTGGATTGAGCTACTACAAGAGTTTGACTTCGTTACTGAACATCGCAGTGGGAGGGCACATGGTAACGCAGATGCACTGTCTAGAAGACCTTGCCATGAAGACTGTAAGCACTGCAACAGGCAAGAGGCCAAGGAGGTAGTGCCTGTTAGAATGCTAAGAACGGATCTCAGTAACGAATGGAAGGAAACCTTACAGCATGCTCAGCAAAATGACGCAGACATTAAACCAATTTTCGACTGGATTAAAGCTGGTGCTCCTAAACCCAAGTGGAGTGATGTAGCTGCGATGAGTTCCATCACTAAGAGTTATTGGGCGCAATGGAACAGCTTGGTTATCCAGGAAGGAGTCTTGTGCCGTAAATGGGAAAACGCTCGAGGAGACAACTGTCACTTACAAATGGTTGTCCCCAGAGCCAAAGTACCGGATGTGTTGCGGCTCTACCACGACGGATGTTCAGGTGGACATATGGGTGTAAAAAGGACCCTACTGAAAATACGTGAGCGATTTTACTGGATCCATTGTCGTGAAGATGTGGAGGACTGGTGTCGGAAATGTACCAGTTGTGCGGCTGTGAAGGGACCCCAGACACGCAGCAGAGGTGCTTTGCAGATATACAACGTTGGAGCCCCGTGGGAACGGATAGCACTAGACGTGGCAGGACCATTTCCAGAAAGTGAAAACGGAAACAAGTACTTCATGGTTGTCATGGATTACTTCACAAAATGGCCAGAAGTCTTCGCCATTCCTAACCAGGAAGCTACAACAGTCGCAGATAAATTGGTTCAGGAGGTCTTCTGTCGTTTTGGAGTACCCTTGGAAATACACAGCGACCAAGGAAGGAATTTTGAATCACAAGTATTCCAGGAGACTTGTCGGCTGATGGGTACTCACAAGACTAGAACGACTTCCTACCATCCACAATCTGATGGAATGGTGGAGCGGTTCAATCAAACGTTGGAGAGATACCTGGCCAAGGTTGTGGAAAGCAGGCAAAGAGATTGGGATAAGCACATACAGCCATTTCTTCTGTCATACCGTAGTGCAGTTCACGAAAGTACAGCTGTGACACCAGCCTTCGCGAACTTTGGAAGGGAATTACGGTTGCCTGCTGACCTCATCACCGGAACCCCTCCTGATACTCCATGCAGTGTAACCGATTATGCAAATGACTTGCGTAACAAGTTGAACGATGTATATGAGCATATCAGACAATCAGGCCAACAAATGTCTGAAAAGATGAAGACCCGATACGACCGGAAGACAAACAATAGAGGTTTCGACGAGGGGTCACTTGTGTGGTTGCATAACCCAGTGCGTAGCAAAGGGAAGTCTCCTAAATTACAAGCAAAATGGGATGGGCCATACCGAGTCGTGACCAGGATTAACGACGTCACCTACCGGATACAAAAGGGTCTACGTGGCGCACCCAAGATTGTCCATGTTGACCGTTTGGCGCGATACAACGGGACTAACGATGCTCGGGACGAGCATGTCTAAGGAGGGGGCAGTGTTACGTCGATCGAATTGCGAGACCTATCTATGAGGTTCTCGAAAGTTCCACAAGGTTCTCGACAATTCTACTCAAGGTCGGTCAGGAAATTTCTAGAAAGTTCTACCCTGTTCTAGATGTTTCGAGATGGCTCTAGAATGTTCCAGAAGGTATGGGTTTACATCGAAGTCAAAGAATGTTTCCAGAACATTCGACCACCTTCTAGAAACATCTAGTGGGTCCGGCCGAGGTATAAAAAGGGGCGCCGATCGGCGACCGGGTCAGTCTAGTTTTGACTACGATCGAGGCGACTCGAAGTGAAATACAAGCGACATCTAAGTGAGTTCTACGTGTGATTAAGAGTGTGTATAAGTGTTAAAGTGTTGAGTAGTGTTTTGTGATTGTTTTAATTGTGATTTGTCTGTGAATAAAGTTGTACTTGGTTTTAATTGGTGTTAATTAATTTATCCCTAATACCCAGCTCTTAACAATAGCAAAAGTTACTGAACATTACTTTGTTTCGGATACGTAGCACTGGCGTGTAACCTTTTACTACTATCAAAAGTGGCTGAACTGAAATGTAAAAAAACTTAAAAAAAAAATGTAACCGCCTTCAAAAACAACCACAAAAAAGGTAATAACCTACAAAACTTTTCTTTCGGAAGTCGGTGGTTTTTTTATTAATTTCATTGTTTTTTTGCCACCGACTTCCGAAAGAAAAGTTTTGTTTTTTTTAAGTTTTTATTTTACTCTTTTTAGTATAAATATTCAACCAAAATTCTTATGAAATACATCACTTTCTTACTTATGTAAGAAATCCGAAGCACCGGTAATAACATCGTTAACATCTCTTTCATTCCTTCCCTATCTCAAAAACTACTGAACCGATTTTGATGAAACTTGCACGATTCCTTAAGTTGAACAATACCTAGTACAACATAAAAAGAATTACTTAAATCGGACTTATAGTTCCAGAGATATGCGAACACAAACATAATTTACTAAATCAGACGATGCCAAGTTCTTACTAGAGGAGTTGTACCTTCCATCATCAGCTCAGCTACATGAGATGATGATTATCAGATGCAAATACTTGAACAGCTTTAAAAAATATATGAAAATGGTACTATGTGTGTGTGTGTGTGTGGTATAAAATTTGAAGGTTGCCCTCGATTTCCCTGGGATCCCATTATCAGATCCTGACCTGATGAATATGGACCAATTGGAAAGTATGGACCAAGAGTGCGGGTCGGCTAGCACGGCACGCAAGTTTAAATGACATTATCCGTCGTGCTCTTGTCACCGCCGGTGTGCCAGCCGTTTTAGAACCCAGTGGCTTGGCACGCGACGATGGGAAGAGACCAGATGGGATGACTATAATGCCATGGAAGTTGGGTAGACCTTTGGTGTGGGATGCAACCTGTGTCGACACCCTTGCGCCATCCCATCTTCCTGGTACTGCATGCTGTGCTGGTGCGGCTGCTGCAAGTGCCGAAAACCTCAAACGGCGCAAATACAATGGCTTGACTACTAACTATGTATTTGAGCCGTTTGGGGTTGAAACACTAGGGCCATGCATGGGGTCCGAGTGCTCATCGAGTTTTCAAAGATATCGCCAAGCGTATAGTCGACGCCTCGCGTGACCAGAGGGCTGGCATATTTCTTGGTCAAAGGATCAGCATTGCCATCCAACGTGGCAATGCTGCCAGCGTTCTGGGCACTTTCCCCATTGACAACGATGTGGATGAGTTTTTTGACGCCCTTTAAATTTTAGTTTTAGTTTTTGTTTAGTTATTTCTGTAAATATTTTACTCTTAATTTTAGTTCGTAATTAAGTACATAATCCTACTTCCTACTAATTGGAAAGTATACCCTTTCAAACAAAAGAAAAATATTTCAAATCGGTCCAGGCGTCTTCGAGAAATCGGGGAACATACAAAAAAAAAAGATTCCGAAGAATTGAGAACCTCCTCCTTTTTTTGAAGTCGGTTAAAAAAGTGCTCATCTTCAGAGTTATAAATTCAATCTTATCCTATCCAAACTAAATCATTGTGCCATTCGGGGACTGCCACGGTAAAGCTATTGCATAGCAATTATAAAAAAAAAACAACAAAAAAATTATCGCCTACCGCGAATATATGTGGGGTGCTATAACAAGAAACCTCCACGTGCGCCTGTGGACTGGAGTTCCTTCTCTGATACGTCTGGGGGGAAGACCAGTTTTTCGGGCCGGTGCACCCTGGGATGCGGGCAAAAACTCTTCCTAAGTCACTGTGGGCCTAAAGGGGTGTCTTTGCCCGTATGCGAATAGCCTGTCGTGTCGACGCTCCAACGCGTGTCCCTCTGATCAGCAGAGGGCAAAGCGGCGAAGCGGGCTTGCGGACGGTGAGTGATGGTTAGCTCGCCGTCCGACCAAGGACCAAGCCCGGGTCGGTGTCGCGTCGTGTTTCGCGCCAAATCCCTGCTGGGGTCGCGGGTTTTTTCTTAGCCGAGGATACCGTGGCCTCCGAACGTAAAGGGCATAGGAAGGAACACGGGTGGATTTTAGTCAGTAAGAGTCTGACAGTCGCTTCCGCCCCACCCAGAGCGGGAGAACTCATTAATTGATGATTTTACCACCTAAAAAAAAAACCGCGAATTTATGTGTATAACCAGAATATCACCATGGACGTTTTGCAGTAGGTAACTAAAACAAACATTTTATTTTGTTCAGTGACTTTTGTACAACTGAATGTAATGATGTTTTTGGATATTAAACGATCAGCAATTTTTGGCAAAATGGTGTACAGTGACCATTGAACATTTGTGTTCAGTTAATTTTGAACTTTAATGATGTTCATTCAATACTGTCGCGTATCTTGTTGAGCGATTTATGGGTGATTATAATGTACAGTGATTTTTAAAATCTGAATGTGGTCATCAACTTTTGATGCTGACTGTACTATCGAAGTATCGAATGGTGTAATAACAATACAGGGTATGAATTTTTCTCAAAATCAGCGAGTTCGAATTCTAGCCAGGATTATTGATTTTTAAAAAATCCAATGATGCAGTTGTAGTTTTCGTTAAAATCGGCCTCGAGACTCCTACCTATGTTTTTGGATATAGCTATCCACGCCCAGTTAAAAATTCACTCTTGTAATCTGGTCTTTTAACTACTACTTTATACTATGTTTCTCACAGTCGATGTTGTATACGTTAACGCTAGGAAAATCAATAACGAGAAATTATTGCACCCACCCTTACCTCAACTACGGTATGTGCAAATTGGTTATAACAATTAAATCCATCGGTTTCCGCCTCGCAAAATTTAATCAGTTTTCATTAACAAATTACCTAACATCAAAAGGATTAAAGCATAAAATTATCCCTACAATCTACTCTATAATATCTAAGATTAATGTATCTTAACATACAAAATCATTCACTTCACTGGTTTCCTACTTATTATGAAATATTGAAGGAACAGAGTTAATACACCGTGTTATTAATGAAAATAACCATAATTTTAACTTTTAATCAAGTGTTCGTGTAACATTTTAATGCGTGGGTCTGGTGGAGTTATTATTACATTAAGAAGTTAATACATGAGTATATTAATTTTCCGCTCATCCTTTCAGATATATTACAGTATTTTATTGGAGAAATGAAAATAGAACT
Source organism: Agrotis segetum (assembly GCA_036375495.1). Classification (NCBI taxonomy): domain Eukaryota; kingdom Metazoa; phylum Arthropoda; class Insecta; order Lepidoptera; family Noctuidae; genus Agrotis; species Agrotis segetum. The sequence continues at coordinate 2,549,912 of JAQSVV010000277.1, forward strand.
GTCTTAGTTGTTTCTCCTAACGAATTTTCAAACAACCTGTTTTTATTTAAACTCTCAATTCAGATTAACTGTTCATTAAAGAGACAGAAAAAACACCTTGGGAATAAAGAAACAATCGTTATTTTACCTTCGGCGTGGGATGAACTAAAGGTCAAACTGGGGAAATTGTAAGAAAAAATATAAGATCCTGTTATTTAGGTAGGCATTTCTCATTTCTACGATGTTATGAAGATACATACCATTAACTCTTTATAATATGTTGTGTTCATTGACCTTTATTTTATGTTAAAAGAAAAACGTTATTTGGGCTTGGGGGTCCTTACAGAATTAATCTAAGCCAAATTGGATCGACAGTTCGTCACCACTTTTTCCGTTTTTAGTTCGGCATGCTGCTTTCTTCGAAGGTGTCCTCGCAAAGTAACACCAATGTGTCGTCCAAATATTAAACGACATGAGCTCCAACGGAGAGATTAACAACAACACGCAGGATCACATCATTAGCAAGGTTTCATAAGTGAGGCCATAAGATATTTGGACACATAATTCGCAAAGAAAACTCATTGGAATTTATGATACTAGGAAAAGTGGATGAGCAAGGTTCTCACGGCCGTTTGCCGACAAGATTTACAGATCTCATTACATCATCTACAAAGTGTTCCCCTACTGATTGCCACGAATAGGGAGAGACGGAGAAGAAACCTCGCAAAAACCGCAACACCAAGCAGACTCCTTAACCACGACAACTCCCCCAGGTGTGTATAACTAAGGAGAAGAAGAATAAGAGAGGCCCTAAAACTGACCCCTGAGGCACCCCACACGTAATGTCCCTGTGATGAACTATACTGACTGGGACTACATAGCGAATGAACCGGTCGCGGAGGTAAATCCGATGCTGTGTAGGTAAGGCGGCACTCCGTGAGGTACAAGTGCAACCCTGATCTGAAATCTAGGATTTCTGATCAGAAAAGGGAGTTAAAGGCCTTAATGATATCCAAACTTGCTAACGCCAGTTGCCACCTTGCCCTGGGATACTATAGTCGTCTATCCTGGGATCGCATCAACTGTAAAAGTTGCAGTTGGAAACCATATTGGCAATCGCAAGGACGGGAAATCAGAGCCAACATTCAAAAGATGTCCAACGAATCTTTCGGTAAGCATTCATTCGAATAATTTGGAAACTTCGTCAAGCAGTCAAATCTCTACCTTCAAACTCCATTTATACGGTATTTGACCATTACAGGCATGTCAATGTACATACCAGCTCAAGGCAAAAAATAGTAGGTAGTTGCTTCTCCTTCTTTGTTCGAAAACAAAGCTTGTAGCCAGTAGGTAGGTACCCAGTGCCAATTATAAACAATAAATTGACAACACATTGATCGCTGTTTACCTGAAACTGTGTACCTATTTGTAACAAAACAACTAAGAACTAACTAAATTAACCCTTTAAGCGCCGACACCGTAATATTACGGGGTCTGAAATCTGTGCCCGAATCGCCACACACGTATAATTACGTTATTTTATTTAAAAAGTTCTCATATTGCACAAACTCCACATAAAATTTTTCAATTTTAAGATGTAGGGTATAATCTTTATTGTTATGGACATTTCTCAATCTTTTGAATGATAAATACTGTGAATTTTGACGTTTAAATACATTTGTGATCACTGTCTCCTTACCTGTATCGCCAACCACGTAATTTTACGAGTACTAGGGATGGGGCAAATTCGAAAAATACTTAATAGGTTGTCTAAGAATAAACAAGGCACTATATAAACTACTGTCACTATTTGCAATGAAAGTGGGTACTTTCATTACAAAATAACCATAGTGTTACTCTGATACAAGTATTTGTACACGATAAAATGTATTTAAGTTTAAAATGATTTAATTTTTACGACAAAAATATAGAAATCTCATTACGCGGAACCTCACTAGTGCAGACAGTCGCCGGTCGCCGTCACCGTAATATTACGTGCGGCCAATGAGATTCAAGGTCAATTCGCGCTGTATTGTCAGTTGCCTTAGCGCCGTCACCGTGAAATCACGGGAGAGATTTATCGCCTAATGCAACTAGTGTTGTACAGCCCTTTTTCGTGTTATTGTGTGAAAGTCTAAAAAAATGCTGGAAGACGAAGAGTTATTAAATATTTTGCAATCGAGTCATGAATTGACAAGCGACGATAGTTCTAACACAGATAGTGATGTTGATTTGGTAAGTTTAATTTATTGTTTAATTCGATAATTTAATTTGGCAAGAAATTGTGTTTCTGTTTAATATACCTACCTACTAAGGTAGCCTAGGTACATCATGGCTATTAACCAACATTGAAATAATACATTCATAGGCTGGAATTATTTCATATTAAAAAGGTGCCTAGGTAGGTAGGTAATTATTAAATAAATAAATTACCTTTATTACCATTAATAACAACAGATTTCGTAGTGTTATTACGTTATTACGTAGGCAAAAAATAAACCTTTGATTACAAATTAGTAAGTTTTATTTATTTCATTACTTTGTTTATCGATAACTATATTTTACAACACTATGCTAAATTGTACCTAAAGTTTGCTGGCGCTAGGTGCACTCCATGCGAATTATGACATGGCGGTTAAAGGGTTAACATAGGCAGGTAAGGTTGGGTACTTCTCATTAAACCTTTACGACGGATAATTTATTCGTAAACACATTACCTCACCGTTAAATCACGCCAATACAAGAGATTACGGTTCTAAATACTAGTTCAATTCATTAAAAGGGATAAATGATCGGCGTAGTTTCTAAATGTACTGTTTTAACACGAGAAACGTGTTGTTAAGATCGTGTATCGTGTAATTTTATAATCATATGCTGTGGTCAGGGGTGGCCAACGGTTTTGTTATGAGCATCGGAATTAAGACAGTGAAGAATTAAAACAAAAAACTTTTTTTGAAAAAGAGAACCGACTTCAAAACCAAACACAAAAAATGGTAAAATAACTTTTCTTTCGGAAGTCGGTGGCTTTGTTTTGTATTTCATTGACTGTGGCCACCGACTTCCGAAAGAAAAGTTATTTTACCATTTTTTGTGTTTGGTTTTGAAGTCGGTTCTCTTTTTCAAAAAAAGTTTTTTATTTTTCCCTTTTTAGTTTAGATACGAGTATTCAACAAAAAATTTCATATAAACAGAGGCGCAGAGGCTATAGTGCAGGGTGTGCGGTGCACGCGGGCGCCGGGTTTCAGGGGGCGCCAAGCGCCCTCTAATGCGACACCGCCAAAGATGCGTCGATGCCGGCGCTCCCAAAGACCCTGCGCTCGTGATATGGCCTCCGCCGAGCGGGTGGTAGCAAAGCATAAAAATCTGTTATTTCCTTAAGTTTCCGTATATGATTACTTCCCAGAATTTGTTCCTTATTAGCAACATTATCGAATAGCACTCCGTTATTCGCTCGTTCTACTATTGTAGAACACACATGCATTTCGTAGATTTTTTATGTAAATTATGAGTGTTTTTAGTGCCCCCACTCATAGTATTCCTCTATTACTAACTATTTATCACTATTAGTATCTCAGCAGCGACCTGCACGACCGCGTTTGTTGGAAATTTCACGCCGAAACTAAAATTCTACAATAGCAGACCGCGCAAAAACTCGCGCGACAGTTTTTTCCGAAGTTTTCTCTTTGTCTGTATTTTGTGTAAATGTTAATTTTATGTATAAACCAATGTTTATATGGTTTTTATTCCACTCTATATTATTTACATACAATATTTGCGACGTCTCTAGAAACAGAACCGATTTTTCGAAATTAGCCTTTAATATTTTTTTTCTAATCATTGGAAATTACTGGAAAAAACTTTGAGTATAAATAAGCCATCTGAATTACAACTATGCCAAGCGTAACCCCCCAATAGTAGTCTCATTGGGACATTAAGACGCGCAATAAGTACACCAGAAAACAATGTCACACCCGAGAAAAGTGGATTTGTCCTCAAAATCAGGTTTTTTCGGGTTCCGTAGCCAGAAAACGGAACCCTTATAAATTTTTCATGTCCGTCTGTCTGTCTGTCCGTCTCATTCACAGCCCTTTTTGATGAAAGTATAAGAGCTATCCTGTTGAAACTTGGTAAGTATTAGGTGAACCGCATTAGGATTTTCACAGAAAAATAAAACAAAACCCAATTTGGGGGAACCCCCCGTACTTAGAATTGAAACTCAAAACATTTTTTTTCGTACCCGTACGTGTGGGGTATCTATGAATATGTCTTGAAAAATGATAATTGAGGTTACTAACATCATTTTTTTTCTAAACTGAACGGTTTGCGCGAGAGGCACTTCTAAAGTGGTAAAACGTGCCCCCCCCCCTGTAACTCTTAAATAAAAGAGTGATAAAACTAAAATAAATATTTAATGTACATTACCATGTAAACTTCAATTGAAAATTGGTTTGAACGAGATCGAGTAATTCGTTTTTTTTTAATCGTCATAAATCGTAAAATGCAATTTACCAACTACAAGAACTCTTAATTATGTTACTTGCTGCTACGGAACCCTTTATGGGCGAGTCCGACTTGCACTTGGCCGGTTTTTTTTCTTTCTATCGTGGCTGTTGTAAAAATGATGCGGACAATGTGGAGGATATGTGCAATAAATCACACAAAAAAAACATTGTCCCTTGAAAATCTTAACACAAAATTGTTCTACATTTATGGTGATAGTGTAAAATACAAGGGTGTTATTTTTTTCCAAAATCAGGGGGTTTGATTCCTGGCTAGTATTATTGATTTTTCTTAAATACAATGATGCAGTTTTAGTTTTCATCAAAATCGGCCTCGAGACTCCTTTCAACGTTTTTCGATATTCCTAATAGTTTCGGATATAGCCATCCACACCCTTGAAAAATTCAACCTGTATAGCGGCAATTATATTTTCCAATTTCAGGATCGGATATTCAGGACGTCCTGAAGAAAGGAAAGTGTAATCGCAGTTATGATGAGTAGCATCCTAATTAGACCACGATTTGGTACGTGGTTTGGCCATTTTTCTTATCCTAAATTGCATCCTGAATATCGGATCCTGAAATCAGACAATGAGATTGCCGCTTAACCCCTTCCTTCCTAAAAATAACGTTTTGCCTTCTGACATTTAAAATTACACCATTTGCATGCGAATAATTTCCATTTGAAAATATAACATGAAGAAAAACCTGCTAGACTAGAGGGCGCCAGGGTACTGGTTGCACACGGGCGCCAAAAGGGCTAGAGACGCCTCTGCATATAAACGGCGTCTTTGAAAATCTACAACCCTTGTAAGCAACAAAAACGGATCTATGCGGGCAACTTCACGAGGTATCCCTTATTGTTATATACTAAAACCTTCTCCAGAATGTAACGAACAGTTTTCTGAAAACCGCATCAAAATCAGTTCAGCCAAACGCGAGATAATCGCGGACAAACATACATGCATACATACATACATGCATACATACATATACAGGTCGAACTGAGAACCTACTTTTTTTTTTGAAGTCGGTTAAAAAGACATTGCTGCGCAACGCATAACAGCTAGTATCTTGCAATGAAAAGAGGAATCAATTAGGTACTATAGGTAATTAAATAACCAACTTGCTCATTGACACTCGCTGATAAGTTAAGATACTCGTATTCAAGAAATTCGGTACATTCAGTTGATATAATCGTTACTAGCCCCTACTTCTACTCGCTTTTCGCAATGCCAAAAAAAAAAAAAAACTAAAATTAAAAAAATCTGATGACTAGATCTTTAGGATAATTTAACATAAACCTTGCGTTTCTATGATAAGAAACACTATAGTAATTTTATCATTTTCGAAGAAAAATATTAAACACTAAGTATGATTACGTTCTTTATTTTTCTGCCGTATACCCCAAATGCGTGCCATTATGTTCGCTATCCCTGCTAACCTAAAGCGCTGAACATACTTGTAGCACCCGACACTACTGCACGCGTGATTTTAGGTCCCATTACGAACTTGCTTGCTACTTTCCCGTTCACCATAGACTATAGCGTGTTACAAGTATATCCCAAGCTTAAGTTATGATAGTGTGTAGTCTAGGTATTAGGTTTTCGTAATCTAGATCGTGGAATGCTCGGTTTACGGAATATTTGGCCGTAATTTTAGGTTCTTGTGTGATTTATATTTATGTTACGTGATAGATATAAGTTATTTCTAACTATTTTGTTGTAAAATATACGCTACTTAATGTTTTTTATTTCTTTATCGAAGCTAAAACTTATGATTCAGATTTTTCGAACATTGCTTTTTTCTTTTCCTACAACTTATTTTATAACCTCACGCAATCGGCGGCAACATCTACTTTAGAGGCATTGGATAGCTGATTATTATCATTCTGATATTCATCAAATAGTAATTTATATTCCAGTAGTAGGGTGATACAACAATGTCTAAGCTGTGGCTTACTACAGAGTTCCTATATGAAAAACCTATTGACTCTCGACTAGGATCAAACCCAGTATACAACCTCCCTACTCAACAATTTCTAGATTCTCAGTTAGCTACGAAACTTACATTGGAAATGCCCAAAAATTTTGGCCCACCCAGAAATCAAAAATTCTACATTGCTAATTATATGCTTCATTACAAAACCAACAGGGCAGTTGGTAATCATAACTTCTCTAGCCAAAAATCGACACAACTCTTCACATATAATCTACATAGAAACCATTCTATCGTACATTTCCACGTGATATTTACGCAGGCAGCTATTTCGCCAGACTCGATCAAGATCTGCAGGTCAACGGGCAGCCATTATTAGTAATAAAGGCCCTGTGGACTATTAGACACGTTAAAATTACACCTCTGCTGCAATGGGGTGGCTTTTATAGCGTACGACACGACGACGATACGAGGTTGACTGATAGTTTCATTTCCTATTGAAAGTCGTAATCATCAATTTTATTTTGAGGGTAAGTACAAAAACAATTTAGCTAGAGTTCTCGAAGAATGGGGAAGGCAAGTCAAAGCTAAGTGTAGATGGCGCCACCATAGCTAAGTCCTAATCCGACCAATGAGGTAGTATTATTTTGAAGTACCTATAAGATTTGAACCAATGACGATGCTTGGAACATGCTATACTAGCGCTATTAGTTCCCCATGGAAGAAGGTGGCTGGTAGTGGATGGCTGCAGACTGGCCAAAACCGGGTTGTTTGGCGCTCTTTGGGGCAAGTTGACGGCAATTTGCCTGGTAAATGACATAATACAAATACAAAATACAAAATCTTTATTTCTGTATCAAAAAAGTTTACATAAGTTGTTGATTGGAGCCTCCTTTTAAGCAAGTAATGCCTGTATTAGGACACTCCGCTCTTCTATAACAATATACAATAAATAAGAAACTAAGATTTAGATTTAACAGCATGCTTGAGTAGGTATGAGAGTGTGAATGTGTGTTAGTCGAGGGTGAGTACATGTGTGTGTGTGTTTGTGTATGCGTGTATATGTGTGTTAGTGTGAGGGTGTGTGTATGTTTGTGAATGCGAGTGTATGTATGTGTGTTTCATTACGTGTGTTGTAATAATGCCTCTGTGTCTGCGTAATTTAGTGACTTTATCCAACTGGTTAGAACTTTTTTACATTCGTGTAATTGTTTATTGTGTATATATATCTTCTTATTAATTCTATTATAAAGTTGACAAGCTACTGTACTGTACTGAATGGCGGCAAATCTAGTTTTAGTTTGTGGAACCTGTGCTATGAGATCTTTTCTTCTTCTTGTTGTTATACTTGGATCATATGGTAGTTCTTTATGTTTTTTTAGAACGGCTTTTATAATGTATAACTTTCTAACAGAGAGGAGTCCACTGTCCTGATAGAGAATTTCGGTAGGGCAACACATTCTTTTGAAATACATGATTTTTATTACGGCACGTTGTCCTCGTTCAACATGTATAAAACTAGATTTTGCCGCACCGCCCCATATTGTAATGCAGTAGGATATTACAGATTGTGCTATTGAAATATATATTTCATTTAACACGTTTCTGTGAGAGCCTGATTTCGTGTTAACATTAGTAGGTACTATATGTCTCAATGTTTTAAAAATCCATCCCAACTTCCTCATCCTCCCAGTGACATGTTCAACATGAGAGTACCACGATAATCTATGGTCAATAATTACCCCTAGATATTTTGTTTCCAGAACTTTACTAATAGAAGGACAAGTGCAATTATTAGATGTAACTTGATGACATGAGTGTACTCTTATGTTGAACAACTCATCTGGTTGTGAATTTTTATAGATGGAGAAACATTATGTAGTTGGTTTTCGCGGTGTTTAACGTGAGAAGGTTGTTATCGAGCCAAGCTGCAATTTGGAACATACCTTTCTCTGTCTTACTTTTGACATCTGGCCAACTGTGCCCATGAAAGACAACGGCAGTGTCATCGGCGTAGGAAAATATAGTAGCATTTTCAACTTTTAGGTTACAGAGATCGTTAATGTAGACTAAAAATAGTGTGGGGCCCAGTACACTGCCCTGTGGGACACCGAATAACACATCAGTATCATCACTAATATATCCTCCTATCCTTACCCTCTGTGTCCTGTTTGTGAGATAGTCTCTAAGAAAATTGAGAGGCGTTCCCCTTATTCCAACTTTTTCCAGTTTGTTCACCAAGGAGGGAACGGAAACGATAATGTCAACAAACCAGCACCATAACGTACACCGGTTGATTCTTCTATCGGTAAATTCTTAATTTTTATCACGAACCTAAAACTCGTAGTCCCTTTTAGCGTTACATATAAAACTCACTTGTTAGAAAGGATTTAACTAGCTATGTCGTAGGCGTCAGATAATTTCGACATAACTTTAACACGATTGCGATGATTAATCTGATATTTAGAACGAGTGTCGAAATAAACCGTGATATATTTTATGCAGTTATTGATATATTTAAACATGGTGTCTAAACAAAATGAGGGTTAATAACTTGAACAGCACCACAATTCCCCAAGGGAACAGAAAAAAAAAACTACACGGTGAAGGATTTCGCTGTTCAAATTATTATCATGAGTTCAATAGAATTCTTGACCACTATCTCGCTTGAATCTCAATCTATACTTATCATTATAGCACAGCATACTATCAGTTTTCCTGATCAGGGAACCTGATCACGAAAAATTCCGTACAACTACCTCACCCGTTTTTTTTCTGTTCGGAATACCTATTGAGGTATATTGATGGGCTTACCTCCGGGAAGTTATCGAATGTGTGTGGCATGCAGTTACTTTTGTATGAATTCCCTGCGTTCGGAGGCTCCGTTTCGGAAAACGGATTAGGAAAACTGATGTAGGTATGTGGCCGGCCTTACAGCTGAAAGTTGAAAATAGAAATAAAAAACTACTAATTACACACGTCTACATTATGGGACGTTTTTTTTGCGCATGGGGGCTAATATTCGTGGTAAAGATTAAAAAAAAATAGCAAGATAATGACTAATTTTCCCTTCAAAACCTCGCACAGTGTAAACACAAAACTACTGTAGAGGCGATTGAACCACGAAATGATTTATTGACGTATTATGTGACCGCCGACGACGTCTTAATTAGGTGCACGTTATACTTTGAAAAGAAATATGAAAACCACATTTCACTGCGTAATTTTATGTGGGGAAATTTTATGGCTTTTGTATCCAATTTGATATTATCTATCTATGGTTATTTTCAGTGTTTTCTACACACTAGCGTTCCACCCGCGAGTTTGCTCGCGTTTTGGCCGAAAAATTATCTCATGAGAACATTTTAATGTCTGTCATGGTTGGCGATTGTGACTTCCCGTTAGTAGAAAACAGTATCTTCGAAAACAGTATCTTCGAAAACAGTTCAGTAGTTCAAAAGATTAGCTCTTACATACAAACATACCTCTAAATAGATAATGTAAGTGTAGACTGAGAAAAAAGTGGAGATTATAGACGGGAAAAAATATGTCCGGGAAGATAACTGACTAGGTAGACAGACGATCTCGTTAAAGTGGCCGGAAGAACTTGGATAGCCATGACAAACCGCTAGAAGTGAAATGATTTGGAAGAGACCTACATTCAAAGACAAAACGATGCAATGAAAGCGTTGCGTAAACATTTATTCAAGAATTTTGTGTTTAAAATTTTAAAAAAAAGTGTTTAAAATACGTTTAAGTTCTTTTTTTAGTAAAACAGAATATATGTATTTCTACCTCCATAAAAAAAGTCGTTTAAGTAAATCATAAACAAGTAAGTATTCACAGGTATAAAGTTGCTATAACATCCTTTGAACGAGCACTTTGAAAAGCTTGTAAACCAAGGTATAAAGTTGAGTCACAAAAAGAATACGTAAAATGTAGCTCTCGGAATATTGCTGAAATATAGGCGTTATTTGATAAGAGGCTAAGGAACTGTAAAAATACCTACTAATATTGTTGACTTTGCTGAAAATTAATCTTGAAGTTCAGGTTTCAATATTTTAGTGCCAGAAGCTAAGATTACATCGACACCTCCATGCAATAACATCGTAACTCACTTTTTGTGATTTTACAGGAGAGCGATTTTAAAATTATAGCAAACTCAAAACACCCCGTACAATTTTTGAAACTGGCTCTATTTAATATAGTTTAGGCAGACTATAAATAGGTATGGTTAACTTGTAAAAGAAAAATTGTATTCATGGGTTTTCATAACTTACGTGAAAAACAAAACAGTGAAATGACGTATAAGTTACGAGGACAAACATTGTATGTCTGAATTACAATTTAGTTTTTTTGTAGTTTAATTTATTTTTGTGGTCAGATAATTGTAACTCCAAGGTGTTAAGTTTCATAAAATGATTTAATATAGCAAAAATTAAGTTAATTCATGCAATCCAAAACAAATCTGTAAAGTGTAAATACACATCTCATGCGATAATGTATTATTATTATACCTATTTTTGTGTTTGTAATTATGTTGTCTTATTAATTTGAAAGATAATAGAAACATTTTGTAGTACTTAAATATTATTTATTGAGATCACAAAATCAGAATCAGAATTGACAAAATAGCAGAACTTATCTGAATACCGTCTTATATTATTCAACATAAAATTAAGATACTAAGTACGTATATTTTACACGTAAGTAAATTCCGGATTTTCGTATTTTATTCTACAGCCTACTTGAAGTATTATGACTTTAATTGAATGGAAAATGAATAAGCACCTCCAGTGTTACGAACGAGAAATTACTTTTTTTACGTCATGGTCCTTACCCGTTTAAAATCAATCAATAGAAAAGATACAAATAGGAGGAATTTCTGTATAAACAACGATTTTTGGGGCACCTACATATTATGTTTAGAGCAACGACTGCAATCTTGTTGGCGAGGCACTCTACTTTTTTCATTTATTTTACACGTCATTTGTATAGTTGTCGAATCGGGAAAGTGATAGAAATGAAATAGGATGTAAAAGCTCATTTCATAAGCCTGTTTACTTACTTTCCAAAAATAGAAATTCTCCCTTCAAGAGGAAATTACTAGAAATGTTCTATGCATAAGATATTGCAGGGTTTGCAATCAGCTAACGAGATCAGACGGTCACTTGCATTACCAACCTACGCACCGCCATTTCTTTACTGCCAACCTTAAGAGCAAACAAGTCAACATTTTTTCCATAGAAACTTCGTTGGGGTTTTACTCCATTAATTGACAAAGTACATCCAAAATTAAACATGGTATCATTTTGTCTCTTTATTAATTTTGTCTGTACGGAAGCAGAATTGTTAAATATGAAGCTATTAAAAAGTTACGAGCTTCTAAAGATTCGTTTTTTTGCTAATTTTAATACAACTTTAGGTGTAAATTAGAAGCTAAAGAAGCATCAAACTTCCAAAACGAAGTCCGTACCGACACAGCAAATTTATCGAAGAATTTAATAAATTTTATTTGAAATTAATTAGTGCAGTGGTTTTTTCATAAAACCCCAACAGCCAAAGGCTTTTTCGTATTTTTTTACGCGCTCTTTTTACTCTGAATGATCGTGCATCTTACTGAATAAGTTTTCCCCTGTTTTCTCCACGGGGGGATGACGTTCGCGCACACATCGACAATATGGCTCGATTTCCGGTGAAATATCATGGTTTTTGACCAAGCCTGCCAGTGAGTTCGAGCTCGCGACTAGCGCCGCCTTAAGATTAAAATGTCAAAGTAATATCTTCCGTAATTAAAATTGAAATACTGTGAAGTACTGATATTATATCGTACACATTTAAAAAATTAAGTAATATTATTTTGAAAATAGTTGGTGGGAGCTTTTTTCATGTTTCTATCATGCATGATGCTGATAGGATTGAGTTTTCTTTCCTTGTTTTTAATTAAATCAAACATCGCCACGAATGACTGTCAAAAAATGTTTCTTCGTGAAGATGTCAGACTTGACAGTCGGCTCGGCAAAAAGTTCGCCAGATACGTATACCGCGACTCCGGTACACAAAGGGCTACCGAAGGACACCTTGTGGATTTTAGTCAGTGTCCGGGGTGGGGGAGGAGTGAGGACTCATTTGATGATTTTATCACGAAAAAAAGGGGCGTGATCTACAATCGATATCGAAGTCAAAATATGACGACGTCGCGGGCAGCAGCTAGTGCTAATTACAAGTGAATGCTCAAGCACCTTTATAAATCAACAGCAATTATCGCACCTTTAAAGTAAAACCGTTACTAAACTAAAATTTTCGTGAATTGAGTTATCAATGCCATCTATGTAAATTATACGTAAACTTCAACATAAACTTGTCATTTTTTCAAAATATTGTATTTTACGCCATTTGGCGGTAATTCAAAGCGTTACTAAACCTAATAGTAGGCATACACCATCCTGCCTATCGATACGATAGATTTGACGCTTGCAATTGTTTCAAATCGGCAGTTCGTCCATATACACCATACACCATCCTGCCTATCGATACGATAGATTTGTCACAACTTCAAATCTGCACCAGTGATGCCAACTCAGCAACTAGATCTGGCTATTGTTCGGTGACGACAGCTTTAATTTCTAGCACCTTTTCATTTCATCATGAGACTATCGAATTAGATTAAAAAAAGTGGTGCAAGCGATTTTCGACCTTATCGACATTAAAAATTTAGTTTGTTTTTCTCACATTCTTATTCGTTAACATTGCTCCTTCATTAAAATCCGGTGTTTGCATCATTGTCAATAAGGTCGAAAATCGCTTGAAGGTCGGAAAATACTTGCTTAAGGATAGCAAGTTAAAAAAAGTGGTGCAAGCGATTTTCGACCTTATCGACATTAAAAATTTAGTTTGTTTTTCTCACATTCTCATTCGTTAACATTGCTTCTTCATTAAAATCCGGTGTTTGCATCGTTGTCAATAAGGTCGAAAATCGCTTGAAGGTCGGAAAACATTTGCTTAAGGATTGCAAGTTAAAAAAAGTGGTGCAAGCGATTTTCGACCTTATCGACATTTAAAATTTAGTTTGTTTTTCTCACATTCTCATTCGTTAACATTGCTTCTTCATTAAAATCCGGTGTTTGCATCGTTGTCAATAAGGTCGAAAATCGCTTGAAGGTCGGAAAACATTTGCTTAAGGATTGCAAGTTAAAAAAAGTGGTGCAAGCGATTTTCGACCTTATCGACATTTAAAATTTAGTTTGTTTTTCTCACATTCTCATTCGTTAACATTGCTTCTTCATTAAAATCCGGTGTTTGCATCGTTGTCAATAAGGTCGAAAATCGCTTGAAGGTCGGAAAACATTTGCTTAAGGATTGCAAGTTAAAAAAAGTGGTGCAAGCGATTTTCGACCTTATCGACATTTAAAATTTAGTTTGTTTTTCTCACATTCTCATTCGTTAACATTGCTCCTTCATTAAAATCAGGTGTTTGCATAAATGTCAATAAGGTCGAAAATAGCATGAACCTTTTTTTAACTTGCTTTCGTGGTCCCTTGACACCTCTCAAGTTTTCAATCGTATTTTGGTTTAAAATAAAATGAACAACTCTTTTTTTTACGAGTGTACATGCGATCCATGTGCGAAAAGCCTCAGTTTTCCTGGTAAGGCCACGTTCACATGGCGATTATTTTCCCGTATACTGTATACAAGATTTTATCGAATAGAGCAGTAATAACAGTTCACAAATGAAAACTTAAAAATAGTTTAAACGGCGTTCATACGGGAAAATCCCGTGTTTGAGAAATATAATATTTTACCGTGTACCGTGCAAAGTTGTCCTAAAACTGGTCGACTCTATTTGATAAAATCTCGTGTACGGTATACGGGAAAATAATCGCCGTGTGAACGTGGCCTAACCGTCCCTGTAGAAAAGTAGCTAAAAAGTTTAGCCACAAGTTACACTTTTTAGCTTTTTTTCTAGCACCTTTATAAAATTAGCTAACTATCTATGAAGTTGCTAAAATGGCATCACTGCTGCCGATTTGACGTTGTGTCAAAAACGATTTGATGACCTATCAAAATTGGCATGTCATGCCATCAAATTGGCATTCCACCCCCATACACGTATACCCCCATTGACAAATAGGCAGTATGGTGTATGGCTACCATAATTAAGATCGGCTCACGAAATACAATATTGTGTATATACCAATAAGAACGTATTCATGGAAGACTGATAACGGAAGTTTAAAGTAAAACTGTTATTATTTGGATAAACACGGCGCTGAATGTCACAAAAATGAATGAAGATGTTAATTTTTTTTATAGGAAAAGTGTTTCAATTTGTTTAAACACAGTTTTCTGTGTTAATGACCAAAATTATTAATGGTAAAGTGTTACTATAATAATATAAATTAAAATAAATAATACAATAAATTAAAATAAAAACTTTTCTAAATCACGTGTTATAAAGTAAACATAGATCTATAATAACACCTTATTATACGTCTTATAGAACCCTGCATTCAGATTTTATTGACAAAAAATGGTGACTTTTTTCTAATTTTGGCTCTCCTGTAAAATTGTATAATTTCGTTTATACCATTCCCACTTTAAAAAGTTATTTTTACTCACTGAAAACAGTGTCTTTTTCTCACTGTTTTGGTGTTTGAATTTAGAACACATTGCTGCGGTCCACCCCCGTCAGCCCCCGAGTTGTTAGGTACATGTTACTCTTTATTTCAATCATTGTTCAGAGTATAATGTGAATTTGTTGGCTTAGTGACCGAGCGATTGGACTACTACGTCGCGTGCAGTGGGTTCGATCCCCGTACGGAGCAAATTTTCGTGTGATCTACAGTAATTTGTTTCGGATCTGGGTGTTTGTGTATGTGAATTTAGATGTTTGTAAACGCACCTTTGTCTTTTTTTTCATTTGTTAAATCCTATCTATTATCGCTTAATTATTATTTTTCTTGTGGTCATGGTATAAAGTATCGTATGTAACTCGTGAATAAAACGGATTTAAATCGAGGGCCTGAATCACTCGCGTCGCTCAGGATTTGAATACTTGAATCACTCGCTTCGCTCGTGATTCAATCATCATGAATCACTCCCTGCGGTCGTGATTCAGTCATTAAAATCCTTCGCTTGCTCTTGATTCATAAATATGGCCCTCGCTTTAAATCCGCTCTTTATTCACTCGTTGCATAATGTACTATTAGTAACGGTTTTACTTTAAAGGTGCGTTATGTTCCCACTGCTGGGAACTGGGCCTCCTCTCTTTGAGAGGAAGTGGGTAATCTACATAGTTCATGGGGTCATAACATTAGCTAAAAGTAAAAGGTATATAAAACGTTATCCAACATGTGAAAATTACAGGAAAACTACTGAAAATAACAGCTATGAAAGCGAGGTTGCGTGCAATAAATCATTTTTTGTAAGCCACCCTCATCACATGAATAACTTTCATAATGTCTAAACGGTTTTTTGTCTTACCTCGCTTGCTTACAAGTTCATGTTCTATGTTTTTATGAAAATAGGTTTTTAGAACTTGAAATCAGGCTAAAACTTGTTGAAAATAGTCAGGCGTAATGTTACACAACATAAATCAAAGGTTTTGTTAATCTTAGGAATCGATTCAGAGAACCAAACGGCTGCCGGGGTCGCGGGATTGTCAAAACAGGTACCTAACTGTTATCCTGGAAAGTAAAGGGTTATTTTGTTAATAAAACAAAAAATAAAGTGGTTTTTAGTAGGACTAATTTAATTTTTCCACATATAAAAAGGAATCGAATCAGTTAATTTTATACCTATTTTTTAAAGAATATTAATAAATATAGAATATCATTTTTATTAGGGAATTTTGTGGCTTTAACACAATAATGTTTCTCGGACTTGGTAGGTGGCCTTCTTTTGGCTGAGAACTCTGAAGGAATTCGTTGTTTGTTCTTCATTTGTGTTATAGATGGCGCTGTGTGTTACTTATAATCCTTAAAATCAACCATAAAGGTGGTGAATTTGCGCGATTCTTACGAATGTTACATTAGGTACAGAAAAATACACAATAGCGTTTCAGCAAGCATTCTGGCGAAGTTTTCGCCGAGCAGACTGTCAAGTCTGACATGTTCGCGAAGAATAATTTTATGACCATCGACTAGCTAGAGCGTTTGTTAGAAAGCTCGAAATCACGAATATTTTCGTAATCTTTCCAGTGATGTTTGGCTCTATGATTCGCTCTGTTACTTAGTACTTAGTTGTACTGAGTTCGATAAAATTAAAAACTGCGAATGCTCGATGTTCTATTACAAGTAAAAGCCTATCAGCAACTTAACTGTGTAATCTCACATTAATTTACGACTACACCAAATACGTCTTACAATTAATTAACCAGACAACAAAAACATCTAACAAATTACAATTATAGCAGAAACAACTATGTAAATAAAATACCTGCACATTTATTCCAAACAACCTGATTGCAATCACAGTTGCGCCGAGAAAATAATATTGTTGTTCTTGGCAATCGCCATGATATCCAGTAAATGGTTCCATTTGCAAACGTAACGGGTCTGGAATGGTCGTTCGGACGTATAAGGGACCTCTGTGGACCTCCGAAGTACTGTAGGGTGGCTATGAGTTGGGCTAGAGCGGGATGTGTTTTGGGACTGCCTACATGCCTGACTGCACTCAGAGAAATTTATACGAGAACTTCTGGTTGCAACCATGACAGCAAGACTCACTAGTTGACTTTACAACATTTCTCTATTCTATTTCAGTAATAAATACTAAGTCTTAGAATTAAGACTTAGAATTAGATTAATTAGATTAGTATTTATTACTAGAAATGTTGTAAAGTCAACTAGTGAGTCTTGCCGTCACGGTTGCAACCAGAAGTTCTCGTATAGGTAGCCAGACATTTCTCTACGTATGGTTTTAAGATCTCATATTTCTGCCTAGCCTTTTCCCAAATCCCGATTGACTACCAGTATTATTACATTTAGCAACAGCCTATCTGCCCTTCCACCAAGGGCGGATCCAGCGTTTATATCAGGGGGGGGTCACCACGTCGCAGACAGCTTGTCTCCGTAGTTTCATCATCATCATCTCAGCCATAGGACGTCCACTGCTAAACATAAGCCGGGGAGGCTTATGTTTAGCAATGGACGTTTTGATCTCCACATATACAGGTTGGAGGCGACCTGCATCCAGCGTCTTCCGGTGACCTTTATAAGGTCATCCGTCCACCTTGCTGGTGGACGTCCTACGCTGCGCTTGCTAGTCCGTGGTCTCCACTCTAGCACTTTCCGACCCCATCGGCCATCTTCTCTAGCTGCGACTTCTGCGAGCAATATGGCCTGCCCATTGCCACTTCAGCTTGCTAATCCGGTGGGCTATTTCGGCGGTTGAGCGACTTTGAGCTTTGAGATGAAGCCGATAGTGAAAGACCACGTTTCGGTGCCGTAACTCATCACTGGTAACACACATTGGTTGAAGACTTTCGTCTTGAGGCACTGAGGTATGTCGGACGAAAACACATTGCGTAGTTTCCCGAACGCTGCCCAACCGAGTTGGATTCGGCGGTTGACCTCTTTCTCGAAGTTGGACCTACCTAACTGGACTACTTGTCCTAAGTAGATATATGAGTCAACAACTTCGAGTACCGAGTTTCCAACAGAGACTGGTGTGGGCACAACATTGGCATTTGACATAATTTTCGTCTTGTCCATGTTCATTTTCAAGCCCACCCGTTGTGAAACTCGGTCGAGGCCATCGAGCATCATGCTGAGTTCCTCCATCGAGTTTGCCATGACTACGATGCCGTCGGCAAACCGAAGGTGAGTCATGTATTCGCCGTTGATGTTGATGCCAAGTCCTTGCCATTCCAGGAGCTGCTGGAAGTCATCAAGTCTGTGTTCGAGACGGTTCGTGATAACCCTTGAAAACAGCTTATAAACATGACTTAGAAGCGTGATGGGTCTGTAGTTCTTCAATAGGCTGTTATCACCTTTTTTGAAGAACAGCACCACCTCACCTCTACTCCACGTTTCAGGCGTTTTGCCTTCAGAGAGGACGGAATTAAAGAGTTTCTGAAGGACTTTAAGTACCGATGTTCCACTCGCTTTTAGAAGCTCTGAAGTGATTCCGTCCTCGCCCGGCGCCTTGTTGTTCTTAAGCTGCTTCAGGGGCATCCTAATCTCGTACAGACTGATGTCCGGGATATCTTCGGTACAATGTCGGGACAGCTTGGCTCTTGGATCTCCTACCAAGCTGTCAACGGGCTTTGCGACCGAAGTGTATAACTGTCCATACAACCTCTCGATCTCGCCGAAAACCTCTGCTTTTAGGTGAGGTTAAAGTTTTGCTCGGTCAATTTCTGAGGTCTATCTTTACGGCAGGCAACTTAGACCCTACCGTGCGGACACCGTAGCTCCGTAGTTTAGTTTAGATAGATTTGAAAGAAAGACATCCCGAATATCGTGACCCTGGAACGTAAAGGGCTACCTTTGATTTTGACAGTCCCTTCTGCCCTGCCTTGGGAGGACTCATTTGATGATTTTACCACGACAAAAAAAGAAAAAAAAAGGGGTGGCCAACGAGTCGATCGCGACTTAGTCCAGTCGATCGTGGCAAGGCAAAAAATATAAATAATATTATAGGACCTATACCAAACCTATTCAGGATTTTTGTTTTAAATTGGTCAAAAGGGAGAAATCTGCTTCCATAAGAACACTACAGGAAAACTTTCTTAGGAAGCTTTAGCTATTTTTTGATGTTGATAATTTTGGCGTTTTTGTTTTTTTGACCAAGTGTGAGTGGTCCACAAAAATGAGTGACGTCGGGCAATTCTTTTTAGTGCATAGTAATAATAAACTTAGTTAAAATTGCAATGGTCACCTATGACTGGGTCATGTCACCCCCCCCTGTCGCCCAGGGGGGGGTCATGACCCCCATGACCCCCCCCTTGTATTCGCCGTTGCCTTCCACAACACGATATGCTTAGAGTCTGGTTTCAGACTTTTGGGTCATTTCACTAGGTACCTTATACTACTGTCAAAGACCTACCCAAGACCATCGGCATAATGTGCTTTCCCAGACAAGGAGGAAATATCGAAATAAAATATTTCAGTTAGCCTTATATTCTTTTTACACAAATGGACTTTTGAAAATATTGAAATTTGCATTAACACTAGTGTTGTGATACTAAACGTTGTGTATGTAAAGTAATGTTCCAAAGAGGCCGGGAGAAAGTAAAAAAAAAGTCTTTCTGGAATGTCCATCAAAACCCATCCTCATGGTCACACTATCAGGTCGTAATGTAGGTAACTGCAGGTTTTATTATTAGTAGAATATGGTAAATTAAATTATGTGGAGTCCGTCCGTCCGCTGTTGCCTGTGGAACATTTCTAGGACTTTGCCCTCGGCGGGACTAAAAAAAAACTTTGTTAGTTTAAAATAATGCTTTAAAGGTTCTACAGACAGTTTGGGTTTGATTATATGTGCACTATTGTATTTTTAGTAGTTGTAGGTAATGAATAAACTCAAAACCGACTGGATCTTTTTTGAAAATTCCATCACATAAATAAGTTACATTATCAACGATACTTTCATTATAACATTCTATCATTTTCCACAAATGAGTTAGAGTTATGTACTGTAAATAATTTGGTGTATTTGTCCCTTTAACCTCCAGGACGCCTATTTCCAAAGCCTATACCATTTCAGTCACGAGTCAGACTGTAATCGATTAGCTTTTGTTTGTGCATATTTCTCAACAATACATAATCTATCTCAGTAAAAAACTTGACTCAAATAGATTAGTTTTTTATTTTGATATATTCAAAGAAAATGCACGTACAAAACCTAGTTCTATATAGTTCATGTCACTCGAATAGCTAGACTTTTGACGAGTTATTTTTAAACATTACGCACGAACAAAACCTTGTCGAGTAGAGGCTCACTAGCTATATAAGTAAATTTACCTCGGAATTTCACTTTTGTTAAATGTAGTACTTGAATATCGCAAGTACGACTGTGGGCACCCCGACTCGGACAGGTTAGGTTAGAAAGGGATGGCGGGGTCTTTCAGACCCCGCCATCCCCTTCGTGGTTATTTTTTTTTAAACCACCCGGAAGTAGGAGCACCGCGAAGCGGTGCTCCGTCGATATTTTCTGACATTTTTCTTAGTTTAGTGAAATGACGACATGATCTCTGACTTTATACAACATGTAACATAATTAACGCACATCCTCAGACACCCCAATTAGAATATTATGTTATAATCATCATACATATATTGAATTTTTAATTTAACATGTAAATGCATTGTTATTAACTAAATTAGTTATTTTGCAGTAAGGTTTATTTTTCTTTATTTTGTGAAGGAATGACGGAATTTGTATTTATACAATTAAAATTGCACTTTTAAGTCTTGTTGCCATGATTTACGGTCTATCTTAGTTTGTTTTGACTGTACAGACGTTTATGGGGAATTTCCGTAGTTTAAATTATTTTTGAAAAAAAAATATTACCTATATTAAAAACGATAGAAATCGATTCAGTAAACGATTCTGAACAAACTAATTTCAGGATGTGCGTTAATTATGTTACATGTTGTATAAGTATTTTTTTTCATAATTATAACTTTTCTTGATAATTGGATTTCGTGAAATCCGTGATTTCCTCATTTCACTGCGACATGCATAAACAAAACCTCGTCTTTTTTTTTAGAGTTTGACTCGTGCGTGACTAAAATGGTACTAGATTTTGTCCGTGCATTTCCTTTGAAAATATCAAAACCAAAAGCTAATCTATTTGAGTCAAGTTTTTTACTGAGATAGATTAGGTATTGTTGAGAAATATGCACAAACAAAAGCTCACCGATTAGAGTCCGACTCGTGACTGAAATAGTATAGGCTTTGGAAATACGCCTCCGGGACGCTCCCAGCTAGATGGATCCGACGACCTGAAGAAAGTAACTGGTATATCTGGATGAAGAAGGCGGAGGACAGGGTGAAAAAAACAGTACCTAGGTGGGGAAAACAAACAATAACATATTACAGAGACACAACAAGGCTTACAAATAAACTATGAATAATATTTTGTTGTCTCTCCAACCTCACGTAGTATCTCTAGCTGTTAGCCCTTTACTTATTTAAACTTTATGCCCTTGATAAGCATTAATGATAACATGAATCATATAAATACTGTTCTCCGCACCCATCTTGACATAGCTCGAGTGTTTTGTACCGTATTACTCGTATACATTACCTACTCACATTATTGAGACCTGCCTTTTTGTAAAAAGGTGAACCGAATCCACGGTATTTTTCGAAATCCAGTTACGTATTACTATGTAGGTACCTAGATGATCTTTACTGTATGATCTCGGATTTAGATCAAAATACATAGGTGCCATTAATCCAGTGCATATAAGTAGGTAGATAAATCTCAGTCTAATCATCGTCTTAGTATAATTTGATAAACCTATCCGCAAAAAATTTAAGATATCGTGAAAACACGGATAATTTGACACAGCTACCCTACTTGAAATCGAATGACGTATGATCGAATAACAATTGCTCGAAAACGTTAGCTCGATAAGCATAACATTTCGTAACAAAAAAAGGACAGGAGAGTAATTGCAAAAACGCTGCTCAGTTTTCAGGGACACCCCGAAGTTCGGTTGGTTGGAAACAGAAATAGAACCTTATAACCGTCTTTGGATCCTCATCTGTCTATTGCAAAATTCATCAACCGTTTTGACGTGAAATCGGAACAAACATAAAAACAGTTTTGCATTTTGTAATGTTAGTACGGATTTCGCAGCTCGGTCAACGAACCTTGATAGTTAATCAATAAACATAATCATAGTTAAAATATTAAAAGTTAAAAGCAGCTCCATCAATCATAACCTATCCTACACGCTGTGGGTGTCATTATTATTGTAAAATGTGTAAATTATTGGCGGTTTAACACGCCAAGATGGCGAAATGAACAGATTTGTGCGAATAATAATATAATTTTAATGAGGCAAACGCCATAAGACGTGTCAGATAACGCCTTGTAGAGATTAACTTATGTTTTAATTTGTTTTAATTGTTTAAGGTTTGAGATTTATTAGGTTCTGGAAATATTTATAAAAAATATATTTCGAAAAAGTTCAATCTGAACACTGTTACTTGTTACCTTTTAAGTTTTTAACACAGACTCACAGAGTCGATCGTCCTGAAATGTTATTCTTTATTCAGTTATTTATCATAAGATTAAATGATGTTAGTAGACAAAGACGGACATAGTATTTTGAAATTCCGGTTGGGGATATTATTAAGTATAGAAGAAAAACCCAATAAAACTGCACGAGCTGAGAACCGAACCCAGTATCTCAAGCTCAGGTGCTCTTTTGTTAGATGGTAATTTACAAGTTAGTCCTCCCGCCCGCCCTGACCAGTAGGTACCTACTGACTAAAATCCACCGTGTCCATTTTTTCCGCTACCCCGGCAAGCCGCAGGTGCTCTTGGAACCACTCCAACAAGTCACTGGGCGTTCTATTTATTTGTTTTTCTAACGAAAATGTTTGTACTAATTAATATTATTTTTCCAACAAATTAGTCTACACGATAGAAACAACATATTTAAGTAATTGCTATGTCTCTCATGTCAAACAACAATTAGAACATGTCTAGCCAAAGCGTATTCCAAATCATTACAAACATTATTCCAGGAATACATTATAACAGGGATTGAAAACCTTTTTGTATTTGGGAGCGAAATCAGAAAAAAAGAATTGGCAATCATCAGCCTATAAATGTTCCCACTGCTTGGAAACAGGCCTCCTCTATGAGAGAGGAAGTGGGCATGACTTCGATTTTTTGGTTCTAGGACATGCCGGTTTCCTCACGATGTTTTCTTTCACCGTTTTGAGAGCAGTGGCGATGAAATAAATTACACAAAATAATGCGCCTGGCTGGATACGAACCAACGACCCACGTAATTCGGGGCTGATACCACTGGGCCACCACTGCTCAAATTGGCAATGATTTCAAAGAAACCATGTTGAGATTCTGAAGAAAATTGAGTTACCAATAGAAATGGTTCGCCATCCCTGTCTTAGACCATCTAGAACTTTCCGAATAACTCTGATTCCCACACTTTACGATTGACACTTACATTTTATTAAACTTATAACAAGTTTTGAAGGAGCCGCGTCTTTGAATACTAAGGTGAAATCCAACCAGTCCGCGAAATTCAAAATTTCTTACGTTTTTTGCAATTTGTAGGCCAGTGACATATATGAATAGCTTTTCTATGTGAGAGCTGATGGAGCGAATGTTTTGATAATTTTTAAATTTAAAATTATACTTGTTATTACCGCAATTCATATTTTGATAAAGTTACAACATGTCACTGGCCTGCAAATTGCAAAAAACTTAAGAAAATTTTAATTTCGCGGGCTACATCGACGCAATCACCTTAACGTCATTACTGTAATAAAAACGGGAGAAACAAACGACCATTGGTGGAAAGTTCGGGAGTCATTCTAGATTGTCTATACTCCTACCTGTACTGCCTACTTCAAGTATAAATTGGTTTTCGAATACAATGTACTTACATGAATTGGTGTTCTTGTAGAAGTTGCGAACATCTTGTAGCTTGATAACAAGTCGTTTTACTTGATTCTGTTACTTCGTTTGGTCTACTTCGATCAAAGTCTATGAGTATGGAGGGCGGTCTCAAGGCGGTATGGAGGGAAATACTGTCTCAACCGAGGTTCGAGGCAATTACGGCGGTAAGGTCCCTCTTTGAGGACCCAGCCGGTAAGCGCCACGGCGCGGCGTCCTCACCTACCTCGAACTTTAGTCAGGACAAGTCTGACAGTCCCTCCCGAAGTGGTCACCCATCCACAGACCAACCTCGGCAAGAGCGGCTTAGCCCGGAAGATCGGCCTGTGCGGCTGTAATTATTTAGCAACGAGCTCCTCAATTTTGAAAATTAAGTAGTCTAAAGACTCGTAAATCTAGATCATACCGATGATCATTACCAAAATAACTATATGTAGAAGAATTTATTGACATCGTTTGAAGAATTGCAATTTTGTTAATACTGCGGCACAAAAGCTTACATCTTCTAAATCTAAAAACGGTCCCAAGTTGCCTTTAACAGCACTAAAGAGAACGCCTCAGGTGGCTCTTTATTTCCAAGGCAGCACTCCTTAATAGCTAATTACCAGATAAAATCTAGACTAAAACTAGAATGACTAGGAACTAGAACAGACTTCGTTATTTTTATTAAGTTCCGACTTCTTCTTGGCCACGATAATTATGTTGTTAAGAAAGAAAAAGAGAAAAGGCTGGTGCCACGACCTACGGCGATTAAATGATAATTATTAAGTTGTTAAGAAAGAAAAAAAGAAAAGGCTACGACCGGCTTAGTAGAGGGTTATGTCTCTGTCACACACTTATTGGTAAGCGTCCACAGGTCCGCATCGAATTTTTGTATCGGCAGCGATCGGATTGCAGACGCGACGCGAGTATCAGCAATCGGATTGCCGATGCCAGCTTCATCGCTTCCACTGATCGGTATTCCGTATGACGTCATCGGTACGCATCGCATTAAGCCTTAATGCGATGCGTCCTTAATGATTAAGGCATTGCCGATGAGCCGTCCGTACGAAGTGGATCAGTGGACGCAGTTGTATGAGTTTTCATACAAGGCAAACTAAAATCCGTTACGTACGATACGTCCGATACGTGCGATGCCGACCTGTGGACGCACACCTATATTTGACGTTGGTCACTGGTTCGTAATTATTTATGGTGATAATTACGGTTAGTTAGTGTTTTGTGTGGTTGGATTGGAACGATTGAAAATACTGCGAGATTGCCGCGGTGCTAAAGGCAAAAGGGCCACTGAAGAAACAGTTCAGTCAAGTCTGACAGTCCTTTCCACTCCAACAGAGCGAGAGGACTCTTTTGATGGTATTATTTATGTTGTACCTATACACAGCGGGTATTGGGAAAATAAATAGAAAAGACGTTTAGAGCACGTCACAAAACAGTTGCGAAGTGCAGAGTGGTGGTAGTCACGCGAAGAATATAAAAATAAAACAGTGGTTGTTGTGTCTCAAGTCGCAGCACCTGAGGGCGTGAACTGGCCCTAAGTTATAGTTAACATAAAATCCGCTGATGTCTTTAGTATAACTTGAACAGTAGTTTCGGAAAACTTAGCGGTACCAACTTTAAGATGAAAACTCACACTGTGGAGAAAATTCTTGTCCTATGTAGATAGTAGATACCTACTTATCATAACTAAACCTGTTTAAAGAAGATTTTTCAAGTGTTGAATAATTTTGAAAGGTAGATTTTTCGCTATTAAAATTGATGTGGTCTATTCTTACAGCAAATAATTTGTAAACAGCCAATATCCCGTATTTACTCGGATATAGACAAAGAAATTAAAAATCGTGTTGGCGCTAGCAGGCTGTGTTTTACTGGATTATTTTCCTTTTTACGATAAACCGACTTGTCCATGTTTTATGCAATATTACAACCCAGATAAGTAGGCTGAAGATTTAAAAAAAATATATAAATAAACTTGAGGTTATATTATAAATATTATAATACAAAATTCGTCTCCATACTCTATGGTACCTAAATCAGTGACAACCAAGACAAGCTTATAAAATTCAAATTCCGAACACAAGATGTTCGTGTTCGTCTCGGCGATATTCGCTAGAAACTTTTGAATGTGGAACGCTATAGTTTGAAAATGGCGGCTGAGGACTGGGACCTATGCAGTTAATTAATGTGTATTGTATTACAATCAGTCTTGCAATCTTGATGACTATGCGTTCTGTACCAGGAATGAATTGAAAAGTTAAGTTAAGAGAAATGAATTATGTTGCATCTGACACTGCTGCCTGGGCGAAAATATAAACTGCAACAATTCAACAGGAATGTGGTAAATAGGTCAACACAGAAGAGTCTAGACATGGAGTGATATTGATTGTGTGCATATAACTGCAAACCCAATACAAAGAATATAAGTAGACTATGTGTGAAACTATACTTACAAATAAATTAAATAATTCATTACAAAACAGCTCGTAGTTGCCGAGAACTTTTTGACTAGTTAAAAAGAATTTATAAAAACAAGACTGGCTTGTATTTCATTAGATTTTGAATCTGTGGTCAAAACCGCGAGGGACCAGAGACAAACCCTTCAGTTTTATTGCAACGCGAGATGAGCAATAAAAATGTAATGCCCTTATTCATAAAGTATAGAAGTTGTACAAATAAAAAATGTTGTAGTAAAGTTGTTTTGTTTTATTGAAGAGAAAGTTGCTGAAATTCTTTCAGGGACTTCATGTTTATAACTAGCGACCCGCCCCGGTTTTGCACAAGTGCAAGTTTTATTAAAAACTTATTTTTATGAACCTACGCTAATTGTATACCTAGCCTTGTTCACATGAAACAGTTTTTATTCTCTAAAAATTATGTTCTAATTGTGTTCTTTTTTTTTGGTTTTGATCGTTTGTTATTTTCTGAACAATTTTTCTTCCTCTACGATTACTATTTTTTACAATGAGTTAAGTAGGCGTATCTACTGGCTAGGTACTTCTTTTTTTGAGTTCCACAACAGAATTATTCCTTTTCAAGTCCGAGTTTTTTTATAGGTAATAGTATAATCATCAAATGAGTCCTCCCACACAGGAGGGTCAGACTTGTACTGACTGACATCCACGGTTATTCTTCAATAGCCCTTACCGTTCCCGGGGCATATCATCATCGTCATCCACAGCCCATATTATGTGCCTACGCGCCGTCGACGCGCGTTTCTAAAACGCGCTGCACCGGCGAGCTTAAAAAACATGGTGTGCTTAGGCTCTAAAAGGGCAGAAATCCAAACTCCATGAATACTTCAGAGAAATCCTTAATACTCGTAGAACAACCCAAAAATATCTTCTCGAATTGGAATTCGAACCCAGCATACTATTTTCAGCAGTTAAACTTGCGACCACTACAGAAACGAGGCAGTCTGTTTTAAAATTTCATATTCAAAAACACTTTCTAAACTTAACCCTCCTTACTTCGTTAAACGAAATCTTTTGTTATTGACAGTAAGGTTGTGCATATTATGTGTCTGAAAGTCTACCGTATGCGGGAGCAGGGTTGCAGGCAAAGTCGGGGGGCGCTAAACAGCGAGAGACTTGGCGGCTGCAAATCGACCATTGCACCGCGTAACTGCTTCGACAACAACCGCGCTGAGGTGACAATGATTGTGGAATATTTAGGATAGTGAGACGACCTATGTGTCTCGAAATCCGAAAAATATTTGCTCCGAGGGTGATGAATGTTCTTAATTTAGGAAATTAGTTTTGACAACATTGTTTACACGTCAAAAAGACACTATTTTTTAAACTAGATGGCCTTCGTACTTGTGAAGGAACATCTGAGACAAATGAAACGACACTTTAAAAAAAATGAACGCGTAGTCTCATCCGCAAGTTCGGATGAGTCGTCGCATAGCTAATATTGATGTGGTCATTACCTATATCCGAATATTACACAGGTACTTAGACGCCCATTTCTTTGTTTTCTTTTGCAGGTAAAAAGCTAAAGGGCTTGATTTGTAACAGAAGGTAAGTTAATTAATATAATTAGTTAAAATCCCATACATTTTTAAGTCACTCAGTTGGTTAATGTACTTATTTGATTCTATTCCGGTCACGGGAATATGTGAAAAGTTTGTTGTCTTTAACTTATCGTGCAATGAATGTTGTATGTTGCACAAATGCGATAAAATACAATAGGTTATTTGAGTACTACAATAATTCATTTAAATTGATTTTGGAGTTTTGAATGAAATATTTAAAAAAAAATCCTCATCTATACTCACAAACTTTAAGCATCTATTACAGAAGCTATTCACAAAATTCATAATACTTAATATAAAAGTCCACGATTGACAGAAATCCTACAAAAACCAAAGGAAAGTCCCACATAATCTCGAATTCATAGTCCCCAGTGGCGAGCAGTAACAAAAGCTATTACCTGTCCGGGCGCGAGTCGCGAACTTGTGTGGAACTCCTTGCCGGGATTATCCTGCGCCGCCGCCGCAGCGAAGCATGCTCACACGAGTTTACGAACAGAAGCCATTTTGTTGTGGATGCTCACGTAATGGCGGAGTTGCGTTTTTTTATGGAAAGTAATATGAAAATCTGTTTTTACGAAATCTGTCTTTTAGTAAGAAAAGCCGTAAATGTTGAAAAGTTTTTATCTAAGTAAATGCTTGCGTCGGGCTTAAAAAATAATATCTTAGTTAGAAAATAGTCTAGCTCTATGGTCTTTCAACTTTTGATCTTAGCCTATGCTAAGCCTATTCGTAATTTTCTTCCTCTCTTCCATGTCCACTAACAGGTTTTTTCTTACTTTGGTTTAGAAAACATAAAAAATAACAGCTAGAGCTAGAGACCAAGAGAAAGAGTAAGAGGCCTATGAACACAGCTGGAAAAAATTAAGGGTCGATCAAGTTTTTTAAACAACGGTTCCCTTGGCACGAGTTTTCAGTATTTGAGACGTAAAGTAAATTGGAACTTTGACAATTTCAAATTGACAATTTTCAAGGAAAAAATTAGTTCCTTCTTCGCACACCAGAGGCGCTGTTCCATTTTTCCATACAAGAAACGCTGTAATTATACTGGAAAGACGCTCTAAAGTAAAAGAGTGAAAATTCGTGCTAAGAGTACAGTTTTGAAGATAAGATAAGATAAGATAAGATAAGATAAGATAAGATAAGATAGTTTTATTTGTCAGAAACATGTGTAGGTTTACAATCAGTTGTCACGATTATAAAAATGAAGTTTCAACATGTTTTGCCTGGAAGGCGTACAAATACAATATAGTTTGAATGATCATGCAATTACGTTATTAAAACAATTCAAAATAATAAAATCATTAATAAAAATAAAAATAAAAAATTATAAAACAATAGGTCATGAAAATGTCAAGTTACGTCATTTAAATAGTCAGCAACATTATAGTAACATTTATTAATTAAAATTTTCTTCATAACTTTATTAAAATTGTCAATATTTAAATCTTTGTATGCCTTCGGAACCTTGTTGTATAAATGTGGTGCCATGCAGAATACACTCTTACCCATGAGAGCTGTTTTTGCACTATGAGAACGAAGTCTTTGATTGTCACGTTGACTTCTTTCGGAACCATCTGAATACTTCGGAAACAGTTGGGGATTCTTCTTAACAAATAATAATGTTTCCAATATATATAAGGAAGGAAGTGAGAGAATTTGGTGTTTAATAAAATATGGTTTACAACTGTCTGTTATTTGTAGCCCAAACATAGCTCTTATGCATCGTTTTTGCATTTTAAATACAACATCTTTATGCGTAGAGTTTCCCCAGAAGATAATTCCGTATCTGAGGATCGATGCAGCAAGTCCGTGATAGGCAGTGAGCAATGTATCTTTATTTACGATAGGGGCGAGTTTGTACAATGCGTAGGAGGAACTGCTAATTTTCTTGCTAATTTCTTCAATATGGTCTTTCCAGTCAAGTTTTTTGTCAATGGTTAATCCAAGGAATTTGGCAGTATCAACTCTACTTATGGTGTGGTTTTTATATATTAAATTCGTGTCATCTTTTGTTGTCATTCTCTGGCTGAAATGCATGATTTGTGTCTTATTTAAATTAATTTTTAAGTTATTATTGTCCAACCAGTAAATTATAGAAGCCAAAGTATTATTGATGTCAAGTTCATAAGTGTCAGTTTTCTTACACGCTATAGTCACTGTACTATCGTCTGCATAGAGAGTCATTGAATTTTCACCCAATTATTTCTTACATTACTTAAATACTTACTTAGATATTTAGATTAGACATATTATTTACCCAAACGCTTACCTAACTTCGAAAGTATTTGAACTATTTCGCAATAAATCGAACTAGGGTTTACCATTGAGCATGACTTATTAACACAAGCAATAAACATAATTCGTAGGCAACATATTATCCGTTTCTAATCAATATTCGATAAATAATGAAGTTAATAAATTAATACAAACGACTAATTTTTGCTTAAATTATATTTAAAATAAGTGTTTAAACATCATAATTTGTTAATAAATTATTTTAATAAGCAATAAACTTCAATATTTCCATTTATTTGTGAATTTTGAAAAGTTTATTTAAGTATTTACAATCACGTAAAAGGTAACAAATCATTAAATAATATTGAATACAAAAATGATGTTTGAATTTAGCATAAAACAATACTTAGCTTTAGCAAAATCCGGAATGATCGATGTATATACGGAGGACGAAATGAGAGTGGTATTATCAAAGTTACTCGATATTATTTTTATCTGCCCTTAATTCTCACTTGAAACCTTAGTATTTTTATCTACTATCATGCTATTAATCTTCTATAAAAGAACCTATAACAATTAGCTTATTGCCAACATTAAAATACTCAATGATATTATGATCATTATATCATCCAAACGCGTGATATTATGAATTTCAAAAAAAGAACATTCTCATGCAATGACATTTTCACCACCAGA
Source organism: Agrotis segetum (assembly GCA_036375495.1). Lineage (NCBI taxonomy): Eukaryota > Metazoa > Arthropoda > Insecta > Lepidoptera > Noctuidae > Agrotis > Agrotis segetum. Next base: position 2,580,900 of record JAQSVV010000277.1, read on the forward strand.
TCGCTAAAATTTTGAAAAATGACAATAGGACTATAGGACTCATCTGATGATTTTACCACGCTAAAAAAAGTTGAGGTCAGTCTAACACTTTTTTTGAGCATCTACAAATTAGTCCTCCCCAATATAGACCCCAAATTAATTGAAAAACTACGGTTTTTAACCACTTCTAGTATCTATAGGTGAACTTTGAATTCAATAAACGAATTACCCTACGCCTAATAGTGTACAATCAATTTCAAAACGCAACACAGTAAATTCAAACATCGTATAGTTATTTATAATCTATTAGTTTACTGCATTTAAAGGTTAGACCCAACTTGCAATTATTTTGCTGAAAGGGGGACAATCGAAAATAATGAGCTTTATTTGTCGTGACCTTATGGAAAATGCTAGCTAAACCAAGTTTTAAGCGTAATAACATCAATACACTGGGTTTTATAACATTTATTTATATCGTGTTAAAATCATAAAATGAGTCCTCCCACTGGGACTGTCATATACTCGTTCTGAGTAAAATTCACGGTGTCCTTCAATAGCCCTTTATGTTCCGGGGTCACGGTAATGAGATAAGTCCCGCGACCCCGTTAGGCTTTGGACCTCTAGAGGGGGATCCGTCATTGGAATATAATTATATATTTGAACTGCTTTAACCAGTTTTCCATGAAGTAACCGACTTTCATTTAGTTATCCATGACAGGCATGACATAGACAAAGGTATAATAGAAAAGTTAGAAATGGGTTGACATAAGCTAAATATCGATCTTAAAGAAAGATGTAGAAATAGAAAATTCTTTGAAAACTAATGTCAACTGTCCAGGCCTTCGAGAATCCGACCAACGCGCTGTAGAGAGGAAATTACAGGTTTGTTTGTAGATTGTAGAACAAATAGTCATTTTCTCTTAAAACTTCTCTGTACAGGGTTCGAACCCTACAATAAAACCTACAATTCATAAGTCGGGACCGATACCACTTCCACACCTGCTTCAATACAATAACAGAAAACAATTTCTTTTTTCACTACATTCTATTCGCAATTCCACTCGCTCACTGTTCAGAATAACCCCCACAAGCTGGATTAATGTCGCAAAAGATTACAGCGGTCGCACGCATGATTTATACAATTTAACAAGCCGAGCGTGGATTACCGAATTTACCGGTGTAGATAATGTACGACCACTCATTTACTACCGGGCAATACGCGGATTGCCCGGCTGAAGTTAAAGTGGGGAATATTGTTCGTAAATGATAGGTAAATATGTCATTGCGTTTGTTGTAAATTGAAGCTATAATGGTTGGTGATTTGTGAGGGATTCAGTTTTGGCGTAGCGTAGGTTTCTGATTTATTCAAACTAAGTAATCTTTATCTTGTTACGATAAAATTACTTCTAGGCCAATGATATTTTAGTAAACATCCTCCTATCCACAGACTACTAAGAGATAGGTACTACTCCTATCCTACGTGTGACAATTGCAGGTCTTATGATGTCGACGTGCGCGGATTGATGACGCGTGGCGCTGTTTGTTTATCTAGCTGTCACTTTTTTTCTTTTTTTTTATCAAGCTATCCTTTTTACTTGTAGTGAAATATAATGTGTGAATAAAAAAGTATGTATGTGTGCTGTCGCTCGGCGCAGAACAGTTTTTTCTGTTGTTTTGTAAGTGTATAACATACCTATCTGTATATTAGAATATCATTGTTCTAGGCTAAATAGCTTGATAATCGACCTCTCGGGAAGCAGTCACCTCCTTCTGCAAAGCAGTATGCTAGTGAAGAAGGAGGCGGGAAAGATGAGAGAGAGGACGCCGCGTTGGCTGGGCCGTGAGGTGGGGGATCCTCACGGCCCAGCCACCGCGGCTTCGTAAAGCATCTTATAGAGTCCTTAAGAAGTAACTTAGGTACATATTTTTTTTATAAATTATTACTAAAAGTCAAGATTATCAAGATGTCCGAATTACAAAACATAAGTAATTGAAATATTAAACAAAAAAATCACCCCATACGTATCTCTGAAAAAATAAATAATATATTGTGATTAGTGAAAGTGTTTCTAACAACCAACTCATCTAAAAACTTCAACATCATTTCCAACCAATATAAAACTAGGTTACGACACTGATATTTACGTAGCAACATTGTGAATAGCATAATAGGTGCAGCACACAATACCGAGATCTCTGCCGGCTGCCGGTGACACGGCGACCTGACGCTGCATCCATTTTGACGGCCATACAATCGGACAATGGACAACTTATGCTGGGAATCAAACCTAGTTTTACATGAACAGAGATTTGAAGGATAGGTACTAGCTTATGCTGATATTATACTAAAAAGTTTTGCAAGTAAAAAAATAATGGATTGCGTAAAGGACTAATTCTAAAAATGGAAACTGAGTGGCAAAAGAACACATTCTTAAAAAACGAAATTGTTCGACCCGATGATGTCAGTCAGGGTCTTCGCAGGGCTTCGTTTGGAATCAGAGAATAAAATGACAGCTACCCTGCTCCAACGGTGTTTATTCGCAGAAAGAGGATGATGCCACATACATTGGTCCTTATATACTACTCGGTGGCGTATTTTACTACCAACATCAGAAATTGCACAGCACCATCTATCGAGTCATTGTGTACTAAAATTCATGAAACAGTGTTCCTTAGACAATCCTCCTTTTATAACAGACGTACACAATCAAGGTTAAACATACTCCCCCCATTAAGGGCAAACTTAAATTGACCTTAATAAAATTTACATTCCCTGAAAGAACAAACATTACCTATTTTGTACTAAATAGTTAAACTAGTGTGAAGTTGACAATATTATTAGAGATGTAAGCAAACAACCTCAAAAACAACAAAAATTAACACACTATGCCTACATATTTTAAATTCCACTTTTCTGGTATTAAATTACATAGTTCTAACACAAATCGAATAGGTACGCTATTCAGTAACAAACATAGTTTAGGTAGCAAACTTAATTTAAACACAGACTTTATAATATAATTTTTAGTTTCATATTTTGCCATCTCATTAAAAAGCTTAAATTCCAATTTAGCCGTGCTTGATCTGGTACCTACCCTGGATATCGGAATATTCAACTCGCCTAAACTACTACGGTAAGTAAACCATTGTTTTAATATTTCATATCGTTATTTACGAATCCTATTTTATTTCAGAAATAATTTTTGCATTTGTATTTTGATAACTACAATCACCGGAGTTAACTGTTTTAGGGTCCAATAATCTTTTTAATTTTTATTTTTCCGATAGTACTTTTATTTAGTTACAGGTTTTTGCTGCCGAGACTACTTGACGGAGTACTGGAAGGTATTCAATCTTCTGTTCCAGGTAAGTTTTTTATTTTTTACCTATCCTTCTTTCCTTCTTCTTTACCCTTTTTACCAATTATTATACTCTCCTTTATTTTATCCCTGTCCTTTTTAACAACCGTATGATTTGCTAAGTAGCCCACAAGTTTATTTTTTATATCCGCTTCGGCTACTGGCCTCATGACACCTAGTAGCAAATTAGCTTTAAACAGCTCTTTGCATTTTATTTCCCCATCTGTCAGTTTCCGTTGACGAGATGCTTTTTTATCAAATCCTAGTTCTCGAAATCGTTTTAACAAGTCCTCTTCTTTTTGCACTTGACAATGTAATGCCAGTACACCTTCGGTTTGAGTAACCGATGAGTCTACAACTCCAGATAAAATCCAACCTAAAGCTGTAGACTGAGCAATAAGAGAACCTGTAGGACTTCGCATGAACCCTTCATTTAATAACTGACTGTACATGTCAGCTCCTAATAAAAGATCAACTTTATTAGGCTGGTGATAATTCGGATCAGCAAGTTCAATCCCTCCAAGTTCTGACCATTCCAATTTATCTACCTTCCTCGTTGGAAGAAGAGTAGTGATTGACGACAGAACATGAGCCTTAAAGGTAAATGTGCAATGTGGATTGACTCTAGATCGAATTTTCATACAAACTATTGATTTCGAAAGTAATTCTTGATCTCCACCTAGACCAGAAATCTTACTCATTAATGAAATCTTTTTTAATTTCAGATCCTGAACCGTACTTTCTGTAACAAAGTTTGCTTGCGATCCCTGGTCCAGTACCGCTCTTAAAACGTGATGATCACCGAATTTCGACTCGGCCTTGACTAGCGCCGTCGCTAGCAAGACCTGCTTACAATTTTTACCTGTCGAAAAACAGCTAACTACCGACGTTTGATTTTCAGTTTCTTCATCAGAACCCCCTCCTGTAGAAGGCTCCGGCTCCTCCTGCGAAACGCTCTTGCCCGATCCCCGTTTTAAATTGACATCAATGGTCTCAAACGTATCTGAGCTTTTTGGGTGTAATAGTGTGTGGTGACGACGATGGCAAATCTTACATTTTATATTTATTCGACAAAACTTAGCTGAGTGATTATTCCCTAAGCAATTGAAACATAAATTATTTTTCATGACGAAATCGCGACGTTTTTCAGCGAATTCAAGAGCAAATTTCCTACAATTATTCAGTCTATGTGAATCATTACAAAACGGACACATAACTTCTGATACGTGCAATGCTTTCAATGTTGAGTTATTGTTCGTTCTGTTTGCTGAAGGTTTATTATCAATAAATTCTAGGGCCCTGTATCTATTTGTTAAAAAATCTTTGAATTGCTGGTAAGTTGGCAAGTGATCGGAACTGTTGTTATTACTGTATTCAAACTCCCATTGCTTTCTAGTTTCTAAATCCAATTTTAATGTTAGAATATGAATAATCATTATATCCCAATTTGCCACATCTATTCCAAGGTTTGCCAACCCACTTAAGCAGTCACTGGTAGTGTCAACTAATTCCTTTAAGTGAAACGCTGATTCTGCAATAATGTTTTTCTGACTAAGAAGTCGCCTGATTATATTATGAGACAAATACCGTTTATTGTTATACCTACTTTTTAATAACGACCAACATCTTTCGTAGTTGTCGTCTGCAATCGGTATTTGCCTTATTAATTGCTCAGCTTCACCTGTCAGGTAACTTTTTAGATAATGAATTTTTTGGACATTACTCAATTTTGAATTATCATGAACTAAAGAAATAAATAAATCTCTAAAACAAATCCATTCTTCATATTTGCCAGAGAATTGAGGAATAACTATTTTTGGCAATTGTATGGTCTGAGACTTTGTTTCATCGTGTGTAGTCCCAGCGCATACGTGTTTATCTCTACCAACTAACAACGAAATAGATTTCAATTCTGTTTTATATTCTAGATAACAATCTTCAGCTTCATTATACATGTCGTTTTGTGTATAATCGTGATCACTTAACTTAGAACCAAATTTTTCTATTAACGATCTGTGGGTTTCAGCAAACACATCCCATAGTTTTTCTAAAGCTTCTAACCTCACATGAACGTAAACATCCGTAATTTTCTCCTTAGGAGCCTTTTTAAAATTTCGTCTAGCTTTTACAATATTATTCAAATTGTCATATTGAAGTGCTAGTTTGGATTCCATAATGAAAAAAATAATAAACAAATAGGTGCAAGAAAAAAGTAAGTACTTAAACTAAAAAGTCTAGAACCTTTTTTCTTCGATGAAACTTCAAGTTGTTTTTTTTAAATTATCCCGTGTCACTTTTCTATGACAGCTCTTGTCACGAATTTTAAATGTTCACACACGCACGTTTTTATTTTTTGTTTCACTCACTCACGATTGCACCAACTCCACGTCACCCCACCTGATCACCCGTGATTCTTCAGGTGTCTTCCGGCTCCCATATCCTGACAGCCAGCGGCTGTCTCGAAGTCCAAGGCAGGATTCACCACCAAACCCGGCTCCTGATTATTACACCAGCTCCTCACGAGCTGGTCTGTTTGCTCGGAAGACTCCGCCCCTGCTCAGTAACGCAAAAATGCACCACCACTAGGGTGCTCCGCTACTGTAAATCCGGCTCGAAGGACCATGTTCGACCCGATGATGTCAGTCAGGGTCTTCGCAGGGCTTCGTTTGGAATCAGAGAATAAAATGACAGCTACCCTGCTCCAACGGTGTTTATTCGCAGAAAGAGGATGATGCCACATACATTGGTCCTTATATACTACTCGGTGGCGTATTTTACTACCAACATCAGAAATTGCACAGCACCATCTATCGAGTCGTACACAAAAGAGGATGATGCCATTTACATTGGTCCTTATATACTACTCGGTGGCGTATTTTACTACCAACATCAGAAATTGCACAGCACCATCTATCGAGTCATTGTGTACTAAAATTCATGAAACAGTGTTCCTTAGACAATCCTCCTTTTATAACAGACGTACACAATCAAGGTTAAACAGAAATTTTCTAAAAACCTTCTCTAAATGGAAAATTCTTAAAATTATTTATTAACAAAATTGCTATTTTTTTTAACGATTTGAAGTTTATTTCTAACAAAATTAAAAACAAATGCGAAGTTTGTAAAAATAAACATTTTTTTCGCATGACGGCCATCTCCTTCGTTATTATTTTTTGATAATTAGCCATTTTGAGAATTTAGAAAATGAACTATTTTGTGGATTAGGCTTTGATAGAATATGCCATTTTTATTAAGAAATAGGCTTTAGAGGATTTGCCATTTAAAGAATAAAGTTTTTCGAAAATGGCCTTTTTGAAAACATGTTCTTTTACGACTAAGTTTTCATTTTGAGAATTATTCCTTTGCGCAAACAATGAATTTTACTTGCAAAACTAACATGACAATTTAGTATCTCTCAGCATAAGTTAGTACAGTCCTTGAAAGCCAATGAATATGTGTAATAGAGAAAACTAGCTTTTACGGGAAAAGCTAGAATTTAGGCAAAAGTTTTGCCTGCAATGTGGCTTTACTGGCATTAATTAAGAATTCAACAATAATTTAGGGTTGCACTCAGCTTTTGATAATAAATATAGTTGATCCTAATGGGAAATAACCGTGAATACAAGTGTCAAAATACAAGCGGCGTCAGAATTAGGTGAAGGAACCCATTCGAGTCGTGGTGAGTCAATCGTGTTAGGTTAAAAGATCACGATTGTGCATAGGTAATGTAACAGGTTTCGACGCGAAAATCTAAGTACTTAGTGAAATTCCTGAGAACGAGGGAAAGTAGGAATCTACGTATGATTTATTAAGACCAGAAGTTCTTGAAATATTATATATTCACAATCATGTAGAATATGTCGTTCTATTGCTCAAGCAATACCTCTACGTAATTGATAAAGATATTTTTATCGCATACGTTCTAAAAAGGGGATCTTAAAAATTTATTTACCAGAATCATTTTGGAAACTTCTAGATGGTCTTACACAGTGGCGAACCTTTTTTATTGGGGTAGTAAAATTATCATGTTGCTAGACGCACAGTTACAGTTCGAGCACTAGAGCAGTGGTGGCCCAGTGGTATCGGTCCCGACTTACGAGTTGTAGGTCGTGGGTTCGAATCCCGGCAGGCACATTACTTTATGTAATTCATTTCGTCACCACTGCTCTCAAAACGGTGAAGGAAAACATCGTGAGGAAACCGGCATGTCCTAGAACCAAAGATTCGAAGACGTGTGACATCCACCACCAATCCGCACTGTTCCCGCGTGGTAGATTATGGCCCACCCCCTCTCACAGAGAGGTGGCCTGTGTCCCAGCAGTAGGAACATTTATAGGCTGATGATAAACCAAAATCAGAATCATTTGGCAACTTCTAGATGTTTTATAAATATTAAACGCATTAACGCATGCTTAGCGAAACTTCAAAGAATTTCTTTGGAAAGAAAAATTCGAACAACGGACAGGATTCGAACCTGCGACCTTCGGATTCAGTACATCCGAAAACGGTGAAATGATGTACTGAATATGTTCGCAGGTTCGAATCCTGTCCGCAGTTCGAATTTTTCTTTCCAAAGAAAATATTTGTACTTCTAAATGGTCTAACACAGTGGCGAAACTTTTTTATTGGGGTGGTAAAATTATCATGTTTGTCTAGTCTAGACACACAGTTCTGCGACCTAAGATGGCGATAGCAATGGGTATTAGCTTCATCTTTTTGAATATAACTTAATTGGAGAGAAAAGAGGGCGGAGGCGAAGTCACGGGCAGGCACTACTCATCATCAGTCTAAAAATATTTTCATTGCTGAAACACAGGCGTCCTGTCTGTGAAAGGAAGTTAGCCATAATTCACGCGGGTCCAGTACGGGTTGGCAGATGGAACAAGTCATTATATGATTGGTTCTAAGACATGCCGGTTTCCTCACGATGTTTTTATTTCACTATTTTGGGAGAAGTGGTGATGAAATGATTTATGCAAAGTACCTAATGTACTGGGTTCTTGGGAGGAGCTCGTGGCTAAATAATTACAGCCGCACTGGTCGATCTTCCGGGTTAAGCCGCCCTTACCGAGGTTGGTCTGTGGATGGGTGACCATCTATCATAGCGAGTTTCCTCCATGCCTCGAAAAGCACGTAAAGCCGTTGGTCCCGGCTGTCATTTGTAGATCTTTGACAGTCGTTACTGTTAGTCAGAAGTCAGAAGCTCTGGTCTGACAACCAGTCTTACCATGGAGTATCGTATTATTATTAGTTACTGGGTTGTGGAGGTCCGACAGGCATGTGAAATACTGATATTCAGCTGCATCTGATTCGACTAGAAGCCGACCACAATATATTTGGGAAAAGGCTAAGCAGATGACTATGACCTAATGCACTGGGTTCAAACCCACGACTCGTACCTACCTACCTATACCACCATTGCTTGAGAAACGCTACTAGTTTATAATTATTAATTTGACTGTCAGCTCCCGACAGTCAATAACCAGTATTAACTAGTTAAAACTAATAAGTATAAATCGAGTCCCAATTGAGGTTGGGGCCCTATTATGCTGTCAATTCGTCAGCAGCGACAATTTCTTAATGAGGAGTTAATTCCGAAGATAGTCGGACTCTGGCTGTAGCTGCCCTTTTCAAATGATTGCTCGCTATGGTATGGTCGGGAAATTATTGAGGGGATTGCGAAATACCCTATGTGTGTACTTAGACTAGTTGTAGTTAAGAATTAATAATGCTAGAATTGTTCCTTAGTTTGTCACTGGAAATCTTAACTAATAATATAAATGCGAAAGTAATTGTGTTTGATCAACCTGAAATGTATTCCGTTGCTAAGTGTAGGACAGATGGGGTGCTAAGACAGGAAACCTCCACGTGCGCCCGTGGACTGGAGTTCCCTCTCGGATACGTCCGCGGGGAAGACCAGTTTTTCGGGCTGGTGCACCCTGGGATGCGGGCAAAAAGTCTTCCTTATCAGATCAGCAGAGGGCACAGCGGCGGAGCGGGCTTGCGGACGGTGAGTAATAGGTAGCTCGCCGTCCGACCAGGGACCAAGCCAGGGTCGGTGGCGCGTTGTGTTTCGCGCCAAATGCCTGCTGGGGTCGCGGGTTTTTTCTTAACCCAGGATACCGTGGCCCCGGAATGTAAAGGGCATCCGAAGGAACACGGGTGGATTTTTGTCAGTAAGCGTCTGACAGTCCCTTCCGCCCCATCCAGGGCTAGGACTCATTTGATAATTTCATCACCTTAAAAAGGTCAGGTTCCCGAGAAAGGCAATAACTCACATAACGTTCATAATTATGACAATAGATGGTGCTACATGTACGGTCAATATTAACTGTCAAATTCTTAATTAACGAAAGTGTCGGGAGTCGGGACTATTTTGTTATCTTTTAACATTCAGTAACTGGTTGCTTTAAAATTACATAATTCAACGTAAACGTTAGCCATTACTGTAATAGCTCACATTTAGTTAATGAATTGATTGATGGATTGATTGACAATGAATACATTTATCTTCTTAACCAATTACGACGAAAATTCAGCAAGAGAAAGGAGATTTGTTGCGCATCTTGCAACTTTAATTTACCTAGTTTAGGTATCCTCAATGTATGAACATCATTACATAATTAGACCAGCATCCCGCTCCACCTTTACGGGTTTTCAACCTACCTGCTGGATTTTCCGAATTTAACGGGCAGAAACCATTTTGGAGTTTGGTATATGTATCACCATTTTTTCTATTTCAAGGAATGCACTCTTTTACCAATATATACCTACATATAAATAAAATTGGGGTGTCTGTTTGTAATATACGGTAGGTATACATATACCAAAATATATATTTTTGTGTTTCTTTCTGTTTGTAATGGCTAATCTCTGAAATGGTTGGGCCGATTTTGACGGGACTCCTATTGGCAGATGGCTGATGTTATAAGGAGTAACTAAGGCTACTTTTGTTTTGGAAATATTACTTTGTTTTAAAATAAAATACATTGTTGAGTTCCGACATCCACGCGAACGAAGTCGCGGGCACAGCTAGTTAATTAGTAAAATTAATGTTCATTCGAAGTAATACCTTGGCCTCTTAAAACATTGTTCGTAGGTTGACGGGGCCCTGACTTCTAATCCTACTCATCCAACTATTATGTCGAACTTACGTGGTTCCTCGCCTGGAGGCGTCAACTTTTATTTGAATCTGATTATCGTACTTAGGTACTCAATGACTTGATCAGCAGTGAATAATACATAGGTTATAATATCTGGGTCCTCTTTATCTTTACATAGTAGGTATAAAACAAAGTCGCTTTAGTCTGTCTTTTCGCACAAAACTTCTAAACGACTGCAGCGAATTTGATAGTTCTTTTTTGCAAAAAAATACGACCGGAGAGAGACAGTGCTTCCCGAGACTTGGGCGTATTATACCGCCAACTCCGAAGTGCAACTCAGAAATCCTAATAGAAAAACCTAATGAAATTTTATGTCTGACCCGGGAATCAAACCCAAGAACCCAGTCCTGTTTGCGACATTGAAGCTATTGGCAAACAGAGAGGCGTGGCAAATGCGAAGCGAGGCGTTTTTGTTTGTAATGTATGCAAATTGTTTGAAGCCAGTCACATAGACTATTGAATCGCTTTCGCTTTTATAAGTGACTGGATTCAAACAATTCCATACATTACAAATAAAAACGTTTCAGACCGCATTCGCTTCGCCTGTCTGTTTGACAATAGATTGAGAGCAACAGTGCAGTCAAATAAGTACACAGTTTGTGGTCTTTTGTTTTGCTACAAACCCACCACACTATTCCCAAACCACTGCAACTCCTGAAAGCCAGAATCAACAGTGGCAACCACCAGAAAAGCGCCGAGACAATGAAGCTCGACGTGTCCCGGAGAATGAATTTACCTGTCTTGGATCCTGCAACGAAATTAATCAGAAAAGAATAGTGGAGGAGTAGGAAAAAATTGTTTCCACTTCCTTCCATGCAAGCAGGAAACAGAACAAAACAAGGCCAACAGGCACAAAGGGACATTACAACTGGGAGAAGCCCAGTTGCCTAGCACCACGGGTAAAAATGACTACTAATGTTAAGAGGCCCTAAATTGTGAGCTGCTAAATTTGATTCTAATAATAGGTATGGCAAAAACGCTTGTACGCACGTAAGTTTGATCGAGTTGTGAGATAGTAAATGACTCCAGTTTCTAGTCTATAACTGACTATATGTAGATCTATTTCCCTTCACAACCAATACACTGTCCATCTGGGCTAATAAACCGCGTTGATGATTGACCGGAGATTACCGACGTCATGTTATGACGTCACATGACGTCAGCGCGATTCAATTCGACCAGACTATAGATGTGCAGGGGTTGGCACAATTACTATGCAACGGTCTGGAATTGACCTGCGGGCGCCGTGTAATTGACCTGCTAATCTAATTTTTGGGATAGAGGTGTTGGTAGCTCTTGTTGGTAAATAAATTGCGTTTATTTATTTGATTAGTAAGCTGGTTATGTGTTATTGGAAACAATAGGTATGTTGATATTAGCATGAATGTTCTAATTTTAAAATTCTGGTTTCCATCAGCGCAGTGGGAGTTTTGAAAAATAATGGATGCGGTATTGTTTATTTTCTTGTTTTCTTGAAACAATGAATATTTACAAAGATCGCAACGCATCAAATTCGAAAATGGTGCCTCGTGACGTCACAATCAAGTAAAAACTGTACTTGCATGTGACGTACAATTTAAAAAGTGTCGTATTTCGTCAACTTTGGTTTACGTTACAAAATAAAAGATTCGTGTCAAATATTTTTTGATAATATATAGGGTAAAGGGAGATTATTTGATGAGACAGGCAACTCAGTGATAGAGTCTTAAAAGTCACTCAAAATGTTACCTATGTATGCTGTAATGTGAAATGATGTGTCACTACATCTTGTCCACTTTAGTGGTGAACTAGTTGCATCATTCCGCATTACTGCATGCATAGGTAACGTTTTGATTTTTGAGAGACTTTTAAGACTACTGAGTTGCCTGTCTCACCAAATAATCTACTTTTACATACATTACATAAAAAAATGAAATAAATAAAAAAATAAAATAATCTACTTTTACCCTATGTATAATGACGGACTTATTAGATTTTTGCAGTCAATCCCTATTCACCGGGCGTTGCCAAAGGCTGTTTTATATTGATATTGGATTGGAAGTAGTACCTGTAAACTAGTATTAAATACCTGTTATTAATTATGACATATGACAGTATTTATGCCTACAGGTTGCCTAGGTATTTGTCTTCAAGCGACAGTAATGCTTCATTGACGGAAACGATAGATCTATCGACAGTATGATGAAGTGTCTATTGCCTGTCGTTTCTGAACGGAAATTAATTTCTATATTGGTATTTAGAACAGTTACTGTTAGGTACTGTTTGTTCCGTTGGTTATTAATACATCCCTTAGGAAGATTTAGAAGTCAATAGTTTACTTATCTGTAGTGGGTAGTTTCCAGGGTCAAAATAATTACATTCTATTTAGTCCGTATTTTAGATTATAAAAAAATATTGGACACGTATTTTTTCTTTTATCGATTAAACAAATAAGAACAAAGATAATAGCCTATTTAAGTTACCTGTGACGTCACTCTGCGTGAAAAATGCCACGCATCGTGACGTCACACGTAACTTTTATAGGCTATGCCTTTGTCATTTTTGGTCTCATTTACAAATTGCCTATTTAGAATCCACAACCAGTAACTGGGTGATACGATACCTCTTTGCAAAATTGGTCGTCAGACTTCTAACTAACAGTTAAAAAGAAGACTAGAAGTCTTCTTTTTAACTGTTAGTTAGAAGTTCTGACTAACAGTAGCGACTGTCAAAGATCTACAAATAACAACCGGGACAAAGGTATTATATCGATAGTCAATACTCAGAGCACCATACTGTAAAGTATCGTATCGACACTCAAAGTACCGTATCGATACTCCGTAGTATCGGATCGATAGGGACTTGTTGAATGGATGGAGGCAGAGTGTGTAGCGACTGGGATGTACAAAACACCTTTTTTCTTCTCAAATATTGGTTTATGTAATAATCGGACTTATAAAACGCGTAGTTTTTAAATACCTATCATGGAGACTTGACAGTGACACAATAAAAAAAAAGATGTTGCAATTAAAGAAAAAACTCTGATGGTGTTGCCAACACTCCATAGTATCGGATCCGACCGTGTATCACTAGTCTTAAAGCAATAATTTAACGATAATGTTCTGTCAGGATCCATTCCCTGATATATTTTATGATTCAATATAGGTTTATGCATGCAGGTGTGTCTCTGAATTGCTCGAATGTTTAGTAATCGGGTTTAGAAAGTGTTAGTTAGTGTAACTGATGAATCCTTATTGCGATAGTAATGTTTGTAAATTAAACGGTTGCGAGTTTGCCGTAGGTAGGTCTAGGTATATAATACCTGAACAGAACTTGATTCTTATTATGACACGTTTTTTTTTTTTAGCGTGGTAAAATCATCAGGTGAGTCCTCCGGCCCCGGGCAGGGCGGGAGGGACTGTCAGACTTCTACTGACTAAAAACCACGGTGTCCTTCAATAGCCTGTTACGTTCCGGGGTCACGGTAAGGGAATAGTCCCGCGACCCCGGCTTATTATGACACTTAATTATTTTTTTGTATTATTGTGTTGATCAAAGAAATCAACGGAGTCGACTCCTGGATAGAAATATTGATTTTTCAAAAATCCAATAATGTAGGTTTATTTTTCATCTTTGGCCTCTAGACACATTTCAGATTTTTTCGGTATTCCCCATTAGTTTCGGACTTGGCGATCCACGCCCAGTTTAAAAGTCATTCTGTAAGTAGGTACCTATTGACTTTAAACACATTTTTTTTTTTTTTGGTGGTAAAATCATCAAATGAGTCCTCCCGCCCTGGGTGGGGCGGAAGGGACTGTCAGACTCTTACTGACTAAAATCCACCCGTGTTCCTTCCTATGCCCTTTACGTTCCGGGGCCACGGTAACCTGGGTTAAGAAAAAACCCGCGACCCCAGCAGGCATTTGGCGCGAAACACGACGCGCCACCGAGCCGGGCTTGGTCCGGACGGCGAGCTACCCATCACTCACCGTCCGCAAGCCCGCTCCGCCGCTGTGTCCTCTGCTAATCAGAGGGACACGCGTTGGAGCCTCCAAACGACAGGCTATTCGCATACGGACAAAGAGACAGGCACATAGTGCTTAAGGAAGAGTTTTTGCCCGCATCCCAGGGTGCACCGGCCCGAAAAACTGGTCTTCCCCCCGGACGTATCCGAGAGGGAACTCCAGTCCACGGGCGCACGTGGAGGTTTCCTGTCATAGAACCCTACTTTATACCCATTAGACTTCATTGATAATGAAAATGATATACAAACATACAATTAATTTAAGTAGGTATGTCAAACTTAAATCCATCTCTTGCCTCCATGGTCCGCAATTGATCTAATAAGGAGATCTTTGACATTTTAGATTACTGTGACTTTTGCAATTAGATCTAGCAATAATTTGACCACTTCTCGCTGTACTAATACATTGCCTTGTTCGATTAATTTATCTCTTCATTGCAGGTGTGTTTTAATGGCGTCGGCTAAAGATATTGAGCTGTTCCGTAATTTTAAATTATTTCTGTTATAATTATTGTATCTTGTAATTGTATGTCGATATTGCTGTTATGAAAGGGTTTTGTAAGTTTTGTTACGTGCCTAGAAATACTCGTCTGTCGGATTCTCTTTCACATAGTATATATTATGATTATAAATATCAGCTGAAAGACGTCCACCACAGAAAATAGACAGTCCTAACCACACACATGGGGTTCCAACTTCCGTTATTCAAGTCGGCTAGGATAGGAAAGGATAAGATTTTTCAACCATCTTCTCTTTTATCTTTCTAAATGAAGTAAATAATATAGATTAACACTACATATAGTTCCACCTATGTAATATGGCAGCAAAAGCGAAATAATACCTAGATTCAATAAAAGCATTAGGTAATTCGTTTTTATCTAACCATTGCGATTGACAACTATATCGGCTGATGGTAATCGAAGAAATTTTGTGCTCTACGGTAAAGCACGCTTGCCTAGAAGTAACCTGTTCACTGCTGTTCACTCTTGACTAAAATAACCCAAGGTTATAGCTTTCCCGCGGTAGTAGACGCCCACGGCGACCGACGTCGCTAGATGATCTCCGGCCACCGTAAGCGCCATGCGGGCAGCGAGTAAAGGGCAACGCGCTGCCCGACCATGGACCATGCCCGGGTCGAGCGTCAGCATAATGACGGGGCCCCCCTCTCAGAGGGCCAAAGTCTGCCGGGGTCGCGGGATTATTTCCTTACCGTGACCCCGGAACAGAAAGGGCTATTGAAGGACACCGTGGATTTTAGTCAGTAGAAGTCTGACAGTCCCTCCCGCCCTGCCCGGGGTGGGAGGACTCATTTGATGATTTACCTGAGCTAAAAAAAAAAAAGAAAAAATGTTATAGCTTTCACAAATGAAAGACTTCGACAAGGAATCAGCTTAATTAGACACCGTAATGTCTCCTATAATTCTCAGATAGTTTGCGTAAATGAAGCAGCACACGTTTTGTCCCAGAATGTTCTTATAATAAACAGTATAGTAAATGCCAGCCTTCTATTGGGCGCGTACCTATTACCGTCATGGTGCGTAATCGAGCTTAAATCTAATGCTGCAGCCCCACGGCATACTATTTATAAGTCTTGGTTATATGTTGAGGTAATTTATTGTTAATCTGCGCAATTAGGGGACAACTACAT
This sequence comes from Agrotis segetum, assembly GCA_036375495.1. NCBI lineage: Eukaryota > Metazoa > Arthropoda > Insecta > Lepidoptera > Noctuidae > Agrotis > Agrotis segetum. Next base: position 2,597,052 of record JAQSVV010000277.1, read on the forward strand.
GTAGCCTGTAGCTTTGCTCCTGTTAATTTAGAATTTGATAAAGAATTTAGCAATTTAGGGCTTCAAGATGATCTGTTACGAGACCACTGACCGAACAATGATCGACCATTATGAATTTAGCAGATTACGCATAATGAAAGAAAGAATTTTTTTTTTTTAGCGTGGTAAAATCATCAAACGAGTCCTCCCACCCCGGGCAGGGCGGGAGGGACTGTCACACTTCTACTGACAAAAATCCACGGTGTCCTTCAGTAGCCTGGTATGTTCCGGGGTCACGGTAAGTAAATAATCCCACGAGCAAAATTGTGTTTATTGGCACAAACTAAACAATACAAAAGTTATTAAGAGAGAGTAGGTAATAAAAATAGAGGAAATAAAAAACTTTACAATTTAATGCCAAAGGGCCTCAGCTTAGCATTATGTCATATGGCAACACAAAGAATTGCCACCTGACGCTGATTTTCAGCTGCAGCCCACAAATAGATCATGAGATCGTGTTGGTATGACGAAATGGGATGGACGAAAGGGCTATTAAAGGACACAGTGAATTTTAGTCAGTACGAGTCCGACAGTCCCTCTCGCTTTGAGTGGGAGGACTCAATTGATGATTCCACCACGCAAAGAAAAAATAGGCTGTACCTTTGACTTCACACACATCGGGAGGACTTATTTGATGATTTTGAATAACAAAAAAAGGCGAATATGTGTACGAAATATCAAAATCCGTTCAGCCATTACTGCATGATACGATACGTAAATAACTTAGTCTGTTAATTAAGTTATTTTCGTATTTAAAATAATAATAAGGTTTATCTAAAACTAGTATCCAATTAGAATTTACCAGGCACATTATTATAAGTACTGTTCTAGGCCTATTTTACATTCATGTACATAACTCTTACACTATCTATTGTCTGTAATGTTATTTTGGGTTGTACAAACGCCTTCCCAGGAATATTTAGTGTAATGATAATTATTAACATCTAATGCAATTCCAAGTTTTAATTGCAAGCTTTGAAATAAGCGAGTACATAAAAGGATACAGATAAACCGCTGCTCCTTATAATCAGCCTATAATGTTTCCACTGCTGGGACACAGGCCTCCTCTCTGTGAGAAGGAGTGGGCCATAATCCACCAAACGGGCCTAGTCCGTTTTGGGAGATGTCACATTGCATTTTTGGTTTTAGATACCGGTTCCGTCACGATCCGATGGGGCCGTAAGGTTCTCGAATGGAGACCACGCACCGGCAAGCGCAGCGTAGGACGTCCACCCACTAGGTGGGCAGACGATCTTATGAAGGCCACAGGATCACACTGGATGCAGACCGCTTACAACTGGTCCTACTGGAAGTCTAAAGGGGAGGCCTATGTTCGCCAGTGAACGTTTTACGGTTGATATGATGATGATGTTGATGAATGCGATTGACTGTGTTCGAACCCACGAGCTACAAGTTGTAAGTCGGGGCCGATACCACTGGGCTACCGGTGATCTAGAATACCTAACATTGTTTAAGTTGTTTTCATGAAATCTACTAGAAATTGTCTGTACACGTAGTAATTTAAAATTTACGATTGTTTACACACCCGTACGATTTGCCCATAAAATACGAGGAAAGAAAGAAAGAAATAATATTTATTTGGCAAAAACCACGACAAATACACATTAAAATAAAATTAAAAAAAATAAACAGAAAAATGGAAACTTAAACTAAAAACAAAAAAAGAAAAGGGAGAAGTGAAAAACAAAGATTTGATGTGTGATGAGGGAATCCTTTCTCATAAATTCCTATTCCTCATCAACCTAGTACTAAGTTTTGTCGATTTATTCGAGCCCTTTTTCCGGTCGCTATGTCACAACAATCGCCCATTTTGTGCCCCCAAAAGTTAATTCGCAAACAGCCTATCGACCTTTGTCTTGTTCCGCCTACTTATTTAAATTATTGCCAAAGTTTTGTCGAACTGTACGTAAACTAATGAATTAACTAAAAGGTGTTACGGCCATAGACTAATAAAAGCAGACAGAAGCGACACTCGACCTGTCTCGCTACCTATTTTCCTCACTGATGCAGCCTTATCAGTTAGTTGTCTCTCTTCCTACTGCTCTTTACGTGCCTGTTAGGACCCTTTTAAGCTCAGTAGAGCTTAAAAGGGTCCTAGCATCATCATCATCGTCATCATACAGCCGATGTGACGATACTTTTTTAAGCAGTAATCTGCTTAAAAAATCATTCCCTTAACATCAAAACAATGACCGACCTTACTTTTTATGTATTTACCATCTACCATCCTTATAAAGAGCAGTGGTGGCCCAGTGGTATCGGTTCCGACTTAGGTCGTGGGATCGAACCCCTCCAGGCGCATTACTTTGTGTTAATTATTTCATCACCACTGCTCCCAAAACGGTGAATGAAAACATCGTAAGGAAACCGCCATGTCCTAGAACCAAAAATTCGAAGACATGTGACATCTACCAATCTAAAAGGTATATCTGGAGACAGATGAATACTGAAAGAATAATGGTCTCAAGGGCTGTCCTTTAGAACATTATGGTTTCACTGGTCATCTGTTTAATTATCAAAATAAGTGACCATATTTTGGCTATCCTGAATGGCCAAATCACTTACCACTCCACTAGACATTTGGAGAATCGTTTCTTCGGGACTTGTTGAACTTCATAACTTTAGCGGTATTCTGATTCTGAAACCCTAAATCAACAGTGACAAAAAAAAACTTGAGAGGTGTCAAGGGACGAAGTTACTGTATACACTCAACAAAAATAATCGTCGCGACTCCACTCCACTCCACTCCGCTCCGCTCCATTCCACTCCACTCCGCTCTGCTCCACTCAACTCAACTCTTTTAAGATTTTTTTCCATCTAGCCGGGTTTCACAACGCGCGATAAGGAACTTCGTTCCAAAACTGTTGGCAGTAGAAAGCTGTTGGTGTCCTGTCGCATCTATTCTTAGTCTATACCTCTCTGGTAACGGTCACGGAGTAACTTTGATTTGTGACTACGTTTGCCGACCTGTATGATAATTTTGCACATAAATTCGTTATTTGCATTCGTACTCTGTAATTTTTGGTTGTTACATGTTTAATTCTGATATTTATTGCAGCTTAAAGTGAGTCTATTGCGTTAAAATGTGAGAGGAATGTTTGATTGATCTTGTTTAAGCTTCCGTGTGATTTCTTAATCGATTCAGCTTTAATTTTTCAATAGTGTTCCTTCTCAAACGGTGCGTGATACACGCGTGCCTTAAGAAGCTGTCAGGAAACTGACGGGCAAAGGGAAAATGCCTGTCGCGGAATCGTGTTAAAAGGACACTGCAGGCCTGGAACTCAAAGGGCAGCCGAAGGAACAAGGTGGAATTTTAGTAAGAGTCTTACATTCCCTACCGTTGCATTTGATGGAGGACTCATTTGATGATTTTATCACCCAAAAAAAGTAGGTCGTTGGTAAAGCATTCTGATCTTGTGCCATTTTGCTTTACTGCAAGAAAAGGTGTTGTTTGTGCAATTATTTGTTATTAAAGGTTTGTTTTATCTTTCCAATACGTTGTCTGGAAGTTATCGCTATTGAATTAGCGATGAGAGTACGATCGCCGTTATACCCAAAGAATATTATAAATTAGCTGTATTTCTCTATTCTACAGTTAGATTAATTCCTTTCACCACTATTTAATAAAACAGTACAGAAAAAAGAACAAGAAAAAGTGATTTCAAACCAGAAACGTCTGTAATCACTTAACACTTTCAAACAATTACTGTGGCCCCCCACAATCTTTTCAATCGTCAACCACACATTATGAAAGAAAATAATAACACAAATATGTATGTAATGTGCCATCATTAGTCTAAAAAAGATGTACAGATTAACTTTAATTCGTCCTTACCCAGCAAAAGTCTACCATTACGCCTTTACCGGCGGGCGGTGAGCAGACAGATGTCAATCAGGAATATTTTAACCACATTTAGCTAACGACTGGTTTTGCATTACAATTGCACCGGTGTCGTACGTATCGCAAATGCGCATCGACTCTTGCGCAGGTTACATTGCGGCAATGAGAAAAGTTGTGCCTTGTCCCTCTCTAACGTTTAAGAATTTGGTATGCGTGAGCAAGACAGTGATGTTATTATTTTGCAATGTGCTGGATAGCCATCAAAATGTCAACATACGATACTGGGCGGGGTACCAGACTCAGACACTTGCGGACAAAATAACAGAGACACTTTTATTAAAGAATTTGAGATTGTCTTTTATGAGGGCACAGAGTATAAAGTTCCTCGATACACCGTGAAATGGGGAGGTTTTCCACATTAGGCATCCGCTGTAATGGCACCTGAGGTAAAAGCACCTTAACTATTCCGTATACAGGTCCTGTCAAAAATTTTTGCAGGTGCAGTTGCTCGATCACGGGACTTACCGAATTATCGTGACCTTGGAACGTAAAGGACAATTGAAGGACAGCGTGGGTTTTAGTCAGTACGAGTCTGATAGTACCACACGCTCTGCCCTATGTGCCGGACGCATTTCATGATTTTACCACGATAAGAAAAGTTGCCGGTGCTTACAATTATCTAGAATACCTCGAAATTGGGGGATTCTTTGACAGACTTTTGATTTATCTGGTGCGGTATTGTCCGAGAGTTATTGTCGAATTTTACTATAATTATTATATTCATAAATAGTTGAAAATTTTAATATCGCGATGCAGGATTTGACATTAGTTCTTCATTTCGTTCATAGATGTCGCTAGTGTACTTTCTTGTAGACTTAATTATGTCTACTCAATTGTCTACTAAAGTTTTTATTGCTGTTTGATTTGGTCCACAATGTTCTATTTTTGGACTAAAGGCCTTCTCAAATTCCTTTCGCTTCTCACTAAGGTGTTTTCTTTTTTCACCAATTCACATTCAAAGACATCGATCGATGCAAGCCAGCCGCCTTCGACTTGGTCTACCGCCATCTCAACTAGTAGTCTCGAGATCTAGATTCATCATCATCATCATCATCAACAGCCGGAGGACGTCCACTGCTGAACATAGGCCTCCCCCTTAGACCGCCACGCCGAACGACAATTCGCCACTTCCATCCATCTAGATCTAGATTGTCTTCTAAATATTGTATTTTTACATTTACATAATAAGCAAAGATATGAATAGTAAAAGGTTCGCCTCAATACTGATATTGTAAAAAATTTATTCCCCTTTCTATTCCAACTCACAGGTAATAGAATTTTGTATTGTTTTAACTCGCACTGAAATACAATTAGCCTAAAAGCATTTTACTTGGATTTCAGTGTTTTTCTCTCGGGTTTAATTTGAGTTTATCCTTTGCAGCTATGTGTGTCACTAACACGGAGTATTTCCAGTTAGTCTCGTTGACTATGTCGTGTTAGGGTGCTCCCACATCTATCGACGCGGAATCATAATGCCAGACAGAAAGAATAATGCGATAGCACGCGGCGGAATCCTCGACGCGGCCGCGTGCTATCGCATTGTCTCGGTCTAGCAAATGGCAGTTCTAAGCGACAGAAAGAGAAAGGGCGACGGAAAAATCCGATTCCGCGTCGATAGATGTGGGAGCACCCTTAATTTAGAGTAAAACTCTAAATTATTTTTCTGCTAACGACTTTTGAAAATGTCAAATTCTCTTTCATTTTACAAGCTTTTATTTAGTTTGAGGGACGTTCTGTAACGGAAGATAAATTCAAATCTAAATGCCAGACAAACTAATGAAAAATTTAAACCAAAATAATTTTGTCTTACATAGATTTAGACTAGAGAGATTTAGACAGTCAAATGTAAGACATTATATAACTCTATTAGATTATCGAGACATATTAAATTCGGAATAAATTGCGTTATACCTAACTGTAAAATTCCCTCAATACCTTTTAATTCTTAGTTACTATCTGTGCTGGCACAAAGCGGCGATTCTTCGCATTCAATTGAATTGACTGTTCCCTTATTTTACCAGGAAGTGTACAGTTTGACGATAGGAATTAGATTGTAGCGGGATTATTTTTGGATTATTCCACTTTGTGCCACCAATATTTTGTACTTATAGGACAAAGATATAACTTATCGATTTTGGTGGGAAAACTTAGTGTTATTTCACAAAATAATGTTACAAGAAATAAAAAAGCCGATTTTCAAAAAGTACAAACAAGTCATTAGATTAGGTGAAAATGAGAGATGTCGGTGTTAAAAATGTGAAGAAAACAAAAAAGAAACCGGCTTCCAAAAGTATGGAAAATTATTTGAGTTTCGAAAGAGGATAAGTAGTAGCCTGCTGATGATTGAAATCGAGATTCGGTTTTTTTTGTGGTTCATAGCTGTTTTTAGGAGACACGGCAAGCTTCGTACCGGCTCAAAATCACCTTTTAAACCTTCCCTGGACTTCCAAAAATAATTCAAAACAAAAATTACCCAAATCGGTCCAGCCGTTTTTGAGTTTTAGCGACAGTAACGAACAGCAATTGATTTTTAAAATATTGAGATTCCAAATATTTGACTGCTGTGTGTCCAAAATCTTAAAATCCATATTTTCTCAACACTAACAAATCAGCGGTTCAAAATGGAATAATCCTAATTCTCTGTATTCGGTATAAGGCCATACTAAACCGATTGTTAGCCAATAGTCACAAATCGTAGACAGAAATGTAATAATTAAGATATTGTTTTACATAATTAAGGGCGACATTTAAATTTAGTATTACGCGGTTTAGGAAAGCGGTGTTCGCTTTCAAGTCGAGTTATTATCTACGTGAGACCATAAACTTAGTTTTGCCTGATAAGTAGGTATTTGCTTGACACTACTGTTGATTGTTTTAGCCGACTACACAGATTTATTTCGTTAGATTCACTCGGCACTGTCCGAAAAGATTTAAGTCACTGTTTTGTTTAACCATCGACACAGTTATGAAATAAGACATACCAAACTGTACAATAACATTGTAAAAGCAACTATTTTAAAAGAGTAACCATGGAGTTTCTTGCCGGTTCTTCTCCATGGAAACGACAAAACCGTGCCAATTTTTTTTTCTTCTCGATGTTTTATAAGGCATTGAGCTACATGCAAAATAAAACATTTTGATTTTTGATACTGAAGGACTAAGTGCCAGTTGCAGGACTGTCTAAATAGGTAACCGTAACCTTGTAAGTATAGAGATATTGAAGAAAAACCGTGGATTTTAGACAGTCGGAATCTGACAGCTTATTTTGCTACACCCAAGGGGAGGATTTATTTGACGATTTTAAAGAGTAAAAAAATGCTTAAGTTCTTGCTCCTCCTCGGGTCGGTTTCCTCAATGCTGAGGGTCGTGACCAGCTCCTTGTTGCAGCAGTTTGTTGCGCACTACTCGACTCCATCTGTCCCGTTTGCGTATTTCCAAAACCTATACTATTTCAGTCACGAGTCGGACTCTACTCGATTAGCTTTTGTTTGTGCATATTTCTCAACAAAACCTAATCTATCTCAGTAAAAAACTTGACTCAAATAGATTAGCTTTTGTTTGTGCATATTTCTCAACAAAACCTAATCTATCTCAGTAAAAAACTTGACTCAAATAGATTAGCTTTTGGTTTTGATATTTTCAAAGAAAATGCACGGACGAAATCTAGTACCATTTTAGTCACGCACGAGCCAAACTCTAAAAAAAGACGATGTTTTGTTTATGCATGTCGCAGTGAAATGAGGAAATCAGGGATTTCACGAAATCCAATTATCAAGAAAAGTATCTAGTGATAATTATGACAAAAATACTAATATAAAGTCAGAGATCATGTCATTTCACTAAACTAAGTAAAATGTTGAAAACGTCGACGGAGCACCGCTCCGCGGTGCTCCTACTTCCGGGTGGTTTAAAAAAAAATAACCACGAAGGGGATGGCGGGGTCTTTCAGACCCCGCCATCCCCTTCTAACCTAACCTGTCCGAGTCGGGGTGCCCACAGTCGTATTTGCGATATTCAAGTACTACAAAATTTAAGAAAAGTTAAATTCCGAGGTAAATTTACTCATATAGCTAGTGAGCCTCTACTCGACAAGGTTTTGCTCGTACGTAATGTTTAAAAATAACTCGCCGAAAGTCTAGCTATTCGAGTGACATGAATTATATAGAACTAGGTTTTGTACGTGCATTTTCTTTGAAAATATCAAAACAAAAAGCTAATCTATTTGAGTCAAGTTTTTTACTGAGATAGGTTAGGTTTTGTTGAGAAATATGCACAAACAAAAGCTAATCTATTTGAGTCAAGTTTTTTACTGAGATAGATTAGGTTTTGTTGAGAAATATGCACAAACAAAAGCTAATCGAGTAGAGTCCGACTCGTGACTGAAATAGTATAGGCTTTGGAAATAGGCGTCCCGTTTTGCCGCCGAGTTGTATCTTCTGTTTTCATTATTTCGCGCAACTTAACTATCGTCAGAGCCCATCTAATAATATAAATCTGTGGTCAATAATTGCAATAGATTTGATAAGAAACGGATACTGAGTGCATTTTGTCATACTCCAAATCCTTAACAAGATAAAATAGTTTATTGATGTAACAGATTTGTAAAACTGGATTTTCTTGTAAGTTGTGTGGTCCTCGATAGAGCTGCAATCATTATTTATCGTTGCGAGTTCTTATAAGCTTAGGACTGCAAAGTGCAATTAAAACTAACTTTACCATAAATGAATACAATATTGGCTAGACTATGTTAAAAGTATGTCGACTTAGTAGATTGATAAATTTCATGTAACCAATTACCTAAGAAGTTATGAGAAACAGGCACTGTCGAAGAAAAGTTGAAAAAACTTGTGGCAACAATGCATAAATATTCGATAGCAGCAACCATCCTTGATTTGCTGTAATTTATTGAAGAGTTCCCTCGATTTCTCTAAGATCCTGTCATCAGATTCTGATCTGACCATGGGTCTATCTATAAAACTAATAAAACCTTAAAAAAAAACGATCCAGGCGGTCTAGGCGTAACCGAGAAATCGGGGAACATACTCGCAGTGTTGGGCATTAATCAATTAATTTGTCAATTGTCTTGTTAATTGACTAAAAAAGTAATTGCAATTAAATTAATTGCAATTAAATTTAATTGCAATTAAACTTTAATTGCACCTTTCAATTAAATTAATTTGATTAACGTATGTCAATTGTAACTCTCAATTAAAATAATTGCAATTAACTTTTTTAGTTTTTTTTTTTTGAAACAATTAAAACTAACAATTAACTTTTTGTATCTAAACGAAATTTGTCTAATCTGTCTTTTATTTGTTGCCAACATGTGTATTACTACAGGAATAGGTGGGGGTGGGGGGGTACTATGATGACTGATTATGACTGTCCGAGAGTCTGACGGAGTCTGACAGTTTATCAGTCTGACAGTCAGACCGAGTTTGGCAGTTTATCAGCCGGACAGTGTAGATCAGTCTGTCAATCTGATAGAGTCTGAAAGTTTATCAGTCTCACCCTGCTCATGGGTATATTAAATATTTATATAAACTGGCTGTATATTATACAGCAGCATTTTTTAATTGTTAGTTTTTAATTAAAATTCCCAAAACAATTGAAAATTAATTAATTGTTAATTGTAAAAACCACAACTAACAATTAATTAATTGTTAATTGTAAAAATCACAACTAACAATTAATTAATTGTTAATTGTATTTTTCACAATTACAATTGATTAATTGTTAGTTTTTAATTGTTAATTGAATTAAAATTTGCCCAACACTGCATACTCGTACATAAAAAAGGTTCCGACAAATTTTGAGAACGTCCTCCTTTTTTCGAAGTCGGTTAAAAAGGAAGTTCTCCGGATCAGAAGATTGTTGTGACTGATGGCTTACTTCCAACGCTGATTTAGTAACCCTTTTGGTTTTGCTCAACAAAATTCCTATTGTATTTTCAATTTTATTTTTATTGTGTGTCAAATATCAAATAAATGTTTTACATTATAATCTAATCTAATTGTTGTCACGGGATTTTTTATATGTTATTTTACAAACTCGCGGAGATCTTGATGTAAAATATTGATTTTAATTCTTCAATAGCGTAAAAGATGGCGCTACTGTATATACTTTTCGCAATGTATCACTTCGACTGGTTTAGACTTTTACACCCTTAAGTTACGCCATAGCACAGAATATGGCTTAGGGCTCATTTACACGACGCCGCCGCCGCGCCGCCGCCGCGCCGCTACCGCGCCTCTAGGCTGTGTACACGGTCGCTACCGCGCCGCCGCCGCGCCGCCGCCGCGCCGCCACCGCGCCGCCGCCGCGCCGCCACCGCGCCGCCGCCGCGCCGCCACCGCGCCGCCGCCGCGCCGCTGCCGCGCTGGCACCGCGAATCCAACTCGATAGTGTTTTATTTATCTGAAAAAGGAGGTTTCTCATTTCGGCCATAATGATTTTTTTAATGTTTATTCGCGGATTACTTCTTTGTTCATGAACCGGTTTTGATGATTCTTTTTTTGTTGGAAAGCAGATATTTCTTACTATTTAGCTCCACTCGATTTCTCTGGTCTTCCATCATCAAACCCTAATCTCCATATCATGGAACCGCCTTTGATATACCTTCTTTCCAATAAAAAAAGAATCATCAAAACCGATTCATAAACGAAGAAGTTATCCTTGAATTATCAAAAAAAAAAAACATTATATGGCCGCAATGAGACATCTCCTTTGTTAGATAAATAAAACACTAGCGAATGGCATCGCGGTGCCAGCGCGGCGGCGGCGCGGCGGCGGCGCGGCGGCGGCGCGGTGGCGGCGCGGTGGCGGCGCGGCGGCGGCGCGGCGGCGGCGCGGTAGCGACCGTGTACACAGCCTAGAGGCGCGGTAGCGGCGCGGCGGCGGCGCGGCGGCGGCGTCGTGTACATGAGCGCTTAGGGTAGTTGCCACATGGCCATAGTTATTTCTTCAAAACGTGTAGTCTGAAGATATTATCCTGGTTGTAACTTTAGTCCACGTTTATAAATAAGGGGGATATAGTAAAGAAACTCGTGGTACTAAATAATAACAGCTGCAAAGATGGATCTTCAAAGTTTAGCTGTAGATGGGTGACCATCGATTGAAGCCTGTTTCCATCGTGTCTTGGAAAGCACATTAAGTCATTGGTCTCAGCTGTCTAATTAAGATCCGCTTTGGTAACCGTTACTGTTAGTTAAAAGCTCAAAACGCTGACAACTTTACCAAAGAATATCGTATTACTCAGTTATTGGGTTGTGGAGGTCAGACAGACAGTCGCTTCATGCTGAATCCTGATACTCAGCAGCATCTGGTCGGACTGGAAGACGATCCCAATATAGAAAAGACTAGGTAGATGATGAAGTATAGTTCTAAATAGATATTTAATTGACTCCGAAATAAGCTTGTTTATTTAAAAGACTTATAGCAAGGTTGGAAATCAAGAATTCATGTCAACCCATGCTAAAAGGTATGTTTGAGGAGTGGCAATATTGACGTTAATCAATATTGAAGTGGGTGGGGTTCGAAATCATGGCCTTTAGTTCCGCTGTCCATACCATACATCATATCAGCCGTAAGACGTCCACTGCTGAACATAGGCCTCCCCTTTGGACTTCCAGTAGGACCGGTTGTAAGCGGCCTGCATCCAGCGTGATCCTGTGGCCTTCATAAGATCGTCTGCCCACCTAGTGGGTGGACGTCCTACGCTGCGCTTGCCGGTGCGTGGTCTCCATTCGAGAACCTTACGGCCCCATCGGCCATCAGTTCTGCGAGCTATATGGCCTGCCCACTGCCATTTCAACTTGCTGATTCGTTGGGCTATGTCGGTTACTTTGGTTCGTCTACGAATCTCCTCATTTCTGAGTCGATCGCGCAGAGAGACTCCGAGCATAGCCCTCTCCATAGCTCGTTGGACTATACTGAGCTTACTAATGAGGCCCATAGTAAAGGACCACGTTTCGGCGCCATAGGTCATCACTGGTAACACACATTGATCGAAAACTTTCGACTTGAGGCACTGAGGTATTTTGGACGAGAAAACGTTACGCAATTTCCCGAACGCTGCCCAGCCGAGTTGGATTCGGCGGTTGACCTCTTTCTTGAAATTGGACCTACCTAGCGCGATGGCTTGTCCCAGGTAGACATACCATATATCAACAACTTCTAGAATAGAGTTCCCAACTGACAATGGGGTGGGCACAACATGGCCATTACACATTACTTTTGTCTTGTCCATATTCATTTTAAGACCCACCTGTTGGGAAACTCTATTGAGGTCGCCGAGCATCGTGCTGAGATCTTCCATCGATTTTCCATGACAACAATATCGTCGGCAAATCGAAGGTGGGTGATGTACTCGCCATTAATATTGATGCCGAGTCCTTGCCATTCTAGGAGCTTGAAGGCGTTTTCCAAAGTGGTAGTAAACAGTTTCGGAGATATTACATCTCCCTGTCTTACGCCTCTTTTTAAAGGAATCGCCTTCGAACTCTGCTCCTGTACTCGGACCGACATAGTGGCATTATTGTACAAGCACCTAAGCACTTCGATGTACCGATAGTCAATACGGCATCGTTGGAGAGATTCAAGCACTGCCCATGTCTCCACCGAATCGAAGGCTTTTTCATAGTCCACAAACGCTAAACACAAGGGCAAGTTATACTCTTCGGTCTTCTGTATAACTTGACGCAGCGTATGTATGTATGTGGTCTATGGTACTGTAGCCTTTTCGGAAACCGGCTTGTTCGGGAGGCTGGAAGTCATCAAACCTGCGGTCGAGACGGTTCGTGATGACCCTCGAAAACAACTTATAAACGTGGCTCAAGAGCGAGATGGGTCTGTAATTCTTCAATAAGGTGTTGTCACCCTTCTTGAAGAATAGAACCACCACGCTCTTGTTCCATGCTTCTGGCGTTGTACCCTCGAGCAAGACGGAGTTGAAGAGCTTCTGAAGGACTTTAAGTACTGGTGTTCCACCCGCTTTCAGAAGCTCTGAAGTGATTCCGTCTTCACCCGGCGCCTTATTGTTTTTTAGCTGATTAAGGGCCATCCTAATCTCGTACAGGCTGATGTCCGGGATGTCTTCGGTATAGTGTCGGGTCAATTTGGCTCTTGGGTCTTTGGCCGCGCTGCTAACAGGTTTTGTGACCGAAGCGTATAGCTGTCCATAGAACCTTTCGACCTCCTCCAATACCTCAGCTTTGGTCGACGCTGTACTACCGTCTTCTCGTTTCAACGTTGTCAGCTGGCTTTGCCCAATAGACATATCCCTTGCGAACACTTTGGAGCCCTTGTTACGCTCAATCGTCTCCTTAATGTGGTTAGCATTAAAGAGGCGTACATCGTGCCGCAAGGATTTAGAAATTTGTCTATTGAGCTGCCTGTATGACTCGGCGTCACCGGAAGTCTGCAGTCTTAAAGAGCGTCGTTCAGCCATGAGGTTTAGAGTGTGGTCGGAGAGTTTTTGAGGTCTATTTGCACGACGGGGTCTAAAGTACTTAGAGCCCACCGTTTGGACAGTTTCTACGAACCTATTATTGATCACGTCCACACACGACGCTGAATTTTCCAGGCAGTCGAAGCGATTAAACAACTCGAGTTGAAAGCTTTCGGGGTTTTGGATAGAGGCGCGAGTAGGTCGGAGCGTGGACTTTATCAGATTGGACCTTTCAAGTTTTACGTTAATATTCAACGTGCCTCTGACCATTCGGTGATCGCTTCCGGTTTTTATCCTGTGAATCACTGAGACATCATTGAATATTCGTTTCTTGTTGGTCATGATAAAGTCTATCTCATTTCTCGTGGAACCATGGGGACTTATCCAGGTCCATTTCCTGTGAGGCGGCTTCTGAAAGAAAGAGTTCATCATAAAGAGTCCCTCTTTCTCCAGGAAATCAGCCAGTCTCTGTCCCCGGGGGTTCCGTTGCCCATATCCAAATGGCCCCACCTTCAGCTCATCATCGCTTTTACTGCCCAGCTTTGCGTTGAAGTCCCCCATTACAACAGTGAAGTGGGTTTCGGACGTATGTATGGCTCTACTGACGTCCTCATACATAGTCTCCACTTCATCATCTGGGTGTGACGAGGTCGGTGCGTACACCTGAATGACCTTCAGCGAGTATCTCTTGGATACTCTGAGTATTAGGTATACGACCCTGCTCGAAACACTTTCGATGGTAATTATGTTGTTAACGAGGGACTTGTGAACGAGAAAGCCGACACCACCTTGAGACAGATGGTCGCCCTCCCGGTAGTAGAGTAGGTTACCTGATTTTAGGATTATCGTGTCCTCGCCCTCTCTACGGACTTCAGCTAACCCTACTATATCCCAGAGTAACCTACTCAGTTCCTCTTCCAGCTCAACAATTTTCTCGTCTACCCTCAAAGTGCGTATATTGTGCGTTACCAGGGCCAATTTTCGTTTGGGGTGGTAGTCCATACCATAACCGCTGAGTTATTTAGTTCTGTTTACAAAGTAGTTACACCAGCTAAAAGACTAACCATGTTACTTTCAGATCTTTTAACTATTAATTTCATACTAATTTATTTCAGTTTTTTTTTTAACGCTGACCAACGTTCAGGAATTCCTCCTATGTCGTGGGTACAAACATAGAAACTTACACACACAATCACTCAGGCCCGAAACAATTATATTACTTGCAGATCATATAAATATTTGTTTCGTGTAGGTATCAAACCCGCGACACGCTGCGCAACAGTCGATTGCTCAGCCACTGCACCAACCTGTCTAACACTCCTTCGTCTTTTTTATTAGTATTCCCTTTGTAAATTTTATGAGTTCTTTAATTAATTAGCTACCCTGTACCTATCTAAAGGAATGGAAAAAGACCGTCTTCCATTCCTTTTCTGCGGTTTTCTTTATAATTTCATTGAAGACAACCAAGTTGTTCTACTATATTGTTAGTTGTCTGCCAAGAACTCTTACCGCATTTTCAAAGCCCTAATTCTGAGTTGTACGGACCCAAAGCTCATTTATCATAGTGATTAATAAATACACTAAAACAAACAACCGTCGAAAAACCGTTCATGCAAATTATTCCTTATTTAACAGTGTTGAAAACTTGCATTATACAAAACTAATATCGGAATTCCAATTGATAAAGTAACAACGAACAACACTGGTTCCCAGATAATATATTAGTTAAATATATTAGAATGGTTTAGCGTTATTAATGAACGCGTTCAGATAAAGTTTAATTACCCGCCGGTTTAACTCCTCGCGGTGAAGTAACGTACAGTTCTGCGGTTAAAGTTAACCTGACTGGCGAAAGTACGAGAATGGTAATCGGGTTTTCCTTTCGATAGTACTTACAATGTGATGATCATGTTTCCCTGGTTATAAATCTTAGGTTACTTGAACAGGTAGTGATATTATTATATCTAGGAGAAAGTTGGGAATATTGCAATGAATTTGGCTTTCATTTTATTAGTTCTGTCATTTCCTTAAAAAATCAGATGCTGCCGAGTTTTATGGAATGCAAAATATCAATTTAGATAAGCAAATTCTTTACAAAACGAACATCAGTCTAAGTAGCTATTCTTGAAATTGGCGATAATGAGTTTGTCGAAAAAACTACAGATTGTTAATCATAAAATATAGTTTGGACATTGGGGTTGCTGTATCCTGAGAGAAAAGCAACTCAGGACCTGTTTTTCTATGAACAATACTAACATCTAAACGGCTTTGGACCACTAAAAAGCAATGTTGAGTCTCAATCTCAAGAACACATCTATTTATAAAGCGTTATAAATTCATGCTTACTCGTAATTTCCCAAATCGATTTATACATTACAATCCTTCTAATTTTGACTTAGGTAGGACTTCCTCTGCTTAATTAGAATAAGCAATGTCGATGTCTCCTTTTGCAACGATTATGATTCATAATCCTCTAGATGTTTTGCTCGGGTTAGTCTAGAATTTGACACTAAGTTCGGGTTGTACTCTGATTTTGATTGGAAAGATACGTGACGCCATCTGTTATCATAAGAACGATGTTGTTGTCTTTCTCGGGATCACTACTTCTTTAAGAAATATGTTGGCATGTCCCTATGTCCGTTCAGCCCCTAGGCGGAGACCTCTCGCGCCCGGCATTGGTTTCGGCCATGCTGCGGGGCGAGACGGAGTGGGAAGCGGTCGCCTCCTTCTGCGAAGCAGTAATGCTCGCGAAGGAGGAGGCGCGCCGCGAGCGAGAGAGGACAGAGTCCTCCCTCCGCCCCAACCGCGGTGTAGGACGCCCACGGCGACTAAAAAAGTAAAGAAAATTAATTATTTTGTATTAAAGCGAGCGATTTTTGTCGTTATATTTGTCGAGACTGCAGGGCCAACGTAATGTAAAATTTTGAGGTTTTGTTCAGTGTTAGGCATGATAAGTTACAAAAATATCAACTTACTGTCGCATTTCTAATATAATAGTTTGGATTACATTATACAAAACAGTAAGAACTCGAAACAATCGCATTAACATTACGTTTGTCACTGTACAAAGCAAGAATGTACTAACATTTACACCACAGAGGTCAGAATGTCTCAACGATATCATTAGACCGCAGCTCGGCAGATCTGCCGCCGATATGTTGGCCAACTCGCGATCGGACCGATGATGCCGTGCGATGGTGAAACCGATGCAGATGGTTGAGGTAGGACGATAGCGGTGGCTTTATGTGAGTGTTGGAAGAATAGAATGTAGTGGGTTTTGTCCCTTTTCAAGCGAGTATAAATGATCGTGGGTTTTGATTTGGAAAAATATAAACAGTTCAAGAGAGAGAGAGAGAGAGAGAGACAAAGGAAGTCTATGATTATTGTCTATTTTGATAAAAATGGGGAAATGTTGTTGCATTTGAGGCGGAATCACACCGAGCCGTGGGCGCTGTTATGGAGACGAGAACTGCAATTTAAATAAGTATTTAAAAAATATTTACGCTGTAGAGACATATAGCTCTTTGAAGAAATATAAAACAAAAATATAATCACCGCCGACTTTCGATTGAACCAATTTGGATTCAGTATACGTTTATTGATCATTATTACTATGTAAGAAATTCGGGAAATCAAAAATCAAATCAGAATCGAAAAAAAAAATGGTACGTTTCGGGTTGGTCGTTTCCATGGAGAAGAACCGGCAAGAAACTCCATGGTTACTCTTTTATCTAACAGGTGGATGGAAAATATGGCCCCGTGCGAAGCCAGGGCGAATCGCTAGTTCAACATAAAAAGGCAGTGTTGAATCTTCCTCGTGTTAGTAATTCCGAGCCCTTTATTTTATGGTTTACACAAGCCATTAACGCAATGTGTAGTAATTAGTAAACACAGGATGTTGTTCCATTCATACGTTGGAGCGTGACGCGGTAAACGGTCTTAGTACACGTAGCTTTTATTTATTTTCTATTGTTTATGGTTATTATTAGCGGACTATTTTGTGCCAGTTGTTTTTTTTGACGTACATAGATAACCTTTATCTTTTTATTTTTTTGTAATTCCATAGACAATTGCACTAGAGTGCGTGTCACGACTCACGACTGAAGTCTTGCGAAAAATTCGTGGTATTACGGTTTTTAGTGCAATTTTTAATGACATACGGCTTTAAAAACGCGGTTTAACTTAGACCAAGCTTTAAATCAAAAATGAATTTTAGAATTTCGAACTTTATTTCTACTGTCGTACAGTTATTAATACAAAAACGAGAGAAATAAGTTGTCAACGTGCATTTTAGAATTTTATAGCAGTTGGAACAAAGTTCGAAATTCAAAAATAGATTTTTGATTTAAACCTGGGTATAAAGTTAGACCTCGTTTTGTAATAAGACGGATAGAGACTAACTTCAGGACTTCAATCGTGGTACGGTTTCTGAAAACAATATCATTAATGCCATAAACAATGCAGGTAGTACCTACATTTTGAACATAACAACCATGAAATTATATGAAGACATGTTTGCAAAAGTTAGGCTGATGATTGTATCAATTAAATTATTTGTTTATTTTCGAATATAACTAAGATATGCTTAAAATAGGTGTTATAAAATGTCTTTATTACTCGTAAAGCCTCTTTTGTATAAATGTGTGAGTGAGCGCCACGTACACAGTTACAGCTTGGCCAGAACGTCTTGAAACGGAACTAATCTTTTTGTTTGCTGACAACGTTTTAAAATTTTTGATGTAAACAAAGACGCAGGTTTGTTAGATTTATTAATACCATAAAACTAACGTAATAAGTGAAAAGAAATAAAATAAAATCATTCAAAGTGCTGGTAGCGAGAGCTAAGTGGTGACTTCCGTTTTCTACTGTTTTTTGCCAAGCTGTAATTTAATGTTTTCTTTGGATATATTCACTTGTTTTATCTGTAGGATTATTTTTTTTGCATTGTTTTGGCTACAATTTCTCAGTCTTCTTCTTCTTATCTTGTCGATGACAATCTAAATTGACTCGGCCCAGAATTGGGCCACGAGTTTAGCGCTCTCCGAACAATCCATCAGCTCCTGTAACGAACAGTCGGCAGGGCACGCAGGGCACGATCATAAGTGCCTCATGGTTTGTGGAACAGCACCACATTTACACTCTAAATAAACCAAACAGACTAATTTCTCAGTGGTCTTCTAGGAATCCGGACATTCTAAAATTTAAGGTTATAGGTATAAAAACTTGAGCATATACAAAATAAGGCTTTTACATTAAACGCCAGTTTAAAGCCCTATAGTCTTTGAGAAGTTGAGTTATACTGTGCCCTTTCCCGATTAATCATAAATATTAACTTAAAATGTTACACGGAAGTCGGCACACGATGGAGCCGCGTATTAAAACGGCTCTGGTTCAAAGGGCCGCGCTCGAACTCACGACTGAACATCTATTCATAACATAGGCTTACTTTATCGCTAAATTACCAAGATTTAAAGCCGAGTTCACGATCTTAGGTAAAGCGACTTGCGACTTGAGAATACGACTTGCGACTGCGTGTTCACGCAGAGAAATGTCTAGCTACCTGTACGAGAACTTCTGGTTGCAACCGTGACAGCAAAGACTCACTAGTTGACTTTACAACATTTCTAGTAATAAATACTAACGCGATCGATTTGAACTTAGTTTTATTGAACTCCGTTTAATGTGCAACTGGTAAAATCTGCCATAAGTAAGTAGTAGAGATGACAAGGACTAAGTAATAAATACTAAGTAAGTAGTATAGATAACAAGGACTTGGTATTATTTACTAGAAATTTTGTAAAGTCAACTAGTGAGTCTTGCTGTCACGGTTGCAACCAGAAGTTCTCGTACACATTTCTCTGCGTGTTGCTTGCCACTGCGACTTGCAAGACTTGCAAATGCGTCTTGCTACTTGCGATTGCATCATGCGACTGCAACTGACTTGCGACTGCGACTAGTAATTGATTACTTGCGGGTGAGACTTGTTACTGCTATTTGTGACGGCGACTTGCGGCTGGGACTTGCGACTTGCGATTACGATCGCGAAATTCGACTGCGTCTTTGGACCGCGACTTGAAGTGACAAGAGCGTATCATGAAAAAGAAAAAATTGACTAATGTTTTTAACCGACTTCGAAAAAGGAGCAGGTTTTCAATTCGTCGGTACCTTTTTTTATTTACCCTTTCGCATACTGTTTTATTATTTTTCTTTTTCCTCCACATACACCGGTTTATGTAGATAGCTCGTGACCATACTAACATACGTTTAGTTTATTGATAAATTACCGTAATCTATAACGTATTCGATATTAATGAGATTACATCACGCATCGTATGGATGTTAGTGAGATATGTTGGCAAACAGGAAGACTGTATGTCTTAATAGAAAGTGGTTATAATCGCCTAAGCACCTGCAACATGGGATTGTCGATACGTTGCCATACTATGTCTATGACTATGTGTTATGAAGTTAAGACACATAATAATATATCGGCGATCGACACGGAACATCAGCTCTCATCAAACCTCGTGGGTTTCTTGTAATCAGCACAATGACGGAGCCCCCTTAGAGGGCCAAAGCCAGTCGGGATCGCGATACTTACAAGCTACCGTGGCCCCGGAACGTAAAGGACCATTGAAGGACACCGTGGATTTTAACCAGTACAAGTCTGACAGTCTGCCTTGGGTGGGAGGACTCATTTGATGAATTTTCCACGACAAAAAAAGGCGTGACGTAACTGTTGTAATTTTTTACAATTCTTTATTGGTTCACGTAATTGCCTAAGAGCTTTTCGAAATTTTGGAAAATTGTTTGAGTTACGCTGAAAACTTGCTGAAAATTTCAAGTATCCCCAAACACAGAATGTTGACCTAGCTAAATAAAGCTGGGATTGAACGAAGTCAGACGTGTTGAAAAATGGGATATTTGGTCTCAAAAAAGTCTTTGAGGCATTTCAGTTTACCTCAGTTATCAGCGTGTCTGAAGCACTTTCGCAAAAAAAATATGGAGCCCTATAGCTAGAAAAAAAGAAAAAAAAAACGGTTAAATTTAATAATCTGCCCGATGAGATTTTTTAAGCTATCTTCCCTAGGTAATTGGTACGCGCTAGATCTTTACAGAATCACAGACTACAAAAGTTAGTTTTTTTTTCTTCCTCTCGATGTTTTCTATCCTACTGATAATTTCCTTTTATATATACAATTTTTAGACTTCCGTCTGTTATATTGTATATATTTTTATCTGAATGAATAAAATTTCATAAAGAAAAACGAAAAAAAAAACAATTTACACCACACTCCCCTATTAACCACAATTTCTATTTGAATATGGCCCGAAGCCACTGTTATCTAAATAAGGTCTGCTTTAAGCGAATCTAATCTGACGTTAGCCATAAGGGCCGGTTTATATGGAGAGGAGCGCACACGCAATGCAGATTCAATGTCAGATACTGCTGAGACGATTTTGATGTTGTTTTAAGTGCCTGATAGGCTTGTTTTTCCAGCTTTGGTAAACAATGAGATGTTTATCTTGGAAGATAAGATTGGTTTGTTGAAATGGCTTGTTTTAGTTTTTGTATGGGACTTTTGAGGACTGTTGTATGCTGGGTCAGATTAAATTAAGTAGGGGTGGTGTTTAAGAAATATGACAAAAAAAAACAATGATTATAATGCGGGACTCTCAGACTATTATTGACTAAAAATCTACTCTGTTCCTTCAAATGGCCTTTGAGTTCCAGAGATTTTTTTTAGCTTGATATATTCATTAAATGAGTCCACCCAAGGCAGGGCTTATTCCGGCGAGTGAAAGTGACAGAGCTATACACCTCTTCTAACACCATCTCGTTCACTCACTGGAACAAGCCTGGTTTTAAGGCGTTGTAATACACCCCCAGTCGTGGCGGTGTTATCCGTCCAAAATCTGATTTTTACGTCATCTGTAGGTATTATTTCCCATGTCTTCGTTGACTTACTTAGGTAGTAAACACAAATGAATAGCCTCTATCCACTCTATGGTTTATCATTCAATTCTCCGACCGTTAACTTGCTAACACCAACTAGAACTGCAAAGTAAAAAAAAAACCATAGACTTGAACAAACCTTCGGCCTTCTCAAAGGCCTACTTATCTCAAACAAATACAACACCATATTTATAGTTTGAACCACAAACTTAACCGTAACAGTTAATCTTTATATCGTTAAAGTATTCGCATTGATAACTGCATAGGGTAGGACAGAAGGTCTGCTTCAAAAAACGAGCAATCCAAGATTGGCCTCACCCCGGGCGGCGAGTAATGGGCAACTCGCTGTCCGACCATGGACCATGCCCGGGTCGACGGCAAGCTGTGTTCCACGCGCTCCTTAGAGAGTGCCAGCATGATGACGGGGCCCCCCCTCTAGAGGGCCAAAGCCTGCCGGGATCGCGGGACATATCTCATTGCCGTGACCCCGGAACATAAAGGGCTATTGAAGAACACCGTGGATTTTAGTCAGTACGAGTCTGACAGATTTTACCACGTAAGAAAAAAGACTGTTTTCACCCACCCAGCTCAACTTGCAACTTTTAAGTTCAAGCAAGTCAGAGAAGACTGTCTCACGACATCGGCAGGCCTTGGCCCTCTAAGGGGGGGGGGGGGGACCTCTAACTCTACCTTGTTCTCTGAAGAAAATTCATGCTGGATGAGTCCTGCACGCGTAGCATGGCGTTTCCATCTCTATTCTACCAAGAAAAGACAAAGTTACTTCATCCTTAATTCTATACAAATCGACTGTTTTTTTGCAGAAGTATGACACTAACATACACCAAACATATATCTCTTCTATATTTTAAACATTGCTGTGCTTAAATCGATAACAATCTTTAACATTTTGTCTATTCTCGCGTCGACAAAACCAGTTTCTACGACGCCATGCTACGCGTGTTTCATGGACGCATGAGTCTATTTATGTATAGCGATCACAAACAAGTGGCATACTGGCATGCTACGAGCGCGTTTCCAATCTCTGTTCGTGAAGCATGTGTATAAGTGCGTGAAAATTATAAAAAATGACAGTCGCGTGCGTTTGTATTCGCTTGTCTACGCATCTGCGTGCGTTTTGGCGCATTGAATAGACCCGACCTTCTGCCCTATCTATTCTGCGATAGCGGTGATCACCGTGCCTATTAAACGCAACGATAAATAACTTGGCCGGGTCAGCGCATGTTCTGCGCGGGCGCAGGCTTCTAGTAAATGTTGAAAGTCGACGGTTACTCATTCTGAAGGGACTAAATTGTTGTATGTTGGTAAGTTACGGAGGTGAGATGGTGTGAATTTAGTTTTGTTTCCGGGGTTTTAAGAAAAAGGCGGGATGAGATTTTTGTAATAGAAATGTTTAATAGCAAGTTTTGTAGCAAGATAGAATGGGAAGGTCTTAGAATGGTAGTTTGGTAATGAAACGACGATGATGACATTTAGCTAGATGTATACTATGTAAACGGAGGAGCAGTGGTATCGGTCCCGACTTACGAGTTGTAGGTCGTGGGTTCGAACCCCGCCAGGCGCATTACTTTGTGTAATTTACTATTATATACATATAACGGAGGTTCGAACGGCTGAGACACCACGTGTCGCTGTTTCTCCGTCATCAGTTCGTCCTCCATTAAGGGCGTGTTGCAGGTAGTTGAAAATTAATATCTCACTTAATTTAACTTTTATTATTTCAACAAAACTTCACCAAAATAACTTATGATTACACTAATAATTACTGATTAAATAACGGATGGAGAATAAATAAACTTTACTCTAGACTAGAGCCAATGGGTTTGTGCATGTCGCCCGGCTGACGGTCGCCTCAAAAGTGCCCGTCACGGCCGCCATGACACTTACAACTCCATTCGGTGTTACCCGCTCTAAATTAAAAGTACCAATAAAGAAATAATTCTTACATCACAGAGTAATATAGTAGTAATATTTTTTACAATAAATCAACTAAACTATCGCGCGCCGTCATATATAGTAATTATTTTTTTTGTGACCGATACCACTGGGCCACCACTGTTCTCAGAGTGAGTCTCTAGATGCTGGTGATTTTATAGTAAGTAAGTGTTTCAAAGAAAACTAACCCACTTTGGTAATGATGTCACTAGCAAAGGGGGTTTAGATTTCTCTGAAAATAACTGATCTGGGGGTGTAGTTACGTATGAATAGAATTGGTGTCGCTGAAAGGCTGAAGTTGTGAGTTGAGTCACGTAATTTCGTGTACCGGACACTTCTTTTGCACCGCTAAAGACTTTTACACGAAACCGACAGACCGAAATTACGCAACTCACAACTCAATTTACGCTCATCTGGTTTCAACCAAAGAGGTTATTTTAAAAAAAAGCATTGCAAAAAACCATGCCCCCCCCCCACACTAGAAATTTCTAATATAAACTCACATACACAAACACCCAGACCAGGAACAATTACTTGTACAGCTTGGCCAGAACGTCTTGAAACGGAACTAATATTTTTGTTTGCTGACATTGTTTTAAAATCTTTTATATTTGATGTAAACAAAGAACGCAGGTTTGTTAGATTTATTAATGTGCCATAAAACTAACGTAATAAGTGGAAAAAAAAAAAAAGGTTGCACTCCAGGAGTGCCGGTAGAAGTGAAAACTTTTTTGTTACTATGTTTTATTTTTAATTTGAATGACGTCTTACTCATTTTCGATCAGGGTCACGTGACCCTGACGCGAGTTTTAAATTTTTTACCCATTACAGAAAAAGTGTACAACGCCGCTAAAGAAGTTTTCACTTCAAAAAATCATACAAAGTGCCCTGCAGTCTCGACATTAGACAGCGTCAAAAATCGTAACGTTGTCAAATTCCTTTAACAGACTTTCAAATTTATTTCAAAAGAATAAGGTTGAAAATCTATTAAAGTTTGACATCGATTAGACTTAAGAGCAAACAAGTCAACATTTTTTCCATAGAAACTTCGTTGGGGTTTTACTCCATTAATTGACAAAGTACATACAAAATTAAACATGGTATCGTGTTGTCTCATTATTAATTTTGTCTGTACGGAAGCAGAATTGTAAAATATGAAGCTATTAAAAAGTTACGAGCTTCTAAAGATTCGTATTTTTGCTAATGTTAACACAACTTTAGGTATAAATTAGAAGCTAAAGAAGCATCAAATTTCCAAAACGAACTCCGTACCGACACAGCAAATTTATCGAAGAATTTAATAAATTTTATTTGAAATTAATTAGTGCAGTGGTTTTTTCATAAAACCCCAACAGCCAAAGGCTTTTTCGTACTTTTTTACGCGCGCCTTTTACTCTGAATGATCATGCATCTTACTGAATAAGTTTTCCCCTGTTTTCTTCACTGGCGGATGACGCTCGCGCACACATGAACAATATGGCTCGATTTCCGGTGAAATATCATGGTTTTTGACCATGTCTGCCAGTGAGTTCGAGCTCGCGACTAGCGCCGCCTTAACGAGCGATTTTTGTCGTTATATTTATCGAGACTGCAGGGCCACGTATAAGCGAGAGCACAGTGGCGACTTCCGGTTTTCAACTCTAATTTGCCAAGCTGTAAATCATGCAAAGGCCAGGTTTTTACTTGTTCCGTGCAGTATATTGTAGTAAATGAACAAATATCAAATACCGTTTCTAGTACCAGTGGTAGCTGTGGTTACCTTCAAGCAAAAATATTTGTTACCGTATCAAATGATCTTTAAATTGTTAAGTTGTGTATTGTTTTATTTAATCCCTACTGCCTATTACTATTGTTACTAATAATATTGGAATCTCACAATTTCGCAATCTCACTGCGGAAAACCTCCCATTATGAAAGTTAACAGCGACTGTTCGTAACCCAGTAGCTGTAACCGTTCTGTAGTTGCGTTGTTACGATCTTTAGCCTCTCACACGATGTATCCGTTATCGATAACAACTTGGTGTTCAGTTTAAAGATCAATGAGGTACCAGAAGTTAACTCGGTTAAAGTAAATGAAAGTTAATAAAATCTTGGGGAAATTTACCACGCACGGCCGTACTTGCCGGTTGAGGTGGCTTTTGTCAGCTCTAAAAGCCGGCTTTTAGAGAGACTAAGAGTCACTCGACTAGCAATGGAAAGAGCTATTATTATTATTTATTATTATTAGGCGACCACGGACCGGAAGACGCAACGTAGGCAGGCCTCCCACTAGGTGGACCGACGACATCGTGAGAGTCACGGGAAACCGACGGATGCAAGTGGCGAATTGTCGTCCGGCGTGGCGGTCTAAAGGGGCCGAGGCCTATGTTCAGCAGTGGACGTCTTCCGGCTGATGATGATGTAAGGAAAATGAAAAAGCACCTCTAGTTCACGAACGTGGAATTATTTTTAGTTCCCGTTTACTTTATCTACGTCGCAAAAACCTGAAAGCTTGTGATAAAGCCAATATTACCTGTAAACAGTACTTTGTAATCACTAAACACCTACCTGCCTACATTTACAGTTCCATGTTTCCTACTTGTCTTGTTACCTCCGTCGATCGGGAGTAGGCGTAGGTCCCGCATGATGACCCCTGGGCCCGTGACGTCACAGGGCCCATGTCGTCGATAAGCAGTTACATCCGCGTCTGCGCGCGCGCATGGTTAGGGGAACGTACGAAATTTACGAGTTGTGTTCTCGTGTTTGGTGATAATATGTGGGTGCGTGTGATTTTATCGAGTTTACAGTTTCGTTTGCAATTTTCTATGAAATAACAAAGCAAAATATTTTTAACCATCTAACGGTAAACTTCAAATAAAGCATAGTACCACCCAGTGAAGAAATTTTTCTAGGTATTTAGGGTGACTGGTAATTAGTGTACGATATTTAAACACGTGATTGTGCTCATGATAACCAATAACTTTTGGGAACAAACCTCACAACGCGAAAAAAATCAGCTGTTCAGTACATTTATGTTTGCATAATGTACTGAAAAGCTGATATTTTTTTCGCGATTTCGGCTTTTTATCATGAGCACAATCACATAATTAAGTATCGTACACTAATTGCCAGTCACCCCATATAATATTGATATAATGGATATATATAATATTGATATGATGGGATAATGGAACTATCGGACCTGTAGTTTTTGTCTTCAGATTCGTTTGCATTAATTTAGAATTTCTTAATCATTTCGGTGATACGTGCCAGTTTATTACAACAAGAACTTTTAGTTTTTCCTTGGACAGTATTTTACACTTAACTGTCTTACACCGTAAGTGTAAAATTTCAGAATGATCGGTTCCGTGGTTCTGGCGCGTAAATATAACAAGGAAAAGTTCTAAGTATTATTATGTTATAATATTACACAATTGGAAAAGCAGCGCTAGATATTTATTCAGTATTCACTATAATAATGTAAATGTACAGACGCCAGCACATCAAGCTACCACAATCTGTCAGATTTCTTTAAAAGAAATTCAACCTTATCACAAAAGTCTAAGGTTAATGTTTGAATGGTAAAATCTGACAGATTCGGGTAGGTTGACCTGCTGACGACTGTACTATGAAATAATTTGTATGTAAAATTATATCGTTTTTCTGTCCATTGTCTACTATCCAAAGAAAAACGATTACTTGATCTACCATCTTCTTTCCAAGCAAGTGACACACAACAGAATGAAAGAAACCTGTTGCCACTGAAGCCTCATTAAAGTTTCTCGCATTGTGTCGTTATCGTCACGCGGTCGTCTCGTTGACGTCCCGCTGACGTGACACGATAACGTCGCGGCTAACTGTGCGCGCACGCTGGCTTTAAGATATAGGTACATACTACCTTTTTGATTTACTGAATTTGGATTTTTAAAATGGTTTGTGGTTAAAAATAGTTATGGTTTTTGTAAACGGTTAGTTTTACTAACCTGTAATCATTTCATTGACAAATTTTGGTGATTTTGTTTAAAAAGAACTGATGCACCTTCCGACACACTTTAGATTGTCATCGAGACGCTAAGATGTAGAAGAAGTATTCATTTAATTGTTATTTATCCCAATTATTTGTTATTTTGGTTGTATGTTATGGTCATTAATTGGGCAATAGGTACCTGACCTAGGTAACACACACAAAACAACAATTTGTCTCGATGAATTTACGTGGAAACAGAAGGCCACCTGCAACAATTCTGCTCACACTCCTTTAGATGGTTACTTCCACGTGTTTTAATTGAGAATTGGAAGATTGGCTTCAATTGGCTCCAACAAAATAGTAATATATTTTTTTCCATTTTTTTTCTTGTTGTTTATTTATTTGCGTGATTATATTAAACGAAGGTGTTAGTTTAGATGTGCTTACATTACTTCACAGTATAACGATAAGGTTTCCCTTTTCATAATTGAAACGCATAGCAGTTGCGAGAATAACGCCAGAAGAATCACATCTTCACTAAAGCCCTTTTTGCTTTCATGTAACGCCATGTTCACAAAATGCTTTGACATAGGGTGGACATAGGCATGTTGTAGCAAAGTTGTAGCTTAGTACCTACCTACGTTCCACCTAAACATGTGTCTCGTTAACTTTATCGCACGTCACGTGACCATGTCTGTGACGTCACGCGATACCGTCTCACAGTTAGACGGTGGACGGTGGGTCACTAGCCATGCGCACACGTAGGTTATTGATCGAAGAGATTGTTGTTTGTGATCTATGATGTTTTGGTAGCTTTGGGAGGTTTACAGAATTTTGGCTTCTGATTCCTGAATTTTGTTTAGTTTTTTTTTATGATAATTTATCATTCTGTTGACCAAACTTTATTGGTAGAAAATTAGTCGTTTCGATTTGCGATTCTCAGTAAGGCCAGGCGTTAATTTTTGCCTGTGTCCCAACAGTGGGAACATAACAGGCTAATGATGAATTCGTTTCATGGCACTTGGAATGAGTATTACCAAAATAACGGAACTTATTTTTTATACGTGGTAAAATAATTAAATGAGTTATCCCACCCTTACTGTCAGACTCGTACTGACTAAAATTCACGGTGTCCTTCAATAGCCCTTTATGTTCCGGGGTACGATAATGAGGTAAGTCCCGCGATTCCAGGGTCCGGCGATCCCGGAGTACTTGAAAACAAACAATGTAACTAAGATAATTATTTCAAAATACAAACACATACGAAGTCGAAACAGTTCATTTAGCATGTTTATTATTGATCTTGCGTTGTTATAATTATAGTGAATTTAACTAGTAATTGTAGTACAGTCCGCATCAAAACTTCTTGACCAAATTCCGATTTTCAAAATCGCTGTAGGTACACTGTATATTTGGATTTCAGAAGTCAACACATTTAAAAAAAAAACAAAATCTTGTACACGTTTAATTATTATTTTCATTACAAAAGAAAAACATAACCTACAAATCTAAACTGTTTGCAATAACACATTAATAACAAAATAAGACACCAATCAATTCGTTTACAAAATTATTCATGTACTTACAGGCACAATTACACTTTTCAACATAAATCAAATAAACAAAAACTCTTACAAATCACGTTGACAACTGTACCGCACACCCAAGACGACCAACGAGCAAAATGGCCGATTCAGCCGCGCTCGCCGCCTTTTATAGGGATTAGTCTATGGAAGAAATCTCTTCCCTAAATCGGCCTATCCTGACGTAGCGTCGTCCTCGTCGCGGTCTTCGTGGCACTCGTCACGCACCGCGTCCAAGTCCGTGGATGAGGGCTCGCCACTGCTCCTGTTCACCTCAGCACTAGGTGGTAGGGGCGCTGATGAAGACCCTGCACCAGGATCACACACTTCGTCATCTGAAACGTGACCACATTTAAAAAGAACTTGTCTTAAGCCTATCAAGCTTTCACACACATAACTAACAATCAATAAGATAAACATCTAACATCGTGAGAGCTCTCATTATTACTCAATTTCCATATTCGCCCACGACGCGTTGTCGGCGGTGTAGAACTGCACCTGTGAACAAATCAGACAGAAGGCGTCCCCGCTGTCTGAGGTTGACGGAGGCATCGCTGAATCGCACGTCAACACTTTCATCATAGACCAATACCTCTCACTATAGGCATGTCTATCGGGACGGAGGCATCACTGATTCGCACGTCCCATTAAATAGTGCACATCAGTCAAAAACACATAAGCTCATTAATTTAGGGTGGACGGAGGCATCACTGAGTCGCACGTCCTATTACAACTTTACAGCAGTGAAAAGCACATGAGTTCATTAAGTTAGAGTGGACGGAGGCATCACTGAATCGCACGTCCTATTACAACTTTACAGCAGTGAAAAACACATGAGCTCATCATTTTAGGGCAGACGGAGGCATCGCTGAATCGCACGTCTAACCCACAATTCACAATTGGTTGCCTGTACGGGTAAGTAAGCCGATCTGCCCAGCTTCAATTAATCGGGTTGGAATAATTAAGAAAATATTACGTTTTAAATGTCTTAGTGAAAGTAGCTAAATGATCAAAGGAAAAGCTAGGTAAAGCTATGGCAAAACGACTCACCCAGTCCGCACATATGTAGGGCCACCTCAACTCACCCTCGAAAAAGGCTGCACATGACTCCGGACACCACTCTCCATTCCAGGGTACCATGTACTCGGCAGCTGCTTGGGTGGTCTTGCCGTATGAACCACTGATAAGCTTCAGCTGGTAACGGTCACTGGGTAGTATCTTAATCACTCGATATGGTCCACGCATGCCAGGATCTAATTTTCCTGTAGACTGGGAGTATTTGATTACAAAAACCAGATCATTTATACTAAAGGTGCGTGGTGTTCGTCGCTGTTGGTTGACATAAGCGTCTTGGGTAGCTTGGTTTCGAGACAGTAATTGGTGGGCTCTTGTTCTGTCCAGCTCCCGTCGCCCTTCGTGGTTCTGACACATTTCCATAGTGACATCACGAATTAGCGTCCTAACCACAGGTATGGTGGCGTCTGTGCCAACCAGGAGCTTCAAGGCTGAAGATTATGTTGTCTTGTGTTTAGTGACGTTCAAGACAAGTTGGAGCTTCCACAGTTGTTCCGACCATTTTGAGTGCCTATGATTCGTTTCGATGCGGATCATATTTAGAACAGTCCTGACGTATCTTTCCACTTGTCCGTTAGCGTTGTGCATTTCAGGCGTTATAAAGTGTATATTACAGCCGAATTCAGTCAAGAGTTTTGAGAATTCCGATGATTCGAACATTCTCCCGCGGTCGGCTACCAAAAGTTTGGGAGCACCAAAGAGTGATATCGCGTTTGTAAATGTGCGTTTGAGCTCACTCACGTCTTGTTTATATATCGGATATAACAAGCAATACTTGGTGAAAGAGTCAACTATTAATAAAACAAACTTATACCCTTCGGATTCAGGTAATGGACCAAGTACATCGATGTGTAATGTTTCAAAAGGGGTATTCGGCTTTTCCCAGGATGAAATTGGTTGGTGAGGAGCTCTAGGGACGCGTTTACTTGATATGCACACAAGACAGTGTTTTATATATTTTGCTACAAATTGACGGAGCCCGGGAAACCAGAAATATTTAAGGATTAAGTCGATGGTTTTCTCCGCACAGATATGTTCGTGCTCGTCATGGAAAATTCTCAATAAGCTTAATCGATGTCCTTTGGGAATAAAACAAAGAAGCCTGGCTTCTTCACCCACTGGTGTATAGCGGTAATAAAGGAGGTCGTTTTGTTGAACGTACCGTTGAGAGTCTAACTCTCCATCTTGTAATTTCTGCAGAAGACTTCGCGTCTCTTCATCTGCAGACTGAGCGATTTGTGCCCAATTGCGTGGCCTAGATATTTGATGCACATTGGCATCAGGTATTGGGTTTCGACTGAGATAGTCTGCATGTGCCATCATGGTACCCTTTCTATAGTCGATAGTGAAGTGAAAGTCTTGTAAATAGATCCACCACCTGGCAACGCGCGGAAGCAGGTCCTTCTTCTTTTCACAACTTGTGACAACTTTGAAATTTATGCCAACTAGGTAATGGCGGAAATTTTGCAACGCCTTCACAACCGCCAAAGTTTCTAATTCATAAGAGTGGTACCTGCTTTCGGCGCCCTGTGTGGCTTTACTATAGTAAGCAACGACATGCTTCGTACCATCAGCCTTTTTCTGCATTAATACTGCACCATAGCCAATACTGCTGGCGTCAGTATGTACCTCAGTAGGTAGAGATTGGTCGAAAATGGACAGTATCGGTGATTTAGTTAAGCAGTCTATTATCTCTTGCCTAACCCCTGATTGTTCTGGACCCCAGCAAAAAGAAACGTCCTTTTTCATTAAACGTGCTATGCAAGCGGTTTTTGTAGCGTAATTTCTAATATATCGTCTGAAATATCCTGCTAAACCTAGGAACTGTCGGATTTGTTTTACATTTCGCGGTATTGGTGCGTCTACAAGAGCCTGGATTTTTCGAGGGCTCGGCCTAACCTGACCCTGACTTATTACACGCCCCAAGTATTCAACTTCCGTGCACAGGAACGAACACTTTCGTAAGTTTATCGAAAAACCCGACCTAGTTAGTGTTTCCAGGACCTTTCTCAATAAGCAAAACCCCTCATTGACAGTGTTGCTCATACATAATACGTCATCGACGTAAACTAACACGTTACCCGCCTCAATATGGTCACGAAGGGTTTCGTTAATAATCCTCTGATAGACTATAGGGGAGTTCGTCAGACCGTAAGGCATTCGAAGGTATTCGTAGTGTCCTTCCGGTGTGACGAACGCAGTCTTGTGAACCGAATCATCTTCAATAACTATCTGGTGAAATCCCGTAGCCATATCAAGGCTGCTGAAGTATTTAAAGTTACCTAGTCTGTCTATGTGGTCGTCGATCAGTGGTAACGGGTACCGGTCCCTAACCGTCAGTCGATTGAGTGCCCTGTAGTCGACACACATCCTGTCGCTGCCATCCTTTTTCTTTACCAATATAATGGGGCTTGCGTACTCGGAAGTGGAGTCGCGGATGATGCCCTTATCCTTTAAATCGCGCAAAATTTCTCGAACTTTAAGTTTTTCAGAGTGTGACAGCTTGTAAGGTCGATAAGCGACAGGTGTGTCGTCCGTAAGCTTTATAGACATTTTGCCGGTTGTGACCGTAGTTGAAGCAGTGCCAGATATGAGGTATTTAGAAAATTGTTTTATTAAGTTTTTAAGACATTCGAGTTCGGCACCCTTAAGGGGTGTGTTAATCTGTAAATCATCATTCAGTACTGCGTGTACAGCGTTGCCAACGGCTCGAGTTAGACGCTGTTTATTTTTAGTGCGTACGTACGTGATGCCGTCACGGTTAAGAATATCAGTTCCTATCACAACGGGGGTAGTCATGCACGACCCTGGTACTACGACGAAGTCGGCCTCAAGAGAGATTTCATCGAATTCAATGGTTAACGTAACGTATGAGTCGGCTTGGATGGCGGTGTCGCTGATTCCCTTCAAAACGCAGTGCCTAGGTTTCCGTTCGCAGTTAAAGTATTTCAATGCGTCAGACGAGACTAATGAGATATTTAAGGCTCCACTGTCGATGAGGACGTCGACGGGGATACCCTGGATAATCGCAGTCTTAAGGTCACTGTTTTGCGGAGAACCAGCCACGGGCGTAGTACATAAGTTAATGTTTCGCTTATTGCGTGAACCTGATCTTTCCTTAGCAAAACAAACGTCTTCACTATGTCCCGGTTTTTTACAGTAGTTACAGGTTGGCTTATTGGTATTACTCGTAGTGGTACTACTCGTAGTGGCATTGGACGCCTGGTCAGTTTTGGGCTTTTTGGAGCAATTGTGCGACTTATGTCCGGGTTGCCCACAGGTAAAACATTTTAAGTTTGTTGTGCGATTATTATTAGTCGGTGTTTTGGAAGGGTGATTCCGGTTTTCTGATTTGGTGCGCATAGGTTTGGCATAAATAGATAGAAATGAAACTAAATCATGAACCTGTAGATTGGCATTGGCAGCCGCGGCTCTAACCTGAGCGTCCGTTATACCGCGAATGACTATCAAAGTTCTCAGCTCGTCGCTTAAACCCTTAACTATTTTGAGACGCAATAAAGTCCTTCTCGCGTACTCCGCGTACGTACTATACTTGTCAGAGGTCGTGTGCATCGCATCATAAAGAATATTCGCATAATCAAGTTTTCGTGGGCACAGAGGCTTAAATTCTTTAACGAAATTAGTCCATGTTCGGTCACAAGTCACCCACTCGTTTAGCCAGGTACGTGCGTCACCCTTAAGACATATCGACACGCGTGATAGACATTCCGAGTCTCCCCAGTTATTAGCTAGCTTAGCTCGATCAACCTCCTCACACCACGCATCTATGTCATGGATGGTAGGATCGAAGTTAGACACGAAATATTTTTGACTTTTGTCAGAGTTTATCGACCTAATTGCTTCCGCTAATATTCGCGCTGAATCCGTCACACACTTTTCGCTTCGTGAGGGTATATCGACACTTGGTTCCTCAGTCGTAATACTCTCAGCTGTGGGTATATTGAACGCGGCGGTAGAATTACGTAATAAAGTCTCAGATGCCGGTTTTCTGGCCTGACGGGCCTGGTCGTTATCTATTAACACACTGATTGGGGGAGTATGAGACCCTGTCGACGTGTCATTCCGAACTATCTGGCTATTATGACACTCGGTCACATTACGTGAAGTGAAACGTTCAGATTCCAACGTATTTAAACGAGACAGAATTGACTGTAATGTTTGTTGCATTATTACGTTTTGATCACTAGGATTAATTCGTGAACGCGACCTATTTTGCGATCGGGATCTACTAGTCCTAATCATGGAGCGAGAACGATTTCGGGAACGAGATTTACAGTGCCGACGTGATTTGTCACGAGATTTATGCTGCCTGTCGGCCATATTTAAACACAACAAGTACTAAAGATTTGAAATAAAACAGTCGATTGGCGTCTTATCTTTTGTAACCGACACTAAGATAACAAACTGAATTTAGTGAGCGTTTTTAGGGATATTATCCCACTTCTGAATTTGGATTTCAGAAGTCAACACATTTAAAAAAAAAAACAAAATCTTGTACACGTTTAATTATTATTTTCATTACAAAAGAAAAACATAACCTACAAATCTAAACTGTTTGCAATAACACATTAATAACAAAATAAGACACCAATCAATTCGTTTACAAAATTATTCATGTACTTACAGGCACAATTACACTTTTCAACATAAATCAAATAAACAAAAACT
This sequence comes from Agrotis segetum, assembly GCA_036375495.1. Classification (NCBI taxonomy): domain Eukaryota; kingdom Metazoa; phylum Arthropoda; class Insecta; order Lepidoptera; family Noctuidae; genus Agrotis; species Agrotis segetum. The sequence goes on from JAQSVV010000277.1 coordinate 2,631,663, forward strand.
CTTACAAATCACGTTGACAACTGTACCGCACACCCAAGACGACCAACGAGCAAAATGGCCGATTCAGCCGCGCTCGCCGCCTTTTATAGGGATTAGTCTATGGAAGAAATCTCTTCCCTAAATGTATTATTACGTATTATTATGGTGTACCTACAGCGATTTTGAAAATCTGAATGTGGTCAGCAAGTTTTAATGCTGACTGTATCTAGTCTTTCAAAATATAAAAGTTGGCTCTAATTCGATCACCACTGTTCAGTGTACTTAGTACGACGTTTTCTAAAACAGAATCCAATACCTCCCCCGACTCTGAACTCACTGCTCACCCCATTACCAGAGGCGTGAACATATAACGAGACGGTGGATGACACCATCAGTACGGTACGGCAACCTAAAGTGCAGACATTCGACCTTTTGGTCGTGAGTTGTAATCCCCTTAGCGCAAGATCGATACTTAACCTAAAACGACCATATTTAGCCCATAATGGCGTCTTTAACAATCAAGGTAATGTCGGTAAAGATTATGAGAATATAAACTAAATCTTCGTACATACGGCTACACATCAAGTTTGATAAACCAGTTTCTTAAGGCCTCGCTTTGTATGAATTTTTCTCACAATGAAAAGTCAGATAACACTGGTTTTGTTTAGGTTGATGTTTAGCCGTGTGTACTTGTAAAGGTCAGTTTGACGTTTCTAGTATTTAAGTGTACTTTAGTAAAAGTAGCTACTGCCAGCTGCCACGCCCGCGTATAAGTCGAAAGTTATTCCTCCAGAACGCACAGAGACTAAAAATAATATCCTATTACGTGATAAAGCTTGTAAAATTAGTTTTTTTGTCAATTAGTAACAAATATCCATCTATCCTCACAAACTTGTTTTTCACAAGGTTCAAGTCACTGAATAAACTAAACTTTTGATAGTTAGGGGAACAGTGTAGGTATAAGAAACGTAACAAAATAATAACATAGCGTAAGCGCCAACAGGACGCCATTTTGTTAATGGCCGGCCGCTTGCAAATGACGTACATCGCGCTTGCGCTACGTTATCGTTGTGTTAAGTACCATGTCTAAAGATTGTATGTCCCCCATTATAATACTACGCCTCCCCGTCTATACAAGCTTTTCCCTTACTAATATGCTTCCTCCCTTCGAATGGAAGTAATAGAATACATAACATGAAAAAACAGATGATTCTGTATTTCCATTTTGTAAAATATTTTCCCACACAAAATGACCGTATATTTGTAATCAAACATTGTAACATTCACATAGCTTCTTCTTGGAACTGTTAATAACATAGTTGCAATGTCAGCTAAGCTTTCAACGGATTTATTGGAAAACAGTTTTCAATGTTGTGAATGTTAATAACGTATTGATTTACGTAACATTGTATTATTTTATATGTGTGTTATTGGTTTTAGGAGGTTTAGCATATTGCAACTCAAGCAAAGAGCTTCAGAACGAATTAAGACACATTGCTAAGGTTAGCGGCTTCTTCCTTATTTGAAATATGATGATATATGAAAAACTAGCAAACCCGGCGAACTCCGTTTCGCCACCAGTCTCTGCTATAAACCTCACGGAACCCGAGACCTTTTCAACGAATGCAAAACCGTGGAAATCGGTTCGTGCGTTCTGGAGTTCTCGTCAGGAAGGAAAACCCGACTTATTTTTATATAGTAGAATAAACTGCTTGTACTTAATTTATGAATAAAAACCGGCCAAGTGCGTGTCGGGCCACGCACAGTGTAGGGTTCCGTAGTTGCCTATCAAAATACTTATGCGATCTAACTAAACTGATTCGCTGAATTTAATTTTAAAAAGAAGAATTTTCAAAATCGGTCCAGGAGTCTTTGAGAAATCAGGGAAAATACATAAGAAAAAAGATTACGACGAATTTAGAACCTCCTCCTTTTTTTGAAGTTAGTTAAAAATAGTTGACGATAAAAACCTACCTATCCCCAAAAACATATTTATTAAAGCTGTAAAAATAAAGTTGACAAACTTACATTTGCAGTTGAAGAGCATTTTCTCCGATACATTTTGTTTAAGAAAACATATTATTCAAGTACATTTTATAAGTTGGTCGACTACTACTCGTAAAGTTGTAAAGCCTACGTAGTCGTGATAATTTTCTTTTAAACTTTGTTATATATACTACTATTGTGAATTTTTTCACACCCCCAAACATAACCGTTTAGCTGGTAGAGGGGGGGGACACTCGAATCGAGCAAAATTTAGCACTTTAAAGCTTAATATTTCACAAACGAATTTTTTTATCAAAAAACTGTTAATGGAAACTATCATTATTTTTTTAAGGCCTATTTAATGATACCCCACATTAAGGGGTACGCAAGAAAAAAAAAATCCTCACTTTACGTGTAAGTACAGGAGGTACCCTAAAAAAAAATATTTTACGAGATTTTATTTTATCACTTTTTCGGCACAACAAATCCGTATATTTGTGCCAAATTACAGCTCTCTAGTACTGTGCGTCTCTGAGCTAAACTGCGGACAGACGGACGGACGGACATGGCGAAACTGTAAGGGTTCCTTGTTGACTACGGAACCCTAAAAAACAGTCACTGGCAGTCCAGACCATCAGACAGTAATAAAGCTGGGACATTGAAAACTCAAAACGAATGAAAAAAGTCTTCTTAAACTATCAGAGACAAACTGCCGCTACCGCTACCGCTTCCCAAATCGCTGCCGCTTCATTTATCACTACCTACCGCTATCGCTGAAGCATCTGTTACAGCTTCCGCTTACGCTTTTACTGTCTCTACCGCTACGCTACATCTTTCACAACCGCTACCACTATAGTTTGTTACCACACCCGCTCCTGCTTCCACTACCGCTGCCGCATTATCACCGTGCATCATTTTTGGTCTCCATCACAGGATGGCCGGTTGAGCTCGTTTCTAAAAACTTGGTCATAAAAGCTCCTCGAATATTTCCATATAATATCTTCGATCTAAACTAAACTAACCCAACTAATCTTATCTGACCTTCTTATCTCGTGGCTAAATAACCACAGCCGCACAGGCCGATCTTCCGGGTTAAGCCGCGCTTGCCGAGGTTGGTCTGTGGATGGGTGACCATCTATCATAACGAGTTTCCTCCGTGCCTCGGAAAGCACGTAAAGCCGTTGGTCCCGGCTGTCATTTGTAGATCTTTGACAGTCATTACTGTTAGTCAGAAGCTCTAAAGTCTGACAACCCAGTCTTACCAAGGGGTATCGTTTTACCCAGTTACTGGGTTGTGGAGGTCCGACAGGCAGTCGCTCGATGTAAAATACTGATATCCAGCTGAATCTGATTTGACTGGAAGCCGACCCTAATATAGTTGGGAAAAGGCTAGGCAGATGATTATAATCTTCGATCTTCCTCTAGTTTTTAAGCCGTATAAGCATTCAATGCATACCTTGAATCAATAAAAATAAGCCACAATTGCATAAATCTACAATCCCTATAAAGGTTTCAAAGCCATTCGTTTTCGATCCGATTTAAATTAGCATAAACTATAAAATTATTAATGTTTTATTATTATTTATAACTAAATTTTACATTAATAATTAAGCTCTGACATCGCTACGTTATTTGATGAGTTTTATAATAGTAATTAAGCAGTTTTATCTGGTCATAATAACTGAAGTATTTATTTTATATACATTATTACCAGTTATTGCCCACGGTTTCTCTCGTTTTATAGTCGGGCAATATCCGTTAGGTCTCAACCTTTCGAATAAAATATACTCATCATCATCAGCCGGAAGACGTCCACTGCTGAACATAGGCCTCCCCCTTAGACCGCCACGCCGAACGACAATTCGCCACTTGCATCCATCGGCTGCCCGCGACCCTCACGATGTCGTCGGTCCACCTAGTGGGTGGCCTGGCTACGCTGCGTTTTCCGGTCCGTGGTCGCCACTCGATAACTTTTCTACCCCATCGGTTGTCAGTTCTACGAGCGATGTGGCCTGGCCTGCCCACATCATAAACTAACTAACTTAAAATACTACGGGAATTATAGCTTCACATTTTGTGAAAGAATTATAGAAATTGTACTAGCAGTTTCGTAGTCAAAAATACTCCCTTTATTAATATCCAAAAATCATCAAATGAGTTCTACCGAACCCTAGTTTGAGCTAAAAGGACTGTCAGATTTGACTGATTATAAAAACCATCCTATTCCATCAGTTGTCCTTTGCGTTGCAAGCCGCGGTGCATTTAAAAACTGTCCGGCAACCCCGGCAGCAGTTTGGACTTGCCTGTGCCTGTCAGTTTAGTTTACCGACAGCTTTTTGAGTATCACACACTGGTTCTTGCTCGGACGGCGAGCAACCCATTACTCACCGTCAGCTAGCTTGACATGAATCCCTACAACTAAATTAACGAATTCTACCGCTTAATAATATTGTTGAAAATGAAGATGAAAATAATTTTATTTGCAGAAATGAAACTAAAGTTGTTTGTTTAAGACTCTTTGCAAATAAAGTTAGGTATAATTTTAATAAATGATTTTATATTATGAGCCCAATATGTAGTTGACATGTTTACTAAAATACAATAGCTTAGGTTTAAGAAATATTTCAGATAGAAAATTATTTACCTACAAGCAATTAATTATTGTGTACAGATTAGAATTACTTTAGAAATTAAATAGACATAATTTATAAAACTTATGAGAGGCTAAACTAAGTCATTTATTCATTTACATTGCATTGCTTTCAGATTTAGTCTATTTGTCATTCATAAACATTTAATATTTGATTTTCATTTTAATTACAAACATTAAAACCAATGAATGATAATATTACACAATGCTAACCAATATTCAGTTTTGTAGCTAATAAGAGAAATGATTCGCCTTTACTGTTCCATTTTAAGTACTTCGTAAATATTAAATGTATCGGATTTAAATGATTGCCTAATAAATGGTCGTCAGTAACTCTCACCTATTTCAAAAAGCCTAATCCCGTTGGTTCAACGGCACATCTTTCCTACCTTTCAGCAAACTGACCGGGCCCTCTTTGGAGAATCTAAGCCTGCCAGGACCGCGGGACTTTCTCATCAGGTAACCGTGACCCAGGAACGTAAAGGGCTATTGAAAGATCAACGTGTATTTTAATCTGTACGAGTCTGACATTCCCGGGTGGGAGAACTCATTTGATGATTTTACCACTATAAAAAAGGCATGTTCCCAATCATCCTGCATGTTTTTTTTTCATCTCATAATTACCTTACTATTTACTCAACCCACAAGAAAAAAAACTCACTAATTAACTATATAATAGTAACATTTAAACTCTACATTAACATCGTCTAATCAACTATAACACACATGCATCGACATTCTTTAAATCTAATTGCAAATACCTATCCATAAACGGTTTAAACTTTCTCCAGTCAGTTGCAACCATCACGAGTCGGCGGCACTACAAAGAGCATTAATAATTTATCAATACTCATAAACAACAATAATGTTTGTTGAGTCTTTATTATTTATGTACATTACTCTTATTTTAGCCTCGAGGATGGACGGGTTAAGCGAAGATGGTAAAGACAGGCACTGTTGATTGGATATACTGCTTATTGGTTATCCTGTACCTTTAGTGCGAGTTTTCAATAACCGAGACGTAAAGTAAACTGGAACTTTGACAATTTCAAATTGACAATTTTCAAGAAAAAAATTAGTTTCTTCTTCGCACACCAGAGGCGATGATGATGACACCAGAGGCGCTGTTCCATTTTTGCATACAAGAAACGCTGTAAATACTGGAAAGACGCTATAAAGTAAAAGAGTGAAAATTCGTGCTAAAGGTAGGTACAGTTAGGTCGCGGGATTATTTCCTTACCGTGATCCCGGAACATAACAGGCTACTGAAGGACACCGTGGATATTAGTCAGTACAAGTCTGACAGTCCCTCCCGCCCTGCCCGGGGTGGAAGGACTCATTTGATGATTATACCACGTTAAAAAAAAAAGGGTACAGTTAAGAATTACAGTTTTCTGACCCATGGTAAAATCATCAAATGAGTTCTCCCATCCTGGGCAGAGCAGGACTGTCAGACTTGTACTGACTAAAATTCACGTTGTTCTTTAATAGCTCTTTACGTTCCGGGGCCTCTCTCAAAACGTTACCTAAGCATGCTGTAATGCGAAATGATACAATGTGTCACTACATCTTGTCCACTTTAGTGGTGAACTAGTTGCATCATTTCGCATTACTGAATGCATAAGTAACTTTTTGGGAGACTTTTAAGACTATCACTGAGTTGCCTGTCTCACCAAGTAATCTCCCTTTACCTTATCTATTTATTTATTTCTTCTTCCCTTTAGTTGATACCTAAAATGCTATTAGGGTGCTCCCACATCTATCGACGCGGAATCGGCTTTTTCCGTCGCCTTTTCTCTTTCTGTCGCTTAGAACTGCCATTTGCTAGACCGAGACAATGCGATAGCACGCGGCCGCCTCGAGGATTCCGCCGCGTGCTATCGCATTATGCTTTCTGTCTCGGTCTAGCAAATGGCAGTTCGCGACAGAAAGAGAAAGGGCGACGGAAAAAGCCGATTCCGCGTCGATAGATGTGGGAGCACCCTTATAGCAATACAACTATCTTCCTCAACTTATAAATCCAGAGACCTACACGATCTTATCAGCGTTGTAACGCGTAGATAAAAGATAAACATCTACCATCCAGTACATTTAGCGAAGTAACGGTTGGGCCCCATTCGCGCGAATTATATCCCATGTAGCGGGTTCGATGCCGTGTTGGACATTCTTTACAGTTACTTTATATCACGCGTTATTTTAATAAGGTCAGATTAGGGCTGGGTTAGTAGAATTTGTGAGAATTGCTTTTTATGGTTCATCATCTACCTACCTAGCCTTTTCCCAACTATATTGGGGTCGGCTTCCAGTCGAACCAGATGTAGCTGAATATCAGTATTTTACATGGAGCGACTGCCTATCTAGAGCAGTGGTGGCCCAGTGGTATCGGCCTCGACTTACGAGTGGGTTCGAAACTTCGAATCCCCGCAGACGCATTACTTTGTGTAATTTATTTCATCACCACTGCTCTCAAAACGGTGAAGGAAAACATCGTGAGGAAACCGGCATGTCCTAGAACCAAAAATTCGAAGACATGTGACATCCACCAATCCGCACTGGGCCCGCGTGGTGAATTATGGCCCACGCCCTCTCACATAGAGTAGGAGGCCTGTGTCCCAGCAGTGGGAACATTAATAGGCGATGATGACTGCCTATCGAACCCCCACAACCCAATAACTGGGTAATACGATACCCCATTGTAAGATTGGTTGTCAGACTTAAGAGCGTCTGACTAACACTAACTAAGATGGACCCGACTGTCACTTTTTAAGACCTTTGACAGTTGTTACAGTTAGCTCGAGTTACTCCGCCGTTGCCGGTCCCAAGCCCGGATGAAAAAGGAGGAGGGTTGGTTGGTAGGAGACTCAGCCAACTGTAAAATGTCAACGCCGAGTCGTGGGCGGCGGTCAAGTAACCCACCCCCGGGTCCACCCTGCGATCTCGGAGCGGTCTTTAGTGGCCGGGAAGGATTAAATACCCTCCAAAAGACTAACGTGGAAGGACGTGGGAACCCACCATGATTATATCCCAAGAAAACCACCTCATGATGCTAGGAAAGAGAAAGTGTGTTCTGTCGGACAACCCGGCTAACACCCGGCGCCACCCGGTACCCGGGCCGGCTGGTGTGAAATTGGCTACCGAAGCTCCCGAAGAGATAGGTCACCAGGTCTCTGAAGGCAGGAATGTTACTGGTGAATACAAACACACGCGAAGCAAAACCTCACTACGAGCACATCATCGTATTGGTACCTGGAACACCAACGGTATACTTCATCCAGGAAAACTGACCATTGTGGACAAGGAAAGAGAAAGTCATAATATCTCTATACTGGGCATCAGCGAAACCCACCTTCGTGGTCAAGGCCATTTTAACATCACAACTGGAAGTACCTTGTACTTTTCGGGAAGGACGACTCAAGCAGGAACGGCGTTGGTATACTCCTACCAGCAAGCATGAACAAATTTGTCCTCGGATACAATCCCGTGTCTGATAGAATCATCAGTTTAAAGCTAAACACGAAACCATGCCTACTTAACATTGTGCAAATCTACGCCCCTACAGCACAAGCTTCTGATGACGTTATTAACGAATTCTATGGAAATCTCGAGAAGACACTTGATGCCATTCCAAGCCGTCAGATTACGATCATACTCGGCGACTGGAATGCAAAGGTTGGCAACCTTGAACCGGAACAAACCATCAGAGACATTATTGGAAGATATGGTCTAGGAGCTACAAACGAGCGCGGTCAGAAACTTATAGAGTTTTGCGTCGGTAGGAAATTGAGCATCATGAATACGCACTTTAAGCACCACAATAGACGCCTCTATACATGGAGATCTCCAGGCGACCGTTACAGAAATCAAATTGATTACGTAATAATAAACGCTCGTTGGAAATCCTCTATAAAAAACGTGAAGACTTTTCCTGGTGCCGACTGTTATTCGGATCACGTTCTGTTGGTCGCCTGTCTTTCCCTGCGCCTGAAAGCGATGAATAAACAATCCCGACCAACACCCAGAGCTTTGAACTCTACTGAGCGGGCACACTTCCGAACCATGATCGAGGGCAGACTCTCTCAGAGCTCAACACCACCGGTAGCTGACGCCGATGCTCTTTGGAAAAGCTTGGAATTTGAAATCAAGGAGTCTCTGAGTGAGATCGTCTCGAAACGAGAGAAGGACCACAAGAGAACAGCTTGGATAACGGACCACACGTGGGAACTTATTAAACGTAGGAAAGAACTCAAAGTGAGAGGACTACAGAACGCAGACGTAATGAAGGAATACTCAAACATATGCAGAGCCATTAAAAACAATTGCCGCCTCGACAAGAATAACTTCATTACTAACATTTGTCGCGAAGTAGAAACTCATGCGTTGAAACAACAGACTTCAGATTTATTTAAAAAAGTCCGCTTGCTGAGTAGGCAATTTAAACCGAAATCGTGGGTGATCGAAGATACAGATGGGAAACCGCTACACGATCTCGATAAAATTGCAGAAAGATGGCGCGGCTATTGTGAAGACCTGTATAAAACACCCAACACATCGGACTTTTCGCGCGTGGACTGGTCCAACCTGGAACTGGAACCCAACATCCTGCGATCAGAGGTTGTAACAGCTATTACCTCACTGAAAGCTAAGAAAGCACCAGGTCCAGATCAAATCACAGCTGAAATGCTTGGGGCTCTGGGTGACAAAGGTTTTGACACCTTGCACAACATCTGCAACCACATCTGGCGGTACGGCGAGTGGCCCAAGGCTTGGACGCAGTCGATCATCCTCCCTCTACACAAAAAGGGATCGACCAAAAAATGCGACAACTATCGCACACTCGCCCTAATTTCTCATGCAAGCAAAATCTTATTGCAAATCATCAATAACCGGATTCGTTACTACCTCGACTGGCAGATACCGCAAGAACAGGCTGGCTTTGTAAAGGGGAAAGGAACACGTGAGCAAATTCTAAATGTCAAGCAGATTGTAGAGAAGTGCTACGAATTTGACTTACCGGTTATAATCTGTTTTGTTGATTACAGTAAGGCTTTCGATTGTGTCAACTGGGACTGTCTATGGAGAGTGCTGTTAGAACTGGGTGTACCCCACCATTTAACTGCGCTGTTGCAGTCTCTTTATTATAACAGCCAAGGAATGGTGAGGGTTGGTGAGATTACATCTAAACCATTCAGTTTTGAGAAGGGAGTTCGACAAGGCTGCATTCTTTCACCCATTTTATTCAACATATACGGTGAATACATAATAAGGCGCACTTGTGATAGCTGGAATGGAGGAATCACCGTCGGCGGGCGCAAGATCTGTAATTTGCGTTATGCAGACGATACCACCTTATTTGCGGCAAGTGAAGCTGAGATGATCACCATTTTGGATAGGATGGAGCGCATCAGCATAGAACTGGGGCTCTCGATAAACAGGTCCAAAACCAAGATCATGGTCATAGATCGGACAGGCAAGCTTGAGCTCACTGGGAAACTTGATTTGGAGGTAGTCAATAACTTTATATACCTGGGCTCAAGCATTAGTTGTAATGGCTCATGTGAACATGAGATACGAAGGAGAATTGGGATGGCAAAGGGGGCCATGGCACAGCTTCGCAAGATATGGAAGAACAAAAGCATCACCCTGAAAACCAAGACCAATCTTGTGCGCACCCTGGTGTTCTCCATATTCTCGTACGGTGCTGAAACTTGGACCCTGAAGAAAGCTGACCGCAATCGCATCGATGCTTTCGAGATGTGGTGCTGGCGAAAGATGCTTGGGATCCCCTGGACAGCACATCGCACCAACGTGTCAATCCTACGAGAATTAAACATAAAGACAAGGCTCACTACCATCTGCCTACGTAGGATTCTCGAATACTTTGGCCACATTGCCAGGAAGAATGACGATAACCTAGAAAGGTTATTAGTCACTGGTAAGGTGGAAGGCAAAAGGCCACGTGGCAGAAGCCCAACACGTTGGACTGACCAGATCCGCACCGCTCTTGACACAACGGTCCACGAAGCTCTGCACTCGGCGGCAGATCGGGACAGATGGCGTCGCGTGGTGCGCAACAAACTGCTGCAACAAGGAGGTGGTCACGACCCTCAGCATTGAGGAAACCGATCCGAGGAGGAGAACAATTTATGGGATATTAACATCAATTGTTAAAAAAATGTACGTGAATTTAACAAAAAGCTGACTCCCAGTACTTAACAAGGAGTGACAAATTGACAATCTTCATATTATTTATCATCCATGCACTTACTACAATTCAACAAGACAAGACAAATAAGCAAAAAAGACGTAAGTACTAAGAACCTTCCCTTTAAAAGAAGTCGGTTAAAATACGTCCCACTCAATATCCCACACCCACAAGCACTTAAGACTTATCTGGCAAGACAAAAGTCATGTGCGAAACATAATAATAACTTGAAGGAAACCCTTTTAACAGAAACTACTGCTGTACTAACTAACCTAAGCTATATCGCACGCATTTAGAAAACAGATCTAGCCTAAACGACTAACGTACTTGCAAAAAGCCCTATCTTCAACACGCTGTTTATTTATATATCACCCTGTTTAAAACTTAGATCCACTGTTTTAGGATTTTGAACCTTGTCTTTGAGAACTAAAGTTAATTTTATCTTGCAGATAAAATTTGGAGATACGACCTTTTGCCACTGTTGTTGTCATTCTGAAATCGACTATGTTTGTGCTGTGTTAAAGTTGAAATTCAAATGCTTTGGTCAGTTTTAGCCGTTTCTATACAACATAGATCTGGTATAAAGTGCTGTTTGGTCTTAAACCAGTCTTATCGGCACAATAAGGTTCCGCAATCAGGAGTCAAAGAGCACATAAGTCGGCCTTTGTAGGCCTTTCTTATATTAATGGTATTGGCTTGTAATTAGAATGAGGTATTACCTTATTGGCTGGATTTATGTTAGTTGATGGTTATTGGTTGATCGGAATTCCAGATAAGACGTAATTGTGTTTTTTTGAAGAGTTTGGAATAGGTGTACTTTACATTTCACAAATATTATACGAATATGTAGCGAATTTAAAGGGTTTTAGATCTATTTAAAAATCGAGAATTGAATCTGCGACCTCCGGATTCAGTGCATCCAACGGTCTTTCCAACCGGGCCATCAAGGTTCATGTCCACAGCTTCGAATTCTTCAATCCATTTCTAACATCTGAAAACAAGAACCAAGCTCAAATACTAACCCGGTTAACTCGGGACTCAGCTTGAGCCACTGGGAAACATAGTTGCTGGAAAATTCTTACCTAATGGAAAAACCCAAATAATTCTTTACTTACTTGATCTGTGAATCAAACTTCACGCTCAGCAGTAGTAGCGCTTGCTGACATAGACAACGAGGCAGCACTTATATTAATTGATATTATAGCAACATCATCATTAAAAATAAATGAATGTGCAAACTGTTGCGACACACACCAGTGTCGCAGAAGGAAAGGGTTTCCTTCTGCGACACTGATGGTTTAATACAGACGTGTTATCTTTTCTATCGTTTTGTTTTATCTTCCAGCAGCCTTATTAAGACGTCTTGTTCCGGCGAGTAAAAGTGACAGAGCTTTACAAGTCGTCTAGTGTCATCTCGTTCACTCACTGGAACAAGCTTGGTTTTAAGACGTTGTAATACCCCCCTGGGCACCAACGTACCAGTACCTCAACAGCATCCGTCATCACAAGGTATTAGGTCATTTTATCATAAAAAGCCTCACCGATTCTTCGTTTTCATTCAAGCTTTTTTTGTTTGCATAAAAGAAAATTTTGTGAAAGTATCACCAATCTATCATTGATGGAAACAAAACCCACATAAACCTGATATGCTACAATCCGTTCAATTCACGCCAAGGACAAAACCATTCTACAGTACACAATCTTTAACAAAACCCTACCACACTACAACATCTAAGTTCTACAGCACCATATGTAATTAGAATGTCGGAGCCATAACTTAGTCGACAATAAACGCCATTAGATTTAGCGCTAATGTTGCCTACAACAAATCAAACGAGCCGCACTATGTTATCTACCGGACAATATTGCTTTTGGATAAGGTTCGCTGTTCATGTGACGGCGGAAATTATTGCAGATAGGTGCTTTTGGATTTTTAATTAGATGGCGCAACGTCAACCCTTTTTTTTACGCGTTAATATCTTCCAATGAGTCGTCCCAACCCGGGCAGGACAGGAGGAACTAAAATCCACTGTTTCCTTCAATAGTCCTTTACGTTCCGGGACCGCGGTTACCTGATAGGACAGTCCAACGACCCCGGAAATTCAACGCTTACTTACGATGGATGGTAAGATGTTTGAGAATGGAAAGAATAATAGTTCGTCTTTGCTTCTTTCATCAAATGAGTGAAATTGGAGAGATTGGCAGACTCATACTGACTACCGTGTTCCTTCATTCACATTTCAGGGTCACGGATCAATTTCGACCTTCCTGGGATTGACTGCGACGGCCTAGTTGGTAAGATGTCTATTGTGCAGGATCAGAAGGTCGCAGGATGAAGTACTGCTTATTTTTAACCGAATTTTAATTTCATACTTCATTTTAGGTTTTAGATTTGTTTATTTTTCTCTTCATCAATTTTTTTTCAAGGTAAAGACATTTATTTTCTTAAGCATACGAAGAAAATCAGGTGTTTATGCTACTGTTAAATATCATAATGTAATTCTAGATACCTACATTAAACTGGCTAAAAAAAAATATCTGAATTGAAATCAGAGTAAGAAACTACGTATTGGTCTTGTTCTCATTTCGTCAAGAGGTGCACCGTGCATCGATAATGATGAATGAGGAATCGCGAATCATCATCGTTTCAAGCCAAAAACCAGTGTATCAATCAAAAAACAAAATCAAATCATTTACTTCAACTAGGCCAATTTCGAAATGTCAAAAGACAAGATAGAAATAGTTATGGTAATACAGTCCCAGTCACAAGACATAATAACTGTGGAAGTACCATAGGTTCAATAGAAGGCAAGTAATTCCAATGCGTAGATATCTATGGATAAGAATGGGCAACAGTCAACTGTGTCGTCAAAATAGTCAATTAGAATCGCGGCATAGTCGCACCGTGAATGGGCTGCCAAAGCCCGCGGTAGAGGTCGCGATGCATTCCCGGAGATCGGAACAAGATCCGTGGAGACTTCCACTGTGATACCAGGTTATGAAGTTTGTGATATAGAAGGGATATTCTGGATTCAAGTATGGTGTAAAGCAAATGAAAAACATTTACATACATTTCCATAACCATTTTGAGAAAGTGACATAATTCAACAGAGAGACTATCAATTTATTATGTCCAAAAGTATTTTTTTTTTAGGTGGTAAAATCATCAAATGAGTCCTCCTGCCCTGGGTGGGGCGGAAAGGACTGTCAGACTCTTACTGACTAAAATCCACCCGTGTTCCTTCCTAAACTAGTTCCACAATCTAGCATTATGTGAATGCCGCGAACATTCAGAGGTCAAAACCTCCAAAATCAAAATGAGGCTCTCCTGCTCGCAACTCTACGTCTGCAACTCGGATACAGGATGCAGGCCCCACACCCTCTCTCATGTAGAAAAGGTAGCATCATCCCGCGCTCATGTATTTGAACACATGCAAGAAAAGCGAGAAAACCGGCCAAGTGCGTGTCGGGCCACGCACAGTGTAGGGTTCCGTAGTTGCCCATCAAAATACTTATGCGAACTAACTAAACTGGTTCGGTGAATGTAATTTTAAAAAGAAGAATTTTCAAAATCGGTTCAGGAGTCTTTGAGAAATCAGGGAAAATACGTAAGAAAAAAGATTACGACGAATTTAGAACCTCCTCCTTTTTTTGAAGTTAGTTAAATAGTTGACGATAAAAACCTCCCTATCCCCAAAAAAACATACCGTATAAACATACCTATTAAAGCTGTAAAAATAAAGTTGACAAACTTACATTTGCAGTTGATTTATTATTTCTCCGATACATTTTGTTTAAGAAAACATATTTCCCAAGTACATTTTATAAGTTGGTCGACTATTACTCGTAAAGTTGTAAAGCCTACTTAGTCATGATAATTTTCTTTTAAACTTACTTATATATACTACTATTGTGAATTTTTTCACACCCCCAAACATAACCGTTTAGCTGGTAGTGGGGGGGGACACTCGAATCGAGCAAAATTTAGCACTTTAAAGCTTAATATTTCACAAACTAATTTTTTTATCAAAAAACTGTTAATAGAAACTCACATTATTTTTTAAAGACCTATTTAATGATACCCCACACTAAGGGGTACGCGAGAAAAAAAAATCCTCACTTTACGTGTAAGTACAGGAGGTACCCTAAAAAAACATATTTTACGAGATTTTATTTTACCACTTTTTCGGCACAACAAATCCGTATATTCACACCAAATTACAGCTCTGTAGTACTGTGCGTCTCTGAGCTAAACTGCGGACAGACGGACGGACGGACGGACATGGCGAAACTATAAGGGTTCCTTGTTGACTACGGAACCCTAAAAATGGTGGAATATGCCATGCAATCAAACCTATACGTACTCGACACGTGTTTCGCCCCTCCACGGGGCATACTCGGGAGATGCTGACTCCTCAACTACTAGTGCGCGAAATAAGGGCTTCACACACAGTAGCTATAATGTAAAGATGTACATTATAGCACGATACATCTCATTACATTTTTCCATAGAGATTCGAAGATGTATAAATATACATTATAGCTGTCGTGTGTGGTCTCCTGACGATTTCTATGGAAAGATGTAATGAGATGTATCGTGTTATAATGAATGTACATCTTTACAATAAAGCTGCTGTGTGTGAAGCCCTATACGTCTTGCACATTTCCTGCATGTGCATATGCATGAGGGCGGGAGGGAATGACAGCGTCCTGCATCCGATGGTGGTTTTTAGTCAATACGACAAAACTCGTAAACTTTTAGGATACTTTAGGTAATAATATCGTGTTGCTGGATAAAGCCATTATCTAGGTTACCACCACAAAACTGTAAGTATAAGAAAAAGCAAAGAGGAAATTCCTCTCCCTCCGTAGAGCTGCCAGCATATTTTCTAGGTCATGAATCTCGCGTCAATCTCGGTACGAAGTAAATAGTGAATTTTCCGAGCTATTTCACGATAACTTGGCGGTTTTGCATTTTATTATGAAAATTCTGGGTTTATTCATTACATTGGGTAATGAATTTATTCCTTTGTGTTACAGACAACTAGTTTATTGGTATTGGTGAGTAATTCTTGAAAGCTCTATTGCTGAGTGTGGTTTTCCATGGTCCATATTTAGGTCACGGTGTATAAATAAAAAATAAAAACGATATTTCTCCTTGATATAGGGATCGTTTTGCAGTTACACTTTTTTAGTCAAGCGTTCAACGGCTATGTTTGTTACAGTGTTTGGAAAAGGTGTATGCCATAGCTTTTAGGTACCTTATTCTGTGTCTGATCCTTCAGGCGCCTTTGCAATCACGGTAGTCTTGTCAAAAAAGGGACTTTGCTTGTTGCTAGGGGGTTATATTCCATTTGGTGACATTTATTTCCGATTCAACAACCAAACAAAAGACGAGCAAAACAACTGAAAAATGAAAAGAAAATAGTTCTAATGCCTTCTCCACATTTTCTTAGAAAAACTAAGTATAGTAGATACCTCCAGTCATAACTGCCAAGGAGAAATATACGCTAATATTTTACACTAATCGCTAAATGTAGGCACAAGGAAAATTAGACAATAACAATATGCGTAGAGACAATTATCCAGTCAGTATTGTTTAATAAACGATGTAATTCTATCTCAGATTATAATGATGTTCCTCCAAATTATTTATGGTATAATATTGGGGAAATGTATTTATAGTTCGTTTATAGTGACGTCATTAATTCCTTACACAGAGGCCATTATGATTTGATGGCAATGATAGACCATTCTGACACTATTGTAGTAGATTTGAGGCCCAGCAAGTATCACTGCCACCATGAGTTGTCATTACGAAGACTCATCATCGATATCGACCGTGTTTGGCGCTCTCATTGGCCCGCTCCAAGGTTGTATCAACTCTCAACCAATGAGAGCGACAAACGCGGTCGATGCGTATGATCGAGTATCGTAATGACAATTCATGGTAGAGGAAATGGTATCGACAAGCTAGCGTCTAGATCAAATAACCAGCTAGTGGCACCGCAAATTAAAAAACAACGTGGTCCTGTCCCAAAAGGGCATGTTTCTTTACACCTCTTTTTTTATAAGCGCCAGGAAGTCTTTTTGTAAATAGGAAAGTTACGTTACGTTGTCTAACCTGAACTAGAACCAATTTATTCTAAATTCGGACCGAGGTTTCAGCCCACATTAAAAATAATCCTGATCCAGCCCAAACCTTATAAAAGAACTGCTCATCGCATTTTCGTCTATCATTACAAAACCTTCTTTAGCCATTATCAGGTTTCAAGAACATTGAGGTTTGAAATTTGGAAGACTAAGATATTTTCCACTGCCTCCTCACAGCCAGTTTAAACGAGCTTCGTATAAAGTAAACGCTTCAGCCTGAATTTTAAGACGCTCTTAATTTTAGTTATCTAGATTTTTTTACGATATCTCTCTTGGCGTAATTAAGATACTTTCCTAAAGGGACGGTCTTTAAACTTTGTTTCCGGTTGTTTTACATTTTTACCCTTTTTTTTGTTCTTTTGTGTGGAAGAAATCTGAGACCGAATTGCTGGCCTACTGGTAGAAAGCGCACTATGGCTGTTTAAGAGGTCCTGGATTCGATTCCAAACCCAGGTTGGGCAAGTTTTGGGAATTTCCTAGTTGCAGTCACGGAGTCAGGAATCTAAATTCGTTATGGCAATAGGATCGCTCCATATTATATGGGGTTTAAACCAAAACTGGTGAAATGTGGGCTCACAATTAGGTACACTTATACCAAACAGTTCGGGGATTACAGGTGGGACGTGATGATGATGATGACTGATCAATCTTATGGAGCCTAAATGCACAGCATGCTGTGCTCCATTTATATGGCGTACCTGGCATAATAAGGATGCGACATGGCCGATGGATGCCAAAAAAGTCACGCGGCCGAAATTACGGGCAGAAGTCAGAATCTAAAGAAATCCACTAGTATTGTACCACATTATTTCGCAAGTAGGTATATGATTTGACTTGATTTGTAAATAATTCAAATCAATCAAGTTAGATTTCCAAAGAATTTATTCATTACTTCTAATGAATGATCTTTTCAAACTTAAATTAATTTAACCGCACGACTCTTCACATTCGCTGTGTGCAGTTTGCAAAACTTATTTATATTATATTCATTACTATAACTTTAAATCGACGCGCGGTAAACCGTGGAACGTGACTCGGTCCTCTCGCTCACATGCTGTTGGCATCTCGCTCATGCATTCTGATCGTGTGATAGATGTGACTGCGCAGATTTGGGTGTAGTTCCTCGTAAAGAAATTTGATATTTTCTACGGATTTCCATTTCGAGTAGACGATTTATTTGATGGGTCTGTTCTTAAAACCTTTTTCTGTCAATTGTTTGGGAAAAGTATAGAATTTATTAGGTTTTATTTTGGGTATGGCCCGCCCATTGTTGTCAATGGAAAGTGTCGCTTTAAAATAAATATCATGGGACATGACAATAAATATCAAAAACAAAACGTGGGTGATTATTATTGATTAAGTCAATATTCTTAACAATTATTATGTGAAACATTTCAATCATTCTTACGATTTTTCATCCAGACAGCGAGTCACCCGCCATAAACTCACCGCCTGCATGCCCGCACCTACGGTGACCGGAGATCGTCTGGCATAGTCCGACGCTCCACCTTATCCTCCGGACGATCCTCGCAGTGGCAACACCCAGACGTTTCTTCCTTCCTCATCCAACACAGGTAGGTACCACCCGCAACATCCGTGTCCGGTGAGGGACCAGATTTCTTTTCCTATTCCTCCACAATTCTTTTCTGATTAATTTCTTTGCAGGATCCAAGACAGGTAAATTCATTCTCCGGGACACGTCGAGCTTCATTGTCTTGGCGCTTTTCTAGTGGTTGCCAATGTTGATTCTGGCTTTCAGGAATTGCAGTGGTTTCGAAATACTGTAGTGGATTTGTCCCAAATAAAAAACCTGGATTAACACAGGATATATTTTGTTCAGATTATATGATCCCGTGGGATAAACTTCGAGCTGTAAAGAGCGAAGCCGTTGGCTTACTTAATAGCTGTTGTAGTTACATCATAATTCACCAGCACCTTTATCCCATGCTGGTCTTCCTTCCTCATCACCACAGCTCCGCCCACGGCGTGTTACAAACGTTACCGTATGGGATGGGCGGACATGAGCCGAGTTTGAAAGATCGGTGTACCGGAATACTGATCTCTTTATATTACTAAATTCCTGTCCGTGTATTATTTTTTGTGTTGCGAGGATATTTTTGTCTGGATTTTGGGGTTATTTATTTGGAGTTTTCGGATGTTAATCATAATATGGTAGTTTCCAGGGTCAAAATAATTACATTCTATTTATTTCGTATTTTAGATTATAAAAAAATATTGGACACGTATTTTTTCTTTTTTCGATTAAACAAAAAATAACAAAGATAATGGCCTATTTAAGTTACCTGTGACGTCACCCTGCGCGAAAAATCCCACGCATCGTGACGTCACACGTTACTTTAATAGGCTATATCTTTGTCATTTTTGGTCTAATTTACAAATAAAAAATACGTGTCCCTTATTTTTGAATAATCTAAAAGACGGACTAATTACATTTTTCAGGGCAACTAGCCTATTAGGTATTAGGTTTTAATGGTAATATTTGAAGGCGATTTGGGGCAAAAGTTTTAACTTTTGGTAAACTATTGTTTTATTGGTTTCATGGATTTACTAATTTACAATTTCTGTTTTCTCTGTCTTGTCTGTTTAGTTTGTTGTAAGGTTTGAGAACTATTTCAAAAGAATTGAAAATTTAAATAATTTTTGTTTTTAAGAACTGCATAAGATTATTATAATACTTACTTCTAGTTTCCATTAGGCATAGCGTTGTAAAATCATCAAATGAGTCCTCCCACCCCGGGTAGGCAGGAGTCCCCTGTCTTCTCGTACTGACTAAAATCCACGGGGTCCTTCAATAGCCCTTTATGTTCCGGGGTCACAATATTGAGATACATAAGTCCCGCGACTCCGGCAGGCTTTGGCTTTGGTTTCCTTTGGACTGAGTAAGGTTTGAGAATGTGGCAAGTGTCAAAAGTGTTCGTCATTTCTCTCCGAAGAACCCATAACTTAACCACTCAAACTTAAAACCATAAACTATGTACTGCCGGAAGCCCCCAAACATTACAAATAACAACAATAAAATTTTATTTAAAAATAAACACGCCTACGCCATTTCTTATCCACTGTCACCGATTCAAAATAACTGTAAAACCGTTCTTTGTAACGTATGTCGATGACGTCACTAAAAATCGACCAATAAAAATCGTTCGGACGCCATAAATTGGCATATCAAGAAGTCTTGAAAATCGAACGTTGCTTTAAACATAGAGGAGGTAAACATACAGAAGGTCTGCTGAGCACAGCGAGAGAAAGCACACACAGATAGACATAATCTTTCCACTCACATTTACGACACGTTCCTTGGGCAGCCCTTAATGTTTCTGGGTCAAGGTTCCGAAAACCCGAAGACTGTCCCGCGTCCCGGACTTAATTACATACTTCAAGTACAGCGAGTATGAGTGCATTCGCGATTGTAATTTAACCTATTGAGATTTCTACGATCTAAACACACATATCACTCAGCCTCTATCACGAAATGTACGTATTAGGGCTACGTATTTTTGCGTATTCAAAAATATTTTACTTAAATTGTATGTTAAAGGAGTTTCAATTGTATGAATGAGGAACTAGTTCAATCTATCAAATTAACGCCAAAGTTCAGGTTTACTTAACGTCACAAAAAAGCGTGAAAATTTATGGCTTATAAGAAAGGTTTTTACTACAAAATATCATAATGTGACTCATTTACTGTGTTTAAGGATTGATCGACATCGTTGAAATCTGCGGAGTTCTTTCTTTATTACATCTATGGGAGTTCTCATATAACCCTGACAGACCATACAGGGCTGCTTGCCTTCTGTATTTACCTATTCTGTGGTTTAAAACCGAGACGCGAAGATATAAGATATATGAAATTAATATCAGAATCCTCGAGATCTGAGATATATCTTTTTATGTGTTGAGAAGAAGATTTATCGGAGTTTATTTAAATATAACTTTGTAGCCGTAAACGCTGGGTATTCGGCATTGCATGAATTACTGGAGGTGAATTGAATGTTGTAAGTAAATACTCAGACTCTCTATCGTTTGGGTGGGATCTTTTCGCAATTTAAGGGACATTTTTTTTTCAGGTGAATCATGTCTGTATAGATTTTTGCTTCAGTACTTTTTTTTCATATAGGTATTTGTGCGTTAGCCATGATATTTAGATATTATTCGGTTAAAAGTAACTACAATAAATAGGGGTGAAATGGTGAAGGAAACCATCGTGAGGAAACTGGCTGAGAAATTCAAAGACATGTGACATCTACCAACCCGCACGGGCCTTCGTGTTGGATTATGGCCTCTATACTCCCTTTTCAGATAGATGACATGATGACCACGTAAAAGGTGCGTTCAGCTTTCAACCAACCTGGCACAAATCCATCCTCCAGGCAGCTGCTGAGGAATTCCTGATGCTGATGGAAAAAACTCTTTTTCTAGAGTCGAGTCGAACCATGGTCTTAACATGGTAGTGCTTGTGACCACAAGACTACATTCAGACTTCAGGCTGCTGCTTAAGAATTTCTGATTGAAGTAGCTTTTTCCGACCAGGGAACATACCGACCTTACGCTGTAGTGCTTCTCACCACGAGACCAACGATGCAGCAGTAATTGACAAGTATATACGAAGAAGTAATCTGCAGTAAGTTAGTAATCATTTTTACCCATGGTGCTAGGCAACTGGGCTTCTCCCAGTTGTAATGTCCCTTTGTGCCTATTGGTCTTTTTTATCTGTCTCTTGCTTGCATGGAAAGAAATAGAAACATATTTTTCCTACTCCTCCATTATTCTTCTCTCCATTATTACTCCATTATTCGTTGCAGGATCCAAGACAGGTAAATTCATTCTGCGGGAAACGTCGAGTTTCATTGTCTCGGCGCTTTTCTGGTAGTAGCCACTGTTGAGTCTGGCTCTCAGGAGTTGCAATAGTTTGGGAATAGTGTGTTGGGTTTGTCCCAATATAAAAAACAGTAAGTTAATAACTCTAAGTAGCATAGTTACATAAAGGCATTAGGCATTATTATTACTCCCCGATTTCCTCGTTCTTTGGATCACTTTATGGTTGACCAAGCAAGGATCAAGGTTGGGGGAGACTCGGGAAATAACGTCTTTTGTTAGTAAAGTTTAAGTCACAATGTAAAGAAAACCAGTAGGTAAATCAACGAGCAGTGGTCTTCTTGACGTGTCTCTTTTTCTGGGTAAGCTCGCTCCACCGTCGACCTTGTCTTAGTCATTCCTGACCTAGACTTAGGTCAAGAGCAAACATATCTCACATAAAAAAAAAGTTGATGTCAAATTGAATCGGCCCAGAATTGGACCACGAGTTTAGCGCTCTCAAGAAACGTCCATCAATTCCTGTAATTAACAGTCTGCAGGACACGCAGGGCATTATATTAAGTGCCTCATCGTTTGTGAGGCAGCATCACTCCTTCAGTCCAGTGCAGAGTCCATCAGTGAATTTCCACCTGAGCTAATTTTCTTTGTTTTTGCCTACCTGGGAGGTATTTTCTGGTCTTTGACTGCTGGCCTTTTAGAGAGACTAAGAGTCACTCAACGGGCAAAGGAAGAGCTATGCCTGGAGTTTCTTTATAAAATCCGGAACATAGATATTCGGCGAAGAACCAGAGTCACCGACATAGCTCATAAAATTTGGAAGTTGAAGTGGCAATAGGCAGGCCACATCACTCGTAGAACTAACAACCGATGGGGAAGAAAAGTTCTCGAGTGGTTACCACGGCTCGGAAGAGGCAGCGCAGGCGAGCCTCCCACTAGGTGGACCGACGACATCGTGAGGGTAGCGGGCAACCGATGAATGAAAGTGGTGAATTGTCATTCGGCGTGGCGGGTCTAAGGGGGAGGCCTATGTTCAGCAGTGGACGTCTTCCGGCTGATAATGATGATGATGATCTGGGTACGGAGTCTATCTTTAGATTTCTAGGTCGACCAAAGCAATTTACACGAGGGAGATAAAGGTTCACAAAGTAGACCGTGGATAAAACGGGCAGTGGTGGTGGTGGTCACAATTTGCAGATTCTGGGAGACCAGATAAGTGGGCTACTTTGTTAACCTTTTCCTCATCACTGCTACTTGGGAAAGGTTAAGAAAAACTTCTGGGAAACTGGCATGTCCTAGAACCAAATAATCGAAGATACGTGACATCATCCAAGTTCCAACCCACACATGGTTCTCTCAACATGGAGAGGGTTTTTATGTCTCAGCAATGTGAACATACCATCCGACTCGATACGAGTGATGCCGATCTTGGATTGATCGATAGATCTGTCACACTGTTGCGAGCAGTCCTGCCGCTGCATTGTTGCCGAAGTCGGAATGTAATCTATGAGAAGCAGTAAGGCTGCAAGTACTGCTACGAACTGCCAAGATCGCTATCATACCTTAGCGGCCCGTTTTCGAAATTGCCGCTGTGAGGGGCGTGGGGCGGCGAGCGGTAAGACCAAATGCATAGAAATGTTTGAAACACCCCACGACGCTCCGCCAGTGGCGAATTCGCGTACTTAAAAGTAATCAATGTCTTATTCGCCCCGCCTGTTCTACTGCTCACTGCTTACGACTTAAAACGTGTACGCCAATCAGAAAAGAAAAATAATTTGGGAATTGATTTGTCCATAGTTGAAATACTGTACGTAAATACTTAATGTCATCAGAAAGTAGGAGCAGTGGTGGCCCAGTGGTATCGGCCCCGACTTACGAGTTGTAGGTCGTGGGTTCGAATCCCGCCAGGCGCATTACTTTGTGTAATTTATTTCATCACCACTGCTCTCAAAACGGTGAAGGAAAACATCGTGAGGAAACCGGCATGTCCTAGAACCAAAAAATTCGAAGACATGTGACATCCACCAATCCGCACTGGGCCCGCGTGGTGGATTATGGCCCACCCCCTCTCACAGAGAGGAGGCCTGTGTCCCAGCAGTGGGAACATTAATAGGCTGATGATGATCAGAAAGTAAGCTGATAAATAATGGACATTTTGCCGCAATATCTATTGTTTTAGCAAAGGCGGTGAGTTAGCCTTGTAAGTCGTATTTGAGGAACTTTGTTTATCTTCGTTTCTCTATGGTTACGTATTATACGAAGTATTTAGTATTTATAGTAAGTGGACTGTTGTTTCAAAGACCTGGTTAGTGGTTTATCTGGTAGATTGGATGATCTTGTTAGTTATTTTTGGTCTTGGTCTGACAGATTTGTGGAGTGGCTTGTAGATTTGGCTGATAAACAGTGCAATTCTTTATAAAGACTCGCGACGGCACGGCCACAGCACTCATGCCCCTCTGGAACTAAGGGCTCCCGCACACGGGTGTTGTAAAGTCAACTAGTGAGTCTTGCTGTCACGGTTGCAACCAGAAGTTCTCGTACAGGTAGCTAGACATTTCTCTGCGTGTGGCGGCGGTTGTGGCTGTCGCGAGTGGCTCGTGTGTGGCGACATTAAAGTTTGCCATTCAATAAGCTACTGACCAATCGTGCTCACGGCTCGCACTGCACTATTAGTCTATAGCTTATTGTCGACGAGCACTTCCAGGGATGAGATTTCTAATAGAGAAGAACACTGAATGAAATCCTAACAGTGTGTGACTGTTCCTTGGATCAAATCTATTTTTACAACTTTCTAACTATCACAGTTCATGAGATATAGCCTGTTGTCCGACAAACGGAGAGACCCCGTAATACCGTTTGCGTACGGAACCCTAAAAAGCTTAGATACCACGAATTCAACAACTTCTCACAAGTTTATTACTTCTAAAACTCCATATTTGTTGCACATTAGCAGTAGTTTTACGATGACATTCAACCATGGAGTAATTACGATCAATTTTACATTTGACACGGTTCGTTGTTAACTACCTTTTAGAGTGATTACAGGCAAAGATAAAGTACTTCTCGATAAGGATTCTTCGAGGATTATACGAAATACTAAAATTTATTGGTGGATAGTTTAAATGCGTTTATTTTTAAGGAGACGGGTATTGGAAATAATCTTTTTGGTTTTACGCCGAGACTCCACCAAAGCTGTGCGAGTCGAGACGTGTTTTGAACAACCAATAGAATTGCGTTATTGACACAGCTCCACTCCGGCAACGTAATTCTATTGGTTGTTTAAAACACGTCTCGACTCGCACAGCTTTGGTGGAGTCTCGGCCTGAGTGTTGTGTTGAACGGCCTAGCCATTTCTGTGTTTGGTAGCTATTTTTATGGAAACTTGGTTTACTTTACCTAAACAAAAAAAAAGAAAACTTATCGGGCAAATCACTAGTCTGTAATCCGACTATCGATGTTTCACATCGTTCGATGCCTAATATTTTAGAACAAGGATTTTATTCCCAAAAAAGTTCCGTAATGTTCTACAGAAAATTAACTTAGCACATAGCGTTATGGGCTTGCTTCTTTTACATGGAACTTCAACATAATTGTTGCTTATACACCGTGACTTTTTAGTCGTCTTACAAAAGCAGCCCAGTTCATGTATCCAATGACTAGAACACGTTTATAAAAAAAAAAATAGGTTTTTAAGAATTTGAAAATTTTAAAAATATAATTTTAATTCTTTATTATGACGCAAGGCGTAGTTAGAAACACCCTTGTCTCATAAAAAATGGAGATGGAATGATCTGCCCGACTATTGCACTGGGTAGGTATACACTACAGCTTGTTAAGTAAACATTTTAACAGGATGTTTCATATTTCTAATGTACCTATTTATTAAAAAAAAAATTATTGTTAACGATAACAACAAAAAAAAAACTTACCTAGAGGTATTTTAGGTCGGATACATTAAGTGGACCCCTTTTGTAAGACGACTAAAAAGTCACGGTGTATATTTGAAATATATTCTTGAGACTTCGTTAAGTTATCTTTGACATTTTATCTACCCATTTATCCTTAATAGACTAGAAAAAGTTAGAATTCATCTAAGTTTTCCATATAAAAACCTGACTAATGAATTCTAACAACCAGTACTTATACCAGGCATTCAGATCCAATATAAGTGAGAAGTTAATTGCATAGACTTATAAGGAAACAGGCAGATTATGGGCAAGCAACTAGATTTTGATATATATACGATTAGGTACAAGTACATTCCCATCGAAGTAAGTTAACATCTGACATTAGCGACTTAAAAACAACCACATCACAATGAAAATAAAGTTCAATTTCATATGACAGTCTTGTCATAGCTACTACTGTCAAGAACGACCACTGAACAAAGACCGTATTGAAATGCAATCTTATTTCAATCGTTTTAAAGATC
The DNA here is from genome assembly GCA_036375495.1 of Agrotis segetum. Lineage (NCBI taxonomy): Eukaryota > Metazoa > Arthropoda > Insecta > Lepidoptera > Noctuidae > Agrotis > Agrotis segetum. The sequence continues at coordinate 2,657,898 of JAQSVV010000277.1, forward strand.
ATTGTCGTTTGTACAGTGATGTGCATTCGGAAGTACAGGTACTGCAAAACAGTGCAAGCTAGTTTAAAACGACAGTATGACAGGTGACGTCATTTATAGCGGAAATTGACTACAAACTGGAATACGAAGACGAGCGGGCGGCGAGTAATGGGCAACTGGCTGTCCGACCATGGACGACCCGTGTCGACGGCGACACGGCGCGTTGTGTTCCACGCGCGCCTCAGAGCTGTCAGCACAATGAAGGGGCCAACCAAAGCCTGCCGGGGTCGCGGGACTAACTGGCTACCGTGACCCCGGAACGTAAAGGGCTATTGGAGGACACAGTAGATTTTAGTCAGTACAAGTCTGACAGTCCATCTTCCTTTACCCAGGAGGCCTCATCATGATTCATGAATTATGACCTTAAAAAGGGAGCTGTCGTGGTATTCTAGGCCAAAGAAAACTTTGCTAAGATAGCCGATACTCGCTACCCATCTGACCGAGTCAAGAGCAGCTTAACATCCCACATCAAAATCAATTTAGCTCCAATGTCCTCTACCATTCCATATATGACGTTTTCATTCATAGCCATAGCCATCTTTCCATACATAATTTACGATGCATTACTACGATTTCGTTTTCACTCAAAGAGATTTTCTATGAAGCAAGAGGCCATAAAATTTCATAAATCAGGCTTGAGGGATATTTTTTGTGGAAATAAATCAAATGGAACGTTGATCGGCGTACATTTTAATGAAATTTTAATATTTATTCGTTTAGTATGGCCAGACTGCGTGTTTGTGGATTTATTATTTTTTAATCTGTGGTAAATCTGCGATTTTATGCTTTAATCTGTGGCTTTTTTATGTAAATATGGTTCTCATGTTTGGGACTTATCCTGAAATGTGGTTGATTATTGTAAAAGTATAATGCTGTTTGTGAAAGACAGTTTTAAAACAGCTTTTTTGTCTATAGTGTGCAGGGCAAAGGCCATATTTCGGACTATCAGGCCGTGCTTGTTAAGTCATCCCACCATCTTCGATAGCCGTAAACAATTAACACAATAAAGTCATTTTAATTCTCAGATCAAAGAAATAGGCAATTTTTCAGCTTTAGGTATAATACTATTATTTTTATTTTATCTTAATATAGGTAGTATATGTCACACATGAAAATCCGAAGGGTTAGGCAAAACATGATCGTTTCGGTAATTTTGCAGGCAAAACGTAAAAAACAGACAAACTATTAGCCTGATTTAATAAGTTAAATTGTTTGTACAAAACTGTCTTCCTCCTTGCGCCGTTATTCACAATCAAGCCAATAAATTAGAATAACAAGGTAAACGTTTCAACAACAGACAAAGAAAACAACAATTTACTAAAACACGGCTTAGTTGAGACAGATATACGAATGAAAGGGACACTCAATCACTCAGGCGCAACTAAACACAACCCTAGGAATAAAATACACTAATAAATATACTAAAAACACTAATACATTTTATTGTTTCAGGCCAGATGTCCCCAATTATGTCAATCGATATGTTGTCGCTTTAATCAAAAATGAAATAAGTCACAATTTTATTTTTTGAGGGAAACGCAATAGGCTAGTTGCCCAAAAAAATTTTATTAGTCCGTCTTTTAGATAATTCAAAAATAAGGGACACATATTTTTTTATTTGTAAATTAGACCAAAAGTCACAAAGATATAGCCTATTAAAGTTACGTGTGACGTCACGATGCGTGGCATTTTTCGCGCAGGGTGACATCACAGGTAACTTAAATAGGCTATTATCTTTGTTATTTTTTGTTTAATTGAAAAAAGAAAAAATACGTGTCCAATATTTTTTTATAATCTATAATACGGACTAAATAGAATGTTATTATTTTGACCCTGGAAACTACCCTATTCAGTTTTTGCAATAGGCATGTTCAGCATCAATAATAAATTGCATATCTTATTAGACCATCGGTTAAGAGTTTTGTCTATTAATGGAAACGTATTTTTAAACTTTAAAATTGCCAAAGATAGAAGGCATCGAAACTCGAGAGTCGAGTGGTCAGAAGTCCTCGTAACGACAGAATCCACTCCAAAAATTATAGCACAGCGTAACGTGGTGTACGTCGTATCATTGACAATTTTAGCCTAGGTAACAAAAAAAAAAACAGTTACCTACATGTTTTTGAAATCTACCTGATGAACTAATTAGATTTATTCAGTCAAATTGCCGAGTTATGTCGCCGTCAAAAATGTGGCGTGAGCGTGGCACGATCACAAGGCTGTGTTTAGAGAAATAGAATGCTGATCGATTTGGCTTCAGAACTAAAGTATTCTGAGTATGAAGGCAAGATGCAAAGAAAAAAAACGAAAACATGAAAATGTTGAGATATTTCGTTTTATGATTAGGAGTCGATATATTGGGATACAATTAATACGATAAATCGGTTTATCGATGTTTTTGCTAGTGCAGTCCAATTAGTTGATTCCTCAGTCGGTCGGTACTGATATGAATATGAATAAAAGATGGTTGCTGATGAGACAATAAATCTTTGACGAGTGACAACCAAGTAGTTGAGTGTGGCGGGGCATTGTTTGTCGATATCGATAATTGTGCCCCTAAATGTTATCCTATCACAATGATTTTTTAGAATGCTTCTGACACAGTAAAAAACTAGGTATATGGGTTTTCTTTTTTTCAAAAGTAACTCTTAGGCCACTGTAATTTTCAAACTGCATATTATAAATTTAGAAAAAAAGAAAACCTATAAACCTAGTTTTTTTACTGTGTAGGAAGCATTCTAAAAAATCATTGAGATAGGATAACATTTAGGGGTAGGAAAACGTTTTCTTTTTTAGTATGGACGAGCGCTCGGTACACGATCCTCTTAAATCAACAGCTTTTCTTCAAACCTGTGAATTTTTTTAATTAGTTGTTTCAACAGTTACGCGACCGTTGGTAGTTCCGCGACTCACGATCTTTACGAGCTTTTAAATACTTACAAATAACAAACAATTCTATTTATATTTGTGGCTGTACTCAATCAAGTACAGTGAACTGTTGGGTTAAAAAATTAACAAAGAAAATAAAATAATCTCGATATATTTTTATTACTGTTCCCTATATGCTGTCCCCACACTATTAGCTACCGATCCTGTCTAGCGTTCATATTATGTAGATGAATCCGTACAGACGTAAGGGAGGATTAATATCCAACTACCCATCCGTTATAATTGTCTTACAATACAAGTTAATTATCTCTATCAATTAGTAACTTTTAATACTAGTTTTTTGTCACAAAAATTACTGGTAGTGTTCTTATTAATGGGTAAGTAAGGAGTTTTTTATATGATAATATGGTTTGGTATTCAACTCTTTTTTTATGATATAAGTTTTAAAACTTACATTGTTAACACCACTGTTAATAGAACTTTAAGAAACTCAGAAACTGAAAGTAAAGCCCTTCGTACACAAGGCAACTCAAGTTTCCGATACCTTACGACTTCGGCATCCAAGCGGCTATCGCAATACAAGCCCATAGAGTTTCGATCACAAGCATGCGTCAATGAATACCAAAATCGTAAGGTATCGGAGACTTGAGTCGCCTAGTGTACGAAGGGGCTAAGAGGTCCTAGCACAGTATTGACGTATTTGCCCAAACAGCGTAAAGTATAATTGAGTTATGTAAAATGAAAAAGCGCATTTAGTTTACGAACTAGGAAATAATTTCTGTAATTAAATTAACTTCAACGTCAAAATCATCATAGAAACGTGAAAACTTGAGAGGCCAGTTGGTCTAGCGATTAGTGACTCTAACTGCTATGCCGGAGGTCGTATGTTCGATTCCCACCCAGGACAAATGTTTGTGTAATGAGCACGAACATTTGTTCTGTTTCTGTGTGTAATAATGTATGTACGAATATTTAGAAATATATTTAAGTATGTTTATCAGTTGTCTAGTCTAGTACCCGTAACACAAGCTCTGCTTAGCTTGGGACTAGATGGCGTTGTGTGATGGTTGTGGAAAATTATTTAAAAAAAAACTCGTGATCAAGTGTAAGTCGTAGAATATCTTTTGTATAGATCGACAATAATCTTTTACACGTGTTGCTAAAACACGAGTAATCTTTTTGTTTACGTTATAATTAAAAACAGTGTCCTCTATCCTTTTGTCCAAGGGCGCACGTGAATATTTTTATTAAAATTAACTTTGTGTAAAAATTTAATTACAAAAGATTCTGCATGATTTTTTAGGGTTCGTCTGCAAAGTTCATTGTATTAAACTAATTATCGTTTTAAGGGTGAATTTCACTGGTGAATAGGAACGCGTTTTTGAAAACCTAATGGCTGTCACACACCTTACGATAAATCGTTACGATTAGTCGGTACAGTTCAAACTGCAACGATAAATCGACAAGTGTATATGAGAAAAACTGTACAGTTCGTCCGATTTTTCTCACACACACTTGTCTATCGTAACGATTTATCGTAAGGTGTGTAGTAGCCATTCCTGACTGATAAAAAAAGTCCGGCTTTCGTCAAAACCGAGGTACCAATGAAACTGCCATCATTTTCATATAACCGACAACGATCATTTCTAAAACAAAATATTGAAGAATGAATGAAATGTGCATTTATTGTGATTAACTAATCGTAGGTAAACTAAAATAAATAATGCCAAAAGTGAGGCCCTTTTGGCATTATAATAAATTAGCTTGGCATAATGTCAGATGGCGCTACCTGTTAGATTTTACGCTTTGCTTTTGACAATGACCGTTGCCAAAAATACTGAAATCAGTTAGGGACCTTACCAACTAAGCGATGCCCCGCGGTTCGACCGATTCCAACTGCTAATGAAAATCAACCTTACTATAGTTGGTGCCAGTTAACATGGCAATAGCGGACATTGACCCCTACCTAATAAGTCCTCGTATAATGACATAAGCTCAGAATTAGCATTTTTATAAAATACCGAATAAATTAGTAAGTATATTATAAGGATATAAGTATCTTATAATTCATAAGATATCAAAATGGTAAAAAAAATTCACCTATAAATAAGATTTTATATTATTTTTATATTTAAGACTCACAAGTAAACACTATCATTTCATTGAAAAATGCTAATTCTGATCTTATGTCATTATACGACGAGTTATTAGGTAAAGGTCAATGACCGCTATTTCCATCTTAACTGGCACCAACTATACTAAGAAATAATGATGCAATTCGATTGACTTGACGTCGTCGAGGCGATCGTGTTTTGTTTTTCATTTATCCGTATTAACAACGTGTTTAATGTCATTATTATGTCGTAGTTGTAAGGATGATTTTCACTTGTGGTTGGAATCGGACGAGTTGCAACTTAGGCGTAAATAGAGATCTGAAAACTATTTTTTGTACATTCGAAAAAGCTGAATTATGACCCACCATAAGCTTATTTTCTGACAGACATTCAAATACAATTAGGTCCAAATTCGCGTAAACATACATATCCAAGGCAGCGACTTTGAACTTTGTCGATTTGACGGATTGAAACGATTTTTTGACAAAATGGATCATGATTCAACTTTGTCGACCATTGTATACCTACATCTGAACGGGTTTTATATCAAAATCGTTGAAATCCACCCTTAAAGAAAACTTTGTTCACGCTTGTCCCTCGTGGGGTGAATAGAAGTGGTGTAAAGTGTCAATTATCTTGATCTGTATGTAAAGTCGTGTAAATTGAATTCAATTTCGTCTCAGAATGAATAATTTGGGGAGCAATCACGTTCATTAATGTGGTTAGTGTATGAAAGGCGTCGGCGTCGTTTGATTAGGCCCGGCGGGAATCTTTTGATATTGATGATCGGTCTTTTTGACGAGACAAAATTACGCTCTTGTGGCAATATTTCTAATGATTCACTTTGTGAATTTCCAGCAAACGTCATTGGCTATTCTTCTCTTATTAATTCAGCTCGTATAACAATTATTAAAAGCATTGCCGTCCTCACGTAGAATTCGCGTTACATTACACGGTGGATTACATTACGCGTTACACCAGTCTGGACCCGGCTTTAGTGAAAATTTAACAAAGTTGTGACTTATTGGTAATTTTAAAAGCGTCGAATGTCTGTCAATTTTGGTTTACGTCACAAAAGAAAAAAAAACAAACCTCCACAGCCCAGTGACTAAGTATTTAATACGATACCCTTAACAGTAAGACTGGTTTTCACACTTTTAAGTTTCCGAAAGATCTACAAATGATAGGCTGGACTAATGGCATAAGAACGTGCTTTCCAAGGCACAGAGGAAACTCGCTGTGATCGTCACCCATCCACAGACCATCCTCGCTAAGCGCAGCTCAACCTTGAACATCGATTTATGCGGCTATTATAATTTATCTCGTATTACCACTTACTGTCTCATAACCAAATATTTTATTTAATACACACACATACACATTTTTAACAAAAATGGCGTCGTCGCTATCTTGCCAACGTTTTCATAAGTATTCGTGGGTGTTCAAATTTATTGCGCAAGGATAAGCATCGTGAACAAAATGCTTGTAATTTCAGCAATTTTTCTTTTTAAGTGGACCCCGCTTGTTTCCAGAATTGGGACCCTAATATTGTTGAATAAATAAACACTTATTGTACTATGTTGTGGTTTTCAAGCATTTGTACTTGTGTTATGAAAATAGGTTTCATAATTTGGAACATTTCGTTTGGTGTGTGCTTGGTCTTTCACGTCCAAACCACTGAATCGATCAACATGACCAAAGAGATTTTTAAAAGAACCTATAGAGTGGGCCATTGGGAAAATTGGCTCAGGCACAAAATGTTCCTTTCGCAATATGTCCACAGGTAGCAAAATGTTCCTTTCGCAGAATGTCCCTTTCGCAAAATGTTCCTTTCGCAGAATGTCCCTTTCGCAAAATGTACCTTTCGCGGAATGTCCCATTTCTCAAAATGTTCCTTTCGCAAAATGTCTTTTTCGCAGAATGTAGGTACCCTTCTTCATTTATTCATAGGCATTTTGCATCAGTAAAAAAAACTTGTCAAGAGCCAGGAGGTGTAGAACACAAAAACTGTCTGCCAAAATGTTTTTCATACAATTTGTATAAATGTAAAAATATATTATTTTGTTTGAGACAGTTAATTACCATTTCCCTAATTAAACATCACAACAGTACCGGTTTTTGTGTTCTACACATAAAATAAATTACACAAAGTAATGCGCCAGGCGGGGTTCGAACCCACGACCTACAACTCATAAGTCGGGACCGATACCACTGGGCCACCACTGCTCACTATTTTTGTTGTTTTTATGCTACCCTTAAGTTAGCATCTTGCATGAAGTATCTTAAAAGCACTTGGAACGTAATAACATCAACAATAACACAGAAATATTTAGATCTACTGATCTTAAGCCTACCTTTTCCAATCCGACGCACACCACTAATTGGCACAAATAAGACGTTGCCGCCATATTGATAACCTGCTTATTGCTGCTACAGTCCATTTAGTATTTTATATACCTCTGACAGTTGCAATTCATTATTAACCTTATTGTAACGCAATTAAAGATCATTATAATTTTTGACAGACTAGTCAATGACAAAGTTGCGAACATGACATAATAAAGAAGTCAAATAAAGAACATTGGCGATATCTTTAACGCAACCGATAAACTAAAATCAGAATCATTATCTAATACATTCGCGATTTTTTAAGGTCTTTGTAAAAGTGGCAGCGTGTCCTGGCTGCGACCATCGACTAGACATTACATCATGGACAGATTATTAAAAAAAAACTACCTAGCAAAAATGTTGCTTTAGTTCACCGCCAGTAGAAAATGCCAGTAGAAAAAGCCGGTAGAACATGCCTGTAAAATATGCCAGAAGAACATGTAAGTTAAATATGCCAGTCGAACATGCCAGAAGAACATGCCAGTGGAACATGCCACTAGAACATGCCAGTAGAACATAGAAGATCATACATCACCCGTCTGATCGAAGTAACCCTTTTTTTTACAGGGGCTATGAAACTTTACATCTTTTTTTTTCATACGCCTTAAAATAACAGCCTACAACAAACCTTAATACAATGAACTTAAAGCTCATATTATAGCACTTCATTCTGACAGCGCACGCGCCTGTAAAACTGCAAAATGACTGCATCTACACTTGAGGATTAGCAACGGACTCGCATTCTTGCAACTAAATAAGATTGTGATTGCTATCAATGACTAACGGCTCCTTTGTTTTATGTACAGACGCCAGCAGGTCAACCTACCTTTATTTCCAAAACTTGCCAATCGCACATTAATCTTCCACTGTTGTGATAACGTTGAAAATCTATTACAAAAGTTTCACAGATTCGGGTAGATTGACCTGCTGGCGTTTGTACTTACTCTATGTGAACTACTTAATACGGAGGTTCCCTACGAAAAGGTTAAATGCTACTGTAGTGCATTATTACTAGTAGATAGTCCGAAAAGGGCTCAAGAAGGTATAAAAATGGGGGCCCCTACACGCAGAGAAAGGTATACGAGAACTTCTGGTTGCAACCGTGACAGCAAGACTCATTAGTTGACTTTACAACATTACTAGTAATAAATACTAAGTCCTTGTTATCTCTACTACTTACTTAGTATTTATTACTAGAAATTTTGTAAAGTCAACTGGTGAGTCTTGTTTTCACGGTTGCAACCAAAAGTTCTCGTATAGGTAGCCAGACATTTCTCTGCGTGTAGATCCGAAGCCCTGGAAGAGGAAAAGATTAGGATAAAGATTTTTGCAAATTACCAAAGAAGTGTATGTGAAGAGGAGTGGTGGCCCAGTGGTATCGGTTCAGACTTACGAGTTGTAGGTCGTGGGTTCGAACCTCGCCAGGCGCAATTACTTTGTGTAATTTATTTCATCACCACTGACTGCTCTCAAAAACGGTGAAAGAAAACATCGTGAGGAAACCGGCATGTCCTAAAACCAAAAATTCGAAGACATGCGACATCTACCAACCCGCACTGGGCCCGCGTGGTAGATTATGGCCCATTCCACAACGTGGAGGCCTGTATCCCAGCAGTGGGGACATTATAGGCTGATGATGATGACCAAAGAAGTAACCTGTGCATATTCTATATCTGTGGTTCTTAACGTTGGTCGGCGGACCACTGCTGGTCCCTTGAAGAAAGCCAAGTGTCCCGCGGAGCCTATTTAATAAGTGACAAAGACAATATACAATTGCAATGAGTCGATACAACTCAACTCGCGTGCCACGTGAAAGAAAGAAAGAAAGTACCAAAGCATTTGACATTTAAAAAGTGATGACAATTCAAAAACAAAACTCAAGAACGCTTCCGAACGATCCCGATTCACAAAACGAACGCAAATAAAAACTGTGAAGTCGTAACAAATGTCGTCCAATCAAAATTTCACGACGCACATCGTTGGTAACCATAATTAAATTATACATTCATGCATAAAATAGCAGTTACTGTGTTATGGCGGGCCGTGCGTGCGATTAACAGATTACACGAGCACATCCCTACCAAATCTGTGGAGTATTCTCAGTGTTAGCAGATTTGAGTTTTTTCGCATTTTTGAGGAAAAATTCGTTCTAGGGAAAATATTTTTGGGTAGAAATATAGTCTTTATCTCAATACACACGTACAATGAGTGTTAGCATCAGAGGCGGATTATCCTTAAGGCAAACTAGGCATCTGCCTAGGGGCGCGAAGGTACAAAGGGGCGCGCGGGCGGAATTTTAAAATAAAGAAAAAATATACAGCATAAAATTAATTGTGTCAATGCCACCACTTAGACAATAAAACAATCATTTTTGCATACAATCTCAATTTGCTTCAATTTATAACAAAAGATAAATTAAAATAGCATTGATTAGGATTACTTATATCTGTAAGAACAACAAACAGATTTTCGATTTCCGACGGATTCGTTCCTTTTTTTTCCTCTTTTGGCAACAGTCGGTGGCTATGGATGCCAGTGTCAGAGATTCTAGGTTCCTATCCCTCCCAAATTAGGTTCAAAAGTTATTATTATTATTATTTATTTAGAATATCAGACATCAGTGGTCCATGGATTAGTAACAATACACTTAGTAACTATGTTAGTAAAACACACAAATGTTATGGCGAATTAACAATATTATTTTTCATTGTCTCACCAGTATTCGCATAAAGTGTTGCAGAATAGGTGAGTCATATTTACTTGTTAACATCTTCAGAATGCCATTGGAGCTCGACCGCGCCCTTTGTAAAAGAGAAGCTGTTTTCACTCTCATCATGCCATAAAAGTCATGGGTATGAGCCTGTGCAAACATGCCCGAGGCACTACAGAAACGTGGCAAGCCCAATAGCATTCTGAAGCTGTTATTGTACTGGATTCGCAGCTTATCCAATACACCACGCGTATAATTAACCCACAGACTACTCGTGTAGAAGGTTTGGCAATACGCTTTAAATAAAGTCAATTTTGCCTCTCCACTACAACGAGCATTATTACGTTATGAAATGATAAATGCAGCAACACTGTAAAAAGTAAGCTGAATAGTATAATTATTGTAGGTATTGTTTTATTGTACTCTGGAACAAGAACTGGCAATCTGGCAATATTGTACAGACACCATAGTTTTTGCACCTTGTGAATGAACAACATACTTACACTATGTTCATTCACAAGGTTTTGTTGTTTTCAGTTTTAAATTTTATCTTTGTCTTGTGTTTTTCTGTCTGAAAATACGAAAGGATACAACAATAAATTCCAAAAAGTATACTTAATTTTGGGGAAAATTCAGAAACTTAATCTAGTAACCCTGAGTATCTCCTCACATCTAAATGAGTATTCTTTGCACAAAAACGTCCCAATGGCAAGTTTACATCGGTTAAAATCTCCGCAATCATTTCTTTTTCATAAATGGTGGCATCGTTACATTTGTTATAAAGAAGATGGCTACTAATGGTCGTTATTATTTTAGTTGATTTCTGGTTACTTGCAGTTTATTTTATGGTATCAAGGAGCGTTTTTAATAATTTATACGTTTTTTGAGACTTTTTGCAACACTTCTGTTGTAACTGATGTGAATCTTAAGTAAAACAACCGCTAAATAAGTGAAATATGATCTTCTTTCAAAGGGTCAACATTGATGGCAGAAGAGTTAAAATGTGTGAGACTGAACATACGCTACCAAGAAGTTTAGATAACAGAAATAATTATTTTGACATTTTGATGATGCCAAAATGCACAAGAGATAGGAATACTTTTGATCAACTCTGAACACTAAAATATTATTTATTTGCAATATTTATTACTGGCTCAAAATCTATTAATAATCAGTTCGATGTTTAAAAAAGGCGGAACATGACCTATGACCGAATCTGCCACAGATAACACAAGATTAATGACCGACACATGAACGAATTGAACGAATGTTTTATAAGAACAAAACTTTATTGCATTTCCTTTCACGGGCGGGGCGTGTAACAAAATTACAATTAACATGATTTACAAACTGCATAAATAACACTTCAAATTATTAAATACGACGCCCCGAGACACAACACCAGTTTTACCGTTCCGGTACAGTGTTGCTAGCTTATAAATCGAAAATTCCCATATTTTTTGTTTTGATATCTTGTCGTTAGCGATTTAATGCATCGATGGGTTCAGATTGATACGTATGTTTTTGAAATCGTATTAATTACTAAAGATTTTCTGGTTGTTGTTTTTGGGACACGGACTTTCGTGATTGATTCTTGTAAATAAAGTCCTCAGATATCTTTACATCTCCCGTATTTAGAGGAAAAAGTATGCATAAACTTGGGTCTCCATTAAACTGTCGCTAAACATTGTAATTTATTATTTTTGCAATATCATACCGCGGGAGTGTGGAAGAGACGGTATTCTCCGTCCCTCTCTCAAAGTTATTGGTTTGTTAAAGATTATCTCTACAGTGAAGAGTGCTTTCGATATTGCTTGTTTTACATCGAATATTAATTCTTTGAGAGTGTAAGAAACCCTATAAAGTGCAGTACACGTAAAAAGACAAAAATATCCACTTAATGATCGGAGCTCGACTACTTTGGACTTTAGTGAGGGATCAATATTGCAGAATTAATTTTTTGCAAAGGTTAAGAGATTTTGTCATGAAACTTAAGAATGTTATCCTTTGAAATTCTTTTGTTTTATTTATTTTTAATATTTATTAACGGGGCTTAGTACGAATTACTACAAATAAAATAATGAAAAATATTTTCGTTTTTTTACGGTTAGGTACTTCAAGAGCAAACTATTTATCAGCTTAAATGAAACCATCAAATCTTTACTTTATATTAATCTGTACACCTTCCCGATTAATATTAGCATTTTAAAACATAATCGATATCGCATACGTTGAGTCATTAATCGCTACACTTTATCGAACGGCGCGAAAATGTACACAAATCACACCTCTCAGTCGCCATCTTCTTTTTTACTTTTTTTTTGTATGTGAACCCAACGCACTGAGAACGCGTTCTTCCAGCCAGGGTTTTTTACTTTTTCGCGCCTTTTTGTGTTTTTTTGTTTCGTGTAGACGAAGTTAATGCCGTTTAGGATCAGGGTAAAGGTAACATGTCTTAAGTGCAGCATAAAATGGTAATTTTGTGTAGATGCTCGTGTTTTACGTCCTATTTCTTCACTATAAAGTGTGATCGGTATTCATTAAAGAATTCTGTACAGCTTTATGTTTTTTACTTTGGTATTTGCAGTTTTTTTTTACAGTATTGAAATACGACACTTACCTATAACAGATAAAAGTACTTACATCAAAACTTTCACAAAACTTTCGATCGAGCTTTGACAATTCAAATTTTTAAACTGACATTGTCTATCGTTAGAAGTAAAAGTGCGTATCTTTTCAAAATACCCATGTGCATAATGGCGATTTTTATCAAATATTAATTTATTGAGGCCTTGTTTTTCCAGTGGTCTATTAGCTCTTTTAAATATCTGTAATACTCAACTTTAACCTGTTCCGAAAATAAACCTTATGAGCGTTTTCACCAACGCAAAGCAACACCCAAAAGAATGCTCAAATATTAGAATATATTCTGTTAGAAACTTAGAATTTCAAAAGTTGAAATTCTAAACGCGGATTCGTGCATTGAAAATAATTACAATAATAGCGTGAATCTAGTGTTACTGAAATCGGGCATCATGAGTTTCTTAGTCAGTTTGAAAGATTTGAAATATGCGCATTTAAAATACCTCAACGATATTGGTTCTTTTCTTTTACTATTGATTCTATTATTACTATTATTTTCATTAAATTTCAATTAAAATGTTCCTTTTTTGCCACCGTATAATTATCTACAAGCGTGTTATTCCGTTTGATATTGAGAAACTGGTTAAAATGTTGCAAAACAAGTTTTTTTTGTAAATAATCAAAATTGTGGCATTAAAATTGATTTACTTTTAATTACCACCTCGGGCCAATTAGTTTTTGTGTATTGACAAGTGGAACAAAACGTTATATATGTCTATGGCAACACTCACAACTTTGAAATTAGAATATCAAAAAGTCCGTATGCTAATAAAAGAAATAAAATAGTCATCAATGTTTTACATAATAATATACAAATCAATTTTATTGGTTTCTTTCTATTGCTATTCTGACAGATTCCAATTAATATAAACGTTTTATTGTAAACCTGCTAGAATCTTGTGTCTTTTCACCCAATAAGTATATAATTTATCCTAGCTGTTGCCCGCGACTTCGCACGCATGAGTTTCGGTGATTATCTTGTCCCAAATATCATCGAAATCTGTCCAGTAGTTTAAATGGCGGACTGCAGACATTACTTAACTTAATTTTATTACCAAAATAACAAAACAAAAACAGTTTTAAACATAATTGCATGAAGCAAAATAAAGTGGGTTTTCAAAGAACTAGATTACATAAGTCGTTATAGTTATTTTCATAGTTATTTCGTATAATTGACAGCCAATACCTCTGTTGGATCTGCCCGACTCGTAAAGACAGATTATTATTTTAATTTTTTAATCAATGGGAGCCAGAATATGATGGACTTCCTGCCGTTGTTCTTTATAATACTCTGTTTAAAACCACCAACACCACTTTTTCCATTTCCACCATGAATAAATTCCCAACTTTTGGAAGTAAGCACAAAAATTACAAATGTCCCCAAGGCGCAGCGTTTAAAAGAAACAAAAAGATGTACGTTCGGGAGCTGAAAGTCGCAAACTAGTTTGCATTTTCAATTTTAAGACGATCTAAGTTTTAAGTTCACTTTAAGTCGTTGGAGATTCCATTCGGAAGGGATTTATCGTTAAATGGTTCTGTTGCAGGACGTTTTGGGGGTATTTTGGGTTGGACTTGAGATAGTATGATTTTGGTTACCGCTACGACTCTCCGACACGGTCGCGGGACTGTCTCAACAAGAAACCATGGCCCTGGAATATAAAGGGCTAAAAGAGTTTAAGAAAATCCTCTCACTAGGTGGACTGACGACATCGTGAGGATCGCGGGCAACCGATGGATGCAAACGGCGAATTGTCGTTCGCCCTGGCTATGTTCAGCAGTGGACGTCTTCCGGCTGATGATGGAAGCGCTGAAATAAGAGGAACAGTGACAAGGCATTTCCTCTTTACACGACTGCCCAAAAAAAGGAATGTTTATGATGACAATGATAGCTGCTTTAGAAATGTCTGCTCTTTTTAACTTCACATACATTCGAACTTAGAACTATACGCGAGTTTTTTTTTGAGTCATCTTTTTAATATAATAATTGTCAAATTGAACTAAAAAAGGCCATTTACCACACGGATGCTAAACGCCACATAATAGAATGTGGCCGATGAGAATAAAGGATTTTCTTTTTCTTCAACAAGAGAAATTGATAAATAAAGAGCTAAAAAAAACAATGAACTGGATATAAAATCGTTTTTACCGATTAAATAATTAAAATCATCAGTTCCCATTCCACCATTTTTACCCCATCAGGCAGCGTAGCAATTACTCATCTTTAAATAATTTTAAGCTGTAGCAACCCTAGTACAGGGCTGTTGAACACAAAGTGCCGTGTAACATGCGACTGAATGTCGCTAAGGTGTCAGGAATGTGGTATGCCTGCCAATTAGCGTGGTTGAATGGGACCGGTCCCAATGGCAGATTTTATGTGCCATCCGTGTCGGTGTGGAGGTTTTGTGATGTGATGGAGTAGTTTTTTGTAGATTGAGGTGGTTTTTGATAGATTATTAGATGGCTAGAGACTAGTGATGTAAAAAGGGAGTGAAAGTTTGTGATGGTGGATGGATGGATGATTTTTGTTAGACTTCCACACAAAAATTCCTGTGCCTACGGATTTTCATGTGGTACCTGCAAAGATAGTTTACAATTAAAATTGTCATTAAAGATATTTTATACCGGTATGACGTTCCTCTGGGATTCTGACTTCATAGGGAATAGTTTTGTTGATAAGTATAGAAGAAGGAGACTTATGGCAATGGTCAAAACTAAATTCCGATGACGGCAGGAGAATGATCATCGATGATTTTACGCGACAACATGCCATACAAATTAAGAAGAATGCTCTTAATACGGCTTGATATTGAAATATATTGGCTACCTAAAAAATTAGGTTGATAGATCCTCTACGATCGACTCAACATTTTAAATTATTCTATTATGAAGATCTAAGTTACAAGACATTCTAAATTAATACAAAAGTCAACGAATGGGGTTCTATTTTTTTGACATGATCTACAAAGTCTGTCTATCAGTCTTCAAGACATTAAACAAACAAAGACTCCATATATTCACGACATTTTAATTTCCCGCCGAATTTGACAGCTGTCATCTAATGATTGACGTTCAAGAGAGAACTTTTGCAGGCAAAGGAAAATAATTATGAATCCTATTGCTAGAATATCAGTCTAATATGTTATTACAATGAATGATTTATAGAAGAACTGTGTCATAATAAAATCATCTTTTGAATGAGTAATCATGGCATGCTGTTCAACTTTCTATTTCGCTTGTCTAACATTTTAATAGTGCAACGATTATTATACAGTTGAATCTTTCGCGTATTGTTCAAAATAACTCTTAATGTTTTATATTAAGGTATAAAAACAACTGAAAGTTTTTTTTTAATTAGTGTTTTGTCATAATATTAACATGACATAAAGTACTCTCATGTCAAAATTGTTTCGTTACAAGTGCTACAAAATGTGTGTGTTAGCTTACAAAATGTGCTTTATTAAAAAATGGTTGCAACGTCGCCATCGCATTCTAATTTGTTTTCTCCATTAATTCGGCGTACTTTTTTATGCTGGCAACATTGTTTAATA
Source organism: Agrotis segetum (assembly GCA_036375495.1). Lineage (NCBI taxonomy): Eukaryota > Metazoa > Arthropoda > Insecta > Lepidoptera > Noctuidae > Agrotis > Agrotis segetum. The sequence goes on from JAQSVV010000277.1 coordinate 2,674,229, forward strand.
ATTGCTGGTAATGTTTCCGTTTCACTTTTTAGAACAATTTAAATATTACTCTTGTTATTATTGAAATTACAAATCTGTTTTGAGATAACATCTTTTATCTCTCCCATCTTGTTTTTAGTCAATTACTTTTAATTTGTCGTTTGTTTTTTAGAAAAGCTTTCTAATGTTTCAATTACTGTTTTTTATTCGAAGAGTTATAATCATACAAGAAACAAACGGACTGAATAATTTGTCATGAACTTTCCTCGTTTGTCTTAGGTTTGATTGCCGGGTCGGGCAAAACACTGTCGAGTTTTTATCGAGAATGTCTCAGTAAACTAATATGGATTTATGTCCAGTTACTGGCACAGCAGTTGTAATAGTAATAAGTAGTAATATTTTTCTGGTAGGTATTACCATTTTATAATAAGTCCAGGAAAACATAGGTAGGTAATGTTTGTAGGATATTACCTGTAGTTCTCATTTAAACTTGATTACATAATAATTGACCACGTAAACATGGAATGTATACTTATTTAACTCGTTAATTATGCCTAAAACAAATGTTGTGTGCAACCGATTGAAGATAACGGGTTTCATTTAGTTTTATTGTTGTTGAATACATTCAATATGCGGTTTTCATTTGGAAAATGGAAATAACAATTTCTGTGTCGGTCGATTGATTGGTATAAGCAGAAAAAAACAGTAAAAAATCTTAACAACTTTTGAAAAACCAGAAACGTTTTTCGTAGGATTTTATAATCAACGTAGATATTAATACATGAGCTTTTGTCAATGGCTTCGCCCGCTCAACCCCCCCTCTCCTTCTTTCTAATTGCTTATGTCACTCAGGACCAAAGCAGCTTTCTCCTTGTGAAAGAATCTTTTAAATCGATTCAGTAGTTTTTGAGTTCATTCATTACAAACATACACACACACACACACACACACACACACAAAAAATGCTGTGCTATGCTTATAATATTAGGAAGATTAACATTATTTTGGTTTTATTTCTACTATAAAAATGCGGGTTACATAATCCGAAAATATATTTTTTTAATGCCAAAATGGCCACCCATCCCGATACCGACATGGCCTGCCGCCGCTTTTGTCAGATGCATTTAAAAGTAATAAATATTACAATGTATTTGATTACAGAACGGGGTGTCATCAATTTTAAATTTCGAACGCCACAAATTTAAATTTCGATTCGTCGAATACAAGCACTGGATTGGATAAAAGGTGTTGCCAAGGACGAAAAAGTTCCGAGAGTTGTAGAAAGCGGTAGGTATTTCAAATAGTAGCCAGAGATTTTAACTGACTTTGTAATAAAAGATACTAAATGTTTCAGTGGCATTCCATCTAGTTTTACTAAGACTAAGACTCAGAGACGTAAAAACGATAAAGGCCAACGATAAAAATGACAATAAATTCCCATAAGTTTTTACTTGAATAATGAAACAAATAGATGGGCTATCCTTGTTGAATTTACTGCAAATTTTTAACGTTACATGATTGATTTTTAATAACATTATTATTAAAGAATATTTCACCGAAAAGTGCACTTTAAAATTACACCCTGGCAACCCCAAACAAAATGGATGGCCAAGATGACAGCGAATAAAGTGTCGCCAGAGTTGTTTGTTTAGTATTTGCATATTTTGCGCGTCCTCCTGTTATCCGATACTCAAAATATTCGCGTGGGGAGATTATTTTTACTGTTCTTATATCGATAAATTTTATTTTTGCAAAAGTGATTTTGACGTGTTGTTATTTTGTATGAAAGTGGTGTCGTAAAAGGGTATTATTGGAGGTACTTTATTAGTGTCTTAAGACTTTTATTGGTCGGGCAACATTTTTTAGGGTTCTGCACCGAAGCTGCGAAGTGGTGCTGATAGGAATCTAATCAGATTGTGCGGTCTGTCACCATATTTTAAACTGAAATTAATAGACACTTCACATTTTCATAAAGTGTACTATGACTTAAAAAAAAAAAAAAACAAAATATTAAAATGAAATGAACAATTAAACAGCGATACCGAAGTATTTAATAATCAGTCCGAGAGTTCAGTGAAGACCTTCGTACTTATGGTAGAGGATGACGACATAACGACGCTACTTCAACCATTGTTACTACGATTTTTAAGAGTCGGATTTATGTTTTTAAACTAAACTATGTATTAAAAAAAATGGTCTTTATAGAGCCTGCGGGACTGTCTCATTAGATAACCGTGACCCTGGAACGAAAAGGGCTATTGAAGGACACCCTGTGTGAGTGCACGTCTCCTCCCTCCTGCCCTGCCTTGGGTGGTGAATTCATGATTAAGACCACAAAAACAAAGGTATCCTGCTGGACTGTGAACCGATACTAACATAGGTGGGAAAATAATAAATGGAATAATGATGACATAAAAAAATGTGTTCAATGTTGACCTTGTATGAGTTGGAAAACCCGTAGAGTCCGAGTCCAACTCGATCTTGACCAATTTTAAACTTAATTCTTTCGGCTACCTTGCTTGAGCGCGGAATTGATTCGGAGAAAAAAAGGTTGTTGTACTGTAATCCGTGTTTATGGTCTCTCATCCCATTAGCTCCTTGTTTTTTTATGTTCATTGCTTCATTCTTAGGAGGGAGGTTGAGTAAAGTCGTTTGTGAATCGTCAATGGACTTTGATTAAACTTCGGTATGCTTTCGTGAACAATTGGTTAATTAATTTTGAGATAACGCAAGATGGTGTTGATAAATCAATGTGAATGAGGTTTATTTCCAAAAATAAGTATGTTTTGGGTTTAGAATCGTTGTTCACCTAAAAGGTGGACAGACGTAGGTATCTGTGCAGACCATAATTATGATCGCGATGGATGCAAGTCGCTTCCTACCTACCGGTCTTATTGGGAATCTAAAGGCGCTCCCTATTCACCTGTAATGTAACGTTACAGATTCGACTTTGATGTTACATCACACGCGAATGCTCCCGGTGAGAGAGCGCCTTATGGGGAAGGGCCTGTATTCAGCAGCTATCCAAAACAAAAACATTTTTTACATCGAACCAGTAGTTTGAGATAAGCGCGTCCAACCAAATAAACAAACTCTTCAGCTTTAAAATTTATAAGTAATAAGTAAAAGCCCTTTAATTTCCACACAGATGAGCCTGGTTTATTATAAATGCATATTTAAATAACAGATTTAATTAATGTCATAATTTACTTAACTAAATCGAGGGTATCTTAAGTTAAAGATAAAAAAATGGCTGCCGAAAGGACTTTTAAAAGCGCGCGCTTTTAAATAATTTTTGGATGATCTTAAAATGGCGATTTGATGAGCGAGATGAGATTTTTGATATTCCATATTTGGTAAGACCTGAAGGCATTTAGTTAATTAAAGCATATGCATTTAGTAAGCATAATAATTAGCCCACTTACAATGTTCCCACTGGTGAGACACGACCTTTTTCAGTTCTGGTCCTTAGTTTAAAAAAAAGTTGCGCCCCCACACTACAAACTCTTTTCTCTTGGGTGAGTTAACAAACATTCAGACTCACATACACACAAACCCAGATCTGGAACAACTGCTTACAGATCATGCAAATATTTGTAAGGAGTGGGAATCGAACTCGCGAAACTCCACAGCAGCCAAATTGACTTGAATCTTTTTGACAGTTTTTATCTTATAAATTAAAACTAAACCTAATATGTAGGTAGAAGATACGTTTAAACAAACAAAAAAAGAGTTTATAAGACTACAACGGAGTTCGTATGCAAATTTTATCTTATTTTACTTCGTACTAAACTTACGTCCCACAAAATTATTATAAACATGAAAGCTTGTTTGTATGAATGTTTGCTACTCTTTCAAGCAAAAACCACTGGACAGATTGGGATGAAATTTGGTACATAGATACTTTATAACTTAGATTAACACACAGGATAGTTTTTATACCGATGTTAACTTCCAGATAGATAATATCCCAGTTGTAATGGGCGAAGTCGCACAACTTGCATCACATATTGATATGACATCCAACACCACAGGCATCTACGGCACTTGCACAGTTTTTATGTCTTGTGACTGGGACTGTAGCACTATAACTTTTTAGTGTTTAAATGATTTTTATTTGTCTATGATAATTCAAAAGTGCCTGTAACTGGCCTACTTGAAATAAATGCTTTGATTTTGATTACAATTTATGAAGCAGATCCGAAGATATTTTTCATACTTAAAATAAGCGACACCATTTTGTCCTACATATGTAATTGCCTTTGAGTTCTCAAAATCAAAGTATAAAACTTATAAAAAGCAAAGTATAAGTTACATATTCATTTATTCAGATGTATATAATGCAAGATAGTGTAAATCAATAAATTGTTCTCGAATGCAAACGAGGGGTATGAGCGACTAAACTTATCTTGGGTCACTTTAAAACTCTTTTATTAGGGTTCCTTGGATAATCAAGATAGTATTTTTAATAGTCATTTCAGAAAATGGTTTGAAAAAAAACTTGCAACTTTTCGTAGGCATTTACACAAACTGTATCTGAGAAACTGATAAGTAGTAGTAGTAGGATTAAGATATGTAACGTGGTTTGGCAAAAAATCGTAAGAACGTAAAAAAAAACTTATTTTAATTGTAAAAAATTAAATAGTTCTTACGGGGTCAAATATTAAGGCTATTAAATGATGAAAATAGGCTAAAAGTAGGATCAAGAGGCGTTAATAATATTATAATTATAATAAATATTTTTGGGACACAGGCGTCAATGCGTTTCGTGGGTTTGATTGCTGCACGGTACAAATAATTTGTATGATTTACAAGTAGTTTTGTTTGTTTGTATGAGAAGAAATTCCTATAGTTAGGCAACCAAAAAAAAAGTATTTAATATTGGCTCGGAAAACATGGCTAGAGAGCAGTGGCCCAGTGGTATCGGTTCTGACTTACGAGTTGTAGGTCGTTCGTTCTAACCCCGCCAGGCGCATTAGGTACTTTGTTTAATTTATTTCATCACCATTGTTCTCAAAATGATGAAAGAAAACATCGAGAGGAAACCGGCATGTCCTAGAACCAAAAATTCGAAGACATGTGACATCTACCAACCCGCGCTGCCCGCGTGGTGGTGGTGGATTATGGTCCAATCTCTCTCACAGAGAGAAGGCCTGTGTCCCAGCAGTGGGAACATTATAGGTTGATGATGATGAAACATGGCCAGAAATTTCCCAAAATAGAGAGGTTTGGTAGAAAAAAGGAGATAAAATTTCCCAGCAGTGGGACACAGAAAAGCCAGTAAAAAAAACATACGGAACCCAGTCTCATTCTCCAACCCACAGCCCATTATTGAACGTTTTTGGTGCCGAATTCTTATCTAAGTCACTTTATTAGCTATCAGTTATCGTCCATATTGGACGTCAAACTCATGTCGGTACCTTGAAGTGATTATTTTGGTACTTTATTGACGGTATTAGACATTCATTGTGAGGTTATGGGTTCGATTACCTTTTGAAAACGAGAGTGATCGCGGACTCAAAGGAAGAATGTTTTTTTGAATGATTTGGAATTCGGATTGTTTGTTTTGAAAGTAGATACTTATAGTTTTTTTTAATACTTTACTCTAGGAACACGCAGAGAAGTGTCTAGCTACCTGTACGAGAACTTCTGGTTGCAACCGTGACAGCAAGACTCACTAGTGGACTTTACAACATTTATAGTAATAAACGCCTAGACCCAAGCTAAGCAGAGCCTATGTTATGGTTACTATACAACTGATAAACATACTTATATACAGGGTGAATTTTTCAAGTGGGCGTGGATGGCTATTTTCGAAACTATGAGGAATATCGAAAAACGTTGAAAGGAGTCTCGAGGCCGATTTTGAATAAAACTAAAACTGCATCATTGGATTTTAGAAAAGTCTATTATCCTGGCCAGGAATCGAACCCGCTGATTTTGGAAAAAAAATCGCACCCTGTATTATTACACCATTCGATAGTGTTGCTAATAAGGATCAAGTTCTGGGAAGTAATCATGTACGGAAAACTTAAGGAAAACATGTAATTACAAAAAAACTGATCAACCATCAAGGCAATATGGGTATTTGAAACATCAATTAACATTTCTTTAAAATAATAATGTTATTTTTAGTTCAACTCCATAATTTCGTATTGCTAAGTACAGTGGGATTGTTGAGACGTCAAATCCAGTGAAACATGGATAAATTTAAATTTTATTAACTTCGAATAAATTATGGCTCAGTAGAAGTAAAGTAACATGGAAAAATAGCAATTTCATAAAAATCTGCTATTTCCTTAGGTTTGCCATATATGATTACTTCCCAGAATTTGATCCTTACCAGCAACACTGTCGAATGGTGTAATAATTTAGGGTGCGATTTTTTTTCCAAAACCAGCGGGTTCGATTCCTGGCTAGGATGATTGATTTTTCTAAAATCCAATGATGCAGTTTTAGTTTTCGTCAAAATCGGCCTCGAGACTCCTTTCAGCGTTTTTCGATATTCCTCATAGTTTCGAAAATAGCCATCCACGCCCACTTGAAAAATTCACCCTGTATATATGGGTGACTGGTAATTAGTGTACGATACTTAAACATGTGATTGTGCTGAGCTGTTCAGTACGTTAAGCAAACATAAATGTACTGAACAGCTGATTTTTTTTCGCGTTTTCAAGTTTGTTCCCATGGTAAAAGTTGTTGGTTATCATGAGCACAACCACGTGTTTAAGTATCGTATACTAATTGCCAGTCATCCTATGTATTGGATGGACTATCCAACACGAAAATTGTGAAACTGTCAAATAATAATATTATTAAGCACTTGCTAAAAAGCTTGTGTCCATCAACTGCGTAGCGCGTCTTTTTCCACGTGCGCCTCATGGTATTGTCAACAAGCTGGCAAAAGCTTGCCAAGGTCGGAGGACGTCTTAAATGATACCGTGAACCCGGAACGCAAAGGGAAACTGAAAGAAGGTGGATATAATTTTTGTCATAAAGAGTCAGACCGTCTTTTCATAAAGCCTCCGGCCTTGCTGGACTCATTTGATGATTTTATCAACAAAAAAAAAGTTTATTTTTTTCCGGGTTATACTAAACACAAACCCCTTCTACACGATCAGACACGACCGCCCGACAGAGGTGACCTTGGTCCGGTGGGTGTGAAAATCTACCGTGTAGACGTTGGTCGGACGACCAAATATGAGTCAATCGACCTTTGGATGACCTTGGTCGGGAGCGCATCCGTCCCGACAGGCTGCGTCCGCGGTCGGACCCGACCGTCAGTCGACAGCGTTCCAGACTATTGACACGACCAAGGTCACCTCTGTCGGTCTGATCGTGTAGAAGGGGTATTACTACCACTAAATTCTTGTTTCATTCGATTGGTGAGACCTGTGGAATGGAACTAATTGAGGAGTTCTATTGATTTTGCCGCGTACACAAGGAAAATATTTAAAAATATATTAATTTCCTTATCGGTCAAATATTTTTACCAACTTTAAATGTCATATACAACAAAGAGCTCCCACAGACGAGACGAATGGTCCTGGGGTGGTATTACAACGTCTTAAAACCAGGATTGTTCCAGTGAGTGAACGAGATGGTGCTAGACGACTTGAATAGCTCTGTCACTTTCACTCGCCGGAACAAGCCCGGTTTTAAGACGTTATAATACCCCCCGGTGGCCTACCATGACGTCTTAAAGCGGTAGTAATTCCAGTGAGTGAACGAGATGGCGCTAGACTACTTGTATAACTATGTCTCTTTCTCACACTGGAATTACTGCTGCTATGAGACGGCATAGATACTTATAGAATAGCCAGCGTTTAGTGATCACCTCGTCTCTTTTTATTTTCTTTTTACGAGTATTTCAGTGACATTTTTGCCACCGACTTGTTAAAACGAAAAATATTGTTTGTATTAGGTAATTATTATCAAACTATGGTTTTTTGTTTTGTTTTTTGAAGTTGAAGGAAAAGCAAAGGTATGAGTCGCTATAGAGTACACGTATACTACAGTTATAATGTACAGTTTCGATAAGTGTCAGTTGTAAATAAATATATAAGTAATAGCTCGTAGCGTAAAGTCGCGCGTGTGAAGGCAGCCTTTAGGAAGGAAGAGCAGTACGCAGTAAGTAGCAGTACTCCGGCAGTCAGCGTGCTCGATGCTACGCGTCTGAGTCACTGCTGCCACCATCATGAGTTGCTCCTGCTTGCTTGCACGTTCGTGCTCGCATGCACGGTCTGCTGGCGTGCTCGCTTCGCTCGTGATCGTACTGCTTCTGATAGCTGCAGCCGCCGACTACAATTCCAGTTGTTACCAGCTGGAAAAAAAGACCGCTGATCGTGAGTGATTTAAATACTACTATTAAAATTTATTGCTTCATTGACCGACCCTGTCGAGAGCGTTACGATCTCGCCAATTTGGAGATCTCGCGAGATTGAAACATTTTTTTTTTTCTTGCAAATAATCACAATATTTGAATAAATTAGGAAAAAATAATAAAAATCATGGGTATTATAAGACAAACATTTAATTTTACTTTCACGATTTTTTCAATAGACTTTTATGCATCGAACATTGACGTATTATCTGTCTATATTTTTATTTAATACTTAAACTTATTTGTAGTAAATTTTGACGTTAGTATCTATTAAATAACAATTGTCAGACTCTACCACTGGACGTTTTTATGCTTGACAGCAATCTCGGTAGACAAGCGAGATCTCGCCCTTTTTTTGTCCGAGATTAATCTCGATAAAAATACCGAGATCTCGCGAGAACGAGATTGCATTCCCATAATAATATTTAAGTAATCAAAATGTTATGAGCGCACAAAACGTGAAGACCAGAAAATGTCCTACGTGGGACTATTGCTTTTAGGCTGTATCATAGTCTAAAAAAACAAGGTCTGACACTCCCGCAGTGACACATGTTGACGTCACTTTTCAGTTGCCAGTTAATTGCAACAAAATACGAAAATAAGGAAACATTTTTTGTTAAAAAAAAAAAAAAACATTTAAATTGTATTTAGCATAGCAAACGATACAATTCAATACGTATACCAACAGAATTGTTAAATAAAACCACAGCGTTTTATCGTATTCGCTTAAGTAATAAATGCGCTTAGGGAGTTATAGCCACACACTACTGGTAACACAGGAACGGGCTGTGTCATTGTCATACCGCCATTTTGTCGTGTATCGCTATCCTTGTTTTATGCGTATGCCTGTCTCGCTCAGTGACTGTGGAACCAGCGGCACTCAAACATTTTTATTTGTGAACGTCGAAAAGTTTCTATGTTATCTTTTATCCTAGGATGGATAAATAATGCTTTTTGTCACTGAAAATCTACTACGCTGAGGTAGGGGATGGAAGCCACGTGCAAAAGTTAGCAGTAATGTAATAATTAGGTCAATGTTTTATTAGGTAAAATTTCCCCAAACTGTAAAGTTTGAGAACCAGCAGATAGCGATGATGACGTAGGCTTGTGTCACCCACGTGACCACTGTGTTTCGGAGTGCCATACCTGGCGAAGTATATTATTATACCATGGGCTGTATCTGTGTGTGCGGGGGGGTTGATGACGCGTGGCGCTGTTTGTTTATCTAGCTGTCACTTTTTTTCTTATTACGTTTTATCAAGCTATCCTTTTTACTTGTAGTGAAATGTAATGTGTGAATAAAAAAGTGTGTATGTGTGCTGCCGCTCGGCGCGGAACAGTTTATTCTGTTGTTTTGTAAGTGTATAACATAACAATATCTGTATATTAGAATATCATTGCATTCCCAAATGTTTTCTTATTTTAACGACTAATTATTCTTTTCTATGTGATTATTATTGTTAGTACGAGATTTCGATAACTTGAACGTACCTAATATTATTTTATTTCTTAGAAATCCTACCTCATTTTGCGGGTTACAAAAACTTTCCTTGTTTCTAGCGATAACAAGCTACAAATGTATGCAATTAACGTGAATTATTTAATTTTCCTCTAAGATAAATATTTAGGATATTTATGCTTTAATATTAGTTATAACTGCCAACTTCCTTCCGTCACCTCGGCAGCCTTAACAAACCCTATCTATTTCTGTACCGAATCTCATCAAAATCGGTTCAGTAGTTATACAGAATACTTGCACTTCGCCCGAGACTTCGCGCGGGTTTCGAACTTCTTTTCTGTATTTTTTTACACCTGGCCCTTCATTGGATGAGATAATTTAGGAAAATCTAAATAAATATCCAACAAATATTATATTGAGAATCCAAACGCTTGTAGTACAGTCACGAGCAATAACATGTATACATTAAACAAAATTCAAACGCAATTTACTCGTAAAATGAGAGTTTCTTCTTTATACTAAGTACTTTTTCATATATAAGTACATATTTTTTTAATGATAGGTTCGCGTTTGATCACTATCATAATGGTATAGCTTCCAAAATAGAAGTCTAATGAAAAGGCAAAAGTTTAATCAATGTGTTGGCAGAACATCGCTTTTGAATACTGCTTAGTGTATACATACTATTGCTCGTGACTGTACCCATATTTTCATACAAACCATCAACTCCAAAAACAACCCCTTAGGGGTGAAATTTCGTAAAATCCCGTCTTAGGTAGCACCTACGTCCTAAAAAGAATCCTTAAGCAAATGATACTCCTAGCACTTGTAGTAACGAAGTTTCATACAAACCATTAACCCCAAAACCAACCCCGTAGGGGTCAAAATTATTTTTTATTTATTCCCGTCTTAGCGAGCACCTACGTCCAAAAAGGAACCTCCAAAACTAGTAGTTAGGGAGCAGCCCCATGTCGCAATTCTTGAGATTTGCAATTTCTACTAACTAACCTTTAGGTACTATTATTATTCTGTGCTAAAAATGAAAATTGTCGTTGCTACTACGAATAATGATGCCGTTTGATGACTCGACGTCGTCGTGGCGTTGTTTTGTTTTTCATCGACCCTTATCGCACGTTTTATGTCATGTGTGGTAGTGGTATGGATGATTTTCATTTGTAGTTGGAATCTGTCGGATTGCGTCGAATTGCGTCATGGGGTCACTTCCTTAGGCTGCTTTTCCACCAGAGATGCGCTATGCTACGTTGCTACGGATGCGTTTGATATCCGCCAATCATATTCATTGTGTGTGGGTGCTATGTAAACAAATGAATATGATTGGTGGATATCAAACGCATCCGCAGCAACGTAGCATAGCGCATCTCTGGTGGAAAAGCACCCTTAAGGCGGGTCCAGACATGTATCATTTACCCGATCCGATCATCGTATCCGTATCGTCGACGCGTATCATGATCGCATATGTGGACGGGTACTGATATACGTATCATGATACGGGATCTCGATACGGCCCGTCCCATGTCGTGTCGGTTTTTGTCCGAACATCAAAGGTGATACAGAATTGTGAAGACTTGATACGGGGCTTGATACAATACGCAGATACGGATACGGTGATCGGATAAGGTGATAGGATCGGTCAAATGATCATGTCTGGACCCGCGGCTTTAGTTGTTGCAATGTTCGGTGTGTGTGAACAGGGGTGTCGCGGTTGGGATGGCGCAGGGTGTCGTACGTCGGGCTTGCAGTCAACATAACGTTGCTGTGGGGCAGCGAGGCCGCGCACGCCGCCGCCGCGCTCCTGGCCACAGAATTACGCTACGTTCGTCGGTATCGAGGAGTGCGTTTGCCTCGCGAGCGCACCCCGTTCAACACCACCGCGCTCGCCGAAAACGTTCCCTTTTACATGAAACTCAACTATAGCGAGTATGTACTATGTATACATTAAAGTTCGGCCGTTCAGAGAATGCGTTCCTGACACCTATCAGTTAGTAAATGTATTTGTCATAAAATTATAACATTTATTGATTATTGATATTATTATAATAATGTTGTTTTAATGCTCATCAATTGTTAAAACGGTAAACAACCGGCAAAAATATTTTTATCGTAACTGCAACGCCATTACAAAGTTACGTCGTCAGTTCAATCGCGACGTATCAGGAACGCATTCTCTGAACGGCCGAACTTTAATGAACCCCCATTTAAGGCCCTTGGTCCACTATACGACTCAAGTTTCCGATACCTTACGACTTCAGTATCCAGGCGACTCTCGCAATAGAAATGCATATACGTTCGTACACATGCACGCGACGCGCGACGCCAATCGCGCGTGTATCTGTCAGACTTATGTGTCATCGTATGCGGTGTTTGACAGATCAAGATGGTTCATAGCTATAAGTTATGTGTCAGATCTAATCAGTCGTATGACTATCTGAAGATCATCAGTTCATTTCCTATTTGTCAAAAGGATCTCACAGAGGCCTCAGCACAAGATTTTTTTGTACTTTACCTACAGCTTGCTTGAAAGAAGTATGTACGGCGTTTATTGTACGATACATGAAAAAGCACCTCTAGTGTTGCATGACCATTGAAGGAACTAATTTTACCCATCAAATTAACGTCAAAGTTCCCGTTTACCTACGTTACGAAAACGTGAAAAGTTGTTTGAGGTCTAAGAACACAACCATTTTTATTTATGTCCACAGCAAGAACACTGATAAATAAATAAGTATAATCCACAAGAGACATGGTAAATTTTATAATAATTATGTTGTTTTTTAGATTTATAATAGACTTATCTACGGTATGGGAGCCGACGACGCCAAGAAAATGGAGGCCGCTACAAACGCAGGAACCCGGGCTGGCGGGACCACGGCTTGCTGAGTTTGGGCCGAGCCGCGTGCCTGCGTGGCGCCACTTATTCGCGTGGTTGGCGCCGCACGTGCGTGAGCGCACCGCGTGTACGGACCATGTGCGCTGGACATTATACGACAACTCAACTCTTGCAGATTGTGAGTTTCTTGATCCAGAGAATCCAAAGTAAGTTACACACATAATATTATGGTGTTTTCTTTAATGTACCTATTTTGCTAGCCCGATAGCGACGTGATAAGTTACTGAAAATAAAGCTACTGCATTGTTTAGAAAAAACATTTACAACAAAAATTTGTGCTGAGCATGTTACACAAAAAAGATTTCCAACTCAGCATTTGCTGGGTGATAGACACCCCAAAAAAAAAGCATACTATGTCCTAGCAGTGGTAACTTTTTAAACTGATTCTCTCTACATCTCTATTTTACATGTTCCTTTTAAAATTCACAATCAAATTGCCTCAAAATAGTCTTCAAATTACACCGAACTACCAATCAAACTACTGACAGTCCATCTAAAAGTTTGGAATAATTGCATTCGATTTCTACGACCAATTCTTTGTTCTCACAATATTTTTTTTTTTAGAGACAACCAGCTCGTGGTGTATGTCTTCGATGAAGACAACTGCGAAGATATGCTACTTCAGTGTGCCAACGAGTTCAAGATCCCGATACGCGTGCAGCGACGAAGCCGTGTTGGCTTCGAAAATACTATGCTCGGCGATGGTCGCTCGTTTCTGTTCCTGGACTACGATATGTGGGAGAAAACTCCGGGCGTGAGACTCCTGAAGACCCCTCGCTGCGACTCTAATAATTTCAAATGCACACTACAACTAGATAACGCCGCTGCAATACGCGTCGCCGATACTCTTCTCCTCGAGACATTCGCGCCTCAACTTTTTAAATTAGCCTTTGATTTTCAACCACCACTAGCTGCTTTGAAGCTGATTCTTGAACGACAAGCTAGCGGAGTAGACATCGAAGAGGCAGCATGCGAGTGGGTCTTAAAAAACAATAGCTATATGATTAGTGAAGAAGATAAACAAAACTATGATATTATCACTTACGATGTATTGGTATATCTTTGTGACGGGGATTCAGAAAATGACTTCTTCAAGAATCTTTTAAATATTGCTCGGGAAGAATTACAGAAACATACGGTACCACATGAATGGATTTTAGTCATAAAACCTGTCGTTATTAAGTGTTCTATCCCGGACAGTATGAGCAGTAAGTTGGAGGTGCACAAATCTTCACATAGCTTCTACAGGCTACTGGGCGCAGTGTTTCTAGCAGCGGAGGGTGCAATGGCTTTGAAGGCGTCGTCAGTCGCGGTGGCGGCGTCTTCAGTGGCTGACGCCAACAACTTGCCGCTGATTTTTGCGGGTATGGTCCCAGAAGAAGGCACGGCTGCTCTGAACGCCACTTGGCGTATGACCTCCCGCCCGCGTCACATCGCGCGCGCTCTTCTCCATTTCGTTCGCAAGTCGAACTGGACCCGCGTCGCCGTCTTATCCCAGCGTACGAAGATAGCTGAAGAGTACTACGATGCACTGAAACACGAAACGGAAATTGTTTTCCGCGAATTTAAAATTTCTGTTCATGTAACGGAAAAAGAAGCTCAGAAAACTTTACAAGAGTTAGAAGGCGTAAATGCACGCATTGTGTTTGTTAACGCGGATTCAGGAGCTGCCAGCACAATAATTGCTGCAGCGGCCTCGGCTCATATGGGCTACGAAGACGGCTTTGTATGGGTAGTTCGCGACTGGCAACAGACAGAAGTTGCTTGTAGAACTAAGCACTTCATGGTATCTTCCTGGATTCGAGGGTTGGAGGACATCCCGCCAGGGGAAGGCAATTCCTCGCTGCAAGCTATACTGAATGATCTGAGCCAGGGACAGCCATGGCCGCCTCGCGCTGTACCGCTTCTGGATGCACTAGTCTCACTTGTAATCAGCTACAAAGACTATTTCCAACAATTCCCCAACATGAAACAAGACCTGCATAGCGTTGAAATGATAAAGTGAGTAGTAATGATGGTAGTTAGTTAATGATTTAATTGATCTTAATTCATAAACTTATTTTGACCTGAAAATTATAAAGATCTAAAACCAAAATTAATATTTATTGGGAAATCTCTCTCTATATCAATGGGCCGACTTAAACATTTTGTTGTTTAGTTGACTCGTGAATTCTTTCCAAAATACGGTCCATGGCTTGCATTACTTGGTCACCTTCACTCTTATTTACGCTGCGCTGTTTAAGAAGGATTTTAAAACATTTAAAAGAGGGGTCGTGTCATGAGGCACTAACTGTATGTGTATAATCACCTTATCTTTATTAATCGTTACAGGTTTCTCAAAGACATTCTTATTAGAACGCCTGTGACAAGCGTCAGTCAGAAACTTCATTTTAAGGAGCGCTCCCTTGAAGAGATATTCGTGTTCTTGGACCAGTGGTGCGGCGGCAACTTCACGCAGCGGCTGGCGAGGTGGCGTGTGAACGCGACTGATGGCGTGGTGCACGCCACGAACTACACGCCACCTGAAAATCTTCCACTCAATGACGGCGCCTCGCGCTGCTACTGGCGCACCGGCGATTCCTTCTGGCCTACTTGTCACGATGTTGCAAGCACCCTCACGGTCGTGTTCGTCGTGCTGGTACTCCCCGCCGCGCTTCTGGTGCGTTGTGCGGTACATCGTCACTTCAGGCGTTTGCTTCAGCAGCAGCAAATCGAAGTTATCGCGCAACGCCGGCACGTGGCTGCCAAGTTGACTAAGTACCTAGTGGAGCGCACTGCGCTGGAGCTGCACAAGGAGCTGGGTGCGGGCCGCTTCGGTAGTGTACGCCTGGCTCGGCTGCGTGAACCCGGACGAGCCCCGCGCTACATCGCCGCCAAAGCTCTTCGTGGGAACGTATCGGCCGCTGAGGAAAGCGAGTTCCTCCGTGAGGCATGCATGATCGCTTCTCTTGAGCACGCTCACATCGTGCGTCTGGTCGGCGTGTGCATCATGGACGGGCCACCACTGGTGCTCATGGAGCTTGCTTTCTTTGGAGATCTGCTGGGCTACCTGCGTGAGCGGCGGCACTTGGTGGAAGACGGAGGTTCGGAGGCGAATCACGGCGAGGCGGAGCACGGCGAAGCGGAGCACGTGTCGGCCGCGGCGCTGACGCGATTAGCGCGCGAGGCGGCGGAGGCACTGCAATACCTGGCTTTACGTGGCGTGGTGCACCGGGACGTGCGCGCTGCCAACTGCCTGGTGGACGTGCGGCGGTCGCTGAAGCTGGCTGATTTCGGCATGGCGCGCGATACGGTGGGAAGCGTGGACGGCGCTCCCGAGTACGCGTGCCGACGCCGGGGTATGTTCCCCATACTGTGGATGGCACCCGAAAGTCTGGCGCATGGCGTGTTCTCAGCCGCGTCGGACGTGTGGGCGCTTGGCGTGCTGCTGCTGGAGCTGGTGACGCTGGGCGCGCGGCCCTATGGCGCTATGTCGCCACTGCGCGTGCTGGAGTACGTGACGGCTGGCGGCTACCCGCCGATGCCGATGCATGCCACGCCGCAGACGTAAGTACAGAGCATACGTGAAGTGGCGTGAGTCGCGGGATGTGCGGGCCTGTGCTGACTGACAGTGTTGCAGGCGCGGGCTGGCGCGGCTGTGCTGGGCGCGCTCGGCGGAGCGGCGCCCGAGTGCAGCGGAGGTGGCGGCATACCTGGCAGCGTGGCCGCTGCTGTTGCGGCCGGCGCCGCTGAGCGAGCGGGACGAGCACAATGACGCTGACAGCGACTTTGGGGAGTCTCCCTCGAACGGGCTGCTGCCGCGCGACTCTCCTCTGCACTCCCTTGATGAACTCGATGGTCTCGTCGCCACTCACTGACGTATGCAAGTAAATACAGTTCAGCATATTTTATCAAACGAGAGCAAAAATTTAAATAAAAGAGAAAACTTTTTGTAGTAAGGCTGCAGGAGTTTAACCCGACTGTTCAAAAGCTTTCGTAGTTTGAATTCACCACTATGTGCCCTGCCTGACACAACGAGAAGGCGTGTCAGAGACCTCATTGAAGATGGCAGGATGAGTAACAAACATCCATCCATCCAGACATCTAAAAACTTTCGCATTTTTATTTTTACATAATTGTGTAATTCAAATTCAAATTCTTTTATTTCAGGTAATTACCCATAATTATATACATACATTGGATTAATTTAAATAAAAGTAATGTATAAGTAATGCTATGTGATGCTTTTGATTTTATTTCAATTAGTGAATTTTTGTTACAGAATTGAAAAAAGATGGTCGTTGCGGCTTCAACGCGACAGATGAAACAACCAAAGCCTAGTTAGTATATCTACGTTTACTGTTGTATTAGAGAACACCATAATTTAAGTCATTTAATTTATGCCAGTAGTAGTTTAATAAATTCATAATATAAACGTTCAAATGTTTCTTTTACTGTTCTAGCTGTTTTTTTACATCAAAACATCTTTGCGTTTGTTAGTAAAATTAAAAAAGCAAACACTATTTTAAACTTCTAAGGACTAATTCTGAAATTTATACGTCCTAACGGGATATCTTCTGCAATTCATCATTGTTTAGAGCTCTCGATGTAAAGCGACAAGCAAGAGGGTAGACAGATTTGTCTGCTCCTAACAATATATTTTCATCCACCCACATTGACCAGTCAACCCGCGATCATGGCGCTTGCAACAGCGCCGACATAAAAACAGTGGCTAATTTACACATTAGTACTCCCAAATAGTTAAATATCGTTCAATTTATAAAATCAATTAAACTATAGAAATATAAAAATACTGAATTAAAATGAAACTAAATTATTTTAGAGCATACATACTTGTTACTTATAGGTACACATAGGTACTTGTTTTCGTGGTGAATAAAGTTTGTGGCAAGCAGAGGCGGCTCGCCCTAAGGAGCGCTGGTGCAGTGAACTCCCTTCCATAAATAATTATAATAAAATTTTACTCCATAATTTCATTACTATTATTATTATTTAAAATCTATTGTAAAAAACGACTGTAAATACCAATTAAAAATAATACCTATACACATTAGGAAGTATCCCATACATCATCATTTTTGTAGGCAACGCGCGAAGCGGAGCGCTCACGATTGCGCTCCAATGAAACAAAATTCAGTATACGAAATCCAACAGGAGTGAAAGAGAAATTTCGCCACAGGCCTGCAAGTGAAACAGAAGATTTTCTATGAAGAAATAGCCAATTCTGGAGCGCCGCTCACGCGACGTTGCCGGACGGTTTGACCACATGTTTTACTGCCCGAGCCCGCCCGCACATTAACAATTGCGCGCGGTGTTGCCTCTCTGATAGCAACAAACTTGAACAAACACTAGAGGAGTCACCCAGAGTTAACTGAGATGCCAGTTGTGTGCGAATGTAATTTTGGATTTTTTAAATTAATAATCACTTAATACGTGTTGAAATAGACTGTACTTATCAGTTGTTGTAGTCTAACTAGTGAGTGTTAAATTGGACAATTATAATGTTTTCTTCTCTTTCTCTGAATCTTTCAATGAAGATGAAAGAACATTCACAATCTCGCTACCATTTGTTGAGTGAACTACAATTATCGTCTATGGGACGACAAGACATTCGTAAAGCACTAGATTCCGCGTACCGAATTCAATGACCGTGTCGACGAAAACAGGCATATTTTACGAAGGTTTATAGATTCTGTAGGATTTTGTGGCGCATTTCAAATTCATTTGGTTCACACCAAAAAGACAGACGCATGCATTTTCTCTATAAGTAATTGTGTTTAAAATAAATTGCATTACAACGCTGTGTATTTTAATTGTTTTTACCTTTTGTACCACATTTACAGCCAAAAAATTAGGAATTTTGACTTTGACTTTTCAAGTGAACACCCATACAATTTTGTCACGAGCCGCCTCTGGTGGCAAGTTCTCAACAATCCGTCGAAATATCGGGAGCTCAAAACACGGAAGATATCCAGTAAGTGACAATTTAAATTTTGTTTTTTGTTTTTTTTTTTTACTGTCTGCCTACAATTGGGCCATGATTAAAAAATCCCTCAGAAGCATCCATTAGCTCCTGTTACGAACAATCGGCAAGGGTGGCCAAGGCACGATTTTATTTCTTTCAAATAATACAGATTTTGGCCAATTTTTCTAATAATGACAATGAAAAATAATGGGTGATTATAGCAGACCGCACACATGAAAACAAAAAACAAAATAGGCGAGAAAGCGGCAATCCGATCTATGCTCATTTAATTTTATATTTATTTAGCTAATCATTCATATTCTTATTTTTACTTTTTTTGTATTCGTAATGAAAAACATAGTATTTTGGGTAAAAGACTTATTTAGTCCCTCGATTAACGCACTCGCTTTTCTCGAGCTTCAAATCAGGTCTCGTGAGCAAATAACTCACTTTCACCCCTAGGACAACAATGTACTATTTTCGTCCTCTGTCCGTATTAGAGCAACGGAATTCCTTTAACATTGCAAATAGCCTTGAAGAAATGATACTTTCAATTAAATTCCCTGAATAATGGAAGAGTTATAAA
Source organism: Agrotis segetum (assembly GCA_036375495.1). Lineage (NCBI taxonomy): Eukaryota > Metazoa > Arthropoda > Insecta > Lepidoptera > Noctuidae > Agrotis > Agrotis segetum. Next base: position 2,693,509 of record JAQSVV010000277.1, read on the forward strand.
TCTCGGCACATCTCCTCAAGATCAATGCTGTTTAGCAATAATGGTATTTCAATAATCTCCGGCCGGTCCGCAGATTCGATGCGCGTCCCATCCGCCATTAGCTGTCAGTGGAAATTAGTTACGCGTAGGGCCACCATATCTCGCTGATTACACAGGATAAGGCCTGAATTCTAGAAGTTGTACATAACCTTTCATACATGGGAGCAGGCAGGAACTGCAGACCATTCAACTGTACGATTCTTAAATAGAACGATGTTTTGGTCACCATCCTTGATATTTTAATCTTTGGCGAAAATCATTGAATACTTGTTTTTTCTTTTTTGTAACACTCAATACAAAAATATTGAGATATCACGTCATAAAGTTATCCCTGTATAAAACAAAGAATTGTGTTTATGTTCTCTACCATAATTTTCAACCTCTTCGCGGGCGACTTGCATCCATCTAGGATCCTGAATTCAGGACAATATTTCATCGAAATAAACATTTCGAAAGATGTCATACATATTATTTGCATTTACAAAAAAAAAAACCGCACCTTGTTAATTATACAAAAACATGGCAACCCTAGGGAGTTTCTTGCACGTTCTTCTCCATAGAGATCTACTTCTTGGAACGTGCATCTACGGTACTTTCACAGTTTTTATGTCTTGTGTCTGGGACCGTAGCACCATAACTATTTTTATACTTGTTTTATTTTATGTCTTTTGACAATTCATAAGTGCCTGTAATTGGCCTAGTTGAAATAAACGATTTGATTTGATTTGATTCCTATCAACGGGTGCCATTAAATTTGTCCGACAGTGTAATAAAATGTCACACTGACATATACATTACTGTATTCAGTGGATATTATTTTGTTTTATACCTGTTTTGTCGTACAAAAAGCTTAATATTGTGAAGTATACGAAATTATTTATTTGCTTTAAATTCGATAGGGGGACAAAATGCAAGAAATGGGAGATATTTCGATTTAATTATTTTTTTACATAGGTACACACAAAATTTAATATTTAACTTGCATGTCGAAAACAATACATTGAAAGGGTTTTTATTTATCACATCCAGGGCGGGACCGGAGGGACTGTCAGACTCGTACCTACTGACAAATTCACGGTGATCCTTCAAAAGCCATTTACGCTCCAGGGCCACGGTTACTTGATGAAACAGACCCGCGACCTGGCGAAATCGCCTATGTTTTATTTAGATCCTTTGCTAAAAAAACGGAATTTCCAAGCAAAATTCTTCAATTTGTGAAGGCGTGAACCCTCGGATTTCGCAGTTGCGATTGAGACCAATGAGACCGTTAGTTTCGCATGTAAGTAAAGATATTAGGTAATACCGTGGTATTTAAAATAAATTACGGACATCAAAATGGGCAGTACGTACAATGGCCGGTGTTCTTTGTGTGGGCATCACATTGTGAGGTAACATGGAGTTAACTTTCACTGGAAGAGATGCGTTGTCATGTCGCTTTGAAATACATATTTTAATTGTAAGTGTAAATGGCGAATCGTCAATGAAATTCGAGTATAATTGTCTGGCCAGTTTTACTTCCGCGATCTGTTAAGCGAAGGATGATTGTGCAAAAAAATGCTTTTTTTTTTTATTTTGCTGTAGGTTTGCGAGACCATTTTCTCGCCAGTATTTAATTTCCAAATATAGTTTTTCAATCTATTTACATAAAAATGACAGGTTTAGGATAGGTTGCTGTACCACCTGTAAAAAATACACTGACTTCATAAATGCAATATAAAATAGTAATTATTTTTTTTTTGAAAATGCTAAATTCGCATCTCTTATAAAATAAATTACTTAAAGCAAAGAAAAAAAAGTAACAATTCGATTGAAATAATTGCTTTGATTTTGTACGAACCAGAATATTTGTTTGATCTGTTATTGCGGATCTATATGAAACTTACGATGTCATGTCATTACGGTTATTATCTAATATGAAAGCACCCTATAAAAATGTCATTTCCAAATGAAATAAATCGTTGTTCCTAGTTCTTCACAAAATACACATAATGCCAAGAAAATGTCACACTGCAGGGGGTATCAAATAATTGGTTAAATCACTTAGACGAGTGGGTTCTAACTGTGTTTAGTGCAGTTTAGTTATCAAATTACCGAAGAAATAAACATTAAAACGTATGTAATAGAGATTATATTCCGATTTAGAAAAACATTTAAATGTATGCCCAATTTAATTGCACTACACTGTGTTTTACTGATTATGTTCAATTTTACCGGTACATGTGTTTTAATGTTATTTAAAAACTACCGTTATTCCCGGCTTCCTATTCATTTGTATAAAATGTATAAGTATTTTAAAACGGCTATAATTTAAATGTTCTCCAATAATATTATTCTTTTTGTACACCAAATTCGATAATTGCTCATCAAATCTAAAACTCGCTTTAGCAAGATTTTTTTTTTAATAGACACCCCGATGTTCGTTTTGGTTAGGGTCCTTTGAACCCTGCAAACAGAAATAGAAGCCCCATGATGCGGGGCTTTGATGACCCTGCCTAGGTTGATAGGTTAACCTGCATTTTTTGTATTATTACAGAAAATGGGTTAATTTCTACAGTTCTTTATGATACACAATTTGGTGAGCAGTTATCCTCTCTGGCAGGTTTTTTGGTTTTTAAATAGGTGCTTTTCTGGTCGGCGTTTAAACAAGTCTTTAAAATATCATATGGATGGTTGACGTCAGTCTTGGGATGCGATGATAACCTTCTGCGAACTAGTCATGTCGCAGAAGGAAGCCGCGGAAAGGGAAAGGGAACTGACTAGCTCGCGCCCTTCCCGCAGCAGACGCACCGGACGCAGACAGAGGGCGGACAACGCCCTCTTCCGACCTCCGTAAATGGGTCCAGGGGTAACGGATTTGGGGACATCCGTTGCCCCCCTATCAAACTGGACCCGAGATGGCGGCGCATAGTGTTCCATGCGCGCCTCTCAAAGATGTAATGAGGGGAGTTTACACCTCACTCCCCTCCGCGATGTGGTCCGTAGGCGAAACGGGCCGGCACCAGTCCGGGGTAGCGGAAGTCGCATTAGATCCCGCTGCCCCCTGACGCAGGTGAGCGAAGGAACACCGGGGTGGTTTTAGTCAGTCGAGTCTGACATGCCCCTCCGCCCTCCCCCGGGCGGAGGAAGTCCATGAGGGTTTCCACCTCGAAAAAAAAAAAAAAAAAACTGAATCAATAATTCTGAAATATTGCATTAAACGTTTTCTTTTTTAGAATTACATAATACGAGAGATATCTTTTATCTCGAAAAAAAAAAGAACTTTGCCCTAGGAAACCTGTTGTAATAATACTGGCTTTATAGCGTTCTCTTTTTAACGTATTCAAAATTCTTCTTGTTCCATGTAACTAGGTTACCTGACACTTCAATAAAATAACAAACCTGTGAAACACGTCTTTTCTTAGATAAACACAAAATTACAACAAAACGTTATCAGCACGAAAATAGCTTATGTATTTGTTATTTCAAGAAAAGTATGCGTGTTTTTAATAATAATTTGTTGAAGTGAATTTGTGCGAATTTTTTGGGTACGAAACAAAATAGTTCTTCGTGTACTCTTCCGAGATGGCGAATCCAAATGGAGACACAAATGAGAGAGGTATGCGTAGTTCCTCAATTCCATCATTCACCCTACATAATAGAGAAGGGTACAGTACGTGGAAGTTTAAAATGCGTAATTACCTTATGCATGAGGAGTTGTGGGAAGCGATCAGTGGCTACCCAACAGGGATGAACGTTTCCAATGTTACAAAGGTAAGGAGCGATCAGAAGGCACTAACAAAAATTTGCCTTACCCTTGAATCATCTGCAATTACGCATGTGCGAAGTGCAACCACGGCAGCTGAAGCATGGAATGCTCTACAAAATGCTTATGAGGACAAAGGCATAGGTCGGCGTTTATATTTAGAACGGAAGTTATACAGATTGAGACTTGAAGACTTTGATAATAATATTGAGTCGTACATCAATGCTGTTATTTCCACTGCCCAAGATTTGGCGGATATAGGCAAAGTAATAGATGATGCATCCATTGCTGCTATTCTATTGGGTGGTCTAACGTCGCGATATGACCCAATGATTATGGCTCTTGAAAACAGTAATGTTAATGTTACCACCGAAATGGTAAAGTCCAAATTACTGAACGAAATGTCCAAGGAAAGCTCGATAAAACTGGAGATAGCTATGAAGTCAAAGGTTGATGCCTCTTCTGTTGAGTCAAAGGCAAAACAAATTGTATGTTATGGTTGTGGAGAACCTGGTCACAAGAGACCAAACTGTCCTTTAAAGAAAAAGAAGGTCATGAAAAGGAAGAATCCCACTAATAAGGACTCTACCTCTGTGTCTGCTTTAGGAGCAACGAATAATTACGACATGGACAAATGGTACATTGATTCAGGTGCTACCAAACATATGACTTCGAGACGAGATTGGTTTGTTGACTTAAAGCCTATTGATAACAAGGTAACAGTTGCAAATGGGACTATGATTGACGCTGAAGGCATCGGTAAAATATTCATAAATACCGAAAACAACGTCAATACAATAAATGATGTGATGTATGTACCTAACTTGCAAACAAATCTTCTCTCTGTGAAGACAGCAGTAGAAAAAGGGTTTACTGTAATGTTTGATAAGTCTGGTTGTAATCTATTTAATTCAAAAACCTTTTCCTTTACAGGTGATGCGGTTCTACATGGCTCGCCCTGTGGTGGATTGTACACACTTGATTGTGCAGTGAATATTCCCCAATTTAGAGCCTATGATGTGCACTCTGATTCTATCTCTAAGTATCAGGTATGGCATAAGCGTTTAGGTCATTTATGTCGTGTCGGTATGAATCTGCTGAAAAATAGTCATAAGGTTATTGATTATAAGGATGTGGATAAAAATCCATGTGTTGCTTGTGTACAAGCGAAACAAGCTCGAAAACCGTTTAAGGCGATTACTTATAAAAGGGCAACTTCAATATTAGAACTGATCCACTCTGACCTTTGTGGACCAATGTCAGTTAGCTCCTTTCAGGGTAATAAATACTTTTTAATTTTTATAGACGATTTTTCGAGAACTATATTTGTTTATTTTATTTCTTCTAAGACAGAGGTAAAGGATAGATTTTATCACTTCCAGTCTATGGTTGAAAGACAAACTGGGGCTCAAATTAAAACAATAAGGACTGATAATGGGAAGGAATTCGTTAATAGTGAATTCTCAAATTATCTTAGATCTTGTGGTATTCAGCATCAAACTACGGTACCATATAGCCCTCAGCAGAATGATGTCGCCGAGCGCACTAATCGCTCAATTGTAGAAAAGGCGCGCTCTCTTATGGCTCAAAGCAATCTTTCTAAGGCTTTTTGGGAAGATGCTGTTCAAACGGCTGTGTACCTGAAAAATAGATGTCCACACCGTGCCTTAAATAATAAAACTCCCTATGAGTTATGGAATGGTTGCAAACCAGACCTAAGTAATCTCAGAGTTTTTGGGTGCAGAGCTCTTATACAAATACCTTCTTGTCATCGTAAGAAATTGGATCTTAAAGCTGATGAAGCTATATTTGTAGGCTATACAGAAGATCCTAATAGTTATTTTTTTAGAAATTCATCTTGTCCTAGAACATTACAAAAGTCTAGAGACGTAACATTTTTTGAAGATTGTTTTTCTTCTTTAAATAATAGGAATATCAACAATACTAAGACTTCTACTGAACCTTTAGTACTATCTAATAGTCTGCCTATACAGGAAGAAACCAGTACAGTTGAAGAGTCTTTTGAACATATTCCAGTGGTCACTGTTGAATCAGCTTCAGGCCCTACTGTTGAATCAGCTCCAAGCCATACTGTTGTCGCTGAAGATCAGACTGCTGAAAATGATCAATTTTTTGAAGCAATTGAGGAACCAATAGTTTCTACTGGTCAAACTGATGGACAACGTAGATATCCTTCAAGAGACCGGAAACCTCCTAATTACTTCTCATACCAAGTTTCTAGTCAAGCATCTGATGAGCCTAGAACTTATAATGAAGCTATATTGGCTGATGATGCTGACAAGTGGCAGATGGCAATGACGGATGAATATAATTCATTGATGAAGCTGAAGACGTGGAAATTGGTTGACAGAGAAAACATGAAAGTTATACCATGTAAATGGGTTTATAAGTTAAAGAAAGATCCAGCAGGAAATGTTGTGAAGTACAAAGCAAGATTAGTTGCCAAGGGATTCACCCAGACGCCAGGTGTAGATTATTTTGAGACATTTGCTCCTGTCGTGCGGCACTCCTCCTTGCGTACCCTCCTGGCTCTCGCAGCTGAGTTGGATTTGAAGATGCGTCACTTGGACGTTGATACTGCATTTTTAAATGGAGATCTGCAAGAGAAGGTCTACATGGAGCAACCCCAAGGTTTTAAAGTAAAAGGTATGGAAAACAAAGTGTGTCTTTTACAAAAATCCTTATATGGACTTAAACAAGCTCCACGTGCCTGGAATATAAAGTTAGATGAAACTTTATCATTATTTGGTTTTGTGAAAACTCCCTCTGAACCATGTGTGTATACCAAACTTTTTGCAAAAGAGTTGGTTATCGTTGCAGTCTTTGTCGATGACATAATTGTCTTTTACAGTAATGACAAGACGTTTGACATTGTCAAAAATGACTTGCAAAAATATTTTTCAATAAAAGATTTGGGTTATTTATGCTATTATCTTGGTTTAAATATAACCAGAAAAAATGATGAAATAAAAGTACATCAGAAAAATTATATAAATAATCTTTTATTAAAGTTTGGAATGGAGAATTGTAAAACTTGTACAACTCCTCTATCTGGACAACTGGAGGTCAGTACTAGCATTGATAGTGATCATAATTCAGAAGCGTATCCCTATCAAGAATTAATTGGTTGCCTCATGTTCCTGAGTGTTAATACTCGTCCAGACATCGCATACGCGACTAGTTACCTGAGTCAGTTCAATACTCGATACAATAAGACTCACTGGTTAGCAGCGAAGAGAGTCTTACAATATTTAAAAGGCACTATAGATTACTCGATTTGTTATAAAAAATCAAGTATTCCCCTTGTAGGATTTTGCGATGCCGATTGGGCAAACTGTAATATAGATCGCCGTTCTTATACTGGTTACTGTTTCAAATTAGCAGGCAGTCCGGTTTCATGGGCTTCACGGAAGCAGCAAACCGTAGCTTTGTCCTCAGCGGAAGCAGAGTACATGGCAATAACTGAAGCCACGAAGGAAGCGATTTATTTAAGGAGGTTTATCACTGAATTAATTTCAGATCCTATGGTAAGGCAAAAATTATTACCTAATACCGTAACTATTTGTACCGATAGTCAGAGTGCACAGTGTTTGGCCTTGAATCCGGTACACCACCATAGGACGAAACATATAGATACCAGATATCACTTTATTAGGGAAAAGATTAGTGATAATTCGGTAAACTTAAAATATACCAAATCAAGTGATATGCCCGCTGACATCTTAACCAAAAGATTGCAGCGTGTCGTACATAATAGATGTGTACTGGGCTTAGGTTTAGTGTAAATATATTTTACACGTTTACCTACTTCAGTACATATTATACATTTTATAAGGTTTTCTTTTAATTGGTATATTTTGAGTCCATTTTTATATGATATTTATTTGTGAGAATTTTGATTAAGGGGGCGAATGTTGTAATAATACTGGCTTTATAGCGTTCTCTTTTTAACGTATTCAAAATTCTTCTTGTTCTATGTAACTAGGTTACCTGACACTTCAATAAAATAACAAACCTGTGAAACACGTCTTTTCTTAGATAAACACAAAATTACAACAAAACCAACAAAACTTACTTATGATAATAGATGGCGCTACGTGCCTTGAAAAACTACCTACAAACAGAGTCTAAATAATTGATTGTCGAATTCAAAACAGACGCCAGCGAAGCCGTTGGCAAAAGCCTAATAAAAAAGTGGAGAAGTAGGAAAAAAATACTCAAAAAAAAATGATCAGACATAAGTAAAAGTAAAAGTTATAAAAAATATTAGCCCCGTATTTTTAGCGATATATGACGCCATAAGCCAACACCCGAAGTTAAAAGCGTTTTATCTTTGTCAATATTGAATAATTAAAAAAAAAACCGTATCCATTATTTTTAAGTATTCTATCTGACGGACTAATTTTTAATTTATTTAGGCACTGAAACACGGTATTATCCGTAAAATTATATGAATTATAACTAAACAGACAGTTAAGTGTGACTCAGCTTGTATGACGTCACCACGAAATACGAGCTCTAACTTTAATCCAATTAAATTACAGTCACATATTACCTATTCAGTTACAAAACATTGTGACTCACAATAAAAGGTTGAAAAAGCTCAACCCAATTCACCTAAACCTGTACGTCGACCAAGATGTCTGTGCAGACGGTAAAATACGGAACTAAAGTAAAATAATATACCATATTTGACATACTGATATACATTATAAATGTTGAACTTGGTATATTTTTGGGACCGTCGGGACGGGACGGATACGGGACGGGAGCGGGACGGGAGCGGGACGGGAGCGGGACGGGAGCGGGACGGGATCGGGACGGGACCTTCTGTCTCTCTGTCCGTCTGTCACCAGGCTGTATTCCATGAAGCGTGATAGTTCACAGCTCGAGGGACATGTTATACGCCAACAAAGGCCAGAGTTCGCGTGTGGTTCCGAGCAAATACTCGTAGTTTGAATGTTAATCCCCAATTCGCACTACCGCTTTTTTCATGGGCGTTAAAAAACCTCCGAAATAGAACAAATGCGTACCCATGCATCTGTTCACATGTTAGCGCTTTTAAAGCGCAGTGCTTTTTTTAAAATGTGTTTAACTTGTTGCTGGGCGGTGACATTTAAGTTCAAATATCTGGTTGACCGAGCTTCGCTCGGGTTTTTTAAATGTCTTTTTCTTGGGAACCGAGGTTTTCTCGAACCTGGGACCTTGATGAATCGATTCCTTGAGCCAAAAAACCCCTAATCTGTAACTTTCATGAAAATCCTTGGAGCCGTTTCCGAGATCCTGATTATATATAAATATACAAGAATTGCTCGTATCTGTCTGTTCAATCTTAGCGCTTTTTTAACACAAATGACGGGGCGTTTTTTTAACAAAAAGAAGTCAAAGGGGAAATCTGGGTATAATACATGTCACATATAATAAGGGTTCTCTATTATTTTTTGGCTGTTTTTCCACAACGATCAGCGCCACCCTAAACTGCAAACTTAAACTGGTCGTATAATACGAGTACATACAGTTAGCGTGTCAAGCGACATCGTATTAACTCGTTTCCCTCATTACTTGAACAACTTGTAAGTTGATAAGCTACTGATATCCCGGGCTTTTAGATTTGTATTTAAATTGTATGAATGTAAGTTTAAAACAGGGTATTTGACAAAAAAATCTGTTAGTCCGCATACAGATTATATTTTAATATTATAATTATAAGAAGAGGGCTATGCTCGGAGTCGCTCTGCGTAATCGAGTCAGAAATGAGGAAATTCGTAGACGAACCAAAGTTGCCGACATACCCCATAGATTAGCAAGTTGAAAAGGCAGTAGGCAGGCCACACAGCACGCAGAACCTGATGGCCGATGGGGCCGTAAGGTCTCGAATGGAGACCACGAAACGCAGCGTAGGACGTCCACCCACAAGGTGGGTGATAGACGATCTTATCAAGACCATAGGATCACGCTGGATGCAAGCCGCTTCCATCCAGTCCTATTGGAAATCTATGAGGATAGCAGTGGACGTCCTACGACTGATATAATGATCATTAACGCCTGCATCGCGTATCGTAAAGTTTTTTTGAGGAAAGAAAACTTCAGCATTGAGAGAAATTCAAACGTCAAATTGCGTTGCATCAAGCTTGCTAATGGTAAGCGTCCACAGGTCCACATCGTACGTATCGGACGCATCGCATCAAACGGATTCTGTGTCGGCAGCGATCGGATTGCCGACGCGAATATCAGCAATCGGATTGCCGATGCCACATTCATCGCTTCCACTGATCGGTATTCCGTATGACGTCATCGTTACGCATCGCATTTAGGCATTGCCGATGAGCCGTCCGTACGATGCGGATCAGTGGACGCAGTTGTATTAGTTTTCATACAAGGCAAACTAAAATCCGTTACGTACGATACGTCCGATACGTGCGATGCCGACCTGTGGACGCACACCTTACGCGGCCCCAAGTTTCTGCCCTCAAACCTTTAAACCCCTTGCATTTCTAGCTGCAAATTAGTTACTCATTTACAGCACCGATTTCTTTCTTTCTGTCCGCCCGATACGATCGTTTAACATTTAACATTCAGTGTCTAAGTTCAGGCAATCAGTTTCGCAATGTTCACTTTATGGTGGCAGAGGGCACAAGGCAAGGTTCAAGGGCTGAGATGAAGCAATTCTGGCGGGAGAACTTAGTTAATTTTATTTAGGAGTGGAACTTGATAAGTATTGTTTCGTTTAGCCGCGTTATCATTTTACAAGTTAGCAAATAGGCTATTTAGTTTTAAAAAAATAGTAAAAGATTATCAAAAATATTTGAGACATATTTTTTCTTTCGTTACATAAACAAAAATTGACGAACAAACAACGGTTCTAAAAATTACAAAATTTTTACTCAATCGGTATAATTTCACAGGCTTTATATGACGTCACAAGCCCCCATTTCCGAATTTCGTCACTTCCGCTCCACTAAGAGTCTACAACGTGTAACGTTAAATGCGCAAAACCTCTCGTGGGGTAACATAGCCCATGTTACTGAACAGTGGAAATTAATGCGAATTTCCAAATGTCTTAGGGGTAGTTCTTCGAAATTTGATTCTTTGACTGATTCATATGGTCAAATTTTAATTTCACTTTCAGCTCAGTAACACATGTTCATATTAAAATAGATATTCCAAATAACATTTATTTGTTTGAGGGACTTCTTTTTACAAAGTAGTTTTTAAGATATCGACGTTTAAAAATTTTGCGCCCAGATGAATCAGAATTTTTAACAGATGTAAATAAAAATGGGCTTTGTAATAAGAAAATAATCATAATATTATAACAACAATATTATTTTTTTATAAAACAATTAATTTATTAACAGTGATCATATTATCAAGGAAAAAATCTGGTCAATTCAACAATAAAATTCTTGTTTTAAACTAACAATTACAGAAATAAATACTTACAGAAAAGCGAGAATTTTGTTATAAATAGGTACTAGATAGTTATTTTAATGATACGTTATAATATTATCTCTGTTTACTTTTGTTTTTCTCTCTATTTTTTCAAATATAATTCTTTCATTTCTAATTTCCACGCAGCATACTTGCCTGGAACTTTTCTTATTTTCCATCTTAGAAGGATGAAAAATTCGTACGTTCTGTGAGTCTCTTTTTCTCATAGATATATTTTGTTCCATCTTTTCTACTATTGATAGTGGCATTGTTGTAAACAGCGATATAAAATAAAATAGATAGAGTTTGACTTATTAATGAATAAAAACCGAAGAATAATGTCAAAATTATGTCACACACACTCTACTGACATGAAAAAGTAAAATAACGTAACAAAAGTGCTCCTTTCTGGCTGGAAAAGAGGAAAACTAATTTATTGAAGTGAAAACTTCTTTAGCGGCGTTGTACACTTTTTCTGTAATGGGTAAAAAATTTAAAACTCGCGTCAGGGTCACGTGACCAAAACTCGCGTCAGGGTCACGTGACCCTGATCGAAAATGAGTAAGACGTCATTCAAATTAAAAATAAAACATAGTAACAAAAAAGTTTTCACTTCTACCGGCACTCCTGGAGTGCAACCTTTTTTTTCAGATTCATATGGGTTTTTGAACATATAAATCAGGCACAGATGAATCATGATTTTGCCTAAAATCATGCTTAACTCATCATTCATACAGACTTCAGTATTATCATTTTTCTACACGAATCTATAACCCAAAAGCATCACACGAAACTCAGATTAAAGTCTTAAAACAGCAAAATAAAATTAATAAATTAGGCGTTGTAATCAGCAAGGTACCTAAACCAAGCACAGATGAATCAGACATTTACCTGTGTTTCACCAGGTTCTAAGCCAACCAGCCTCATGTCCGCCTTCTAGCACGTCCGTTGTACGACAGGTTTCCCCCCACGTGGGATCCCAGACTCTCATCATTATTCCTTGACCAAGTACAGTCAAGCAAAGCTTACTCCACATGAATCAGTATTATACGCCGGACACTTCTTATTTACTTAATTTAAATTACACTAACGTAGTTATATCTAATATGTATTTTTTTTTGTAAGAGGTCAATTAATTACGTTTCGATATAACTATAATTTATATTGATGAATCAAAAGGAAAATGCGACATCGACCATTTTGTTCCGGAAAATGGGAAACGGACGCCCTATATGAATCAGGAGAACAGACTTCAAATTTTTTATTTTGTATCTAGATAGCTACTATCAAAAAAATTGAATTTGTCCCAGGTAGAGCTAAAGCTAAACTGTACAGAAAAAAATATTACATGCCGTTTTGTTAGTTGGTTACAGAAATATACCCACAGACATCGAAAATTTTGTCTCTGAAGAACTACCCTTAGAACAAACATTGTTCAGTAACATGGTCCGAGTTATCCCACGAGAGGTTTTGCGTTAAATGCAATTAACGTTAAACGTTGTATACAATATACTATGTCGATGGAAAGAATTGACAGAGTAGGTACTACTTACGGGTATATCCTGTCACTCGTGTCCAACTTCAAAGATGTTCTTTTTATCATTTTCATGCTAAGGCCTTCCGGGTTAAGCTGCGCTTGTCGAGGTTGATCTGTGAATGTGCGACGCGAGTTTCCTCCGTGCCTCGGAAAACACGTAAAACCGTTGGTCCCGGCTGTCATCTGTAGATCTTTGACAGTCGTTACTGTTAAGTCAGAGGCTCAAGTCTAACAACTAGTCTTACCATAGGGTATCGTATTACTCATGCAGTTACTGGGTTGTAAAGGTCCGACAGGCAGTTGCTCCATTTAAAATACCGATATTCAGCTGCATCTGGTTCGACTGGAAGCCGACCCCAATATAGCTGGGAAAAGGCTACGCAGATGATAATGATGCTAAGGCCTGGATTCTGAAGTGCTATGACAGGAAACCTCCACGTGTGACCGTGGACTGGAGTTCCCTCTCGGATACGTCCGGGGGGAAGACCAGACGGGCAAAGAGACCCCTTAGGCACTGCGTGCCGAAGGGGTCTCTTTTCCCGTATTCGAATAGCCTGTCATGTGGACGCTACAACGCGTGTCCCTCTGATTAGCAGAGGGCACAGCGGCGGAGCGGGCTTGCGGACGGTGAGTGATGGGTAGCTCGCCGTCCGACCAACGACCAAGCCCGGGTCGGTGGCGCGTCGTGTTTCGCGCCAAATGCCTGCTGGGGTCGCGGGTTTTTTCTTAACCCAGAATACCGTGGCCCAGGAACGTAAAGGGTATAGGAAGGAACAGGGGTGGATTTTAGTCAGTAAGATCTGACAGTCCAAAACCATCAAATAAGTCCTTCCGCCCCACCCAGGGCGGAAGGACTTATTTGATGGTTTTACGACTTAAAAAAAAAAAAAAGGCCTGGATGTTATTTCTCCAGTAAATAAAACCGCGGGCCATAGCTAACATAATATGACCTTACATTTGATACGGACTGTTGTCAGAGGTCCACACGTGTATAAAACTTTCCGCTCATTCGGGGAAGTGTGCGGAAAATTCAAAGATAATCGTATTTGAGTGTGAGATTGAATAAAATCATTTACAAGTAAACAGATGCTTCGATATCTACCTAAGTTTATTTCATGGTTTGAATTCTGGGAGAAAATAAAACATTTTAGCCAAAATAATAGTAGTTGCAAGGTTTGACAGCCCAGGTTAAGCATCGTTTGCCAAGGTCAGTTTGGAGATGGGTCTATTCATAACTTAATTTCCTAATTTCTTAGTTAGCTAGTCAGAGAGTCTGAGTCCCAAGTATGATCCATTTGGGGAAATTCTTAGCGAAGGCCAAATATTTTTATGATCTGCAAGAAGGTGTTTCGGGTCTGGGTGTTTTTGTAAGTATGTGAGTTTCTATGTTTGTAAACGCGCCTACGATACCGGAAGAAATTCCTAGGGCATAAAAAATGAGTTGAGTTTTCTTTCTTTTCAGTAAAAGTCTGACTCGGGGTTTTGCTTCATCAATGTTTAAAGGTCTAGTTATGATAGACTAAGTTCTTTCTACATATAAAGGTCGTTATATTTAAATATTTAAACGAACGAACCCCATTTCCACGCAACAAAAACACCCCCCAAAACACGAAAAAAAACTCGGAAACAATATAAAAATCAATTTACACAGACATTCGCACTTGGATATACGAGATCAACAGATAACATAGGTTTAATTACGGCCATAAAACAGGCGGGCTCTTGGGCCACGTCTTAGACGCTCATTAATGACCATTACTTCGAGCTATGGCCCACGAAGCGATAAACTGTTGAAGAACAGAGAATACTGGCGAAGAATGGAGAAATGGAGAATTGAGACACAGAATAGTACTTTCAGAAGGTTAGGTCCATGCAATAAGTGAAAATACACACTCACCTAATATAAACTTTTCGAGTAGATAACTGATGTTTAGTCACAGCAGTCAATTTAACTTGAGATCTATAGCTGTTCGAAGCAGGAAGTGTTGGCTACAACGAAGAATAGCCGTCTGCCATAAAAAACAGTTTTTCAATGCAAAAGTTTAAAATAGTGCGCTAAATTAGGTGCATTCTGTCATTTTCTTTCTCTTTTTCTTCTTTACGTGGCTCTAGGTTATTATTCACACCAGGAAATTCCAGTAGAAAGCCCAATAATAGGTTGTTCGATCTGGGAAGCAACCCAAGGACTCCGCTTTTGAAGGTCACGCTTATTTGTATAATCATGAGACCAATAAGACAAACACTCGTACTCGGACTGCAAGTTCTCTCGCAACCGTCATTTGTTTGAGATTTAGTCGCACACATGGACATGATTCATACACAGCTGCAGCAGGGTGAAGTAATGTAAGTAGCCTTTTAAGCGCCGAGTGCTGCTGTGTCTCTGTCTTGCAATTGTAGTCTTTTTCTGGTAGCGGCTCCACATTAGTGCCGTGATATCACACGCGAACCCCGCGAAATCCATCCACATTCTCGTTCGCGGCTGTTCACGACACTAATGTAGAGCCGCCATGGCAATTTTCTGCGCCCACTGCCGTTGAGTACCGTTGGCATACCCTTATTTTTAGCACTGCTCGGGCGCAAGCACATTTCATGTCATTTGGTTAAGATCTTCACACACACATAGCCACGCTTCATGTACAACGAATGCAAGCAAAGTCGCGACTGTCATTTGTTTATCATCACCGTACGTACGCGTCTGTGTGTGCGACTGTTTTCACTCATACGAAGTTGCCCTTCTGCATCTTTTTATTATGTGTCAGAACAATGGTTCGATTCGATTTTCGATTGTGTGATAAAGCGTTGTCTGCTCTGTGATTGGGTTAGACAGTTGTGAATCGAGGGGGGAGACGGGAGTGGGGGGGGGTGATCAGTTAAAGTTATGACTGTTCTTATTGATATCATTGTTTGGGGGCCTGCCCGAGATAGCTCATTTAATTTTACGGAGCTTCAAACACTGTTTTTGAATCGCCAATTTGATAATTTGTGATGTAAAGTCGAAATTATATTCATGTTCATCTTTTTTTATCATCCCGTGGGTTATGGGTCCGGGGAAAAAGACACGGCTACCTTATAGGGACGCGCAGAAGATGTGGATTTTTAATCAGTAAGATCCGGGCTATCTTTTTTGCTAAGGACGGGAGAACTCTTTTGATGATGTTAAAACCTTATAACGTGTATTTTTGACCTAGACTAGAGTCAATAGCAAACACATCTCAAACAAAAAATACAAAAAACTAAAAAGCCTGACTGAATTCGAACTCTTAACCTGCCTGCCTCGCAACTGAACGCAAACACCACTAGACCACTAGTACTATATAAACATCTCCAAGCCACAATTTGACAAGTACTTACCACTTTCTTCGCCTCGAAACACAAACAATTAAAAAAGATCGTTAGATTTACGCTGAAGTACTCATTTCACATCCCATAAAATTGAGCCCGAAAGGCCACAACTAATTACCAACACATTAGAGGCACTTCAAAAATAGAGAACAAAGCAGTCTTAAAAACAGCAATTTAATGTCTCCATGACTAGTTAGATCCTTTGAAGTTTAACACAAGGATACTCCGAAATCACGCGGAATACACGTACGCGGCGACATTCACCATATCTGTTGATATATTTGCTTCGAGATCTCCGCTTATTCGAACGGAGGAGGAATGATTTATGTGAAAATCGCCTTAAGTAAAAGAGGTCACTTGTTTGTGACTGTTATGGCATTAGAATAATTTTATACTTAAGTCAAATCGAATAAATGGCAAAGTTTAACATCGAGCTCGATAGATGGCGTTGTCGTCGAGTTAGATCTCGCTATCGTTTGTATCAATTGATTTAGTGGGGTCATTTCTTTAATAAAAGGTCAATGAGCTTTAGATCAGAACACAATACCGTGGTTTTATTATTCACCCTTTATTAGTGTTCCCAAAAAGTACATCCAGTTCAAAACAAGGTCCTGAAAGTAGACATGGGCAATATGTATCACTGAAAAGAAAAGATTGAAATGTATCTTTCGATCACTGGGATATGTATCACTCATTTGTATCTTTGTATCATTTGTATCAGCGCACGAAACGAAGCGACGACGTTGCACTGATACACTGTTCAGCGTGGTTCGCTTCGCTCAAATTGATCAATTGATCAATTCAATCCAATGAATCAGTAAGAGCAAGATAGAAAGATAGATGCACGTGCTGTGCCCATAGCTGCTTCACTGCTTGCTCGTACGTATCTTTTTTGTAAAATTGTTTACACTGATTGTCGATGCAACGAAAACAAAACAATAACTATCAAATTACTTCCGACTTCCGAACCCGTATGATAACAATAACATTGATGACGTAATCGCAAATATTATTTTTTCTTTTTTTTCTATCTTGATCCTAATAGCAATAACTTTAAGACTGTAATTAGTTTGCATTGTTTACTAAAACTTTAAGCAAAGTGCTTTACAAAGGAAACCAGTATAATATTTGCAATGTTCACGTACCGCTTTACGACTTTAATCCCTACGCACCAGTAACAGAGTTATTTATCCTTTTTTACTCACGTATATCAGTTTATAATGGTCAAACACATACTCTCGTCGCTATGGAGAGAGTGCGACAGAACATTCTAAATAGGGGGTGCGAAAGAGAAGCCGGGACTCTCCGAACGAAGAGACACCGTGTCGCTAGCCGTTCATGCTTGTGTGTGCGATATAGATACAAAAGGACGACGATTGAACGAGTTGCAAAAGATACCATTGGATACACTGATACATTCGGATTTGAACTGATACAAAGAGTGAGTGAGTGAAACGGAATGATACATATCAATTTTATCTATCTCTCCTGAGTTACCCATCTCTACCTGAAAGGGAACACCAGACTCGTTATGACTAAAATCATCATCATCAGCCGGAAGACGTCCACTGCTGAACATAGGCCTCCCCATTACACCGCCACGCCGAACGACAATTCGCCACTTGCATCCATCGGCTGCCCGCAACCCTCACGATGTTGTCGGTCCACCTAGTGGGAGGCCAGTCTACGCTGCGCTTTCCGGTCCGTGGTCGCCACTCGAGAACTTTTCTTCCCCATCGATTGTCAGTTCTACGAGCGATGTAGCTTGTCCAATGCCACCTCAACTTGCAAATTTTATGAGCTTTATCGGTTGTCGGTGACTCTGACTAAAATCCAATCCTTCGATTTGCCTTTTATGTTCCAAGGTCACGGTTACCTGATACGACAGTCCTGCAACAATAATAAGTAGTCCTACCCATAAAATCCCGTTCTGAGTCCAGTGAAAGTCCTATCCTTAGTAGAACGTAAATAAATAACATTAAATTCTTTACCAAAAGGCATGCATCGCAATCAAAACCAACACCAACCGCGTCGAACATTACAATACATCGTCAGGGGTCCGTGTAAAATATTTGTGTGTAAAAATTAATCCCTGTCAAGGCAATATTTATATACAGCAGAAAACAGTAGTAACCCTTACAAAATATCAATTGGGGCGGCGACCCGTCGTTTTTTATAGCAAAGTCTGTAAAACATTGGTATAGCGTGTGTACGAGCCTTATGCTCGCTTGACACGCGAACGTACACTTGTAACAAAAAGTGATTTAGGTAATTTTTCTGGCAGTTTCCTATTAACTCGTAATATGTGCCATTTGCTACTACCTACCTACGTTTTTATGTTTCCCCTTACATTTAATGTTATATACTTAAATGGCGAAATTGTTGTTATATTTTTTGGGTAAGCCCGATATTGTGCTTTTTTTTCGGTGCTGATATTTCTGGTATAATGTTATTGTTATGTTCCTACAAAAAAATGTTATATTGTTCTTTACCCAACTGATTTTTCAAGAACGTAGTGTTAGGTCTATATGCTTGCCCTACAGCATTTCAAGCTTTGAAATGGCCAATGGGGTTAATCTTATGTTTGGCATTTGTTCACTGGTAGTAAGGGTTGAATCGAAGCTAGGTGATTAAAAAGTAATAATTACTGTAATTAGTTGTTTGTAAAATATATGTTTCTGCTATCCTAAATATGAGTGTGTTATAGTGATGGTCAAAGAGAAAATAAAAATGAATAAATAAAAAACTTTTAGGGCATTTCTACGAAGAGGGCATTTTTTTTGTCCTTTTAAAGAAAACATGGTTAGAAGTTACATACACATCCCAAAATTTTTAAACGGACGTCCCAATCTATATTCAAACTGGAGAGCATAACATAAATTCCGTACTACTTCTTAATTTTCCTAAAAAAAAATCTGAAGTGAAAAAACGGGGGCAATTTCACTGATTTTGACCTGTCCCTTTTCCGAAATCGAGTGTAAAATATTTTATATTTTTTAATGGAGCTGAATTTCAAGCAAACTTTTGATATTCTTGGGTATATGGATAGTTAACCAAGAGAATTTGACAATAAATAAACCTGTAATTGCTTATTTTGTTATATTTGTGGATGCGTAAAGATTTGTCCCAGTCTAATGAGTCATTTCCGTGTCACACAAAAAACACTTGATTACGATACTAAATACCCGCGAACTGGACATCACCATCCGATTCTTGTAAACTATCAGGTGCTCCCGAGCAGGCCATGTGAGTGCATGTGTGGTGTGCTGCTGTTTTTTTAGATTTTCGAAGGTGAGAACCTGTTTCCGTGTCTTTAGTTCGGGGTCTTTTCTCAATACCGTGTCAAAGATATCTTCTGACAGTTTTATTTTTTAAAATGTTTTGTTTCCCTAGACTGAAGTTTAACTGGGCACCAGCATGGTTTTTTCGTTTAATGTGTTTGAAGTCGTAACAGTAATAAGTTATTTTGATTAGTACGATATTTTTTCAATTCCGTGGCCCTCAATTTTGTGCCCTGGTGTCCACGGAATTGAGAACGATGGTTTACCCATGTAACTAATCTCGGTTTATATAAGGTTTAAAGTCATTTACTTCACAATTTGTCATGGTAAAGTAGTTAACGCCATTTATTATGTGTCTATAATGTTGTATAAAAGGTTTAAAGTATCTAGAGTTAACGTTGCAATTGCAAGATCTGATTTTAGCTAATACTACCGCGACTAGCTACTCGAGCCTCGGAAGATCGTATTATGACAGCCTATATTTTATTCTGATGTATAAACTATATTGCTGCAAAGTTTCATTAAAATGCATTCAGTAATTTTTGAGTAAAAAATTGACCTGACTAATATACGGCCGAAAACTTCGATTATGTCTATTACTTTCTGCGGTTTGATAAATAACTTGACTTGACGTCTATACTTAATGTCTCTTGTTTGCAATAATAAGGTTAAACGAAAATGCTTAATATAAATGCATTTTACCATATAAGTTTAATAAAAATGCTCATTTTAATGATTTGACTAAAAGTTAGTTAACTAAGCATGATAACTCAAGGAATCTCTCTCAAGGCAGACTCAATGTAAACTTACATACCTAAAATACCAAAAACTGCTAAAATATGTTCTTGAATGTTTTTTTTAAATTGAGTTTGTCTTTCCCGGTTACGTAAAATACGTGTAATTCTAAATTCTGTGGTCACATTTCTCAATTCCATGGCACTCAAAATTTATTTCCTAAACTACTGGAGCAATTACTGGCAAATTAGCACCATTTTGTTTGAAAAAATATGCATTTTATTTTGGTGATATACAATTAGTCATAATGTGAAAAAAAAAATTGCCCACGGAATTGAGCAAAAATCACCGTGTCCGTAGAAATGCCCTTTACAGTGCCATAAGGATATTAAATACACAAATATAAAACTAAACTTCTTACCTGAAATGATTTTTTTTCATTTAAAACAGCAAAAAAACACGCAAAATTTATGCTAGATCTACTACACTACCTATCCTAGCTAATTACAACCGCAGCTCCAAACACCTTTATTACGAGTTAATTAATGTGACCTTCATTACTACTAGTTTCTCGGACCCAAAGCAGAAAGAAAGATCACACTTTATTACACACTAATAGTTACAATATTTTATACCAGCAATTAAGTTTAATTAAATAAACAAATAACGCAGTATCTTAATTTAAGGCTCATTTACACAAGGATTATTCCTCGCCTAGTGATTAATCGAAAGTGATAAAGTGAACAGTATTTATAATACACTGAAAATTTCCTCAACTTGGTAATTTTAAAGATTCCGTGAATAAAAAAAAGTGTAGATCAAGTCGTAGAATCAATCCCATCCCATCCTATTTCCTTAATTTTATTATTCGACGTTTAAAAGTACCTCTTTGATGGCCTATTTGAAATAAATAATTTGACTTTGACTTTGATAGGTATGTGATTTACAATGTCAGAAAATTGTCTGACAAGTCTCGTTGGTAAACTAAAATCAAGTTTTTTTTTCTCGCTCCAGTAGGTGTAAGACTCACTTTTTGACATGCGAGTAAAAATTTTCATGTAAAAGATCTTCCAACATCTCACTTTACCCGTTTACCGTAAAAGCAAATAATTTTCCATTTGCAAAAAAAAAGGGTTAATTAAGCCCAAGACTTCTGTCCTCGACAGTACGGGCCTCTTTTATATTTTTTAAAGGCAACATGGAGCCCCACCACAAATGATGGAGCGGTGTGTTACTGCTGTACTACATTTAAATTTATCCTGATCAAAATTGTAGTAATTTGTTAACTAGTATTTCTATGAATCGGATTAAAGAAATATTTTTTTGTGTGGTTCAGTAGGTCAAGTATTTCAAACCTATCTCGATTGTTTTATTAGTCCAAAAACCCAACAAATAACGTTTTTACGAGGCACTACCCAGTAACTGGGGTTTGGAGCTTAGACAGGCAGATGTCCCATCTAAAATACTGAGTATTCAACTACATCTAGGGGTCTAATCTCTAAGCACAAAACCGGTGTTGGCGGTGTCGGCCTTAGTTACGGCCGTAACTTACGGGCGTTTTGACAAAGAGTGTCGCTTTGATACATGGCTCCATAGAGTTTGCCTACCACTCAAGACGTAGTACTACGCAGTAAATTCGTGATACTACATTTTTTTAAATGCAATTTCATGACATAGACACTGGCGCCGCGTCAAAAAGACTTCAGTCGTGGCAGTCATCATCAGCCTATAATTATCCCATTGCTGGGACACAGGCCTCCTCTCAGTGAGAGGGAGTGGGCCATAATCCACCACGGGCCCAGTGCGGATTGGTGGATGACACATGTCTTCGAATTTTTGGTTCTAGGATATGCCTGTTTCCTCACGATGTTTTCCTTCCCCGTTTTGAGAGCAGTGGTGATGAAATAAATTACACAAAGTAATGCGCCTGGTGGGGTTCGGACCCGCGACCTACAACTCGTAAATCGGGACCAATACCACTGCTCGAGCCACGTGTACAAATTTGATTTTGAGGTTAGTTATTAAGCTTTTAATCGGTATCCGTTTACGTATCCGTATTTTCGTTGACGTACTTAAAAAGTAGACCCCTGGTTAGTATGGCGACCTCAACAAAGTTGGAAATAGGCTAGGCAGATGACGATCTATGAGAACCATAGATCATATGTCAAATTAATAGTTAGTTCTATAAAGCTTAGGGCTTTAGCATTCGCGTGACTCAAGTTGCTGTTGAAAACTTGCATTGTGGTTGGATATAAATTGCCCTATCTTTTTCTAAGGGGTGTTGTGGGGTTTGATAAAATCTATTAAAGTCCGAAGGTTGACCGGAAGTCTTTTGGAAGACTTACACGTAAAAAAACAGTGTTATTTTGGATGTTAAAATGCTACTATAGTTGGTTTATTATTACAAATAAGGCATTGTTTTTTAATACGGATGTGTATGAGAGACGCCAATTTTTAAAATTGTTTATTATGCTAATCTCAGATCAAAGAAATAGGCAGATAGAACGCTAAGAACACGCGAGTGGATCCACCAAAGCTAATACAAAATCAAATCGAATTACAGTCAATAACGTTTTCTTTGTTTTTGAGAACAACTTTTACAATGGTTAAAGACACGAGACGGCATATTTTGACAAACAACAACAACGACGCGCAGCTTGGTACATACGACGCGTAGCTTAGTACCTGTCGCGACTTTGTACTAGATTTTGATTAACTTTGGTGGAACCACTCGCGTGTTCTGAGCGCTCTATCTGCCTATTTCTTTGATCTGAGATGCTAATAATATGGTTTTAATTAACAGAATAATTATGGCTGTAAAAAATCAATTAAGTACAGTAAAAAACGCTAAAATCTCAAACCACCAAAAGCTCAAACTGTTACTCAGACATTAAAAAAACCATTAAACACTTAATTTAATGTGAATCACTATCGTTTAACTCGTCCAAAGTGCCAATAAAGCACTCGAGAATTCAAAGAACTAACACAACTTTAATCAAGCGAATAATTTCAATTGTTAATTAGTAACAAATTTCTCTGAAACGACTCACATGCCAATGTGGTATAAAAATTAAAATGTGCAATTTAACACCGCAGCAACATGTCGTGTTTTGCCAACATAACAGGCACTGAAGCCTTTAAAACTAATTATTTTTATTTAATTTTATTTATTGAGAGATCCAACACGCAAGTATCGAACCCGCTCTGCGGGAGTCGCCAAACCAGTTACACGGTAAAGGCAAAAATTTTAATTTATGCACTCCTTTTGAAACGCACAAAATTCCACCTTATTTTCTTGCAACAAAAATTCTAAAATTCCATGCACTTTATTGGTCGTTGTAACACATGTGTGCACGACTGTACCTCTACATGAGTACA
This sequence comes from Agrotis segetum, assembly GCA_036375495.1. NCBI lineage: Eukaryota > Metazoa > Arthropoda > Insecta > Lepidoptera > Noctuidae > Agrotis > Agrotis segetum. The sequence goes on from JAQSVV010000277.1 coordinate 2,717,015, forward strand.
CCTATCTTAGAAATGTATTCAGTTTTAATTACCATTGGTTTTTATTGTGTATAAATTTAATTTTATGTGTTTCCAGTGATGTACGCTTGTTATTTTTAACCACAGACATAGAGCATGGACTGAGACTTACCTGAGTATGATTGCCATAATCTTTAGAAAAAAAGAAAAAACAATCAAAGGACCATATTCTGTCTGGGGTCAAAGACCGTCTGCCAACGTAACAATGATCCTGGAACGCAAACGGCAACTGAAGGAACGGGGTGGACTCTTATTCATTAATTAAAAGTCTGACAGTCCCTTTCATTTCATTTGGAAGGACTCATTAATTTGTTGATGATTTGCCACCCAAAAAACGACTATCTACTTATCTGTTCCCTGTATGCCATAGATAATGATAAGGAAAGAGATAGATGGTCCTTTGACTGTGTTTATCTCTTTTTAGGCGTTTGGCTAAGGAAGGTTCAGTCCATCATGGACTAGAGCTATGGCATGGACTGTCCATGCCATAGCTCTGTGTTTTTAGTATGAAGCGCTTTCGATTAAAATAATTATAAGTAAAGCATTTCGCAGTGGTATTTTATTCTTGAAAGTTAAGTTTTAATTCATGATATTTTATAGGTTATGTTACTTAAAATAATTGTCCAATAGAAGATAACAAAGGACCACTGATCAAGCATAAATTGTTGTAAATATGCAGTCTTAGAATGTTTATAGCTAACTTATAATTAGCATTAGTAATTAATTTTGTAGGCGAGCTTGTTCTATTGTTTAAATATAAATTGGATAAATCTCGTTTTAAATGTGGAACATTAATCATAAAAAACCGGTTTCTCAAGGATGCGCCAAAGAACTCAAGTTCGTTGAACTTGCATTTAATGAGTTAATATGTCAGTATGTGGATCATTCAGAGAGCAGTTGAAGTTCATTGGTAAACGGTCCAGAGTTACGAGTAAATGGTTTTGGGTTCAAACCCAGCCAGGGAGATTACTTTATGATTTATTTTTTTATTAACACAGCTCTCAAAACGTTTAAGGAAACTGTCGTTAAGAAACGGGCATGGCGTTCCCTAGAGCCAAAAAAATTAAAACTGTTTTTACCAACCCGCACTAGGCTCGCTTGGTGAATTACAGCAAACTCCCCCTCATAGAAAAGAGGTCTGTGTCCCAGCAGTGGGAACATTATAGGCTAAGTTTCATGTATTTACAGCTTGTAAGTCAGGACCATAATCCCTGGCTGCTCTTGAAAGGACAATCACGTATGAATTATCAGGAACTTGAATTGATGTACCTATGTGAACTTTAAAAAGTTTTGTGGTGATTCACAATCAAAGCTTAGAATTTCTTTAGGACAAGTTTAGTGTCGGAACAGTTTCGTATGGATATTAACAATATCCATATCGATATAATAAGTATCGCAAAAATGTATAAGTAAGCATCCTGATACATATTATCTCTCCATGATCTATATGAGCGCTGTTCTCGGAACCTTGTGAGCGATACCCCGGTGTATATACATATTTATGTATGTATATAGGTATATATAGGTATATGTAACGAATTGGAGCCGGCGGCGAGTGCAGTTGAAAAGCGGCTTCCTACAGACCGGGGACCAGTTGCGATGGCGGGTGGAGTGAGGAAGTTGTTTGGAGAAGGCATTTCTTGTTTTACTTAGAGGGTCTGTTTTGTGTGTGTGCCTGCCGGGGTCCCGGGACTTATCGCATTAACGTGACCCTGGATTGTAAAGGACTATTGAAGGACACCGTGGATCTTAGTCAGTACGAGTCTGACAGTCCCTCCCGCCCTGCCCGGGGTTGGAGGACTCATTTGATGATTTTACCACGCTAAAAAAAAAAAGAGGGTGTGTTTTAAAGTGAGCAAATATTGTTCTTGAATTCAGGATTACCTAGAGATTGGCCTGTTATGTTATGATGACGATTGCTATGTTAAAAAAAATCAGTAGATGGAAAGCAGTCACACTTCTGCAGCCATTCAGTGGTCCCCTTGTGTGGGTGTGTATGTGTGTGGTTCAGGGGAAGCCTTTGGAAAACAAAAAGACTTTTTTTAATTTAAATCGGACTTGCTCTTGACCTCAATTTAGGCCAGAATCAATGATGAGGCCTTAGGTGGAACGAGCTTACCCAGTAGGAACGGCAAATCCAGTGCACAAACGGAACACAGTAAAAAATATTTTGCATTCGAACTATGGTGTTTCGCAGTACAGTTTTGTCGCACAAGCGTTCATTGCACCTCCGTTTGTCGCACTAGCGTAGTACACTCTCTTTATTGCCGAATTCCGACAGGATGGTAGTCGCGAACCAGGTGCCGTTGGTGAGGCTAGCCAGCGTTATGGGCTCATCACGTCATGTAGTCAGGTGCTGTATCCCGGCGTGGACTGCTGGGGTGGATCCTATCCATCTAAAAACTATCCACCATGATACTTTTGGAAACAGTGTGGAGTTTTGGTCTTTGATGAAATTTGATATCCACGAAAAAACAAGATTTTGAATCTTGGATTATGATAATTATGCAATAATTTACCACATCCAACCTACCCTCATCCAAGTTCAAACATTGCCCACATATTACCGATCTGCTACGCGCGACGCGCCGCGCCGTGCCTCCCAATAATAGCATTACGCTAATTACGATAATGCCCTGCATGTGTACGCTTTTATCCCTCCAAGTCCCTCTAGGTACAGGGTACACCTTCAGGCGATTATCGCTCTTAGAAAATATAAGTCGCCGTTAATGCGGTTTAGGAATAATGAGTGTGTTAACGTATTTTTGAACGGTTACGTATATTATATCAACTTCTAGTCGCTTGGGGGGATCAAATTATGTTTACCTGTCTATCCCTTTACCAACCATATTGGGGCCGGCTTCCAGTTCCACTGGATAGAATTGAGAATCTGTATTTTATATGTAGCGACTATTTATCTGACCTCTACAACTCAAATCGACAACACAGTTGGCGTTGATCGAGCTATCGGTTGCGAGTGTCGGGTTTCCCTGCGTGGACCAAATAGGAGTAGGAATTTTTCCCGTGAACCAAGGTATTTTTTTAAAGAGAATTTTTGAGCTTCTGACCATTCATAACATCTTTCAAAGATCTATAAAGGACAGCCCGGCGGACCAATGGCTAAACGTGTTTTTCTAGGTACAAAAGCTCGGTATGTAAAAGATGGTCATCCATCCACCATAGCTCCAGTAAGGACAGTTTCACTATGAAAATCGATGCTTGAGACTGCCAAACCACATTTAACCACAAGTTCAGGTGTTCAATTTAAACTAATAAGATCCATTTACATGCTGTAAGAAATTGTGTATGAGTTGTTTAAAAGTTGACTACATTGCGGATGAATCATGAATTCAGTTAATCAAACAAATACCGGAGTGTAATCTACAGCACAGTTTAATAATTATTTTTGTATAGCAAAATGGATAAATACTCACCAAATAAAAACTCGCTTTAGCAATTTTCAGGGACACCCCGAAGTTCGGTTTGGTTAAGTCATTTTAAACCCTGCAAACAGAAATACTTTTCCGTCCACACTGCTTAAGTCATTTTTTTATTATTTCAGAAAATAGGTTAATTTCTATAATACTTTATGATACACAATTTCGTGAGCATGTATCCATTGTTTCGGGTATTTCGATTTTTGGGTTTTAAATAGGTACTTTTTTGGTAGGCGTTTAAACACAAGCCATTTCATAAAAAAGGCTTTAATAACGTTTATTTTCATGAAACTTATGTTTTTGTCCGTCTTCAGCAGAGATAAGTGAAACAATCGTAAATTGCTCAGTAGATTCAGGTGCAAGATCTTTCTAAATTCAATCCTACGTTTAAGTGAATCGTACCTACTTGACCTCAGCTGTTGCCAGCGCTAAAGCGTCTGTAAGTGGCTCTGGGGAGAAAGCCAGCACGTAGAGGTCACGTACTACCGTGTAACGTGTGGTATTGGGGGTTGGTTGAGGGGTAGAAAGTGCAACGTACTTTTGCACTAAAAATCCACCACGTGATGTGAAGTGGAGTTTGCATGAATGTGCTTATCTAAACAGTAAATTACCGACTCCAACAAAAGGAGTTTCTCAAGCCGTCTGAGACATCAGGGATTTCTCAGACGCTTGGATATTTCTTGCTTGGCTTGGATCTGATGATGGGAGCCTGGAGAAATCGGGAGAACTCTTCAAGAAATGACAGTAAACGAGCTTTTGCTGTTAACGCATATCTATGCATTGTTTACGCAATCACACAATAGTAAGTCTTTTTTTTAGCGTGGTAAAATCATCAAATGAGTCCTCCAACCACGGACAGGGCAGGAGGGACTGTCAGACTTCTACTGACTAAAATCCACGGTGTCCTTCAGTAGCCCTTTCTGTTCCGGGGTCACGGTAAGGAAATAATCCCGCGACCCCGGCAGGCTTTGGCCCTCTGAGAGGGGGGCCCCGTCATTATGCTGACGCTCTTTGAGCCACGCGTGGGACACAACGCGCCGTCGACCCGGGCATGCCCGCGCACACAATAGTAAGTCTATGAAAAATAAAACTTCTCAATGCTGTCAGTTAGTAATGTGATCAAAAGACAGGTGGGATTGCCTTGATGAATGTGCCAGCTCTTGGGTCTCAGGAAGCGTCTACTAGTTACTTTGATTTTGTCTCAATACCTCATAAACACACGTATCATGACTACTCTATCCTCAGATCAAAGAAATAGGCAGATAGAACGCTCAGAACACGCGAGTGGGTCCACCAAAGTTAATACAAAATCAAGTCGAAATTACATTCCATAGTCTTTTCATTGTTTTTGAGAACAACTTTTACAATGCGCTATATTATTAATTAATTTCAAGTTAATACCCACTTTTTGTTTTGTTTTAAATACTTCTTACTAGTCATAATTATTGAATAGCTTATTTTGCTAGGTGCGTACCCTTAGCACGAGTTTTCAGTATTTGAGACTTACTTTAAGGATTATTATTATGATTATTAGGTAAGAAGACTGGAACTTTGACAATTTCAAATTTTCTAGGAAAAAATTAGTTCCTTCTTCGTACACCAGAGGCCATTCCATTTTTCATACAAGAAACGCTGTAAATACTGGAAAGACGTTGTAAAGTAAAAGAGTGAAAACTCGTGCTAAGGGTACAGCTTAGTACTTTGCTGTACTCAAGGCGAGATTACCCATTTGATGATTTTACTGAATAACAAAAACAAACCCCTTGATCAAGTAGTTAATGGGTTAATTATCATTAAAGCTTTTCTTTGGAAACTTAGCTAGTATTAATTAGCTTACTTTGGAAGTAACTGGGCAAGTCCTTGACATTAAAAGTACCATTAAACGTTGTAATTAGAATTAATGGTTTTACTTTATATTTATGGGTTTTTGAAGTTCAAAAGGCATCGACTGTCCTTATTTTTTTTACAAACAATTTTAACATCGGATTGCTCGAGCAGAGAGTGTATGCCTGGTGTCTGCCTAGTTTGCTATTGAGTAGCAAACAGTGCAGTTTCATTTTGGGATCTTAAGGTCTCATCTTTGTTTCAGGCCAGATTAAGGCCCAGAGCAAACCCATAGGAAAAACCGGCTAAGTGCAAGTCGGACTCGCCCATAAAGGCTTCCATAGCAAAAAGTAACTTATTACTTATACCTAGAAGTTTTTGTAGTTGGTTTCAACTCTTACTTTAGAAGAGACAGGGAATGTATCCCCCACACACACATTTTACCACTTAGGAAGTGTCTCTCGCGCAAATTGTTCAGTTTAGAAAAAAATTATAGTAGTAACCTCAATCGTGAAAACTGGAAGTCATGGGGAGAGGCCTTTGCCCAGCAGTGGGATGATGTAGGCTAGCAGTATCAGTATCAATATCAGTAACCTCAATATCATAATTATAATTATACCTATCTATACATACCCCTCACGTATGGGATTAGTCAAAAAAAAAAAAACAATTCTGAGTATGGGGAACCCCTACCTGGTGGCCTACCATGGACTTTTAACGTGATCCAGTTTAGTCTGTGGGAAAGAGATAGCGCTAGACGACTTATATAGCTCTGTCTCTTTCCCACAGCCTAAACTGTATCGCGTTAAGAGCTCATGGTTAGGCCTCAGGTGCCAGACGGATAGCTTAGTCGAAGTAACAGTGTCACTTTTTAAACTTAGTGTACAGAACCCTTAATAAAGTTACAGGTCCCTATGTAGATTATCTTCACATAATACCAGTACCCCTCGTCTTAGATTGAAATTTCAATCAATCCTCAGTCCGCCCGATACCGGACGTACTCCATCAATGCACGCTACATTATCTATCATTCACATAAATTCTATTTACATACATATCAAGCTGTAGGAGTCTTGTTTTAAGTTCTTTTTTTCATAGATAATGTCCTGGATAAGTAGGTATAGACTTCTAAACTTATGGCCATTCTTTATACCTTAGATCTAGATCTGTCTTTGTTCTTTCAAATTAATCTTTAGTGGTTGACAAGAGCTCGTTTTCAATCAAAATATTACTATTGGATGATTTACTGAGATCGTTGGAATTCAACAGTGTGCTTTAGTATTCACTCATTAGATTGAAAATTCATCAATTGATACCTCGGGTGAAGTTGAAGCGACTATCAAACTCGTTTTGAAGTAAAGTAAAAAAAAAATGGTTCCCAATTCCTTTGGGTTCCGGGTACCTACGTTGTTGAATTTTACCCGTTACATTTAGGTTTTACTAATCGTTAGAATGAAACCTACTCCTTTTTTGAAGTCGGTTAAAAATGGGCAAAAGATGCTGGATTAATTGATCGTGTGAGAACTTAAAAATATGTTTTGAGAAACTACTTCTTTTCTATTTATCTACTTTCTTACCATCATCGGAAAAGTATAAACTCTTGCAAACTGTTAACGGTAGTCAACCAAACGTTAATCTTTTAAGATTAGTTTTCCAGTCCCATCTGTGTCGGAACTATAGGCTGTACACCATTTAACTCATGGTTTAACACAATGGACATTAAAACACAGAATAGATAAGTACAGAAGGCCATCTCCATACAATGAGCGAAAACAAACCTAACGCAGAAATACATACATCATGCGTACGTAGGTACGGGTGGTGTGGTGATAAAAAACAAATGGCAGTCGCGAGTTTGTCTATGCTCACTTGATAAAACATGCCAGTATGTGCGTAGAAATATAAAAAAGCGACACTCGCGTGTCCAACAGTCAAGTCAAGCGTGACTACTAAGTTTGGGATCCTAATTGCGATTCCTAGGTCGATTTTACCAGATTGTTATTGGATTTTGTTATAAACTTCTTAATAACTGAGCTTGGAAGTTGGATCCCTGAGCCTTGCTAACGATTACTGTCCCAGCAGACTATAAGAATAAGAGAAGAGTATAACTGTTTATACACAGTTTATAAAAAAACCTAGATATTTTAGTCCGTGTCATGACGAAAATACGCTGAGGAGGACTACACAACGTCATGTCAAAGCTCTTCGTTCGGGTGACTACACAACCTTGCTCGTCGTCGGGCGAAGAGCTAATCTTCTGTACGTTTATCTATTCTGTGGCACACAATGGCAACACAGGAGTGTCCGCGGGTCAAGACGGAATGCCTAATTAATTGCTAACAGGAACTAAACAATGGAAGTCAAAGAAACCAACGGTAGGGTTGGTAAGTTTTAACTGATGGAGGGTTAAAAAGTATTGGAGGCTAGTCGTGTTTATAATTAAATTTATTTTTTATCTAGGTATCTGTACAATACTGGATACCAGTAGAGGAAAGTTATTAAAACTAATAAATTAATCTGTCACTTAAAAATCAGTTATCTAAGCAGCTTTTCAGCACTTCTTTGGCAGGTATTTGACGTGAGATGATTTGTTCAACAAAAATTCCGCTTTTATAAAAAGGTACAGGTAGGTATGTCGATCAGGGAATCTTAGGTCAGAAGTTTCATGAAAAAAAGTTTTATAAATTAACATTTTTCTAGCTTTCAATAGGACCTTTAATAAACAGTACTAAGACCATGTTCTAAGACCAACATAGGACCAATAACCAGCAATAAACTTTCAGTTTAACGTAGGCAATAACACATAAACACACCATGGTTGGCCCATAACCTGTACCACACCGTGGTACCGTGTTTGTGCCCCATCGTTAGTTATTATAAATTATAATTACAATTACGCATTGCATGCAAGTGTTGGATTAATTATCTAGCCATTGTTATTGAAGCTTTGTTAAATAATTAAAGCCGCTCAAGTTGATTATAAGCCGCGGTTGCCGAGGTTTGTCTGTGGATGGGTGACCATCTGTCAAAGCAGGTTTCCTCCGTGCTTCGGAATGCACGTAAAGCTGTTGGTCCCGGCTATCATTTGTAGATCTTTGGCGTTACTGTTATTCAGAAGCTCTAATAAACGTGGACTAAAGTTACGCCAAGGTTAATCCTTAAAAAATGTAATGGTAATCCGAGGATTATCCTGGTTGTAACTCTAGTTAGATAAAACGCAATAAGAAAAAAAGTGACAGCTAGATAAACAAACAGCGCCACGCGTCATCAATCCCCTCGTACACACAGACACAGACTAAAAGTATGTGTAATTGTCCCACGTAGGACATTTTCTGGTCTTCACGCTTTGCGCACTCATAACATATCTGTACCCTGAGCACGAATTTTCACTCTTTTACTTTATAGTATTTACAGAGTTTCTTGTATGAAAAAATGGAACAGCGCCTCTGGTGCGCGAAGACGGAACTATTTTTTTCCTTGAAAAATGTCAACTTGAAATTGTCAATGTTCCATTTTACTTTACGTCTCAAATACTGAAACTTCGTGATAAGGGTACTGTTTACTGAAATATCATTGGACAGCCCTATCATTAATTCCTGTAGGGTGTATCGTAATGGGCATTTTAACAAAACTGAGGCTATTTAGGAAATATTTCGTCAAACATTTTCGACGGTCTGACGGAGGAATGTCGGAGACTCTTCTAATGATTGGCAAGGAAAAGGTTTTTGCTAACTAATTCGAGTTGATGTGTTCTGCATGATAATAATTCTGTTGATCATGTTTGGTTTTGTAAAACAACATTTACAAAACATTTCTTGACGTGATAACGTCTTATAATTCGATTACGAATAAGATGACGTTATGCAGCGTTACTTCACTCTGTAGCGTTCGCTTCGGCGGTGTCAATAATTGTGAACTAACGCCAGTTAACCGACTTTACAGACAAACGATTTTTTTGGCTGGACATGGGGCATATTTTTCTCTATATTTCTTGTCATTGTAAAAGAATGAGGATTTAATTATTTGTTAGTGTCACTGAGACAATATTTTTACAATCACATTTACAACTTGCTTCATTACATGCTACTGAGCTTGTATTTCTCTCGAAATCTAAACCAACTCAAGCCAAGCCTAAAAGCCTTCGTTGCTAAGAACTAGTCAACTGGAATCGTGGAAACCATTCAATTGGAAACAATTGCAAACACACACAAAGGCTTAGATTCAGTTCAGGATTTGATTTAGGTCCAAGATCTGACGTGGTAGCTATTCCTGGGGTTAATTCACAGATTAGTTAAGTCTAACAAACATGATGTTTAACAGTGTGATGTTGGGGTCGCGGGACCGACTATAAAGGTAATCATGACACTGGAACGTAAAAGGCTAATGAAGGAATATTGTGGATTTTTAGTCAGCAGGACACCATTGCTCTCAAACGGCGAAGGAAAACATCGTGAGGAAACCGACATGTCCTAGAACAAAAAATTGGAAGACATGTGATATCTCCCAACCCGCACTGGGCCCGCGTGGTTGATTAAGGCCTACTCCCTCTCACAGAGAGGATGCCTGTGTCCCAGCAGTGGTAACATTATAGGCTGATGATGATGATGCTGTGTCTGATAATCTTTCTGCTCCACCCAAGGCAAACGACGAATCATTTCACGATTTTATATCACCCAAAATGAAAATCAGTATGATCTGTTATTTTAAAGAAGTCTTTGTTATATCCCTAGCTTACTATAAATTACTGATTTTTTTTTTAGCGTGGTAATACCATCAAATGAGTCCTTCCACCACGGACAGGGCGGGAGGGACTGTCAGACTCGTACTGACTTAAAATCCACGAGTCTTTCAATGGCCCCTCATGTTTCGGGGTCATAGTAATGAGATAAGTCCCGCGATCAATGCATTTGCTTCAGTGGACATACTCGCGTGTTCTGAGCGTTCTATCTGCCTATTTCTTTGATCTGAGATCACAGTATTACATTTCAGCTTGATAACTTTACGAATTACACTCGGATGAAGTCGCTAACAACAGCCGAGAACAGTAATAATTACAGTGAGGTATTTTCAGAAACTTATAATTATTTATCGATACCAAAATACTTCTTAGCGATACTTTTAACTCCGGGTAATATCAACAGGTGGCAGTATACAGGTTTCAAGTACTGCCAAGCTCATGATGGATGGCTCACCGATCTATCGCTCATGAACGATCTACGAGTGGATGTAGTGAACTAACGACTGGATGTCTTCATCCTGTACCTCATACATACTCATGAGGTCGGGTTTAGAATGTAGATTGTTGAATATTATGGAGAGGGTATTGTGATTTTTGCTTTAAACGGATTTTAAATGAGAAATTTCGTTTTAAGTGATTAATTAATTGCTAAGAATTGGTATTTTGTTTATTATGAAGAAATGTTTCCCCACTACATTAATTTTCCTCCTATATCCTGGGTGAATTTACTAATATTTAAACTGACCTAGAGCCGGAACTTGAACTATTTCTACAAATATTTTTTTCGTACAGGAATCAAACACACGAAACGCAGCGCAGTAACCAATCCGTCTTGCACTGTACCAAGCGTATCATAATCTCAGATCAAAGAAATAGCAGCTTGGTATGACGCGTAGCTTGGTACTGTCCCGACTTTGTATTCGATTTTGATTTTGTATTAACCCTTAAATGCATAATGTATCGTTTTTGCAACATACCCAATATTATTTCATTAAAAATAAAATAAATGAAATATGTTAATATATTATAAATTTATTAATTATTTAGGGTATTTACTGTCAATAAGCATTCATTTATTTTTTCCAGTTTTTTAATTTTTTTTTTTTTTAATTTTTCAATATGGACAGTGATGTTTTGGCTAAAACCTCTTTGGTTTTGGGAACCCAACCTTTTTTTAGAAAATTTATAAAAAATAGTTTAAAACGCAATTTTGTAATTACAAAATATGAAACAGAATTGTTATAAAATACACTATCATAAACCGAAAAAATATTTTTTAAATATAAAAATAAATAGAAAATATTTAAGGGGGTAATTTTTCCATTTTTTTGCTTATTTGCTCTTTTTTAAGAGAATTTTAAGCAAAAATTTTTTTTTTTAATTTTTCAGCAATGTTGGAATCATGTTTTATTATTTGAATAACTTTTGAATAAAATACAAAACATCATACTTTGGTGGAACCACTCGCGTGTTCTGAGCGCTCTATCTGCCTATTTCTTTGATCTGAGATCATAATATAAAAAAGCTGTCACTTCAATTTTTTTTTCTATTTTCTTCTGATGGATTTGTTCTTGACATTTATTAGTCTAGGTCAGGAATGAAAGACACGTAAGTCGACAATTACAGGCACTCATTTAGTCATCCGATTATTATATCCATGTTTCATTACAAAAAAAAAAACTGCATTCCTCTATAACAAAGTGCATTTATAAACTAGACGCAGCTAGCAACCGTCAAGTCTAGAAAATGGATCACTGCGTTTTATGAAGCTAAGTATTAAATAACTTGACGTTTCATGCATAAATAATAGCAACTCGTAATTATTTTGTCTAACTAGGTAAAGGCTATTTATTATACGGAAAATTAAAGAGGCTTGATTGCCATGCATTAGTGTTTGATAGACTACTACTAGACAAAATAGCTATATTAGTATCATATAGTTGGTCACCGTTGGTCCCGGCTGTCATTTGTAGATCTTTGACAGTCGTTACTGTTAGTCTGAAGCTCTAAAGTCTTACCATGGAGTATCGTATTTACCCAGTTACTGGGTTGTGGAGGTCCGACAGGCAGTCGCTCCATGTAAAATACTGATATTCAGCTGCATCTGGTTCGACTGGAAGCCGACCCCAATATAGTCGGGAAAAGGCTAGGCAGATGATGATGACAAGACTAACAGTCCCTCCAGCCCGGGGTGGGAGGACTCATTTGATGATTTTGCCACGTTAAAAATAAAAAAAAAACATAGTTATATCAGGGTATAAGCGGTATCTAACGATCGATGGTGGAAAATCAGTACTGCGAAAAAAAAACTAATAAAAAATGTCTACAACAAGCCGGAACTGAACCTGGGTCCTTCAGGGTTAATACTCCAGAATCTTTAACAACAAGGTCGCATGAATTTTTTGACATGAGTGATAAATGTAGATTTAGGTAACTTGAATAAACCATCTTTGCAAAAAGCACGTTGCAAAATGAAATAATGACAAAATATAGCCACTTTACGAGTACATTCCGCGATCTTCGATCGTTGTCGTGTGTGGCACTTTTTGCACTCAGCTGCATTTCACGGATAACTGTACTAAAAGCCACAAGACAGACAGATGTCAGAAGATTCACTCCATACAACGAGCAAACACGCATGCAAACATTGACACCCATGGCTCAATCATCTCTCATCGCTCATCGACTGTCATTTTTGTTTGAGATCTCCATGCACACAAAGACAGGTTTCGTGTATTTGCAGTGAGTTCAAACGTACTTGTTGTATAGTAAGCTGCAGAGAAAACTCACCATCTTTGGTAGTGACATCACTACCAAAGGGGGTGAGTTTTCTCTGAAAATGCCATTACTATGTATTATAATTTTAGTAATTTAAAAAAAAACATAAAAGTTATAACTGGAAGATTCAAAAGCACCAGTACCCTTAGCACGAATTTTCAGTATTTGAGACGTAAAGTAAACTGGAACTTTGACAATATCAAATTGACAATTTTTAAGGAAAAAAATAGTTCTTTCTCCGCATACCAGAGGCGCTGTTCCATTTTTCCATACAAGAAACGCTGTAAATACTGTAAAGTAAAAGAGTGAAAATTCGTGCTAAGGGTACAGGACACCAATATTTTCAGGTTGTAATTAACAACTTCTTTGAGCGTCCATATTTTTGAAGATAAGCTATATTTGTCAAAGATACTTTTCTCAGAAAAACAGTAGGTACTCGTCGATATTTGTCCTTCTGTATTTCTCTACTTAGTACTAAACCCGAGTGAGTGGTGCAGTAAGGCGGGAAGGGGGAGGAGCGGTCAACGCCTAATTAGTACTAAAAATAACTTCGGAATAACTTTGTCTTGTTCAGGTACAGACTAAGGTATTTTGTGGGAGGGAAATGGATCGCGGTTTTAGCGATGATGAATGAGCTCAGTTCTTGTTTTAGCTATAATTCATGATAATATTTGAAGTATTTTAACATAGATATGAATCAAGATTTCAATGACTCTTACTACTAATAAATTGGGGCTTATTTTTGGAAAGCTTATCAAAAAAAAAACTGTGCAGGCTTCAAAAACATTATTTTGTTCCGTTCAGGGACCGAACGTGACAGACGCAGAGCAGCAGTCAATTGCTCAGCCACTACACCAGCTGAGCTTTAAAGTGAGTATTACTGGAAAAATAAATTAAATATTTCCTCTACGAGGTCAAAATACCACTATAACATTAAAAGTTAAATCCAACATTCTGAACTGATATCAAAGTAACAATAAAATAATCAATATAAAGTCAATCCAGACAGTAATTCCCTTCGTTACTCATGTAATAAACGCAGCGACGATCTTTCGTCTGATTTGAATCTAATTTGGTTCCCCTCTCTCGCTCTGTCTGTATACGATGATATGATTTAAAGGTGTTTCACATGAACTGAGCTATTTATTTTTTTGGGACAAACCCATCACACTATTCCCAAACCACTGCAACTCCTGAAAGCCAGAATCAACAGTGGCAACCAACAGAAAAACGCTGAGACAATGAAGCTCGAAGTGTCCCGGAGAATGAATTTACCTGTCTTGGATCCTGCAACGAAATTAATCAGAAAAGAATAGTGGAGGAGTAGGAAATTTGTTTCCACTTCCCTCCATGCAAGCAGGAGACAGAACAAAACAAGGCCAATAGGCACAAAGGGACATTACAACTGGGAGAAGCCCAGTTGCCTAGCACCACGGGTAAAAATGACTACTAATATTAATGGGTCCTCAATAATTGTGCTTGAACGCACGGAAGTTTGTTCGAGTTTCTACAAGGTCCGTATAGTAAATGACTCCAGATGTAGTCTGTATAGTATCCAACATAATATTGCGTTCGTTCTGCCAAAGACATTTCATATTCATAGTTCATATTCATTGTTCATATTCATAGTCAGATGTAGAACATTGACAAAAAGGCGAGGGAACAAGCTTGAAGGAAAATAAGAGCTAGATTAAGACCAAGATCATAATCTATTTTAAATAAAAGAGCATAGTTCCTGTCATGAGAAACAATAAGTCATCGCCTAGCCTTTTCCCAACAATATTGGGGTCGGCTTCCAGTCGAACCAGATGCAGCTGCTGCGTGCTCTGCTCTGCCTGCGTTTGTGTTTCCAAACGCAGGCAGGTATCACTCCTTCGCTGTACAAAAAATATGGATTCTCGTGACGGGAACAATAATAAGATTAAATTCAATACCCTTAGCACGAATTTTCAGTATTTGAGACGTAAAGTAAACTCGAACTTTGACAATTTCAAATTGACAATTTTTAAGGAAAAAATTAGTTCTTACTTCGCACACCAGAGGCGCTGTTCCATTTTTCCATACAAGAAACGCTGTAAATACTGTAAAGTAAAAGAGTGAAAATTCGTGCTAAGGGTACAGAGCATAACAATTGAAAATATTACCCTTTACAATACCCGCTGGATCCCAGGTAAAACCTCAAAATAAACAAAAGAATTATTTTAATATTTTCCACCGTTATTGAAAATGAATCCTTACAAAAATCTAGGTAATGCAACGTGAACAAGAGGCTTAAAATGAAAACCTCGAATATTATCATTAGCATTCATTTTTACTGAAATAAAATCTGAATTTAAACTATTATTATTTTTGATTAATGCGGGAAGAATGCCTTTTTTGTTTCTGGAAAAGTAAAATAAAAACGCATTTTGACTGCTGAAACATAGTACGGACAGATATAAATGTTGCATTGCGTGGGTCTTGAAAAATTATTTTTCTTAAATATTTGTATTCTTTATTTTGTTCAATGTTTAAGTTTAATTATTAATTAGGTTGTACAATTATTGTACAGTCATGTAGCTGTTTTAATTTTTAAGTAATATATAATTATGTAAATAAAGTCAATTATCACAAACATAAAAACTCATAAACATAAACACCCAACCCGGAGCAACTACTTGCAGGTCAAACAAATACCTATTTAATTTGTTCCTTGCGGGGATCGAACCAACGACACGCTCGGCTACTACGCCAACCTTGACTTCATTTATACAAAAGTACTACAGCAGAAAAAGACCCTCTGCCGAACTGAATTCGAGGATTATAGTCATGTGGTTAAAAACCACACGGTTGGTTGCTCTGTGGATAGGTTGTATTGTTGTTGGTTATCTGTCATTGCGAGTTTCCTCCGTGCCTCGGAAAGCACGTATAGCCGTTGATCTACAAATGACAGCCGATTTGTAGATCTTTGACAGTCGTTAATGTTAGTCAGAAGCTCTAAAGTCTGACAACCAGTCTTACCATGGGGTATCGTATTTTCCAGTAAGTGCAGTCGCTCCATGTAAAATACTGATATTCAGCTGCATCTGGTTCGACTCGAAGCCGACCCCAATATAGTTGGGAAAAGGCTAGGCAGATGACACATTGTCGTGTGGTTAAAAACAGACAGTTTCATCCTAAACATTAAAGAAACTTCTGAAACAAAAAGAACAATTAAAAAAGTGATCTTACTTATTTACCCCTTTCACAGAGCATCAAACGCTTAAACGCTTACTTGTTATTACCGCAACTCATATATTTATAAAGTTACAACATGTCACTGGCCTGCAAATTGCAAAAAACGTAAAAAAAAATGAATTTCGCGGGCTACATCGACGCAATCACCTTAAATCAGCAAAATCAGCTCCTTCAGTTACAGACGATTTGAGAAAAACTCGAATCTTACAAAAACGCAACGAACCGCTCGTACCGTGTGGAAGTGACTCGCTAGACACAGACAGACGATGCGGGGATCTATCACATAGCTAGATGTAACGTTAGTGCAGTTTGATAGCTAGCTTATCTTAGTATGCTTGATTCACTGTTTGTTTTTATGTATGTATGTTTTATTAGTGTTGGTATTAGATATATTGCGTAGAAATTGTTTATTGAAACCTATAAGTTACAGTACCTAAATTTATAAAGAAAATGTTTACTTATTTAAATAGTTACTTAAAACAATATTACTAAAAAACTCAAAAAAAAATGTAACCGCCTTCAAAAACAACCGCAAAAAAGGTAAAACAAAGGTAAAAAAACAACAACAACAAAACAAACAACAACAAACAACCTACAAAACTTTTCTTTCCGAAGTCGGTGACTGTTTTTTGTTGATTTCATTTTCTTTTTTGCCACCGACTTCCGAAAGAAAAGTTATTTAGTAGGTTATTTTACCCTTTTTAATTATGGTTGTTTTTTTATGGTTAAATTTTGTTTGAAAAAGTTTTTATTTTACTCTTTTTAGTAGTGACCGACCGAAATTTCGGTTTCGGTTTCGGCCCTAGTTTCGGTTTCGGCCAAAATATAGCCGAAACTTTGCCGAAACCGAAACCAGACGAAACTCAAGTGTCCGTGCATTTTCGTGCGTCGTTCGGTAACATTCGTAGCCAACACGTGCTTGCTTGACGGCGGGGCCCGGCGCTGTTCGCCACCGTTCATTTAATCGTGAGTTGACGTTATGTTTTCGAGTTTACTGCCAAGAGTAAGTCTTGTATATTCATGTAATAATAAAATAAATATTTAAACTTATCAATCGTCAAGGCAGAAAATATAGATTATGGCTCAGTAGAAGTTAAATAACATAGAAAAATAGCAATTTCTTAGGAACCTATTTGTTCCATAAGTTTGCCGTATAACATTAATTTCCAGAATTTGATCCTTATTAGCAACACTATCGAATGGTGTAATAATGTGTGTTTTTTTTTTCCAAAATCTGCGGTTTCGATTCCTGACCAGCACTGTTGATTTTTTTTAATCCAATGATGCAGTTTTTGTTTTCGACAAAATCGATCTTCACTCATCCTGTAATTCCTGTATAATTATACACTTTTTCTTAAGTGTTAACAATTGTACATAAAATTTTAGAAAATAATCGAAAATTGAAATGTTTTAATAAGTTTCGGTTTCGGCCGAAACTGAGAGCTAGGCCGAATGTTCGGTTTCGGTTTCGGCTGAAAAATCAGTTTCGGTCGGACACTACTTTTTAGTTTAAATATTCTTCCCAAATTCTTGTCAAATAAAACTTAACTATTGCAAAGCATCGGAAAACTCAACGCTGTCAGGAGGTAACGTGCTCCGGACTAATCCTTAAAATCAAAACATAATCCACATCTGAAACTCACTTCAGAACTAATCCACAAATTAATAAGTGCGAAGCCTTAAAAAACAAGCATTGTCGACATTTCTATTGAAGCAAAAAGTCCAATATGATCCATTAGTAATATCTTTATATTCTTAACTAAAAGCCAAGCTCTATTGTCTGGCCGCGTTCACCCCAAAACGGCTTTTTGTAATCGCGAAAGAAAAAAATCGAACAAGTGCGGCAAGCGTGTGTTGAACCACGCGTTGTATGGTTCTGTAGGTAGAATCTGGCTGAAATAGTCTATTCAACGTGAGATGCAATAACAAAGTCACCAGTGTCGATTGTGGTAATGTTTTAAACGGTCTCACTGCTGGCCTTCCAGACTGGCCTGCAAGTCTCTGACACCTTACGTCTTTGGTATCCATTGACGCGTGCCTGTGTACGAATGTCTATAGATTTGTACTACGATAGGCACCCAACCCAAAACCGAAGTCGTCAGGCGCGGGCCACATAGAAACTACTCATAGAAAAGACGTAAGACGCAGACGGGGCGGAGACATAAGTATTTCGCGTCTCGCGTCTGTTTCATACAAAATGTATAGCAGCGTCGCGACGTAAAACATACATTATATTTAACCCGATTCTCATACATTTTCGCACGTCCGCGACGCGTCCTCGTCTTACGTCTTGTCTATGTGGCCCGTGCCTTAGTTATCGGAGACTTGCGTCGCCTAGTGTACGAAGGGGCTAAGTCAGATGTATTAAGACCATCGTCTATCGAGCGCTCGTCCATACAAAAAGAGAAAACGTTTTTCTGCCCCTAGATGTTATCCTATCTCAATGATTTCTTAGAATGCATCTGACACAGTAAAAAAACCGGCCAAGTGCGTGTCGGGCCACGCACAGTGTAGGGTTCCGTAGTTGCCCATCAAAATACTTTTGCAAACTAACTAAACTGATTCGCTGAATTTAATTTTAAAAGAAGAATTTTTAAAATCAGTCCAGGTGTCTTTGAGAAATCGGGGAAAATCCATAAGAAAAAAGATTACAACGAATTTAGAACATCCTCCTTTTTTTGAATTTAGTTAAAAATAGTTGACGATAAAAACCTACCTATCCCCAAAAAACATACCTATAAAAACTGTAAAAATAAAGTTGACAAACTTACATTTGCAGTTGTCTCCGATACATTTTGTTTAAGAAAATATGATATCAAGTACATTTTATAAGTTGGTCGACTATTACTCGTAAAGTTGTAAAGCCTACTTAGTCATGATAATTTTCTTTTAAACTTCGTTATATATACTACTATTGTGAATTTTTTCACACCCCCAAACATAACCGTTTAGCTGGTAGAGGGGGGGGACACTCGAATCGAGCAAAATTTAGCACTTTAAAGCTTAATATTTCACAAACGAATTTTTTTATCAAAGAGTTGTAAATGGAAACTATCATTATTTTTAAAGGCCTATTTAATGATACCCCACACTAAGGGGTACGCGAGAAAAAAAAAATCCTCACTTTACGTGTAAGTACTAGAGGTACCCTAAAAAAAAATATTTTACAAGATTTTATTTTACCACTTTTTCGGCACAACAAATCCGTATATTTACACCAAATTACAGCTCTCTAGTACTGTGCGTCTCTGAGCTAAACTGCGGACAGACGGACGGACGGACGGACGGACGGACGGACGGACGGACGGACGGACGGACGGACGGACGGACGGACGGACATGGCGAAACTATAAGGGTTCCTTGTTGACTACGGAACCCTAAAAACTAGGTTTATAGGTTTTCTTTTTTTCAATATTTATAATAGTTTGAAAGTTACAGGCGCCTAAAAGTTACTATTTTTATGACAAAATCTTCATTGAAGTAAAACCTTTGTATTTAAAAAACAAAGAAGTTTAAGAAAAAAAGCAAAACCTACAAACCTAGAATATAATATGCTGAAACGATTGACACCAGAATCTAAGAGATTGGTCGTGATTTAGTATGTGAAAAACGTTTTCTCCCGAGAGACAAATTTCATATAAAAATACTTACAGTCAGTCGCGAGCTGCAACGCTCTCTATCGCACGATCGGGGTTTTTTCAAAGCGTGAGAGAGACAGTAGGAGTTTTTCTAAATACCTATTTTTGAAATGGCAACAGCTATTCTGTCCTCTTAAAACTGGCATAAATGTCAAGTGACTTCCAAATCATAATAACATTAGAAGTAACACGATAATCTGGATACGCTAAGATTGCCTAGCTGTTTTATTCTAGACTCAAGTTTATTCTACATTTAAGAACAACCACTTGAAAAAACAATTTTCATTCTCCAAACTTCAGTAGTGATATTCTAAAATATAACACAAAAATCGCAGTCGTCGAGCTTCAAATAAAAAATAGTAATAAGTTTTAGAAGAAAATCATCATATTATTAGGTCCACACAATCAACTAAATACTTTCAGTGCTTGGATATACATTTTTAATAAAAAATAAATAAACACCAAGATTTAGTAGCTTTAAACGTTTTACTCCGCTACGGGACCCTAAAAAAAGCAGCTTTTCTTTCTTTTTTCTTCTAAAAAGGAATCCTATCGGGCACTTTCTCTTCATTCGTTTTGTCAAAGCCAGCAATTTTGTCCAGGAGACATCGTTTTGACCCAGTGTGCAATTACAGTTTCAATGGCGAGACGTAAATCAGCGTGTGTGTCCAGGGCCGCATTAACCTCTAGAAGGCCCCGGGCACTTTCGGACAAAAGGGTTACACCAGTTTTAGGGCGTCACCGGTTAGGTTCGGTTTTTTTTTTGGGTGGAAAATCATTAAAGCCTCAGTGTTCGCTATGTGCTGAGCTGAAGGTACTATTAGACCCATCTCACTGGAAATGTAAATTATTTTTTTCCTACTCCTCTTCTATTCTTTCTTTTCTGTTTAATTTTGTTTGTTGCGAGATCCAAAATCCATTAAGGTTACTGGTGAGACGGCTTCATGGCCTGGGAATTAAGTTTTTAACCAATCTTTATTTGGCTTTAAGAACTTGTAAAGTTTAAGGAATAGTGTGACAGTTTTTTTATACAAAAATAAAGTAAAGTAGCAGAAAAGTTAGGTTTTCTACAAAAGTCAATAGTTTCTGCTTTGATGCTCACTGGCACTCAGGACCCCGAAGGATGACGTCCTAGGCCAATTAGAAAGAAAGAAAGAAAGAAAGAAACAGTTTTATTGGACTCATACAGGACAGAACAACAACAAAAAAATATTTAACTAAACAGCAGAAACTTACAAAAATAACCAATTTCTCTGGTCCTATACGAGGCCAAAAGGCCCTTATTTCTTAGGGCCCCTGACTCAGGGTAATTACCCAGAGTGCCCATTGGAAAATACGGCCCTGTGTGAGTGTGGACTGTTCCACCTTTCGTAGCGTTTTATGAAGTTTTCTTGCTTTAGCACACTATCCCATGTTGATTGGGAATTGAAAACGAACAGTTTTTTAGTATTCCTTTGATACATTGCTAACAATTTATGAGTTTATTTGCAGTGATTTGTAAATGAATGCTTTTAGTGCAAATACGAAAGCAACTAATAGTATAACCTGGTTCATAAAAGAAAGGATCTTATCGTGTTCTCTCGCTCGCACACTATTGCCGTCTATACTCAGCAGAAAAACAAATAGTCTTGATGTCTTGACGCACTCAGTGATTTTTTTTAAGAATATTTGCTATCATAGTTTTCTGTTTTTTTTCGTTGTTACCTGTTGATTATTGTTGTTTTAATTTTGTTTTATTGTTAGGTTAAGTTTGAAAAAATATTGTGACCCAGTCTTGTATTATTATTTTTAATTTGAAAAAAACTTTAATTTGAAATTTTCTAAGCTGACTGTACTATCTGTCAACGCAAGTAGGTACAAGCCGCCATTTTAGAATACTTTCTTCAGTGCTCCGGCTTATAGTAGTTGGCAGCACTCTTGGTGCAGCGGCCGAGACATAGGGCTAATACCCTGTGTATCGCAGATTCGTTCCCCACAAGTAGAAATGTTTGTATGGTCTAACATAGGCCCTAGCATAACTTTTCACATACACTAAACGTCTTAAACACTTCAAGTACGCTATAAAATATGGGAATCTTGTTCTAAGGCTTCAGGTAAATTCACGTGCGCCTGAAACAGCTGTCAGCAAACTGACGGTGCCCCCCTTAGATGACCAACGCCTGCCGGGATCGCAGGACTGTCTCATCAGGTAACCGTGACCCTGGAACGTAAAGGGCTATTGAAGGATCATCGTGGACTTTAGTCAGTACGAGTCCGACAGTCCCTGCGTCCCTCAAAAAATTGAGAAATATTGTGGAGTACTTAACTGCCGTGTTTAGTTTTGCATAACATGTGCTAGTGAAGTGCAACAGTATGAGAGAATGCACATGACTTTATATTTGAAAGACAGGCGCAATATTCAGTTTTAATATCTAGGTAGAAGGTCTGAGTTCCGGCTGTTCAGTGAGGTATTCCCGTTTGAACAACGTTTGTAGAGCAGCTACATATGTTAAAAGGAGTCTGAAAAGAAAAAGAAACAATAAAATAATGAAAATGGAAATCTACTTGGCGAGGTCACGGGACTGCCTAAGCAAGTTTCTGTGACCCTGAAACGTAAAGGGCAATTGAAAGACTCTACTCTCACTCTCTCTTTTTGTTTCTGACTTTTAAAATTTTAGAACACCGATGTGATAAGGGGTCTTCCTTGTGCTTGTGCTCTGAAACCGTTACTGAAACGGGAAGTCCTAAAAGTTAGGTACAGTTTTTTCAAGTGAGTTCTTTTGTTGATCTTGTGGCCAAAAAATAACAGCTGCACAAGTTGATCTCTAAGGTAAAGCTGCTCTTGCCGAGTTTAATCTATGGGTGGATGACCATTTATCGCACACAGGGCCATTTATTGAAAAACCGGCCAAGTGCGTGTCGGGCCACGCACAGTGTAGGGTTCCGTAGTTGCCCATCAAAATACTTATGCGAACTAACTAAAAAAAAATCGGTCCAGGAGTGTTTGAGAAATCGGGGAAAATACATAAGAAAAAAGATTACAACGAATTTAGAACCTCCTCGTTTTTTGAATTTAGTTAACAATAGTTGACGATAAAAACCTACCTATCCCCAAAAAACATACCTATAAAAGCTGTAAAAATAAAGTTAACAAACTTACATTTGCAGTTGTCTCCGATACATTTTGTTTAAGAAAATATGATATCAAGTACATTTTATAAGTTGGTCGACTATTACTCGTAAAGTTGTAAAGCCTACTTAGTCATGATAATTTTCTTTTAAACTTCGTTATATATACTACTATTGTGATTTTTTTCACACCCCCAAACATAACCGTTTAGCTGGTAGAGGGGGGGGACACTCGAATCGAGCAAAATTTAGCACTTTAAAGCTTAATATTTCACAAACGAATTTTTTTATCAAAAAATTGTTAATGGAAACTATCATTATTTTTTAAAGACCTATTTAACGATACCCCACACAAAGGGGTACACGAGAAAAAAAAAAACCTCACTTTACGTGTAAGTACTGGAGGTACCCTAAAAAAAATATTTTACGAGATTTTATTTTACCACTTTTTCGGCACAACAAATCTGTATATTTACACCAAATTACAGCTCTCTAGTACTGTGCGTCTCTGAGCTAAACTGCGGACAGACGGACGGACGGACGGACGGACGGATGGACGGACGGACGGACGGACATGGCGAAACTATAAGGGTTCCTTGTTGACTACGGAACCCTAAAAAATCTATAGATGCCTATCAATATTATAAAGCTGAACAGTTAGTTTGCTTGAACGCGCTAATCTCGGGAAGTACCTATAACTGGTTCGAATTTAGTTTTTTTATCGAGGAAGGCTATAAGCTATATAACATTACGCTTCACCAATAGGATCCGAGCAGCGGGAGGGAAAACATGAAGAACAGATAGTCATGAAAAAATGGCTTTTTTAAACAACAAAAAATATCCGTTTCGCTAAAATACAAAACTAACTACCTCCTCTAAAAGAAAGAGAACGAAATAATACGTATAAATAAATAAAATCCAAACACAGCTGAAACAATCAAGCTAATGAATTCAGTTAAAGATTCACGACACTCATTACTGGGTACGACGTAAACAAGGTGACTGGTTAAACTGGGGATATACGCCAAGTGCAAAGTTAGTGGTCGGGACATCAATTCGATAGGAGCGCGAGATTTGATAGAGATGTGAATCAATGGGGGGCAAGTGGTCAAGTTTGACATGACAACTTTTGTAGCACTTTTCGTCAACCGTTAATAATAACGTAGCTAACCATTACCCTAACCCTTAACACGAATTTTCACTCTTTTACTTTACAGTATTTACAGCGTTCGTTTTCTTGTATGAAAAAATGGAATCAGCGCCTCTGGTGTGCGAAGAAGGAACAATTTTTTTCCTTAAAATTGTCAATTTGAAATTGTCAAAGTTCCAGTTTACTTTACGTCTCAAATACTGAAAACTCGTGCTAAGGGTACAGTAGTGTCCTTAGTTTACGTAGTCACACAGTACCCAGTGATGTGTGAACCGACCCTTACTATCGAACGGCTAAACACGTCTTTTAGCCGTTTAGCCGGATTGATGACGTCACTATGTCCCCTTCGGTGCCACATTTGGGATACGTGAGCTGTCTTGTCTTGTGTACTCTGAGTATATAAATAAGGCACATAAATATACAAGTGTGTACTGTTAAGGATGTTGGTGGGTTGGTATCTTTTGGGTTGTGGGAGCTTTGTCTTGGAGAATGTTGAAAGTTGAATTATTTTAATTGGTCCAGGCCTTACCACGAGCTCTTAACGTGATCCAATTAGGCTGTGGGAAAGGGACAGAGCTATACAAGTCGTCTAGCGCCATCTCTTTCCCACAGCCTAAACTGGATTGCGCTAAGAGTTCATGGTAGGCTACCAGGTGTGTAGGTTGCCATAAAGGCTTAAATTATGTAGTCAGAGGGTAATGACAAAGTTTTAGATCAGCTAAAAAACTTGTAGTAGGACAAATTAATAGGTAAGTCGTTAAAATTTAAAATACTTACACGCGGAATCTTTTTAAGGAGCCACGGCCCTGGTATGCAAAGGGGATTTGAAAGAATTGGATGGTTTTTAGTTAAGTTTATTCAGTTATGTGTAACTTACAGTACCCTTAGCACGAGTTTTCAGTATTTGAGACGTAACGTTTCCTTGAAAATTGTCAATTTGAAATAATTTCAAATTGTCAATTTTCAAAGAAACGTTTGTCGTTAGACGTTTTTATGTATAATTAAACTGGAACTTTTCAGTTTACTTATTATAACGTCTCAAATACTGAAAACTCGTGCTAAGGGTACTTACAGTTCTCTTCGCTCAAACTGAAGAATTTCTCTGGTAGATGTCATTAATTAAGCATGTTTTAATGACACTATGAATGAATACGACTGGGGCGGGCTGGGAGGACACATTTGGTTACACAAAAATGATTTCATCGAAAAAGGTTTTACTCACTCAAAAAAGTGTGAAAATGTCCTCCTGTTAGTGCTAGGTAGTAGCATCTCCTGGAAAGCCTGAATGTTAGAGTTTCCGGCCGCAGACCCTATATCAACTGTCGAAGATATCCAAATAACAGCCGGTACCAAAGGCTCCCCGTACATAAAGACTGAAAATAAATCAACAACATAGCTAAAACACATATTTCTATATTATCCCCAATTCAAACAACAAATACCAATTTCAGTAAAACAGCCGTGCTACCATTTTACAACTGAAATTACGTACATTCATCTTTGTCCCTGAAAAGGCTTCGTAGAAGTAATGTGCCAATTTAAAGAACATCGTATAGGCAATAACGTATTGCCTAGATTATTTGCCTAGGACTAGAACTACAGACACAAAGGCTCACTTTGGAGATTGGTCTAGATTTTTTTTGCCATAGTATTGTAGACCTCACAGTAGGTACTAAATGAAAAATCATTCAAAGAATTCTTTAGAATATTTTTTCATTGTACTTTTTTGGGGCATTTTGCTGGCAAAATACTTACATAAGAGTATTAACCAATTTTAATGAAAACTCACATAGGTATGCATTGTACAAATCTATATAAATGTGCACGGATCTACATGATGAATTCAGTAAGTATACCTTTGTATTTCGGGATGGGACGATGGACCATGCCTGAATCGTCTTCGCATTGTGTTCCACGCGCGCCTCAAAGAGCCGGAGCGTCAACACAAACAGTAAACTTACCCTTCTGAAACAGTATCAGTCACGAGTCACGCATCGGTCCGCGTGGTGAATTAGGCCCACTCCCTCTCACAGATAGGAGGCCTGTGTCCCAACAGTGGGGACATTTATAGGCTGATGATGATGATGAATAACGCACTCAAACAAGCACTAAGCTGATCACACAGATTATCTTAAGCTGAACCTCATGTTTACTTTCCGCGTCGGTGTTCCCGAACGCATACAACCCGAATCTCTTCAAAGTTGGAGTGAACATGCTTATTCTGATCGCTCCGTCGTTGGATTTGTCTCAGTCACCTACGACCTAATTTTTCCATGTGACTAAGTCATCAAATGAGTCCTCCCACAGAGAGGGCAGGACAGAAGGGACTGTCAGACTTGTACTAATTACAAAATCACGATAAACACCTTCTACCTTCTAAAACAGCAGAAATCCTGTGTCATCAAATGAAATTCCTGCAATTTATTCAACGTCAAAACATGACCTTTAAGACCGCAGAGTATGAATAGGACTCAACAATAACCTCTGACTAATGGCGGCAACAAATCTGATGGAGACGCTAAACATTGAACCACCAGACTATTGGCTTTACAAACACTAACATCTGTGTTCGGACCATGCTGAGGTGAATTGTAGAAGATTCATTACGTAAGAACTTTGGAAATAGCTGAAGCCTATCGAAAAAAATATAGTCCGAAAATTGATTTCCAAAAAGATATATATGTATATGACTCTATGGGTTTTCATTGGGAAAATTGTCGTACAAAACCTCCACGTGCGCCCGTGGACTGGAGTTCCCTCTCGGATAAGTCCAGGGGGAAGACCAGTTTTTCGGGCCGGTGCACCCTGGGATGCGGGCAAAAACTCTTGCTTAGGCACTGTGTGCCTAAGTGGTCTCTTTGCCCTTATGCTAATAGCCTGTCGTGTGGATGCTCCAACGCGTGTCCCTCTGATCAGCAGAGGGCACAGCGGCGGAGTGGGCTTGAGGACGGTGAGTGATGGGTAGCTCGCCGTCCGACCAAGGACCAAGCCCGGGTCGGTGGCGCGTCGTGTTTCGCGCCAAATGCCTGCTGGGGTCGCGGGTTTTTTCTTAACCCAGGTTACCGTGGCCCCGGAACGTAAAGGGCATAGGAAGGAACACGGGTAGATTTTAGTCAGTAAGAGTCTGATAGTCCCTTCCGCCCCGTTCCGGACTCATTTGATGATTTTACCTCATAAAAAAAAAAAATGTCCCGTCCCGTCTATTGCTCGTACATAGTTTAATGTCTTTGTAAATGACCCTATTTAATCTTTTGTTACGTACATCTTTGACGAAGATACGACACTTCACTCGGTTGGTATATAATATTTATGTAGTAAGTTGAGTAAGCCACTTTATCTTGCAAAATTTGAAAATTTTCAAATTTGCAAGTTGAAGTGACAATGGGCAGGCCACATTGCTCGTAGAACTGATAACCGATGGAGAAGAAAAGTTCTCGAGTGGCGACGAGGCCTCCCAGGCCTGCCTACGCTGCGTCTTCCAGTCCGTGGTAGGTGGACCAACGACATCGTGAGGGTCGCGGGCAGCCGATGGTTGCAAGTAGCGAATTGTCGTTCAGCGTGGCGGTCTAAGGGGGAGGCCTATGTTCAGCAGTGGACGTCCTCCGGCTGATGATGATCATGATGATGAAGTTGAGTAAGTTGAGTTATTGCCATTTATTCAAGAATCACCAAGTTATCGAATGGTACTTCTGTCCATCTCTTTTTCTTGGTAGACCTCGCAGGGACAAAACGCTCTATAGTCCAAAACAAACATCTTGTGACACGTCTATCTTCTTAGAACGAGCGGAGGAAGAGAAGCCATCCCGATGGAATAGTTTGAGCGTGCTGTGAGAACTGACACGTCTAGTCTGCCAGGACAACTAATATTCAGGATATTGTGGAATTGCTTGACGAATATTTTTGTTGTCTTGTTATTTAAATATGTGTACATAGTTTTAAAGTAAGGATAATTTTTTTTTTTTACCCATTTTTTAAACATAACCGTAGACTCTATACGCTATGTTTAAAGTAGACAAAAACCTTTCGACTCGTATTTTTTTTGTTAGGGTGCTCGTACACGGCGCATGTAACCCACGGAAGTGCCTCGTAGCTTGATCAAGTAGCTTGCGCATGTTACCTGCGCGGGTAAACCGCAATCCCGCACCTTTACTTGAGCGGGTTGCATGCGCCGTGTACAAGCACCCCGCGGGTAACTTGATCAAGTAGCTTGCGCATGTTACTCGCGCAGGTAACCCGCACCTCTACTTGCGCGGGTTAAGAAATTGAGTTTTAGAGAATAGCATAATAGTCTGTCAATAAATCCCTTTTCTTTCTTTCTTTCATAATCGACCAAAATAAATACTGGTACGACATAAAAATTCGCATACCGCCAATTTCACCTCGATTTTTCGTCAATCGAATGATTGGCAGTTTCCATTGAGCACGATGAAGGTTGCCATACCCAGGTCCGACTCAGTAATCAAGATGGACGTTATTCAGCTAGGTATGGAGGCCTACGTGGCTACGATGACAGATTTCTGGTTGCCACGCTATTTTAAAACTGAGTCAACAATTCTGGCATTGACAATTTCATAATAACGGTCTATTCATGTTTTCTAGAGTTTAAAATGTCTGAAAAGGGTTTGTTTACACATTTACTGAATGCTTTTGGAAGATACTGTTACGAGCTGGGTAGATGATCAATTAATTACCACTAATTAAAACGGAATATCTTTAATAACACACAAATCACTAAATAAAACAACACTACTCAACACTATTCACCACTAAAACACACATTTGAATAGGTACTCTAAAAAGTCGCTTCTTTATTCTCACTTCGAGTTCTCTTTCGAGTCGCCTCGATCGTTGTCAAAACCAAACTGACTCCCGGCTCTTATCAGCGCCCTATTTATACGCACTAGATGTTTCTAGAAGATGGTCGAAAGTTCTAGAAAAATCCATGGACTTCTATACAGTCTCAATTCTTCTGGAACATTCCAGAACCATTTCGAAACATCTAGATCAGGGTGGAATTTTCTAGGAACTTCCAGACCGATATTCAGTAGAATAGTCGAGAACCTTCTGGAACCTTCGAGAAATATAAGCTTGTAGATTGGTCGTGCAATACGGTCGAAGTAACAATACTATAGTCAGTTGTACAACATGTTGAAGTGCACTGTGTCGCAACTCGCGTGAGTTTCGATACATCAATAAGCTTTAATCAATGTCCAAATTCCTAGGCCACTGAGATTGACGCCAAAAACACGGAAGAAAAATTACGATTTATTCCCGTTGACTCCCAGTTTTGAAGGTTTGTTCCGCGTTCAACCCCTAAGATTTTCTACTCTCTTCCGCGTTCGACCGCTAAACGTTTCCACATTCAACCTCTGAGGGTTGAAAGTGGAATTTTATTTCTTAAATGTATTTTTTCCACTTTGAACCCCCAAATTCCCCCCGGCAGGCGTTCAATTCCTACGTAAAACTAGTGAACATCTCCAAGGAAACATTAAATGTGTGTGTAGAGCTCACATACACATTTATAAAAAGTGGCTTCACTAAAAACGCTACGTTTTATTTCGAACAAGGAAAATTTACATTTTATAATATTTTAAGTCCACAACAAACCCCGGGTCGACGGCGCGTTGTGTCCCACGCGCGCCTCAAAGAGCGTCAGTATAATGACGGGGCCCCCTCTCAGAGGGCCAAAGCCTGCCGGGGTCGCGGGATTATTTCCTTACCGTGACCCCGGAACATAACAGGCTACTGAAGAACACCGTGGATTTTAGTCAGTAGAAGTCTGACAGTCCCTCCCGCCCATCCTGGGGTGGGAGGACTCATTTGATGATTTTACCAAGCTAAAAAAAAAAAGTGCACAACAAAAACCTCTAGACTTCATCCATCAGTTTTTATTTAACAATGTTTGTCCCGGCCGGGGTTCAAATTGACTACGTTACCGTTTAAAAGCCACTAAATAAAATTGTTCCCTCTAAGTGCACTCATTTCCCTGTCTCCGTTACTTTTAATATTGAATTTTCTACGGAACCCGCTTGTGTTGTTATTTTATTTATTTTCTAGACTTTGTAAAGATTGTTGTAGTTTTTTTTGAGCCCATTGCAGTAGTATTTTTGTTGAGATTCCTGTAAATATTTTTCAGATAAAAGATAGGTCAGATTGGCTCCATGGCCGCTGAATGCGGATCCCTACATTAGTGAGAAAACATTATTGTAATTTGGTTTTTTAATAAATAAATTACATAGCTTTGATTCTGTGTGTGTGTACCGCAAGACCTCTGAAATTAAACCCTTGCCCGTTATATTATATTCCAGGACTGCGTTAACCTCTTCTTACGCACAGCATCAACTTTCTCGCGAACCTACAACCCCCTATAAAGTAGCCGTGTAAAAAATATCTGTTGCTTATACAAAAATAAATCTACTAAGATGATGTTATTCTAGGTTTTATCATCAATAACTGATAAAATAAAACAGTTGCGATAAACTGTACCTATAGCACGAATTTTCAGTATTTGAGACGTAAAGTAAACTGGGACTTTGACAAATTTTCAATAAAAAAATTAGTTCCTTCTTCGCACACCAGAGGCGCTGTTCCATTTTTTGCATACAGAAACGCTGTATGTACTGGAAAAACGCCGTAAAGTAAAAGAGTGAAAATTCGTACTAAGGGTTAGTACGAATTTTCACTCTTTTACTTTACGGCGTTTTTTTTGTGATACGCAGTACCTAATAAAGGCATGTAAATAAGTTAAGGTTTATGAAGTCAGTAGGATAAATTATAAGCCTTTTTTATTCTGATCGCCATAGGAAAACCACACTTCGCTCACGTTACAAAATAAGTAAAAAGAAAACCACAATATCTCAGCTTATTTCCACCTTCTTACTATAAACAAAGCTCCCTCAATATAACCCTTTACTATGGACAATATGTATGATAAAATCCTTCTCTCATACATTCTAGAAACCCGAGAAATCCTTCACTATGTTATGAAAAACATACAAAGTAAGTTGAAAGAGAAAAAGTTTTAAAAAGAAATGATACTTTAAAAGTAGTCATAAAATAATGGTAACAAAATTGATTGTCCGTCGGATGTGGGTAATTTGACAGTAAATTGTCAATATTTCTAGACGTAATTGTAGTAAATTACCTTATTTTCGAATTAATAGTGGTCATAAGGAATCCCTCTTTTTAGGGTTCCGTACGTCCGAATGAAAAAACGGAACCATTATACATAGGATCTATCGATCACTCATGCGTCTGTTTGTCCGCCCGTCACACTAGTTCATTTTCCCTGAATCTACTAAGCGATTTTGTCAACATTTGCTATGGGCCAAACGCAGAGGTGTATAATAAATGTATTTCCTAATTTTGAAATCAAAAATTTTCACAGATTTTTCTAGAAAAAGAAACCGAAACTGCCGAGTCAAAAATACTGAAAAAAAAGTACGGAAATAGTTCTTCACCAATAGATCAGGAAATTCTGAAAGAAGTAAACAACTTGAAAGTAACATGGGCTACAAAAATAGGTTTCGTTCGGGACCCTTTGCCTGCAACTCCGTTTCCCACTTGACAGTTTTTTTTTGTTATTATGGCATGTTATGTAACTTGGTAATTTGTGCTCGAAATAGTTCGGAGGGGACGAATTATTTATTGTAAACAGAGTTTCCTATTTATAAAACAAATTGTGATTTGTTAAACATGATGACTATTAATGCTGCCATTTTTCTATACAAGCAATTTGTAATTCTCCTTAGGTATTTTAAATTTAAAAGCAAGTTTGTTTTGCATGTTACGTTTTCACGCATAAATGAGTGAATAAATAGATCTTGATGATTTTTCCGCATTCCACTTAAGGGGGAAAGAACAAGCGGAGCCGCAAGCAAAAGTTATTTATTAAAAATTAAGCTAATATTTTAACTCGTTATCATTTTATTTCATAAATTCATGGAGTAGTCAAAGTTTCTAGAATTATGACTATAGTCTTTATTTTACTTCATTGGGATAAGCTGAACAAAAGATAAAATATTATCTGTTTATTTTAAACATTGGAGTATTAATAAAGTTATAGAATTATTTCTAAGGACTTGCAGTTCCTAATATCCGAGTAGCGACTTACCAGAGAAATGCTAAAGCAACTCATCATCATCTGCCTAGCCTTTTCCCAAGTATATTGGGGATGGCTTCCGTCAAACCAGATTTAGCTGGATATCAGTATGCTAAAACAAATGTGTCTTGAAAATATATTCACCTCTTTTCTTCGTACATTGTTCTTAGACAAAGTTGTTTCTAGCCGAAATTTTTCAAACTGTGCAACGAATTTTATTCAAGAGTAAGGTATGTATATTTATGCGTATAAACACCATGCGAAGCTAGGGCAAGACGCTAGTTTTAGAGGAAAAAGTGCATCTTGAAAAAGCTCATCTTCAAGGTAGTCATATTATTATATCATTAAGGTTTTCAATATATTTTTATTATATGTGTGTTAAGTGTCATAATATAACATAACATAGTGAGATTTCGAACATTTTGAACATCAAAATTTAGAAGAAAAGAGTTCACCTTTAAAAGGTTAAATAGTAGCTGGTCACATTAATACTTTAACCCTACCATCCATTGTTAAGGCTAGTATAAATAATTGTTAAAATTTCACACCGGAGTGTCCGGACTTAATTCAAAGGCGACTAGGTAACTAATTCTAAGCTCAAGTTTATACGATAAATCTTTTGTTTTGTTTCACTCACTTGTGCGGTGACAGGACAAGTTTAGATTTGTTTTAGTGATGTGCCGTGCCGTGCCGGGCAGCGAGTCGGTAAAGCCGATCATCCGGCAGAGACTAGTCGGCAACCGTTCGGCTAAAGACGCCGAAAAAAGAAACGAAATCATTATTTAACTGATCAAAGTATTTCATTCCGCTGTTAAACCCGCGATGGTTTTTGCGGTATGTTGTATTTCAACAAAATGTATTTGTAAATGTTATTGGAAAATAAATGAAAAAAAAAAATATATTTTAATTTATTTACATGCGGAAGACGGTTTGTTGTATAGATAGGAAACGGAACTTTTTATTTGGCCGTTGTTTTTCATTCAACTAAAAAATATATATAATAACAGTAAAATAATTTTGGAAAGACTTGAAGGAGGCTTTGCTCAGCTTGGGCTAGAAAAAAACCGCGAAATGTTTCTTCAACCGTACTGTGGTTTGACACGTGTGTTTTATGATGTACTTAATACGGAGGACTCATTTGAGCTGTGCATAAAACACACGCCCAAAACCCAATGGTTGCCTTACCCTACTAATCATCGATGTTGAAATGTAAGCTACTCCTTGGATAGCCAACCTTAGGGTTT
This sequence comes from Agrotis segetum, assembly GCA_036375495.1. NCBI lineage: Eukaryota > Metazoa > Arthropoda > Insecta > Lepidoptera > Noctuidae > Agrotis > Agrotis segetum. The sequence continues at coordinate 2,750,267 of JAQSVV010000277.1, forward strand.
ATCCAAGGAGGTTTAACTGGTGTTATTCAAATTCTTATCCATTTATTGCAAATATGGGTAGTTTTACAGGTAGGTTTATAAATAACAGGAAAGTTGTTGTTGGTGTCACCATGTTCTGCTCTAAGCATGTAACATTTTGCCCTGGGATCTGGAGGCGACTGCCCTCCAGCGCGTCTATGAGTGGCGCGTGGAGGCGTAGCGCCGGGGCGTGACCCCGCTGCCTCGAGAAGTCGAGGCGCGGCGGGGAGAGCTCCGGCGCGATCTCAGGGCAGTATGGAAGGAACGACTGTCGCGACCGAAGGGCGTGGCCCCATGTCTCCGGCACGGCGCCGTGTGCCGTGCGGCGGCGCGGCGCCGTGCCGAGCTACAGCGCCGTGCCGCACTACGGCGTCGTGTACCGGCACGTAGGGTACCGCATAGGATTATGATGTGGACCGCGAAAGACGTATCCTGGTCCTGTTGCTATTAAGACGACTAGAAATAAATAAAAAAAACAAAGAAAATACTGGGTAAATCCATACCTTTCTATAATGAACCATGATGGAGATAATTTCAAGAGGAAATATGAAGCGCTGAAAAACTGTGGTGAAGACAAATTTTACGAATATTTTAAAATGTCCGTATCAAGTTTTGAAGAACTGCTAACCAAAATAGCGCCTCGTATACAGAAGAAATACGTGTTCAGGAAACCTGTTGAGCCTATGGAAATTCAAGGCTTAACTATAAGATAAGAAATAAAAGAAATAATTTTAACTTATTTATTCTTATCATAGATTTTTTTTTTGATGTAGACATTTATGTATGACTACATACATACATATACACTAGCAACAGGAACAGGATACGTCTTTCGCGGCCCATATCAAATCAAAACTGTAATTCTTATCTTTGGATACACTTGCTGATCATAGGGTACGTGCCGGTACAAGACGCCGTAGCGCGGCAAGGCGCCGCGCCGCCCGCCGGCGACGGCGCCGCTAGCAGGCGCCGTAGCTGGCACGGCGCCGTGCAGCCGCACGGCACACGGCGCCGCGCCGGAGACATGGGGACACGCCCGAAGGCCGGGCACGCCGCAATTGCGGCGGTAAGACCCCGGAGGACACGGTGGAGCATGCGGTGCAAGACTGCCCAGCTTGGGCGGAGCACCGACGTTTATATATATTAAAGTTCATAATTACATGCTAATGAAATGAAATTGTCAATTATAGTCAAAGAAAATTATGTCAAAATTAACCCTGTAACTGTCGAAAATCTACTAAATGACAACTTTTTCCGAAACACGGAGAAAATTCGGCATGCAACGTGCTTGACCGACCGAGTCGGCCTTTTTGCAACCGATCGGCAAGTTGACCGAAGCCGTCCCATCACTAATTTGTTTTAAAATTTATTCTCGAGAACAAGGAGAACAGTGCCATTCTGTTTCCTCTCACAGTCGTTGTTTGAATTCTAAATGGGCAAAAGTTTTCTCTGCGTCGCCATCTTTTTAACGGACGAAAAAAGTCCTCCTAATGGTTACGGAAATTAAATTTCTGGTGAATTGATATACATAATGAGTTTTTCAGACTGTGTTATTCAGACTTGAAATGATTCTGAATTTTCGGCTGAATTTTTTTTTGGCACACGATTTTCTAGTCTCTTTAGTAAATCTGTATTTTAGTGTAGTATTTTACTGTTAATAAGAATATATTTTTGCTGTAACCTGTTTGCGAAATTGCGAGTACGTTGTGAAGCCATTTTTCATTTAAATTGAATTGAAACGACGCTTTGTCACGTTTGTTGCCTAGGACTAATGTCTTTTTTTATGTAGATTATGTAGAATTGATTTAGTCTATGTAAAAATTTTACCAGATTACTTTTAGCAACTTATTATAATACTGAATAATGATTGTTTTTTTTTGCGGGGATGGAAAATCGTCAAATGATTCCTTCAGTCATTCTAAATGCTCCAGTCTATTTTAGGCAATTTAACAGCAGTCCGTCAGCAAGTTTTTTGAAAAATAATATACCCGTAGTTTTTCTCTCGATAAACCAATGAATAATATAATATTTAATTTAACAAAAAAAAAAAAATATAACGCATCAAAATTCGGGAGTGGGGCATATTATGACGTCACAAGTTTCTAAACCGTCACAATCAAAGTACTTGATTGTAACGTTTTAGAAATTTTAAAAGATCTTCGTATATCTTGTTATTTTACAAAAGAAAAAATACGTGCCAATTATGTTTTGAGTACTCGTAATTAATAATTTTCAGTAATATATCCTTATATCATCAATTTCAGAATCATAAAAGCAGATTTTTCAGTTTCAAACAATTTTCTATATTTTCGAGATAATATTGCTCAGTCTAACAGTAACATATGATATTCGTTCCCGGTACAGAAATATGAGAATTCATACGATTTCAGTTTGTTGGTGGAGTGCTTACCCCTGTAGCTTGTCAGTCACAATTGTGGCTCCAAGTGGTTTTATTTTCTCGCGGAAATCGATGTCCAGTTGTTGAAATATATTTTTCTAGTTTGATTTTTATTCGTTAAGGCTAAGATAGTAACCATTTGCATTCCTTATTTTCAGTTGGGGTGGCCCAGTGGTAAGTAACTCAGCCAACCGCCTTACTTTGTGTTATTTGTATCAATACAACTGCTAACAAAGACATCGTAAACCCATTATTCCTTTTACTTGAATTATCACTTTTATTATTGTTTTCAAATTATGTACAATAAAATAAACTAAACAAAAATATGAACATTTTCACATTTAAAAAAGGAGAAAAATTACAGGTTTTCAAAAAATTCGTCATTTATCAAGACGAGTGTCCAAAACGTAATACCCGCTTGACCAAGAAATAGCCCTAACCTTTGGAAATACAAAATATTTATCAAACAGTGGAAAATTCTAACTAAAGAACTACTTCATTCACTAATTTTTGCCTGAATAACTGCATTTTTAATAAGTTATTTTCTAAAAAAATCACAAATACAATGACCCATTTTTTTTATTTTTTTTACATGGTAAAATCATCAAATGAGTCCTCCCACCCCGGGCAGGGCGGGAGGGACTGTCAGACTTGTACTGACTAAAAATTAAATTAAATTTAACTTAAATTGAAAATCACAAATACAATGTCCCATGGCATCATTTGCAATAGAAAACAATCCGTCTCCCACCCAATGACACGAAAAAAAAACAACTTTTCATTTTCGCCCGCCATATTGTGATTTGCGCGCCGAAGTATTTCTTTTGATCATCCGCTGTCCATCTACATAGGCTGCCGCTCGCGACTACAATGCATTTTTAATAAGGTATTTTCCAAAAAATATAACCTAACCTAACCTAACCTTTGGAAATACAAAATATTTATCAAACAGTGGAAAATTCTAACTAAAGAACTTCTTCATTCACTACTTTTTGGCTGAAAAACTGCATTTTTAATAAGTTATTTTCCAAAACAAAAATGGAAAATCACAAATACAATGTCCCATGGCATCATTTGCAATAGAAAACAATCCGTCTCCCACCCAATGACACGAAAAAAAAAACAACTTTTCATTTTCGCCCGCCATATTGTGATTTGCGCGCCGAAGTATTTCTTTTGATCATCCGCTGTCCATCTACATAGGCTGCCGCTCGCGACTACAATGCATTTTTAATAAGGTATTTTCCAAAAAATATAACCTAACCTAACCTTTGGAAATACAAAAGATTTATCAAACAGTGGAAAATTCTAACTAAAGAACAACTTCATTCACTACTTTTTGGCTGAATAACTGCATTTTTAATAAGTTACTTTCTAAAAAAATCACAAATACAATGTCCCATGGCATCATTTGCAAATAGAAAACAATCCGTCTCCAACCCAATGACACGAAAAAAAAACAACTTTTCATTTTCGCCCGCCATATTGTGATTTGCGCGCCGAAGTATTTCTTCATCATCATACGCAGCCCGTCTTCACCCACTGCTGGGTATAGGCCTCTCTCTGCTTGTGCCATGCTCCACGGTCTTGCGCCAGGCTCATCCAGGACACTCCCGTAATGGCAACAATGTCGTCTGCCCATCTCGCCGCCGGACGACCAACACTTCTCTTTCCGTTTCTTGGACGCCACTTTGTCACAGCTTTACTCCACCTGCTCGCGACTATAATGCATTTGTAATAGTATTTTCCAAAAAATATAACCTAACCTAACCTTTGGAAATACAAAATATTTATCAAACAGTGGACAATTCTAACTAAAGAACAACTTCATTCCCTACTTTTTGGCTAAATAATTGCATTTTACTAAGGTTTTTTTCAAAAAAAAGCACAAAGACAATGTCCCATGGCATCATTTGCAATAGAAAACAATCCGTCTCCCACCCAATGACACGAAAAAAAAAACAACTTTTCATTTTCGCCCGCCATATTGTGATTTGCGCGCCGAAGTATTTCTTTTGATCATCCGCTGTCCATCTACATAGGCTGCCGCTCGCGACTACAATTTAGCGGTAAGCATTGTCGTGCAACAGTCCCGACAATCACCGGGCGGCTCGTGATGAGAGTAGTTTGTTGATCTACGGGTGGATATTGTGACGAGCTGGTAGGCTTTTAGGTAATGGTAGTTATTTTTTTGGTAGAATTTAGTGTTACTTCTTTTTCGTAGAATTTGGTGGTATTTTTCTTTGGTAGAATTTAGTGGTAGGTAGTTTTTTTGGTATAATTTTGTAGTACTTACTTCTTTTTCGTAAAATTTCGTAACTTTTCTTTGGTAGAATTTAGTGGCTGTTAGTTCTTTTTTTGGTAGAATTTAGTGGTACTTACTTCATTTTCGTAGAATTTGCTGGTATTTTCTGTGGTAGAATTTAATGGTAGATTTTTTTGATACCCACACTAGCGGTAGATTTGTGTGTATTTATTTTATTTGAAGCGTTTTTTGAGTGCGGTACGTGTATAAGAATCGTAGCAGGTGGGCCTCTGTAGTTTCAACCTACCCCCGTGGAAAGAAGACGTCAGTTTAATTTAAAACTATTCAATTAAAACATTAAACTCTCAGCCATATAAACTCGTTTCAACCTTCACAAATAATAACCCTAAATATCGTAGTTAAGACACTTTGCCTTGACAAGTGGGTGGGTCCCGTACCTACACCCACAAAAGAAAGTACGACTTCCATTACAAAACTCGACCTTATTGCTACGGAACAAAGGTGATCTCAATGACGAATAGTGACCTTGTAAATGTAGTTAAGGGTACATCTAGACAAGATTTAGTGATATTAGGCTAGGCTCAGGGCGTGCGACCACAGTGGCTTACTTTCAATTTAGGGCCAGTTCACACTGACGCGACGCGACTCTATGTCACGCGACGACAATGGAGGTGTTTATCTTTTCGTGTAAAAAGAAAGAGAAACAAATTTGATTAATACGACACGGTTGGAGCAGTGGTTGACCGTTCGACTGCTGTGCAACGTGTCGCGGTTTCGATCCCCATCATCATCATCAGCCGGAAGACGTCCACTGTTAAATATAGGCCTCCCTCTTAGACCGCCACGCAAAATACGCGCATATGACGTGGAGTTGCGGATACCAGCCCGTTATACAATACAATAGACCGCCAAGCCGAAAAATGTATACCAAACCTGTCGTGTAGTTAATTATATTCGTTTTTGAGTCACAACGATGGCATGGCTATAATTTCGTGTAGTTATTAAAATTAGGTTTTGAGTCGCTCTTTTAAAATGTGTGCGCGTGGCGTCGCGTCTCGGTGTGTATGAGCCCTTTATATGTAATGCTTCAACGAATAAGGTAAATAGTTTTGTTGGTTAGAATTAGTTTATGGCAGGCTGAGATACGTTCACTGATAAGGTAGTATAGACCTAGTGACTGTATACATATAACAATAGTAATATGTACAAAAATTAATGAAGAGATAATAATAATATTAAACAACTATCACACAACGCCATTTAGTCCCAAGCTCAAGCAGACCTTGTGTTATGGGACAACTGATAAACATACTTATATATTTCTAAAAACATACATATTATAGATAAATTACACCCAGACACAGGACAAATGATCGTGCTCATCACACAAACATTTGTCCTGGGTGGGAATCGAACCCACGACCTCCGACATAAAATCATTACATTACTATCAATATAGCAGTCAGGGTGAGTAACCACTAGACCAACAGACCAGTCAAAAGAATGTTCTTATTTATAGTTTATCTAAAGGTTTTCTGAAAGCTATTAAGACCGCTGTTGCACCCTTTTTTAAGCGTGGCAGAATCGTCAAATGAGTCCTCCCACCCAGGGCAGGGCAGGAGGGACTGTGAGACTTGTACTGACTAAAATCCGAGTCCTTCAATGGCTCTTTCCGCTGTTGGAACATTTTATCGTGGAAAAATCATCAAATGAAGGACTCATTTGATGATTTTACCACCCATTACTGTCAGACTTGTACTGACTAAAATCCACGGTGTCCGTCAATCCCGTCACGATTCCGTCCCAGAGCTTCTGCCAACCATCTAGCTGCTGTACCGTATGCATTTTTGGAAGCACGATTTACATTCCATCACTTCATAATTCAAGAAATATTTCCATAAAAAAACGTTGCAATTTTATTAAAATATCTGTCCAACTTGTCATCAAATACGTCAGCCCATGGGGGTATTACAACGTCTTGAAACCAGGCTTGTTCAAGTGAGTGAACGAGATGGCGCTAGACGACTTGAATACCTCTGTCACTTTCACTCGCCGGAATAAGCCTCGTTTTAAGACGTTGTGGGCTACCTTGACATCTTAAAGAGAGATTAATTCCGGTGTGGAAACGAGGTGGCGCTAGACGAAATGTATAGCTCGTTCTCTTTCCCACACGCTAATTAGTCTTTCACAATTTAATTTTGTTTTCATAGTCCTACCACTAGCTACATATCTCATCTAACTTTTCCCAAATAACTCAGCTCCCTAATAAAAATATCTGCCCAACAAGTCTCCTAACAAATCAGTCCAGGTCCTCCGCAATTCCCTCCCCTATAACCTCTCTCCTCCAGCCCTCATAGCCGTGTATTGGAGCCCGAGACGGGACGTACCTGCTCCGCCGTATTGTTGCCACGATGCCTTTTTTAAAAGCACAACAAAGCCGCAAGTATGCATCGGCCTATACTGATAGACATGCGTTTTGATATGTACAGGGTGTTTGGAAATTAATGTTGATATTTTCTTCTTTTTTTTACTAATTAACAGTGTGTCAAACTGTCATAATTCTCTCTATATTATTCTAGGAGCTTGTGGCATACCATGACATCTTAAAGAGAGAATAATTCCAGTGTGCGAAAGAGATGACGCTAGACGACTTGTATAGCTCTGTCTCTTTTCAACACTGGAATTTCTTGCTTGACATTTTCTATATGGGTTTGCTCTTGACTCTAATCTAGGTCAGAGTGTCAGAGATAAAGTTGTAAGTAATGGAGCGAGCTTACCCAAAAGAAGCCTGTTCATTCTAATTTTGAAGAGATTTGGTTTACATAATGTTACTAAAGACGAGAAAATAAATTGTTGTTTTTAAGCAGTTTATGAAAAACCGCTTGATACTACTAGTAGTTGGACAAAATTTCAGAAAACAGTTGAACAACAAGAAAAAAAAATTTTTATCATGTCAAATTTTAATTGCCCCAAGCCTTCGTTCAACATTAGTTAAACGACAAACAGAACCCGTTTTGCCTCTTATTTATTAAAAAAAAAAGGAAATTTAAAGGTATAAGAAAAGCTAGTTTTCCTCAGAGAAAACTGCGTTAAAACGAGGCAATAGCAGTTCAAATTGTAGCCGTATCTCATGTTCTTAAATGAGGCTGTAGAACTCCCGAGTGACTAATGATCAATTTTGTACGAAGCCTTTTATAGAAATAGCTTCAAATAGAACCTTTCAGGTCTAAAAATACATTTCTTCTGAATGTAAGCCAAATAAGGATCGTTTTTATGGAACTACGTTCAGGGAAAAAGAGTTGACCACACTGAAACATTAAGGAAGGTGACAGAATCATAAATTGAACAAAGTTCCCAAAAGCTGTCTGTCTTTACGTAATTGATTTTTACAAAAACTTCTTTACGGGTTTTTGTGCGGCTTTAACTAAACAATAGTGCAATTTTTGAGGAAGATTTAGGTAAATAGTACATTACACTTTTATGTAATTTTACTGAAATATTGTTAAAGAGGTCACTCTATCTTTTGGCCCACACTACGTGCAAAGATTTTTTTTTGAACATTCGAAATTACTCTATTTTAAATATCGAAATTGTTTATGTAAATACACCAAAAACTCCTTTAAAATCATAAAATATAACACAAGTACCAAAATCCACACAAATAAAGTCGTCATCTTTCCCTTGTTGACGCACCCTGTATACAGCAATAAGGCAGAGTGCAGACAGCTTTGTGTCGCCATTCCGATGCACGGCCGTGTGTACGAGCCTGTACTGTTTACGTCATTTGTGTTTAATTATAGAGGGAGGGAGTGAAATGGGTGATATGTTCGTGTTCGTGCTTAGATTTTCGTGTTTTCTTGTAAGGGAGACATTTTGGGGTAGTTTGGTTCATATCTTACTGCTATTATAAATGGGAATATTTGCGAGGATGTATGGATGGATGGATTGGTAAATGGAAGATTTGTTTTTAGTTTTCTTCTCCTCAGGAATAATCCTGATTTGGAACAAAACTAGTAGTACATTTCTTTTGTCTACAAGTAGCTTTGTATGGGATTTGTTCCATTTCGGGAATCGAAACTGCAACTTGTTGCGCAGCAGCCAGTCGTTGGTCCACTGTGCCAACCGCCGCGACACGTAGCATCATAATTATGGTGACCATCAATTATTAAAGAATGTTAAGTCATTAGTCTGACTGTCATTTGAAGACGATTGTCAGTCGTTACTGTTAGGGTGCTTGAATACGGCGCATGTAACCTGCACACACAAATAAAGGTGCCGGTTACCCGCGCGAGTAACATGCGTAAGCTACTTGATCAAGCTATCCGCGGGGTGCTTGTACTGCTTGTACACCGCGCATGTAGCTTGAGCATGTTGAGGCACTTGCGCGGGTTACATGCGCCGTGTTCAAGCACCCTTAGGAACTTTACTCATGGCGTGATGCGACTCAATGAGACGCGATTCGAACGAATTTCAACTACAAGTGAAAATTAACCTTGCCACTAGGAAATAAAGATGCAATTCGATTGATTTGACGTTGTAGTACCTATCTTTATGAAGGAGGCAATCCACCTTCCATACCCCAGCCACATCAACCAACCAACACCCCAAATCAAAGGATGTTGACGGTTTAAAATATTCCTTAGATGATTTAGCTATTCTCAACATTTTGAAAATCGTCTAAGACCCATAAATTATACGAATACTTATGAAGTTCATCTCAGAATTGTAATTCAAAGCGTGCTTGAAAACTGACTGGTAATAACTTAAAGTTCTAAGTGATTGCCTGACACGTATGTAAGTTCTGGGGTACTACTATCTAAGCACAGAACCCGTAGCTTCGGCCGATGTTTAGGGCATTTTCATTCCTTTAACACTTACGTAAACTTCTGAGAAATTTCACCCCCTTTGTTAATGGCAAAAAGGGGGTGAAACTTTGAAGCTGACTGAACATAAGATTAGTTAGTGACAAGAACTAAAAATTCGTGACAACATCATTGAACAGTACCCTTAGCACGAATTTTCACTCTTACTTTACAGTATTTACAGCGTTTCTTAAACGAAAAATGGAACAGCGCCTCTGGTGCGCGGAGAAGGAACTAATTTTTTCGTGAAAAATGGAACAGCGTCCCTGGTGTGCGAAGCAGGAACTAATTTTTTCCTCAAAAATTGTCAATTTGAAATTGTCAAAGTTCCAGTTTACTTTACGTCTCAAATACTGAAAATTCGTGCTACGGGTACTGTTGTCTCAAATCTCGATATGTTTTCACTCAAATTTTTCAGCCAATGCCCGTATTTTCGTTGACGGACTAAGAGAGTAGACCCCTGTAACGATTTGTAAATTTCAGAAACCACGTATTTTGAGTAAGTAATATATTCTGTGGCTTAGTTAGCATACTTGTGTATAATATAGGTACTTTTGTATGTTTAGGTCTTAAGTTAATATCTAATAAGAGCATCATAAGCCTATTGCTCTTATTTCCATTTATTTAGAGTTGGCATAATGTCTTATTCTTACATGCAGAGGCCTTATCATGAAAAAAAATAGTTTTTTCTTCGTACACTAGAGGCGCTGTTCCATTTTTCTATACAATAAACGCAGTAAATAATTCAAGTACGGTGTAATTCATCATCTGCCTAGCCTTTTCCCAACTATATTGGGGTCGGCTTCCAGTCGAACCAGATGCAGCTGAATATCAGTATTTTACATGGGGCGACTGCCTATCGGACTTCCACAACCCAGTAACTGGGTAATACGACACTCCATGGTAAGACTGGTTGTTAGATTTTAGAGCTTCTGACTAACAGTAACGACTGTCAAAGATCTACAAATGACAGCCGGGACCAACGGCTTTACGTGCACGTACCTAGGCACGGAAGAAACTCGCTATGACAGATGGTCACCCATCCACAGACCAACCTCGGCAAGCGCGGCTTAACCCGGAAGATCGGCTTATGCGGCTGTAATTATTTAGCCACGAGCTCCTCAAGTACGCTGTACATAAAATACTGCAACCTTGTATCGTCAATGCATTTCAGAACATTAAATGTTCTGAAATGCATTGACGATAACTTACTACAAATACACACTATGCTTAGATCCTGCACAATTTGCGTAAGTGCGTATGTCATAATAAAACAATCCAACACCAACACAGCTTGCTCCTCTTAACGACCACGTTATAAACCCTTCTTACTCACAGTTTAACGACTAACTGCCTGACACGCACCTGATACATTTTATGTTAGTTATTCTGCAGATAAACTATGTGTTATGTGCACTTAATCTTACCGGAAATGTGTTCGTTTTTATTAAGGTTGTATAATTGTTGTGGCAGTTTTCGGTCCTCCGAGCCGGATCAGTGATATGATTGTGGCTATGTGGATAGGCCAACTTGTAATGAGAACCCTTTAGGATGTTTAGAAAAATGACATTTGTTTTTGAAGCCTTATAAAAAAATTATTTAACATGAATGATTTACTTGTTTGACAAAATCACTTAATTAACACTCCTGCGCTGATGTAGTCATTCTAATTTTTAATATCTGGTTGACCGAGCTTCGCTCGGTTTTGAAAATGTCTATATCTTGGGAACCGAGCTTTTCAAGAATCTGGGACTTGATAAATCGATTCCTTGAGCCGAAAAACCCCTAATCTGTAACTTTCATGAAAATCCTTGGAGCCGTTTCCGAGATCCTGATTATATATAAATAAATATACGAGAATTGCTCGTTTAAAGATATTAGATTACTTCCATTGATTAACGAAACTTTTTAAAAACCTACACTCAGCCTTTCAACTAATTAAAAATCCTCACATACACACAAAACAAAATAAAACATACACGCAAATCCGCGAAAAGTGCCCCTTACCAGCCACCGGGGTCGCCATTGCGCGGTGTTTGCGGATTTCACCCGGATAACAATGGCCGCCGATACCCGGGCTTTGTTTTCACTTATCCGGAATACCTGAGCCGCTCGTTACTCAAATAGCTGGGTAGGAAGTACTGTTAAGTTTCAACAAAATTACGGTTAAAGATGATTGTTTTTGTGTTGTTATTGTTACAATAGAGGGGAATGATTCGGGATTTGGGTGCTAGGGTAGTGGAATCGGTGGTTGGGCATCATTTGTTTTTTTCACTTTACTATTTGATCTGTAATGATCGGCACTTTGGACCCTGTTCCCGATGCTGGTGGTCCTACTATTTTTTATATTTTTAAATGTTTTTAATATATTTTTTTAAATCATATTTAAAAATGTAAAACGTATGTAAAATGATAATAATAATCGTCCATATCGTCCCAATAGTTGTCTCATCTACCGGCGTTATACCAAAATCTCTAACACAAAGTCTAAACACACTACACATGCCTTCACACACACTATACATGCTTCAAAAAGCCACAATACTCAACACCTGTCGCATCACCCGTAAGTTCCTGACTTCTTCTACAGTGCTGTCATCCACCTACTCAATTTAAATGCCCCCTTACATCCTTGGCTCCGGCCCGCGTGTAAGGTTAAATTCTCTCGAAAGAGAAGAAAAACAAAGAACTCAATATAATAATAATAATAATAAGTAATTATCTAGATATATTATTGAGAGTGAACCTCTCTCTTCAGCCATCTAAACTTTCAGAGGCCTTATCACGTTTTCACGATTTGCAGTTTTTTTTTTTAATAATTGATAATAGAATGATTTGCTTTATAATATTTATATAGTAACGTCATAATAATTCAAGAACGGTGTGTGGGTAAAATAGGGAAATTTTGTGCTAAGCTATCTTGAACCGATTTTGTAAGTTCTTAATTTGCCTTCGGCACAGTTAGAATAATTCATTTTAAACAAGAACAAAAAATAATTACGCGTAGTTGTGTGCTTGCACAAAACGGAATGGGGTCCCCCATCAACATTTGCTTCTACATCATCTATGATTTTGACTAATTTTGTCTTCATTCAAAAACACTTTCTCATATATTCTACAATGTACTAGATAGTTCAAAAGTCGTCTAGCTTTAAAAAAGTTTTCATAACTAACGCGATACGCCACAGCTGATCACTCCCCTCAATCGAACCAAACAAACTAGTGCCATGTAAAATATTATCAAAATAAAAAGTGACAGTGACATTTAACGACATGTCATAGGCTGATTGGACATGTTCCCCGTGGCTGGTCTATTGGCAGAACTTGTTTATGGGCACGCCGATATTGTACGCAACGCTTCGCGAAAGTGTTGTCATGGCTTTGACTTGTGAGTATTTTAAAGTGTTATGTAATAATAATAATATTCCAAAACTATCACACAACGCCATCTAGTCCTAAGCTAAGCAGAGCTTGTGTTATGGGTACTAGACAACTGATAAACATACCTATATATTTCTAACATACATACATACATACTTTATAGATAAATTACACCCAGACACAGAACAAATGATCGTACTCATCACACAAACATTTGTCCTGGTTGGGAATCTAACCCACGACCTCCGGCATAGCAGTCAGGGTCCCTAACCACTAGACCAACAGGCCAGTCAAATGTAAGAGCTTAGAGTATAAAATATACAGATTCCGTGTTCAAAACAAAACGTAACGTTATCGTGAAGCCACTTTTTGCAAATGTGTGAGTGAACGAAACGCACACATTCAAATGTTTTACTTGTACAAGTTCACTTGAGTAGGTAATAGAGATAAGATTTTTGTAAAAATAGTAAATCAAGGTAAAGTTATTTTGTCAACTGTTTTGTTGCCGTTGAAATATCATTTGCGAATATTCTCAGCTTTATTTTGGAATTAAGGACATAATTTTCAGTTTTGATTCAATTAGGTAATGTAACACCATTGAGACCAATAATTAAGAAAAAACTTACGCAAATCCATAATTAAATGTCTCGCAATATCCAATCTTAACCTTGTCCGCCTCTATAATTCTCAAATAATTACAAATAACATCAAAATCTTACTCCAAACACGCCAACAATCCTCAATGGCCACTAACTCTACTAAACAACACAGTTAAGTTCGATTTTGTCCATTTTCCCGTCATCCTCCTACGATCGGCATTCCTTCCGCATCGCTATCGAGGTATCGAATAGTTTTGACTGCGCGACAGTTATAATACCACAGACTAGATAAATACAGAAGGACCGAGATCTTAAGGCCTATTCGCACACAACAGTGCCGGCACAGTGCCGACACGTGCCGTTCAGTACCCTTAGCACGAGTTTTCAGTATTTGAGACGTAAACTGGAACTTTGACAATTTCATATTGACAATTTTCAAGTGAAAAATTAGTTCCTTCTTCGCACACCAGAGGCGCAGTTCCATTTTTTCATACTAGAAACGCTGTAAATACTGGAAAGACGCTGTAAAGTATAAGTTTGAAAATTCGTGCTAAGGGTACAGTACCACGGGCACGCCGCAATTGCGGCGGTAAGACCCCTTTTTGAGGAGTGGCTGGAGAGAAGTCATGGCGTCCTGACCTACCGCTTGACGCAGGTCCTCACCGGACACGGAAGTTTCGGGAGGTACCTGTGGCTGATGCGAAAGGAGGAGACGCCTGGGTGTCACCACTGCGAAGATCGCCCGGAGGACACGGTGGAGCATACGGTGCAAGACTGCCCAGCTTGGGCGGAGCACCGACGTGTCCTCACGGCTGCGATAGGCGGAGACCTCTCGCGCCCGGCATTGGTTGCGGCCATGCTGCGGGGCGAGACGGAGTGGGAAGCGGTCAGCTCCTTCTGCGAGGCAGTAATGCTCGTCAAGGAGGAGGCAGGCCGCGAGCGAGAGAGGACAGCGTCCTCCCTCCGCCCCAGCCGCAGTGGTAGGCGCCCACGGCGACGGACGTCGCAAGATGATCTCCGGCCACCGTAGGCGCGGGCATGCGGGCAGCGAGTAAAGGGCAACTCGCTGCCCGACCAAGGACCATGCCCGGGTCGACGGCGCGTTGTGTCCCACGCGCGCCTCAAAGAGCGTCAGCATAATGACGGGGCCCCCCTCTCAGAGGGCCAAAGCCTGCCGGGGTCGCGGGATTATTCCCTAACCGTAACCCCGGAACGTAACAGGCTATGAAGGACACCGTGGATTTTAGTCAGTAGAAGTCTGACAGTCCCTCCCGCCCTGCCCGGGGTTGGAGGACTCATTTGATGATTTTACCACGCTAAAAAAAAAAAAAAAAAAAAAAAAGGGTACAGTACCAGAGGTGCTATGACAGGAAACCTCCACGTGCACCCGTGGACTGGAGGATCTCGGATACGTCCGGGGGGAAGACCAGTTTTTCGGGCCAGTGCACCCTGGGATGCGGGCAAAAACTCTTCCTTAGGCACTGTGTGCCTAAGTGGTCTCTTTGTCCGTATGCGAATAGCCTGTCGTGTGGATGCTCCAACGCGTGTCCCTCTGATCAGCAGAGGGCACAGCGGCGGAGCGGGCTTGCGGACGGTGAGTGATGGGTAGCTCGCCGTCCGACCAAGCCCGGGTCGGTGGCGCGTCGTCTTTCGCGCCAAATGCCTGCTGGGTGGATTTTAGTCAGTAAGAGTCTGACAGTCCCTTCCGCCCCACCCAGGGCGGGAGGACTCATTTGATGATTTTAACACCTAAAAAAAAAAAAGAAAGGGTACAGTACCATATCGATCTGTGTCAGTGAAATATGACAGATATTGGTACCATACATGTCATATTGTACAACGCTATCCGTACTCATCAGTGACAGTACCGTTCAGTGATCACTGAACGTCACTGTATGTTGTGTTCCGATCGGCCTTTATCCGGAATTGTCGCTTTGAAGTTAATTTGATAGATTTAATTAGTTCCTCGTTTGTACACTCATCATCTGCCTGGCCTTTTCCCAACTATATTGGAGTCGGCTTCCAGTCAAACCGGTTGCACCTGAATATCAGTATTTTTACATGTAGCGATTGCCTGTCGGACCTCCACAACCCAGTAACTAGGTAATACGATACCCCATAGTAAGATTGGTTGTTAGACTTTAGAGCTTCTGACTAACAGTAACGACTGTCAAAGATCTACAAATGACAGCCAGGACCAACGGCTTTACGTGCTTTCCGAGACACGGAGGATACTCGCTATGACAGATGGTTACCTATCCAAAGACTTAACCTAACCCGGAAGATAAGTGTGGCTTTTGTGTGGCTGCAAATATTTAACAAGTCTTCAATAAAAATACCTAGATAAATCATCCAACACTTGCATGCAATACGTAATTGTAATTACAATTTTTAATAACTGACGAGAGGTGCAATTTATATTTTCATATAATTTATGTCGTAATACTTCAAATACGCGGTTCGGCCGAACACGTGGAATTCATGCTAGAGTCTCCGCTTCTGAACGTAAGCATAGAGACCGTTACCGATCAGAGATTGCAAGCTCACCCATTCTTTCATCGGCTGTATTGTTCCACCCTCATGTTGAAGCCTCCTCCTTTTTCATGCCATGCTTTCCTAGTCCGTGCTAGCACATAGACAAGTGACATTCGCTTTCAAAAGAATTCGATTTCTGCAGTGAATTTCACCAGCTAATTACGTTCTGTCCCCTTAGCACGAGTTTAGCAAAGTAAACTGGAACTTTGACAATTTCAAATTGTCAATTTTCTAGGAAAAAATTAGTTCCTTCTTCGCACACCAGAGGCGCTGTTCCATTTTTTCATACTAAAAACGCTGTAAATACTGGAAAGACGCTGTAAAGTAAAATAGTGAAAATTCATGTTAAGGGCACTGTTATGCACTCCGTAAGTTAAAGTTATTCTTCTGTATCTATTTACTCTGTGGTTTTATGTCTATGTTGACAGCTTGTCAATTTGTAGACATTTTGATGGCTTAGTTCAGTAAACTGTTATTTCGTTTTTTATTCGGATATCTTGATCTTTATGTGTTGTATAGTTTGAAATGATAGTTAGATCAATGATAGACTTATTGCCTTTTGAGTTAAATGTTGTAATTTGAAACTTGTTAGTTGGAAGTGTTGATGGGTTAGGTTATAGTTTTTTTTTATGATTGGCGATTAAATGTTCCTATTTTAGACGTTTTATTATCCAAGGTGTCCATAACTTGATCTTCTTTTCGTTCTAATCAATTGAAAAACCTTAAATCTAGATGTCGTATTACAATCGACTCCTATTGAACTTTGCAAGTCATCGACAATAAAAATACGATCATTTTTAAAGGCGAATGAATTTTTACAAAACAAAACTTTGCCCCCCACACTAGGAATTTCTCCTATGTCTCGTCGTGGGCGCGTTTCCAAATATATTAAACTCACTTATTTGTATAAACGCCCAGTTTTTTATATGATTCATAAGACTGACCGCATTATAATTTTTAAACTAGAGCTTCACTGACGGATGCCGTGAAGTATCGCTTTAATGAACGCTTATACGAAAATTTTAAGACTATCTTCGTGAAAACACGGGAAATGTGTGGCTCGGCTCGGCTATTAAAAAGAAATTATGTACTTAATCAGATAAAGAAAATTATTTCACTTAATTATGCGTAACTACAGATCCCCGAGCATCATAGGGTATTTCAAACGTTCCCGTGACGTAAGCTGCCAAAAAACCAGCGAAGATTGGATCAAGTCTTATATACATCCATCCACATACGACGCCATACTTTATGAAGACCACACGGCCAAACAATATGGTACAGCACCAACAAATAACCCATTACGACTCTGTTCTACATGCATTCTACGACAACACGTACTTTCCTTGCATTCTGCCCACCTCGTAAAAATAAACGAGCATGGTGATAAGATAGTCTTGGGATAAACTAGATAAATAAATGGTCATGTAGAACATAGAGATATAGTAATGTTAGTTATTTATTGAGTTATTTTTGTATTTTGAAAGGGAAGAGAAATTGAATAACTTTGTGGACGCCTTGGTTCAAATTTTTATGCTTACTTTATCGTTTACTGATCAGACGACTTTTTCAAGGTAGCATGGAAAGCATTTTGAATTCCAATCGGCCTTAGTAAGGGGCAGCTTGGTAGGGCAGAGTTCTGCCACTGGTGCAAGGCGGCGCAAAACGGAAGCCATGAAATCTGCCCTGCGAAATAGATTTAGTAAAAAAAACTTGAGAGGTGTCAAGGGACACCCGGATGGAACGAAGTTACTATTTACACTCAACAAAAATAATCGTCGCGACTCCACTCCGCTCCACTCCACTCTTTGAGCTCTAGCACCCTTTAGCAACGCGTGATAACTAACTTCGTTGAAAAGAGTGTCGTGACAACTTTTCGTAAGAATTTTTCCGTCCAGCCCCCTTTCACAACGCGCGATAAGAAACTTCGTTCCAAAAAAATGTGGAAATTGGTAAATAACATTCTCAACATACTGTAGACCATATCTTTTACTCTCTTAAATCACAAAAAAACGATTAATGAATGAGGTACTATATCAACCAGTAAACAAATATTCATAACTTTGCAAATACAAATGCATTGTCCCAATGAAACAGTAGAAGGTAACAGAATATACAGCAGTAACAGAACAACTGAAGTGAAATCGTTATTATTTGACGCCGTAACACTTATAGCTACTGAATCTTCTTTGATATCGGACACTCTGCCTTTCCCGAGCTCTATAGTACGGAGAGAGACCTTTTTACTTAATAGCCTTTCTGAGACGAATAGTTTTATTTTTATTTATTTTTTGTGACAGTTTTTGACATAATACAGGCCTATATAGGTGGCATTAATCACTATAATATTAGGTATATATAGCCCCTATATGGTTGGGCATTATTCATATTGCCCGGGCATTACGAATACTGCCCGCATTAATCACTTGGCCCATAACACATACGTTGGTCTTTCAAACACTGTAACTTGGTTAGTTGAAATAATTGGTAATGATAATGAGACAGAACACAGTGCTAGCATTAACTTCGCGTTGGTATTACCTCTGAGAATTTTACCACAACATTTTGAAAGTCTAATTGAAAATTATCATTTTCAATTAGACTTTAACTTTATTGATTGATAAAATCCCAGCCTAGCTGTCAGGTATAACTGATAGGAAGACAAGACACAAGCGTCAATGCGCGTTAAATAAAATTACGTAAAAAATATAACCGCAATAATATGAAACGCAAAAGATATTTACATTCCTAACCTAATCAATAAATAAAAACACATACATTACAATAAACACAAATTATAAATAACTAATCAAGTGTAATTTGCACTGATCCGATTGTTTTTAATTAAACAAATTACCAACAAGTTTTGATTACAGTAGGTTTATTTAATTCCATTGCCTGATTAAATTCCTGTCAATTAATCAATGTTAATTTAATTACATACCGCATGACTGGAAAGGAAATAAACAAATTGATTTTTTTATTAAAATTGATCTCCATTACACTTTTTTTCAATAAGATTATTTATGTTTTTATAATGATAATTAATGATGTTTATTTCTGGGTGTTCTCTTCTGGCTAACGGTGAGTATTTGCATAGATAGACACAACCTCGTTGCCAGGATTATCCACCAGCAACTTGCTTTGAAGTACAATCTTGTGCTTGATTCAGAAGGCAGTACTCTTGGACAAGGCGCGTATTGTTAGGAGGTTCCTCTCTCAAGAGCCCTGACCACCGGCAGCCCGGACCCTGTTCCCGGTACTGGTGGACTGCTATTTTTTATATTTTTAAATGTTTTTATTTCTTTTTTGTAAAAATATTTAAAAATGTAATTTATAAGTTTAAAGAAAAAAGAAAAAAATAATTATGTGTAATAAACTAATAGTACTCTAATAAAAATAAGCTTTTTCCCACACTAATTCGTATCTAAATGTTAGGTTAGCTTTTCAAACAAGTTACTGTATTGATGAAGTATTTATTAAGTCCAGGTAGCTTGGGTTTTATACCATGGCGTCTTACAGTGAGAATAGTTCAACTGAGGGAAAGAGATGGCGCTATACGACTTGTATAGCTCTGTCTTTTTCCCATTTCCCAGAACTTTTCTCGTTTTAAGATGTCATGGTACGCCTTCGGATTATCCACTGCCTACCCATTTTTGACGTTAAAACGTCTCTTTAGATGTTTATTGTAAAAACTTATCATCTGCCTAGCCTTTACCAACTATATTGGAGTCGGCTTCCAGTCGAACCAAATGCAGCTGAATATCACTATTTTACACCTCCACAACCCAGTAACTGGGTAATACGATACTCCGTGGTAAAACTGGGTTGTCAGACTTTAGAGCTTCTGACTAACAGACTAACGACTATCAAAGATCTACAAATGACAGCCCGGATCAACGGCTTTACGTGCTTTCCATCCACAGGCCAACGGGCCTGTGTGGCTGTAATTATTTAGCCACGAGGTCTAAAAACTATCACATTTAAATCAAATTTCTCAAAGAAAGTCATCTCCACACTAGCCAACGTTACTCGAGCGCCAGTAATTGAAATCGTCTGCCCAGGAAACGTTACGTAGGTACAATAGATATTTTACAAATGGAAATATAAGAGTAGCGACTGCACTTCTAATTCCTGCGCTCGTACTACTAATTCACAAGCTAAATTGGTTTTTAAATAAAACTCTTGGTTGGAAAAAGGAAAATGGCGGGTAGGACGTCGTTTTTTAGACTTGCACGTTGATTTTTAGGTTATGTAAGGATGATTTTTTGTAAAAGAGTTATTGCTGTTGCATTTTAGCAATGTTGATTATATTTTAAACATATATTGTGTTTGATTATGGGGGAAAAATAAGAATAATATGGATTACGTGAAAAACAGTTTTGAGTACAAAAAGAGGCAATCAAACTTTTCTTGTCTGATTTTTGTCAAACAAGGTTTTTTTTTAAAAAAAGTTTTTGTTGATAAACAGATCAAGAGACAACATACCTACGACACATTCATGTTTGTATAAAATTCTGGAATAGATTAGTGAGAATTGAGAATATGAAAGATGTCAATTTTTTTGTGTCTCTTGCTGAAAATTCTATGGGCAAGTTTCTTTTATCTGTTCCCGAGTCTTATAAACTAGGATTATAAAGAGAACATAATTTTATATTACACGAATGTCTTATTATTGAGGAGAAATTCAAAAACTAACAACCCGATTTTTTAATTCCCTTACAGAAAACCACATGGGTTTTTTTAGAATCTATCCTTGAATCTCCGATCCAGGTACTATTATCTACATTATATCTAGAAAGTTCCTTACAAATTCCTTCTTTTGATTCATTTCCTTGCCCAACCTTCATGAGCCAACTAAAATATGCAACACAAAACACGTCTTGGCGGCCATTTTTTCAAAACTCATAATGATGGACAATACGTGACAAGATTTTATGACATTTCAAGAATGTCATTAATGCGATGTCTCACGTGAATGGAAATTGAGGAGGGTAGTTTTAATATCCCTCTCCCACACCCCTCTCCACCCCCCGGTGGTCAGTCTTTAAGATATTTGGGAATGACCTGGGTCTATAGATGAGGTATGCTAGACATAGTTTAGATGATTGAATTTGAACGGTGGTACTAAGTTTTGATCAAAATAAGGTCTGCACATTCTTAACGAAATTGTGTATGAATCCGTCCGTCCGTTCGCAGTTAAATGACGTGGTGGCCTATTTGACAAAAGAATAAAGCCGGAAACACATTATTAACACCCGACGCCACCCGATGAAACGTGATGCGTGTTGGGTCAAATCAAATGTATTGTTTTCTATGACCAGAATCACACTATAAAGGAAAAGTCACCATTACCCTGTATCGTTCCAATGCAGCAGCTGAACTGATATCTGGTATTCCCTGACTTCTAGTTCTTCGGACCCATTGCTATCTTGCGTCCATCTTCCTACCCAGACATCCACCATTCATACACATCAGTCTCTTGGTTACTTGTCATCTCATTACAATGTAATAAAAAATGAAAGGGAATCGTCTATCTTGGTATGATAGACGATTCCCTTTCATTTTTCTATAAGTTCTAATTATTCCTTTGCAGTTTAATAGCACTGACTACTGGAATATTACTGATGAAACGAGAAACACTACTCGGTCTACCCCTTCCATCTAATTACGACCAAAACCAGCACAAAAAGTAGTATTAACTATAATATAGCGACATTATATATTTTTATAATACAACTTTTATAAGGCAATGTAAATGTCGTAGTTACAGTAATCCAGCCGCTAAATTGTTGTTATTTATTACATTTTTACAAGGAAATTGCTTTTTACAAAGAAGAGAACCTTAAGGTGTTGGGCTAATAACTCAATTCAAATTGTAAGGATGGGACCTGTTCGAGAGTTTTATCGATAAAATGACTTTTTTATATTCCTATATTATTGAATTAAAACTTTACTACATTATTATTCCAAACAATTTTTAATCTGAAATAAAATACGTCATGTGAAATGGACTTAATTATAATATGTGTTATTTTTTAACAACAAATAAATACCTACAATGTTTCATCACGAATTAAGTCTCCAGCCAATAACAATGGAAAATACAGTAAAGAAAGAAAGAAAGAAAAAACATTTATTTGGCGCAAATGGACCACGATAGACACACACATTTAAAATAAAATAACACATTATAGAAAGTAGAAAAAAAACTTATATCAAAAACAAGAAAATATAAAAGAATAGGTAGCTTTTAACTAGTTCAGCAAAAAGTCGGGCTAAGTGCTTGACCCGGGTTTCCAACTGGACCTATGTTGATGTACGGATGTAAACAGCTACGGTGTCCTTTGTTAATACTACTACTTACATAAAAAATAGATACAATACAATAGTAAATAAGTGGGTATAAATAAACGTTTTACAAATAATGATTATACTAGGTACATTATAAAACATTAATACGCAAAGCGTAAGGCAACTAGCCTACTATGCCCTGCCTAACTAGGGAATCAAACCTTGATGTATATTTTATTCTTTCATAGAAACAAAACTTCGACGCACGACACCGGCGCCAACGATTAAATATTCTATTTCTTCCAATTCTTTTATTTCTTAATTCAATTAATTCACAAAACCCGCTTTGCTTTTTCTTAGAATTTTCCCAACAATGCCGAGATTAACTTCCAATGTAACTTGATTCGGCTCATTTCGGTTCAAACCTTTTTCCTCTTTCAGCTATTTTAGAACAATTTAACTGATATGCCTCTTATCCAACGCGGGAGTCTAATTCGAGGCGGGATAACGTTAAAATACTGAGGACATATTCGCTTTCAAATGGTCGTTTGTGTGGCATTTTATTATTTATTTATTTATTTTATTTATTTAATGATCAAAAGGTACATTTTAAAGTTTGTAACGTAAATACTGTCCAACAAAACTATAGTACATAGTTTGTCTGTTGGATCAAAATTATAACTATATACTTATTATCTTATGAACTAATATTTGCATTTACACATACAAGCTTATGTAAAATGGTAGTTTAGGATATGTAAAATAATGTAAAGTTAAGGGAGTGTACTTAGTAGGTATTTTTTTAGATTTATCTTAAATCTATTTTTCTTTTGTTCGTCTCTGATTTCGTCTGGTAAGCTGTTGAGTATGTAAGGGATACGCTTTTGTAATGTTCGGTCTCCATAGACATTATTTACTCTCGGAACTACATATTTACCAGACGACATCGTTCGGGTGTTATATTTGTTACATACATTTATTAATAATGAATTATGCTCCTGATTACCATGGTTATTAGTTGCAAGTAAGTACTTATGTTTTAAACTAACCGGTAATACTTTACAAATTTTATATAGTTTATAATAATCTTTTTATGTTTATTTTTAGTTTTTTTATCCACTATTAGTTTTAGGAACCTAAGTTGTATATTTTCTAATTTTTCAATGTAAGATTTGAATGAAAGGCCATAGCAATCAAGAGCATAATCGGTTATAGAGGACCATACATGAGAATAATATTTTTAGGGTACTAGTAGGGACACGATAGCTTAGGTGGTAAAATTTACTTAGTATAGTTTTAAGTTTATTGCACAAGAAATCTATATGTTCTTTCCATGAGAAATGTTCGTCGACTTTAACTCCTAGATAAGTTACACAATTAGCTCTCTGGATAGGTTTGCAGTTACAATTGACACGGCTACCATGAATGCAATCAAAAGTATGAGTGTATAGTGGTAGAGGATTTTCTTTTAGTGGTAAGTGTGGTGAATGAATGATGATGTATTGGGTTTTTTCCGTATTTAATACTATGCCGTTATCGTGAGACCATTTAACTACGGCGTCCACGTCTTGCTGCACTAGCCGACATGTTTCAGCGAGGTCCGTGCCGGCTCGCAAGGCGCAGAGATCGTCCGCGAACATATGCGCCGAGCAATGCTGTAGCACATTACACAGACTATTTACATGCATTAAGTAGCATACGGGACCACTTCCAGAGCCCTGCGGTACCCCGCATCGGATTTTAACGCCACCTAGCATTCGCTACTATGTTGGCTCTGGCTGTTTTAATTAGAAACAGTTTTTTTCGCGATCTATCGCTACTGAATAAATTTAAATAAATGTATTCGATATGAAAAACATCGAATACAGGTTTTAACCGAGGATTATGATGTTATTTACTTTTTCTCATCACGGCAGCTATCCTTTTCCTGCATTTTTCATCTTTCCAAGAAGAGGCGCTTGGGAATCAGTAAAACTTATATTTACCACTTCTGCCAGTATTCCTGCAGTTTACAACACAACATTTGATGTCCCATTGTTTTTGGCGGAATAATAATGAGATTATCCAAAAATACGTCAGATATAATTATACCGTCTAAAAAAAGTATTACTGCATAACGACCCTTAAATCAACGAGATACATATTTTTCTTTCTTGATTCTTTTCCATCAACATTCATAGGTACTCAAAGTATTTGGAAAAATACTGGATGAAGAAAAAAATCTACTATGTACAATCTTACCCAAAAATAGATCGCCTAGAGACTAAACGTGTAAAGATCTCAACATAAACTTCTCATGAATAGTGTCTCCATATGGGCACAAGTCAAATTCATATTTAATAAACAGACAACGCCATAAATTACACACGAAACGTTTATATACTGAATATTCTAGCTACCGTATTATGCTAGCTTTATCTCTATGAACAACTGACAGAATTTTACAGAAGTACTGGTGGCCTACCATAACGTAAAACGGGAGTACTTCTACTCAAGGAAAGTGACAGAGCTATACAAGTCGTCTAGCGGCATCTCGTTCACGCAGTGGATTTACTTTCTATGAGATGTCATGGTAGGCGCCCTGGGGGGGTATTACAACGTCTTAAAACCAGGCTTGTTCCAGTGGGTGAACGAGATGGCGCAAGACGACTTGTGTAGCTCTGTCACTTTCACTCGCCGGAACAAGCCTGGTTTTAGGTCATTGTAATAGCCCCCTAGGTTTGTATAACAGCGATAATATCCGCACGCACACAATGACTCTTAGGTAAGAAGAGTCATGCGTTTTGGTAATTTTCGGGTAACCAAAGTACGAAAGTCATATCAACCAAGCCATCATTCTACAAAATCAATGCTTCTTTGAGGGATAATTATGAAGAATAAATAGCCCCGCTAGCCAAGTCACAACAAGTCTCAAAATGATAATCGTAAACGCTCGTTACTCCCCAATAGATTTTCAACTTTATTGCCTAGAGCCTAAAGTTGAAAATCTAATTAAGATTTCTGAGCGTTAGCGACAGGAAAGATTGAAAACGATTAGCAATCTTCACTAGATCTTCAACGTTATACCCAAGCACATACAGTTGAATATCTATAAAGCCGACTCAGCGTTTGCGTTTATCGTTTGTTTCATGGCTACAGGACCATGATTTAGAGTTCCTTTACTACATTTGAAATAGGAGGTGCCTGCGTCTAGACAATTGTTGTCTGGTAGGTTTTCAGCCCGATAATCAAGGTCGGAATTAGTTAAAATTTGTTCTAAACTCGTAGAGAACTTTACATGCGTGATGCAGGATTTGAGGTTTACTTATTCCACCACTCCATAGATGTCACTAGTTGTAATTTTGTAGACAACTGAATTTGATCCGTTACACTTCTAACCTTTTTCATGAGACGATTTTATTTTTTGCTTTTTTTGCTTTGTATGAAATTTTTCTCCGTTACTTACATTACTTGGCCATTTACTCTTGAAGGAGATTGTCGCCTTTTTGTCTTCAATGTCGATATTTTTTACAATAATAGGCACGTTACTTCTCACTATCCCGGTTATATTAAAGTAGACAGGCGTTGATTACCGGAATGCAGATTTTTCATTGCAAATTATCTATTCGTTCGGCAATTTCGAACAAAGTCCAGACGCAAGTGCACTTGCACTCACTGTTCGTGAAGCGTGTGTGCGTGTGGAATCAAAATTTCTACAGAGTTGAGCTTCTGTATTACTTTGTATAAATATCTTGCTAGCTTTATCTTGAAGAACATCGTTGTGACCTATATACTTTAGCAGAGTCTAATAACTTCGTAGAACGCAGGCGACTGATGCGCTCTGTTGTAATTTTCTAGTCTCATCTTGGCTTAGAAGGTAGTTCTTGAAATTGGATATTTGAAAATTCCAATTAATGCAGTTTGTTTATATTTTATGCAGTGGTGAGGATACAGGGGAAAAGTAAGTAAAAAAGGAGCGTTCCATATTTCAATTAATTTACGGATAAAACGAGCATTACAGTAGTACACATAAAATAAAATATTATTTCGGAAAAATTACTCCAAACAAAAAACAAAACCGGCCAAGTGCGTGTCGGGCCACGCACAGTGTAGGGTTCCGTAGTTGCCCATCAAAATACTTATGCGAACTAACTAAACTGATTCGCTGAATTTAATTTTAAAAAGAAGAATTTTCAAAATCGGTCCAGGAGTCTTTGAGAAATCGGGGAAAATAAATAAGAAAAAAGATTACAACGAATTTAGAACCTCCTCCTTTTTTTGAATTTAGTTAAAAATAGTTGACGATAAAAACCTACCATCCCAAAAAACATACCTGTATAAGCTGTAAAAATAAAGTGGACAAACTTACATTTGCAGTTGTTTCCGATACATTTTGTTTAAGAAAATATGATATCAAGTACATTTTATAAGTTGGTCGACTATTACTCGTAAAGTTGTAAAGCCTACTTAGTCATGATAATTTTCTTTTAAACTTCGTTATATGTACTACTATTGTGAATTTTTTCACATCCCCAAACATAACCGTTTAGCTGGTAGAGGGGGGGGACACTCGAATCGAGCAAAATTTAGCACTTTAAAGCTTAATATTTCACAAACGAATTTTTTTATCAAAAAATTGTCAATGAAAACTGTCTTTATTTTTTGAAGGCCTATTTAATGATACCCCACACTAAGGGGTACGCGAGAAAAAAAAATCCTCACTTTACGTGTAAGTACTGGAGGTACCCTAAAAAAAAATATTTTACGAGATTTTATTTTACCACTTTTTCGGCACAACAAATCCGTATATTTACACCAAATTACAGCTCTCTAGTACTGTGCGTCTCTGAGCTAAACTGCGGACAGACGGACGGACGGACGGACATGGCGAAACTATAAGGGTTCCTTGTTGACTACGGAACCCTAAAAATTATTACAGTAAAAAAAAAAAAAAAAAAATTAAACATTCACAGTTTATTCTCAGTTCGTAACTCTATCGATAAAACGCACGCACATCACTAACCCGTAAAAATAAAGCTGTTAGTTTTAGGGTGGGGCTATTTCGCAATCGTAAAGCGTCGAGTTCGAACGCGTCGAAAGCTTAGCCCGGGCCTAATGAGGCCTAACAATGTAGGTAACAAGGTGCTGCGATGTTAAGAAATGGCCTTACAGAATTCTGAGTTCTTTTTGTTTTGTAGTATTTTTGGATGAATTCTATAGCTTCATAAAGTTGTTTAGGTTAGTTCTAGGCAAATGTGCTTCACGGTCGACACATACCTTACCATTAGGCATGATAGTGGTCTAATGCTAGCCTAGAGCAGTACCCATACCCACTCCGTCATCTGTCTTTGTTCTGACTATGGTTGAGTTGGCTTGCAGTCCAACCGCATGCAGCTAAGAATCAGTATTTTACGTCGAGAGATGGCCTATTCTGACATCCACACACAGCCCAGTATCTGTGTAATAGGATACCTCTTGGTTAGACTGGTTTTCAAACTTTTAGGTGACTGGCTAAATGTAAAGACTGTCAAAGATACAATGACCTGGGCCAACGGCTAATGTGTTCGCCGGATCTTAGAAAACTCGACAATACATAAATGTTATAATAGTCTTAGCGGCCCGCTATTTTCTATTCTTTCTCAATGACCTTCGATTTCGGTTGAATTTCAATAATCAGTCGTGTTCGTCATTAGGTATCTGAACAAAGTTTATGTTAAATAGTTTTCGGAAAGTCAACAAGAGATCCCAGCACGACGTTTCATGATTGTGTGATCTTTGACGAAACGTGAACTTTGAAGTTTATTTGATGGATATAATTAGTACCTCGTTGGTACACTAGAGGCGCTTTAACATTTTTATAATATAGATATACTTCAACTACGAAATTCGTAGAATTCATGATAATGGCTTCCGTGCAGCCCTACATTCTTCAAAATTATTGCATTTATCCACAAGCATCCACACAATACCGTTTCAAAATACCAGGAGCGCATACTTTCAAAGAGCCTTCATTACCCTGTTACCGTACATCGAGTCTCATAATTTATTTGTAACAGGTATCGCGTGTCATAAGTACAGATGTTACTTACCTGTTCCCCGTTGTAGTTCATTGAGTCCTAGTGAGGGGCCCGCATTAAAAATGAAATGTTTCAATCGTTCTTCTAGGAAATAAGTCGATTGGTTCGATAGGGTGCAATGGCCGGTACTAAGGGTAGAAGTTCCAGGCTGTAAAAGGAGTAGATACGCTTACCTGAGCAAGACAGAGGCCCTGGAATGAAAACTACGTATTTGGCTGTACATAGTACTTGAAAAGTAACGACCTAAATTGTGTAGAAGAAGAAAAACAGCCCCATACGAATGAAGAATGAAATCAAATTAACGTCAAATTCCAAGTTTTCAATAGAAAAACGCGAAAATTCGTGATAAGTCGTCATCATCATCAGCCTTTAGCAGTCCACAGCTGGACATGTCATAACTGTCTCCAATCAGGCTCAGTAACTTGAAATTCATTTGGAGCCAAAAATGTTAGTCATAAGTCCGTATGTCTGACAACCAGTCTAGCCAAGGGGTTTAGCTTCACGCAGTTACTGGGCTGTGAAGGTTTGATAGGCAATTACTCCATGTAAAATTCTGATATTCAGCTACATCCGGAAGCCCTAGCATGATTTTTCACGTAATTGTAAAGAAAACTGGAACTTTGACATTATGATGAAAAAAAATTAGTTGCTCTTTCGTACTAGAGAAACTAGAGGCGCCTCTGCAAAAATTTATTTAGAATAAACGCAGTATGTAATAATACTGTAACATGTATTATTCAATCCTGCGTTTATTACACTGTAAATAAAACAAAGAAATCTTGTGATAAAGCAGAATTTAACAACTGTCGCATAATCACTTTTAGCCTCATTTCAAACCTTCCTTGGTAGTGGTCCCCATAGCGTGACAGCGAACCACCGCTAGATGGCGTGCGCCAACTTAATAGTTTGACACCGATGCCGTCTGCAACTCGGATTGCTTTCACTAAACATGCACATTGCTAATACTTGCACTATTGCACATTAGATCTGAATCTGAACAAATAACATAGTATGAAGGGTTGAATTGCAACTTGCTTGGAATGTTGTATGGGATTTTAGTGTGGGGGTGTGATGCAAATAATTTGAATAACGAGTGGTCGTTGGTGATTTAGTACTTTTCGCTGGCTTAAGTTCTAAGTACGTCCTAAGTTCGATTTTCAGTGCAAACAATAGTGTTTTTCTCTAAGAAATCTCAATAGCAGCCACGAAGTCCGGATTTTTGCTTGATTATTGAAATAAACAAAAACATAACCCTCCTTTTGGCTTTGCCGTAGTCTGGTAAAAAATAATAGAATACGCTCGTTACGTGGTACTTTTTTTTTAGCCTGATAAAGTCATCAAATGAGTCCTCCCACCCCGGGCAGGGAGGGAGGGACTGTCAGACTTGTACTGACTAAAATCCACGGTGTTCTTCAATAGCCCTTTATGTTCCGGGGTCACGGTAAGGAAATAAGTCCCGCGACCTAGGCAGGGTTACGTGGTACTTATACATAACAATTATTTTATACTTTGAAACGTCTCTAGGTATTTGTAGGTACCTGTTAAACTGAAACTTCCCTGAAAAGCTTTGCTTACGTCTTAATCCAAATAAAGTTAGTATTTACTAGAATTCCAACGGTTCTTAGTTGTTTGTTAATTTACTTCTACGTATTCCTGTTTGTTGTAAAATAAATAAAGTTTTCTGCTTTACTTATTTACGCATTAATTTGTTTACTAAAGAAGGATAAGCTCATGTTACGGGTTTTTAAAGTTCTAAGTATTTTTTTATTTATAATTGTGTTTTTATATTTTATACTGGTAATATACTATGAGTATGTTTGTGACCCAATACAGCCAGAACGGCTTAATGGAATATGATCTGAAAACAAAACAGGCTTTCTATCTTACTCATTTATGTAAATAGTTAAAAGTGAAGATATGGATGGAAGGTTGGATGAATGTTTCTTCTTCAATCACGAACACGAATATTTCTGAACGCACAATTTAAAATAAAATGTCTCGCCGTCAATTCGACGCAGAAAAACTGGTCATTTAAAGAAAGATAAGTTGTTTACTAACGAATAACCAGCAACAAAAACCTAATCCTTCATTCCAATTCCGATACGCCTTCAAAACGGAATCTTCAAAATGTTCCGAGAAAAAAGTTCACAATAACCACTTGATTATTTTTATTGGCGAAATGTCTCATTGAAGACCTGCCGGTGACGCATAGTCTACGTTCAAGCTGTGAGGTCGCCGCGGGTGGGCAAACCACCATCGCAAAAAGACCTCCCTGACCCCCCGTCACAAACCACAGAACGACCTTCAGAACGCAACGTAACCATTAACCAAAGCTCTTCTTAAAATGGTCACGCAGAACTTTTGTTCCTGCCCCATCAGCAACTAAAATGTTAAAGTAAATTGAACCTTATTTCTCAGTGATAGAGAAGGCTAGTTTTGTTGCAGTTCTGCGAATGAATTGAGTTAATAATTATTGCGTTTTGACCTGCTAATGTCAGATGATGTGATTTAGTATGATAGTTGGTCCATTTGTCTTTCCTGATCGTGAAAACAGGATGGCAACTGTTCGAGAGGAAGCGGTCTCTAATAGAATGGATTGCAGTTTTGAAGATAGTTAAGTATTTTTTCGGTATCGAAATGAAGTATCTACTATTTGATTTCGATATTTGTTTGGGGTACTTACATTTTGATAACAGTCTGTTATTGCATTCGAGACGGAATTCAAGCTCGAGCCGTAGGTGAGGGTATAAGGAGTCGAGGACTTTTATTAGATACAAATATCCAACTCATATGAAAGAACTGCATCTGATTCGCACGAGTTCATATTTTAAAACATTTTTTGTTTTTAGTTCATTTATTGCCTTTTTGATTTATCTGATAGCCTACCATGAACTCTTAACGCGATCCGGTTTAGGCTGTGCGAAAGAGATGGCGCTAGATGACTTGTATTATATAGCTCTGTCTCTTTCTCACAGCCTAAACTGATCGCGTTAAGAGCTCGTGGTAAGCCTGAGCCGTGATCCAGATAGATACGAAAAACTGAGTATAATTTATAATAAGCAAAATAAGAAAATAAAAAAAACTTTGTACCACTTGGTACTTATCCTTTTCATACACAAACAGCGCACGCAGCGAAGCAGCCAACCGCTCAACCACTGCGCCTATAGTGAAAATAATTAATTAAAATGAGTTACTTCAAGGAAATACATCAACTATTCTACATTATCAACTCGCTATTAATAATAATTCATCGTAAGGCCCTTCGTACACAAGGCGACTCAAGTTTCCGATACCTTACAACTTCGGTATCCAAGCGGCTTTCGCAATACAAACCCATAGAGGTTCGAACCAAGCACGCGTCAATGAATACCAAAATCGTAAGGTATCGGAGACTTGCGTCGCCTAGTGTACGAAGGGGCTAAGTCTACAAGGCATTGCATTCGTTAAGAGGAAACAGCAAGGGCTGGAGAATTGAAAAATAGGTATTTGTAAAATCTATTCCTGTCGCGCAGTGCCCACAACAGAGTTACAGAGCGCGATAGAGACAACAGCAGCTTGGACCGAAAAAACGGCACAAAATCAACGATTCGTAGTCCCCTGATTACTCCTCCAAAACTTAACCGATTTCACTACTTTTTTATTTAAAAAATAAAGAAAGGCATTGACCGTGTTCCTATGTTTTCCTTTTTTATATAATTGCGTCAAATTTGTTTTCTGGATATTTGAACACAGCGGAAAATCTGGCTATTTTTTTAGGATTTTGAATGTTCATATCTCTTTTAATAATTAATTTATGGAAAAAAGGAAAACACAGAGACATGCCAATAGTGGTCATAGATTTTTAGTAAAAAAAAAATTTTTTACAAAAAATCTATTTGTATGGAATAACGACCGTGCTGTTTCCTCTTAAGCAAACCAATAAAGAAACAGTGTAGTATCGATTCTTTAACCCAGTTTTATAAAGAAAAATAACCAATATTATTGTTTGCTGTTTACGTTTTTAATTTTAGTTGGAAATGCTTTTGTATAATACTATTTATTTCTTTGAAATGTGCTTGATTGTGTCTGTTAGCGATAGGAATATTAGAAGGTACTAAGTTGTTGCCGATAGCACGGGAACATAAATCTATACTATGTGTTAATCCATAGGCGCGGGCACGCGGGCGGCGAGTAAAGGGCAACTCGTTGTCCGACCATGGACCATACCCGGGTCGACGGCCCGTTGTGTTCCACGAGCGCCTCAAAGAGTAGCCGTGACCGGAACCTAAAGGGCTATTGAAGGACACTGTTGATTTTAGTCAGTACGAGTCTGGACATAGAAATAAGAAGTAAAGTTAATTCCTCCGGTTAAACAGGCATTAAGTTCCTTTATGTATTTATGAGTGCATTAAAATTCTTCACACTAAGTCAGCCCCGGCACACCTTAGCTCACAGCCCTATATTTTCTTCTGCGAAACAATTTTATTGTCTACAATACCTAAGTAATAGGTAGTTGTTCTAGAACTGTAAACGTCTTTATTCATGCATTGCTGCAAGTTTTCTGCTAAACGCTATGTTTAAAGAAAAAACTACATTTGTGGCAATTATATAAAAATATTTTCCTCACAGGTTTTTTATAGTTACATTTTAGAGATAATAAAAATCGATTAGAAACAGTATTGTGTCCAATTCTGCATCTACACTACTGCTGACCCCTCCAACAAAAACAAACATCCTAAAACATTAACAAATCAACAAAAGAAAATCATATCACAAGAAGAAATCCCATTCACCCACCCACACACATTCATACATAAAATATAACACACAAACAACCCTTTATTTTACCCCAACGCTACGCCAAACTATTCCGACAAAAAACAGTTTCGACAATGGAGATTCTTACTGGACATAACTAAGTCCTGAAAGGTTTTCTTGAGGCCCATTACACAAAATCCCAACAACCTTGAGGCCTCGGGCCTCAGCTTGAAGCCGATTCTTTGGCCTGTGAATGATTTACGAGTGTATGCCAGTTTTATTCTTCATACTGAGAGTAGAAATATTCGGGTTAAGGTACGATTTCGTAGCCGACTGCAGACAGCGGCAGTAGATAATTTTGTCGCTGCGATATTACTGGTTTCTCCATGTATCGTAGCTTGCAAAGTTGACTACATGTCTTACTATCGTAAACGACGAAGTATCGTCCGACTTCATGTCGGTAGTGCCACTGACGCTGGACGACAAAATAACGATTTTTTTTAAAAACCTTAGAGAACATTCAGAATTAACTGAGATTCAGGGCTGCGGTCTGCTGAAACCATCTGAATTTACTTGTTTTTTTTTTACTTAGTGATAATCTTGTATTTTACCACTATCTTACCTTTATTTTTTTACCTGGTAAAGTCACCGAATGAGTCTTCCCTCCCAGGCAGAGCAGGAGAGACTGTCAGGCTTGTACTGACTAAAATCCACGGTGTACTTCAATAGCCGATCCGGTTACTCGTCTGATGGTGAGCAATAATGTGGTCCTATTCACTCTTATTTAAAAGACCCCATATGTGTTCAAATTTATGACTGCAACGCGTGTCGCTGCATCATGTCGCTACGACACGTCGTCTGCTGCTGTTGTCTGCTGTCGCTTATGAAATCGTACCTTAAATGCTCATGATAAGTTTGACGCAACTGATTGAGTTAGCATTTTCTAAGCTCTCTTGCTCGACAGAACAGACAAAATACTTTGTAACTTAATTTATTAGCGAGGAAAGTGTAACACTGTAAGAAATGCTTTTTCGTGTAAGATGGGTCTTCCGTGTACGTTATGAACTATTTTCTCTTCAAGAAATCTGTGGAAGTTTTTCGTATTTTCAGTACAGCGTACTTTAAGTATTTATTGCGTTTACTGTATGGAAAATGAAAAAGCGCCTCTTATCATGAACATGAATCAAATGATCGTTAAAATTCTCGTTTACTTCACAAAAACATGAAAAGTCATGTTAGGGCCACTGGATTTTAGCCCGGTTAACCAATGACGTATTATAATATCATTGTGGTTAACGGCACCCTTTAACATGGATCTAAAAACTACTAATGAAATCCGCTAAATGCACTGATTGGCTGCGAAATGTATAATGGAAAAATCTAATACTTAGCAATTTTTTTACGACCCGGGAATCCAACACAAGATTCCATGCTTACCAATCCATAACCAGAAAATGAATAATGAAATCACATTCATAGAAACTGCAAAATCATTAAAACCAGTGTCTAAACAAAATCAAAGAAAAAAAAAAACAATCAAAATCAAAGCATTTATTTCAATTATGCCAGTTACAGGCTTTTTTGAATTGTCAAAGACAACTGTGACGCTGGAACGTAAAGGCCTATTGAAGAAACACCACGGATTTTTGATTTTGACAGGCCTGTTGGTCTAGTGGTTAGTGACTCTGACTGCTATGCCGGAGGTCGTGGGTTTGATTCCCGCCCAAGACAAATGTTTGTGTGATGAGCACGATCATTTGTTCTGTGTCTGGGTGTAATTCATCTATAATATTTATGTATTTAGAAAATATATAAGTATGTTCATCAGTTGTCTAGTACCCATAACAGAAGCTCTGCTTAGCTTGGGACTAGATGGCGTTGTGTGATAGTTGTGGAATATATGTGGAATATTTATAGTTAGTAGGAGTCTGACAGTCCCTTCCTTTTCTTTTCTGATTACTTTCGTTACCAAGACAGGTAAATTCATTCTCCGGGACACGTCGAGCTTCATTGTCGCGGCTCTTTTCTGGTGGTTGCCACTGTTGATTCTGGCTTTCAAGAGTTGCAGTGGTTTGTTAATAGTGTGGTGGCTTTGACATTCCCTTCCGCCTTCAGGAAAGGACTTTTTGGATTGTACCACGAAAAATAAACAATCAAAGTAAATCCACAATTTCTCGTAATACTCGACCCGAACATTCAATACAAGATATCATTGAACCGAGAAAAAATGCCTACAATGGCGGACCAAGCAAATAAATATAATAAATGTCCCATTCTTTACTCGGGGCTGTAAAACTGTCATGGCCACGTGCCCTTGAACGACCTGGGACCTGGCGATTGATCTCAGGGGTAGGGGGAATTTCACAGACGAATTTTTCGGTAAGGTGACCATTAAAACGTCATAAAACCAGGCTTGTTTCAGTGAGTGAACGAGATGGCGCTAGACGACTTGAATAGCTCTATCACTTTCACTCGCCGGAACGAGTCTGGTTTTAAGTCGTTGTAATACCTCCCAGGCCTGTACCCCGGGGCAAACGAGCTAACGTGACTCCGGAACGACTTTGAAGGACACCGTTGATTTTAGTCAGTACGAGTCTGACAGTCCCTCTTGCCCTGCCCTGGGTGGGAGGCCTCATTCGATGATTTAACCACGATAAAATAAGTTGGTTGACTAGAAGTGGTTGAAAGGGGATTGGAAAGGCAAGGGTCCGTAGAACGTGTCCTAACGGGTAACCCCATGACCCTGTAATGTATCCACTCCGCTGTCCAGGCAGAAGTTTCCAAAATGGCCACCTGAGGCCGAGACTCCACCAAAGCTGTGCGAGTCGAGACGTGTTTTGAACAACCAATAGAATTGCGTTATTGTCACAGCTCCACTCCGGCAACACAATTCGATCGGTTGTTCAAAACACGTCTCGACTCGCACAGCTTTGGTGGAGTCTCGGCCTGAGTGTCACATCAAAACCATCTGAGTGACGTCAAATGATAACGACGGCGCGTGATTAAAACGCCGATAACTCTTGTTTTGTATGAGAACCCTGTATATAAGTTATGTTGTTGGAATCGCTATGAAATAAGCTATCAGATTTTAAATGGATTTGGGCTATTGAAGAAACATGGTGGATTTTAGTCAGTACGAGTCTGACAGTCCCTTCTGCTGTAACCAGGGAGGATTCATTTTCTGATGATTTTACTATCTTAAAAGGGAATGGTGTTCTGCAGGTAGGTCTCAAAAGGAGTAAATGATGCAGTGACGTCAGTTGACAGATAAGACGGAGGTCAATGACGTTTTCGTTAATTAATTATTCGTGTTCGTATAAAATAATGATGTCGCTATTACTTAATGTAATACTGTCTCTACCTCTTTACAATATTTTCAATAATAAAAGGCTCCCTTTGATACAAAGTCTATTTTTATCTCACAAACTCTTTGAAACAACTGAAACTTTGTAACAAAAAAGAAAACACCAAAACACAAACTTTTTTTAACCAAAATCTTTTCTAATTCCGAACACCAATCTATCAATAAAGATTGACACAAAGAAACATTTCTTCTACACCATCGACGGTATCTGTGTCCCCCGGGAGTCGAACTTGGGAACTTTGACACAAGACCTGAGGGGTTGTGTGTCATCGCTAAATGTTAAATGAGACAGACAGACAGACGAAATCTATCAGTCAATTTGTTTAGGATTTATTCTGCCTTCGAGATATTTAATTTGGCAATATTTTTGAGCATTTTTTTTATTGTGGCAAAATCATCAAATGAGTCCTCCCGGCCTGGGTGGAGCGAAAGGGACTGTCAGACTCGTACTGACAAAAATACACGGTGTCCTACAATAGCCCTTTACGTTCCGGGGACACGGTAATTCGTAAGTCCTCTAAAGAGGGGCCCTGTCATTATGCTAACTCTCTTTGAGGCGCGCGTGGAGCACAACGCGCCGTCGACCTGGGCATGGTCCATGGTCGGGCAGCGAGTCGCATAGTAGTAGCCGCCCGCATGCGCTTGCCTACGGTGGCCGGATATCATCTAGCGATATTTTTGAGCTCAAAGTTTATTTCGCTTTTTTGGAAACTCTGACTACTAATAGCTTAGACGCGGGCCACATATATATAAAAGACGTAAGACACAGACGGGGCGGAGACATATTATGTCTCTTCGGTGTCTCTTTCATACAAAATGTATAGAAGCGTCGCGCGTCGCGACGTAAAACATACAGAAGAGACGCGTCGCGGGAAATGTATGAAAAACCATTTCATACATTTACACACGCCCGCGACGCGTTCTCGTCTTAAACACGTCTTTTTTATGTGGCCCGCGCCTTAAATTGGTCCGGATACAAGTGGGCTCCTATAGTTTATAACTTTAATAAAATCAGATACGTCTCTCTTCTCCAATAAATCCTTTCATCCATTACAAATATAATTTAAAAATTAAATAAAAGAACTCCACATTACAATATGAACATAATAACATTAACATCAATAAATTACCACTGAAGGGAGACTTAATGTGAAATTAATATGTAAATTGGGATCGGGCACCAATTGACGCTTCATTGGTAATTCTATTAAAACATTGTATCTGAATGTGACACTGAAATATAATGTAAATGCATTATTATATGATCGAAACTAACTGACACATTTCGGGTGATTAGGTTTTGTCAATGATGAAACAAGAGTATAACTAGTTACAGCAACAGGAGCATAACTAGTTATAGCAACAGGAGCATAACTAGTTATAGCAACAGGAGCATAACTAGTTATAGCAACAGGAGCATTACTAGTTATAGCAACAGGAGCGTAACTA
Source organism: Agrotis segetum (assembly GCA_036375495.1). Taxonomy (NCBI): domain Eukaryota; kingdom Metazoa; phylum Arthropoda; class Insecta; order Lepidoptera; family Noctuidae; genus Agrotis; species Agrotis segetum. Next base: position 2,788,226 of record JAQSVV010000277.1, read on the forward strand.
GTTATAGCAACAGGAGCGTAACTAGTTAAAGCAACAGGAGCATAACTAGTTATAGCAACAGGAGCATAACTGGTTATAGCAACAGGAACATAACTAGTTAAAGCAACAGGAGCATTACTAGTTATAGCAACAGGAGCATAACTAGTTATAGCAACAGGAGCATAACTGGTTATAGCAACAGGAACATAACTAGTTACAGCAACAGGAGCATAACTAGTTAAAGCAACAGGAGCATTACTAGTTATAGCAACAGGAGCATAACTAGTTACAGCAACAGGAGCATAACTAGTTAAAGCAACAGGAGCATTACTAGTTATAGCAACAGGAGCATTACTAGTTATAGCAACAGGAGCGTAACTAGTTATAGCAACAGGAGCGTAACTAGTTAAAGCAACAGGAGCATAACTAGTTATAGCAACAGGAGCATAACTGGTTATAGCAACAGGAACATAACTAGTTAAAGCAACAGGAGCATTACTAGTTATAGCAACAGGAGCATAACTAGTTATAGCAACAGGAGCATAACTGGTTATAGCAACAGGAACATAACTAGTTACAGCAACAGGAGCATAACTAGTTAAAGCAACAGGAGCATTACTAGTTATAGCAACAGGAGCATAACTAGTTATAGCAACAGGAGCATAACTAGTTATAGCAACAGGAGCATAACTAGTTATAGCAACAGGAGCATTACTAGTTATAGCAACAGGAGCATAACTAGTTATAGCAACAGGAGCATAACTGGTTTTACCAACAGGAGCCTAAAAGAATCTAGCTTCAAAATATAGCTGTATCTAGATACAGCTATGTTTTTAAGCTAGATTTTTTTTAGAAAAACGAAGGGTCACATGTTTTGAGCAAACTGACTTTCCCTATACGTGGTCGCGGAACTTATCTCATTACTGTGACCCCGGAACATAAAGGGCTATTGAAGGACACCGTGGATTTTAGTCAATACGAGTCTAACAGTCCCTCTCGCCCTGCCTTGGGTGGGAGGACTCATTGATTGATTTAATTGACTTGATTTTTCCACGTAAAAAGAAATAGCAAGGTAGCCCTGGTGAGGCATGAAACCACCAGTAGGAACGCTCAGTTGTCACCACAGAGGCATACCTTCTTTTCGGTAATGCACATGCATGCACATTTAAGTAAGTTAAGTCTATGTCTGATGTACCTAAACTATTGAAAATTTATGATAATTTAAAGTACTTCTTCAAAAAGAGGAACAAACTCTACTAAGTACAATAAGTAACCATTGGAATGTCATTTCACAGGCCCTACAAGAAAATATATTCTCAATAAACAAACACCATTTTACCCGTTTACTAATAATTCGAGACTTCTACCCATCTGACTGCCTCCATTATCTTAACCCATTTCGACATCACCTCTCCCGAACTCCAACCTACATACACTTCAAGTTGAACGTCAAAACTCCATCGAAAATGGATTGTTCCTCAATCAAAATGTTTGTAAACTCACGACTCACGCTCCGTTGGCTACTGAAACCTTTTCAGAGTGTATGTCAGAACGTGTGTGACGATGGCTGCCAGTGGCGTAGCTAGGCGGGGGCAAAGCGGACCGGCCTCGCACCTAAAGGGCCTCGCGTCCAGAAGTAAAAAAAAATATTCACAAGTTTGTTAGCAATCAGTAAAGTTGTACAACTTAATGATAGAGATAACGAAGAAGCAGAATCCTTGCAAAGCTGTCTGTCGCTGATAATCACAGTTGGTGTATTTGTATTACTTGGGGAAACAACAAGTCATCTTACAAAAATGTGGCCTCGCCTGCGATACATATTTGTGACTGACTCGATATATGTAAGAAAAATCACAAATCCGCAAAGTGGCGGACTTGCCCTAAGGCCAAGTGTTAATAAAAGTGGGCAATAAAGTAAATTCATAAATAATTTAGCCAATATATGATAGTTGCTGATAAAATTGTCGGCATTATGTTGTGGGGTCTAGAGAATGCAAATACGCCACTGAATCCGCACGATAATTTTCATCTTGAAAGAAGAGGGCCTCGCAGATGCGTTTTGCCCCTTCCTAGATTCGGCCTCGCTACGCCACTGATGCCTGCGTCTGACGGGTACGTAATTGCCACAAATGTTGCCAGTTGTAAAAATACAAAGGGTTGCCATGTGTTATTATGAAAGTGGGTTAGTGGGAGTGTTTTGTGTGTCGTTGATTTTGTGTTCTAGAATTTGGCTATGGTTGAGATGGTCTTTAAATTGTTTTGTAAAGATAACTTAAATTGAGGTATCTTAAATAGTTAGAAGAAGAAAGTAACTTTCCTTGTTGAACTAAGAAGAGTGCAATATCCAGGTTTTTCAGAAATTCTCTGTACAATTTAGCTCTTGAATGCAGCGTTGTGTTTCGCGGGTTCGACTTCAGATAACTTCAATTCTTTTGTGAAGAACTCAAGTTCACAAATTCTCACTCAATCATCACATTATTAATGAACTTGGAATAACGGCATTGGCTGAGAGATTGGACTGCTGCGCTGCGTGTCTCGGGTTCAATTCCCGCACGGAGCAAATATTCGTATGATCTAGGTACAAAAGTAGTTGTTCTGGGTCTGGGCGTATTTGTGTTTGTTAGTTTATGAATATGTTTGTAAACGCACCCACAATACAGGAGTATTTTTTGAATCGTCTGTGCTTTTAGAAACATTCAAGCTATTGATAAATAGACAGGCGAAGCGAATGCGATCCGAAGCGTTCTTATTTGTAATGTATGGAGTTGTTTGAATCCAGTCACATAGAAAAGCGAAGGGGATCTGATAGCCGATGACTGGCTTCAAACAATTCCTTACATTATGGTAGCCATACACCATAATGCCTATTTGTCAATTCGGCATAAAACTGCCAATTTGCTCAAATAGAATTGAACGTGTATGGGGGTGGAATGCCAATTTGATGGCATGACATGCCAATTTTGATAGGTCATCAAATCGTTTTTGACACAACGTCAAATCGTCAGCAGTGATGCCATCTTAGCAACTTCATAGATAGTTAGCTAATTTTATAAAGGTGCTAGAAAAAAAGCTAAAAAGTGTAACTTGTGGCTAAACTTTTTAGCTACTTTTCTACAGGGACGGTTAGGCCACGTTCACACGGCGATTATTTTCCCGTATACCGTACACGAGATTTTATCGAATAGAGTTGACCAGTTTTAGGATAACTTTGCACGGTACACGGTAAAATATTATATTTCTCAAACACGGGATTTTCCCGTATGAACGCTGTTTAAACTATTTTTAAGTTTTCATTTGTGAACTGTTATTACTGCTCTATTCGATAAAATCTTGTATACAGTATACGGGAAAATAATCGCCATGTGAACGTGGCCTTCGTCGTATCTCCACGTTGTCGTCGTGGTGGGGCTTTCACACTAAGAGGGATACACCGGGGAAAGGCGCGCCGCCTGGAGGATCGAGCAGTTAGCTCGAGCTTTCAGGCGGCGCGGGCCCAGTCGTCTGAGACTGGGTCAGGGGGGAAATGCTCACTTCCGGTACGCGTCTAGTCTATAGACGTAACCGTGAAGTGAGCCGGGGAGGGAAATTCGGGGATAGGACAGAGGAACTCACCTCTTTAAAAAAGTGAAAAAACCGGAATGAAAAAGTTGTTTAAAGAAGCATTACCCCAGGCGGGTACCAGCTGCTCTGCAGCTGGAGAATCCCGCACCGGCTCCGGCCGGGCTGTCCCACCGTATTCTGGGGGGGACAAAAACCACTTTTTTCCCATTTTTGCTCCGGCAGTCGCCGCATCGAGCCAGGGAGGCTCACGTGCCCGTGAGGAGGAGTCACTGGACTTGTCCAGTACGTCCGACTCACCGGCACCGAACACCGAGCGGGCACAGAGTGCCGCTCCAAAAAAGAAGGGGGCGATGGTGCTCGAGTCGGATTCCGACTCGGCATCAGACGCCGTGAGCTTCCAGAGCGTAGGCTCTGGAAGCACGACAAAGAGGGACGAAGGGAGCGCCGACAACAGGAGGAAGGAGTTCCTCAAGCGCTCCCGGGACAACGTCTCATCATCCGAGGAGGAGGCCGCCTCAAGCCGAAAAATCCCCACCAGTGTGCGGGGTAACGGCCGAGGCGGGACGTGCGGTAGAGGGCGGGAAGCTGAGCCCTCCCTGGAAAAATTGGTCGAGAACGCCATCCGCACCATTAAGGCCAAGCCTGGCAGGCCCGGTAAGAAGGCCACAAAGGACTTGGCCATAAGTAAGGCCACGGCCACTATAATGGCGGCGGTGTCGGGCGGCATCGGACGGCCTCCGCCCGCATCAAGCCCATCGGGCGAAGTGTCACAAATGCGGGAGGAGCTCGCCAAGCTCACGGCGGCAATGGAGGCTCTCCGTAAGGAGAACCTCCAGCTGAAAGCGGAGCTGGCCGGACTAAGGAGAGGGCGAGGCCGAGAGGAGGTCCCGCAGGCGCGGACACAGGCGCAGGCGCAAACGCGGCAGAAAGAGCCGCCGGCGAAGCCCGCACCGATAGACGACAGCAGTAACGCTGTCCTAAATCTGGTGCGGCAGGAGCTAGCGGCCTTCAACCAGCGCTTTACAGCGCTGGAGAACCGCGTCTTGCGCCCCCCGCTCGCTTCCTCCTACGCGGCCGTAGCGGCTTCCGCGCCGCCCAGGCCAGCTCCGGAGAGGCGGGCCACGGCGAATGCGGCGAATGCGAAGCCGACACCGCCCAAACAGGCCACGGCGAGAGCGGCTCCGGCGGCGGCGGCACTGGCTGGAGCGAAGGCGGCCCCGCAGAAGTCGGGGAAGAAAAAGGGTGTTCCGGCGGCGGCGGCGAGTCAGCCGTCCCAACATGTCCCGCCTGCGCAGCCCTCGCGTCCTCCCCCAACCGATGCCGAATGGCAGGTGGCGGGAGAGAGCAGGGCCGCGAAAAAACAAAGGCGGCGACAGAGACGACGGCAGCGAAAGCGAACCGTCGCGGCGAGACTTCGCGCCCCCAAGACCGCGGCTGTAGTAATCACTCTACAGCCGGACGCGGTCAAGAGGGGCGTGACATACCGCGACGTGTTCGCGAAGGCGAAGGAGGCGGTGAACCTCCGGGAGCTGGGAATCGACGGGGGCCTCCGGGTGCAAGTCACCGCGACGGGGGCCAGGCTGCTGTCGATTCCCGGCGCCTCCAGTGGTCCTACCGCTGACGCTCTGGCCGAAAGGCTAAGAGCGTCCTTAGATGCGGAGGAGGCTCGGGTGTCCAGGCCCGTAAAGCGCGCCGATCTGCGCATAATGGGCCTGGACGACTCGATTTCGGAGGGGGACGTGGTGGCCGCCGTCGCCAGGGTTGGGGAATGCCCTGTCGACCAGGTTAAGGCTGGCACCCTTCGCCCGGACTTCGCGGGGCTGCTGTCAGTGACAGTGAGCTGCCCCGTGCCCGCGGCGAAAAAGATTGGGGAGGGCCGAAGGCTCTTGGTCGGCTGGGTGTCCGCGCAGGTGAAACTGCTGGAACCCAGGCCTCTGAGGTGCTTCCGCTGCCAAGTGGGTAACCATACGGCATGCAAGTGCACCTCGGAGGTGGACCGCAGCGGCGATTGCTTCCGCTGCGGTCGGCCCGGTCATAAGGCCGGCTCTTGCAACGCCCCGCCGCACTGCTTCCTATGTGCGGCGGCTGGCAAGCCGGCCGATCACCGGGCAGGGGGCAAGTCCTGCGCCCCGCCCGCCAAGACCAAGAGCAGAGGTAGGCCCTCTGCCGCCGCTGTCCCCGCTACTGCCGCCGCCGCCGCAGCTCCTGCTGCCGCCGCCGCCGCCGCCACCGCCGCCGCCGCCGCCGCCGTCGCCGCCGCCGCCGCCGTGGCCACGCCCTCGAGGAGGGCCCTGGAGGAGGCCTCAATGGATTCAGATTAATGTCTCCATTGCGCTTCCTCCAGGCGAACATCAACCACTGCGCCGCTGCTCAGGATCTTTTGCTCCAGAGCATGGCGCAGTGGTTGATCAACGTCGCCGTGGTCGCCGAGCCGTATTTTGTCCTGCCCAGGAATGACTGGGTAGCGGACCTGGACGGCTCGGTGACCCTAATTTCGTCGGCCGCCGCCGGTACCCCGCCCCTCGATCGTGTCGAGAGAGGGCACGGGATTGTCGCAGCCCGGTTCGGGGAGATCGCCGTGGTAGGCGTTTACTTCTCCCCGAACCGATCTATCGCCGAGTTCCAAGACTCCCTAGAGGAGCTGGGAGACGTCGTCGTCGCCCTCGGTTCCCTCCCCGCGCTCGTCCTGGGGGACTTCAACGCCAAAAGTCCGGCTTGGGGTTCCCGGAGCACGGACTGCTATCGGGGCAGGAGGCTCGAGCGCTGGGTCAGTGCGCATGGCCTAGTGATCGAGAACCGGGGTTCCGTCCCCACGTGCGTGCGGTGGACGGGCGAGTCGGTGGTAGACGTAACGTTTGCCAGCGCCGCCCTGTCACCGCGCGTCACCGACTGGCGTGTTGTGGAGGAGGTGGAGACCTATTCCGACCACCGGTATATCCGGTTCGACGTCTCCACCCAGACCTCAGACGCGCCGGTCCCAAGTGGACGGAACCTAAGTGGTCCGCGATGGGCGCTGAAGCAGCTGGACCGGGAGCTATTCCTGGAAGCCTCGATCGTGCAGGCCTGGGTGTCACCACCGGACAGGCCTGCCGACGTAGACGACGAGGCTGAGTGGTTCCGGGAGGCCATGTCGGAGATCTGTGACGTGGCCATGCCCCGGGTCCGGCAAGGACGCGCCCGGCGTCAGCTGTACTGGTGGTCAAGCGAATTGGCAGCGCTGCGCGAAGCGTGCGTTGCTGCGCGCCGCCGGTACTCCAGATTCCGCAGGCGCCGCACCCGACCTCCGGATGCGGCGACTGTAGAGGCGGAGCTGCACGAGGGCTACAGGGCAGCGAAGACCGCCCTCCGCGACGCGATCTGGCGGGCCAAGGAATTGGCCCGCGAGGAGATGCTGGGGACTCTGGACGGGGACCCATGGGGCCGCCCCTACAAGTGGGTGCGAGAAAAGCTCCGCCCCTGGGCTCCCCCGTTGACGCAGAGTCTCCGGCCTCAGTTCGTGGAGGACGTGGTGAGCGCCCTGTTCCCTTCGAGAGGGGAGGAGTATGCTCCCCCGCCCATGGCTCCGTCTCCGACGGGATCTGAGGAGGAAGCTGACGCAAACGCGGATCACAGCGACGACGACGTCTACGACGCTCCAGAGGTGACCGAGGTAGACCTGAGAGTGGCGGTACAACGGCTTAAAGCCAAAAATACCGCCCCAGGACCCGACGGCCTGCCAGGAAAAGCCTGGGTCCTGGCCTTCGGGACTCTCGGGCCTCGACTGGGGGGGCTCTTAAGCGCGTGCCTGGAGAGGGGCCGGTTCCCGCTTCGTTGGAAGACGGGGAAACTGGTCCTGATCCAGAAGTCCGGGCGCCCTGCGGACTCTCCGTCCGCATTCCGGCCCATCGTGCTGCTCGACGAGGTGGGCAAGCTCTTTGAGAGAGTTATTGCAGACCGCCTCGCCGGGCACCTGAATCGAGTGGGTCCGAACCTGTCGGAGAGCCAGTTCGGCTTCCGCAGGGGGCGCTCGACGGTGGACGCAATTATGCGCTTGAGAGCCCTCACGACGGGGGATGCAGTAGCCCGGGGCAGGGTCGTCTTGGCGGTGTCTTTGGACATCACCAATGCCTTCAACACCCTGCCCTGGAGTTGCATCAGGGAGGCACTCCGGTATCACCGGGTGCCGACCTACCTCCGCCGAATAGTCGAGGACTACCTGACGGACAGAGCCGTCATCTACCCCGGTCACCGGGGAGAGTGGAACCGGCGAGAGATGTCGTGCGGTGTTCCACAGGGTTCGGTCCTGGGACCGCCCTTGTGGAACATCGGATACGACTGGGTGCTGCGCAGCGACCTCCCTGACGGCGTCAGCGTAATTTGTTACGCTGACGACACGCTCGTCCTTGCACAGGGAGAGTCGCACCAGGCGGCGGCCGACGTGGCGACGGAAGCGGTCGCGACAGTCGTCGAGAGGATCCGGCGGTTGGGACTCGAGGTGGCGCTGCACAAGACGGAGGCCATGTGTTTTCATGGCCGCCGTAACGCGCCACCGTCGAGTTACAGCATTACGGTGGAAGGAGTTCCAATCGGCGTACAGGGGACGATGAAGTACCTGGGACTCGTCCTCGACAGCCGGTGGAACTTCAGGGAGCATTTCCTGAGTTTGGCCCCAAGGCTGAACCGTGCAGCGGCCGCCCTCAGGCGACTGCTGCCCAATCTCAGCGGGCCAAACGCTTCCTGCCGTAGGCTGTACGCTGGTGTCGTGCGGTCCATGGCCCTCTACGGGGCCCCTGTGTGGGCCCTGAGCATCCGGACGCGACCACAGAAGCTGGTCGCATGCCAGAGGGTCATGGCTATCCGAATGATCCGGGGATACCGCACGATTGCCGGCGAATCGGCCAACCTGCTTGCCGGATTGCTGCCTTGGGATCTGGAGGCGACTGCCCTCCAGCGCGTCTATGAGTGGCGCGTGGAGGCGCAGCGCCGGGGCGTGAGCCCGCTGCCTCGCGAAGTCGAGGCGCGGCGCGAAGACCTCCGGCGCGATCTCAGGGCAGTATGGAAGGAACGACTGTCGCGACCGACGGCCGGGCACGCCGCAATTGCGGCGGTAAGACCCCTCTTTGAGGAGTGGTTGGAGAGAAGTCATGGCGTCCTTACCTTCCGCCTGACGCAGGTCCTCACCGGGCACGGGTGCTTCGGGAGGTACCTGTGTCTAATGCGGAAGGAGGATACGTCTGGGTGTCATCACTGCGAAGATCGCCCGGAGGACACGGTGGAGCATACGGTGCAGGACTGCCCAGCTTGGGCGGCGCACCGACGTGTCCTCACGGCTGCGATAGGCGGAGACCTCTCGCGCCCGGCATTGGTTTCGGCCATGCTGCGGGGCGAGGCGGAGTGGGAAGCGGTCGCCTCCTTCTGCGAAGCAGTAATGCTCGCGAAGGAGGAGGCGCGCCGCGAGCGAGAGAGGACAGAGTTCTCCCTCCGCCCCAACCGCGGTGTAGGACGCCCACGGCGACGGACGTCGCGCGACGATCTCCGGCCACCGTAGGCGCGGGCATGCGGGCAGCGAGTAAAGGGTAACTCGCTGCCCGACCAAGGACCATGCCCGGGTCGACGGCGCGTTGTGTCCCACGCGCGCCTCAAAGAGCGTCAGCATTATGACGGGGCCCCCCTCTCAGAGAGGGCCAAAGCCTGCCGGGGTCGCGGGATTATTCCCTAACCGTAACCCCGGAACGTAACAGGCTATGAAGGACACCGTGGATTTTAGTCAGTAGAAGTCTGACAGTCCCTCCCGCCCTGCCCGGGGTTGGAGGACTCATTTGATGATTTTACCACGCTAAAAAAAAAAAAAAAAAATGTGAACGTGGCCTTACCAGGAAAACTGAGGCTTTTCGCACACACATGGATCGCATGTACACTCGTAAAAAAAAGAGTTATTCATTTTATTTTAAACCAAAATACGATTGAAAACTTGAGAGGTGTCAAGGGACCACGAAAGCAAGTTAAAAAAAGGTTCATGCTATTTTCGACCTTATTGACATTTATGCAAACACCTGATTTTAATGAAGGAGCAATGTTAACGAATGAGAATGTGAGAAAAACAAACTAAATTTTAAATGTCGATAAGGTCGAAAATCGCTTGCACCACTTTTTTTAACTTGCAATCCTTAAGCAAATGTTTTCCGACCTTCAAGCGATTTCGACCTTATTGACAACGATGCAAACACCGGATTTTAATGAAGAAGCAATGTTAACGAATAAGAATGTGAGAAAAACAAACTAAATTTTTAATGTCGATAAGGTCGAAAATCGCTTGCACCACTTTTTTTAACTTGCAATCCTTAAGCAAATGTTTTCCGACCTTCAAGCGATTTTCGACCTTATTGACAACGATGCAAACACCGGATTTTAATGAAGAAGCAATGTTAACGAATGAGAATGTGAGAAAAACAAACTAAATTTTTAATGTCGATAAGGTCGAAAATCGCTTGCACCACTTTTTTTAACTTGCTATCCTTAAGCAAGTATTTTCCGACCTTCAAGCGATTTTCGACCTTATCGACAATGATGCAAACACCGGATTTTAATGAAGGAGCAATGTTAACGAATAAGAATGTGAGAAAAACAAACTAAATTTTTAATGTCGATAAGGTCGAAAATCGCTTGCACCACTTTTTTTAACTTGCAATCCTTAAGCAAATGTTTTCCGACCTTCAAGCGATTTTCGACCTTATCGACAATGATGCAAACACCGGATTTTAATGAAGGAGCAATGTTAACGAATAAGAATGTGAGAAAAACAAACTAAATTTTTAATGTCGATAAGGTCGAAAATCGCTTGCACCACTTTTTTTAACTTGCAATCCTTAAGCAAATGTTTTCCGACCTTCAAGCGATTTTCGACCTTATCGACAATGATGCAAACACCGGATTTTAATGAAGGAGCAATGTTAACGAATAAGAATGTGAGAAAAACAAACTAAATTTTTAATGTCGATAAGGTCGAAAATCGCTTGCACCACTTTTTTTAATCTAATTCGATAGTCTCATGATGAAATGAAAAGGTGCTAGAAATTGTAGCTGTCGTCACCGAATAATAGCCAGATCTAGTTGCTGAGTTGGCATCACTGGTGCAGATTTGAAGTTGTGAAAAATCTATCGTATCGATAGGCAGGATGGTGTATGGTGTATATGGACGAACGGCCGATTTGAAACAATTGCAAGCGTCAAATGAAAAACAATTGCAAATATCGATAGGCATGATGGTGTATGCCTACTATTACAAACAAAAACACCTCGCTTCGCGTTCGCCACGCCTGTCTATTTGACAATAGCTTTAAAACCAGAAATTGAGACCAGGAACAACTACTTATCAATCATACAAATATTTCTTCCATGAGGGAATCGAACCCGATAAACAACACAACAGTCAATCGCTCAACCAATACACCAACCGTACCATCATTAATTTCTACAATAAAAAACTCTTTTTAAAACACAATTAAACGTATCATATAACAGCAAAAATACCAGGGCACCATTACACCTTAGAGCTAGGTCAGTGGAGCGAGCACCACCATAAACAGTAATAAATCCAGCACTTGACTTTGACAAATGATGGTGAAATACCACCAGCTATAGCGGAAACCAGACAGTCTAACAATGGAAAATATAAGGCTAAACCACGGCTTTTGTTGTTATGTAACATTAATAGAGCTTTCAAGGTTAGTTGAAAGCGTTGGCTGAATATTTTGGCAACGCAAAAGCGAATTGATGAAATATCCATCCATCAAGAATACATTAAAGTACAACATTAATTTTATAACACTAGGAATCATCTGACACCACTATACTCTTACTGACTTAAAACCAATTCTTTCGTTTGCCCTTTGCGTGCCAGGATCACGGTTGCTGTATTCAGATCGGCGTCGTCGACTTGACGTTCATAAGTTTTTTGGTATAATTTTATGAATATTGTATCCTCCCCACCCAGGGCAAGACGGGAGGCACTGTCAGACTTGTACTGAGTAAACGATGTCTCGATGTCCTTTAATAGCCCTTTACGTTCCGGGGCCACAGTCACCCGATAGTCTCACTAAGGGTGGCCCTGTCATGTTGCTGGCAGCTCTATGAGGCGCGCGTGGAATACGACGTACCGTCGACTCGGGCATGGTCCATGATGGGACAGCGAGTCGCCCACTACTTGCCGTTATCATGCCGCGACAAGCAAGCTCACATTTACGCCGCTCTGAGTGTTTATCGCGGCGGCTGAGGCATGGAGTATTGCCTCTCCATCATGTATCCTAGATCCTTCTGGAAGAAAAAACTTACACGTAACTAGAACTCTAATAAAAAATTGTAATCGAATTCGCAACTTTCTTACCGGAAGCCAACCTTTATCTACAGTGCCATCCGGCCATCAAATCCACTTAGGTACTTCAAAATCATCCTTCGTTTTAATTACTTTTATGAATACCTCGATTTAGGGATCCGTGAATAGGGAACCATTAGCAGCCATTTATTATTCAGCTGGTGGTTGAATTTTAATTATTTCACACGCATAATAGCCGTGTTTTGGGTAAAAATGGGGCAATGGCGGCGGTGACGTCATTAGCTATGTACGATGGAAAGGGAGTCTAAACTGTCTGCGTGTATTGAAGCTTGGACATTTCAGTTTTCAGTATTTTTAAATTAAGTTATAACTGTTATGACTATCAGCTATACAAGGTGAATTTATCAACTGGGCGTGGATGGCTATTATCCCAAACTATGAGGAATATCGAAAAACATTGAAAAGAGTCTCGAGGCCGATTTGAATGAAAACTAAAACTGCATCATTGGATTTAAAAAAAAAAACAATATTCTTGACCAGGAATCCAATCGCTTTTGGAAAGAAAATCAGACGCTGTATTATTACACCATTCGAGTGTTGCTAATAAGGATTACATTCTGGGAAGTACGTGTAAATATACAACATTATTTTTTGTATATGCGAAACCCGATACACCTGTCCAATATTTTTGTGTGAAGAATCTATGTACAAAATTTTAAAACTGTATCATAAAAAGTCACAAAGCTTTTATATTACCTGGTTGTCCGTTCGAAAACATGCTCATTTCGCGGTACACCAGCGTAAACCGCGTCTCCGGTGTTATACACTCGCGATAATAGTTTGGCAATAGGTACATAACCGTACGGTGATTGTATTGTAATTAATTGTTAATGAAATATAATAAATGATATTTATTTTGCAAATATGATTTCACACTACACACTTTTACAAGTCAAAACACTTTTTTTATAGCTAGATGAGGCCGGTGTTTCGTACCTGACTACTCTGAGAAGAAACATCCGAAACAAACTCAGAGGTCATCGTCTCTTTTAAAGTCCAGACATTAAATTGGTTGGTTAAGTCATGCGAGGACCCTGCAGGTTTGTGTCCGAGATGGTCTTTTTAAGAGCCATACTTTTTGGACCGGTCCAGTCAGTGCAAGCATTTGTCAGTTATCGTGAAGCTCGACTCATAACTCAAGGAGCTGTTAAGTACTGTTACACATATGAACCACTGAGGGTTTTGGATGTGGTACACAAATATTACCAGACCATTATACTTACCTTGGACAGATTGTTCAGTTATGTAGGTCCAACTTCGACAAAGAAATCGCAAGAAGAATCCAATTCGGATGGGCAGCGTTTTGGAAGCTACGTGATATCTTCTCATCTCTAGTACCCATTACACAAGCTCTGCTTAGCTTGGGACTATATGGCGTTGTGTGATAGTCGTGGATTATTATTATTCTCTTTATTTATTTTTACACTTATTAATTAAATTTTTAAATATTTTTATAAAAAACAAACTAAAAACATTTAAAAATATAAAAAATAGCAGTCCACCAGCATCGGGAACAGGGTCCGGGCTGTCGGTGGTCAGGGCTCTTTAGAGAGGAACCTCCTAACAATACGCGCCGTGTCCAAGAGTACTGCCTTCTGAATCAAGCGCTTGATCCAGCTACCCAGCGAGAGCCTCCTCAGGTGTTGTTCGAGGCTCTTGGCAATTAAGCCATTGGCAGATACGACTATCGGCACAATAACTGCCGTATTCACGTCCCACATGTCAACAACCTCGCGAGCCAGATCAAGATACTTGAATTGTTTATCCTTTTCTGCCTTCACGAGGTTCTCGTCATGCGGGACCGTTATATCAACAATTATTGCGCGACGCTCCGATCGATCTATCACCACAATGTCAGGCTTATTGGCAACAATAGTCCTATCAGTGATGATAGGTCGATCCCAATACAACGAGATATTACCATTTTCGAGAACTGGGTCGGGCGCATACTTATAGTACGGCACCTCCGATTCCACAAGATTGTACTTCAAAGCAAGTTGCTGGTGGATAATCCTAGCAACGAGGTTGTGTCCTATGCAAATACTCGCCGTTAGCCAAACGAGAACACCCAGAAATAATGTGTCGAATCGATTCTCCCGGACGGTGGCATGCCCGACATATGTCAACCGTACCATCCTTCACAATGTATTTCCGGTAGTTATTCGTCATCATAACTTCGTCCATAATTGCACAGACAAAACCTTCGGTCTCCCCGAACAGGTCACCGAAGCGCAACCAGGATACGGACGCTAAAAAGTCTACATCGGGACTATGTAATGCCCGGTAATAGCGTCCGTGAAGCTCCTTGCTCTGTCATACCTCCTTACGATCATTAGTGTCTAATACTTTAGGTTTGCGCCAGTTCTCGTTAGCCAAGGAGAGCGGAGTAAGACCCTTGTCCACCGTGACCACATCTCGGTGCATCCCCACGTCGGCTTCTAGGAAATATTCCCTGAGACTGCATACCTCACGGTTGTGCAGGGTCTTAGCATTTAAGAAGCCACGACCCCCGCACTTCCGCGGGATATACAGTCTCATCACCGACGACCGCGGGTGATGCATCCGATTTGCAGTCAGCAGTGAACGGACTCTCCTATCCAGGGTGTCAAGTTCTGTCTGAGTCCATTTGAGTATGCCGAAAGAATACATCAATACCGGCATGACCCAACCGTTGAAAGCGCGCACCTTATTACCACCTGACAAAAGACTGTTAAGTGCCTTATTCAGGCGGCTAAAGAAGCGCTCCTTCAACGATTGCTTCATGTCAGCATTATTGATGCCTAATGCTTCCGACATACCCAGATATTTGTAGGTCTCTGTTGAAGAGAGGGATCTAAGGTGTATGGAATCCGAGAGTTGAGTTCCCTCTGATTCCATAATCTCCCCTCGCTTCACATGCATGACTGCACATTTGTCCACACCAAATTCCATCCTGATGGCGCTACTGAAAGTTTCTGTTACCTTCAGTAGCTTCATCAGTTGCAAGTTGTTGGGGGCAAAGAGTTTCAGATCATCCATGTAAAGAAGGTGAGATATGACCTGACCACCTCTCTTCAACCGATATCCTAGCCCCGAACCCTCCAGTAATGTACTGAGTGGGTTCAAGGCCAGGCAAAACCACAAAGGACTCAGACTGTCACCCTGGAATATGCCGCGCTCAATCCTTATCGGTTCGGCGCTACCTCGTATCTGTCGACATCCTGGATAGCGAAGGACTGTCTTCCAGGTCCCCATACACGACAACAGGAAGGTACGTAGAGTTATATTAACTTTATACAACTCTAGCACCCTCATGAGCCATGTATGGGGTACCGAATCATAGGCCTTCTTATAATCTATCCAACATGCGGACAGATCCTTTCGGGAGCGGCGAACCAGTTGGCTAATGGCCATATCAATGAGGAGGAGCTCCTTAGTACCGCGGGACCCGTTCCTACATCCATTCTGAGAAACGGACATGATGGAATTAGTCACAATATTATGTTGATTGATTTTAGCTCTCAGAATGGATGTAAGAACTTTATAGACCGTTGGTAGACAAGTGATCGGTCTATAATTTTTGGGTTCCGCAGTACTACCTGATTTATAGAGCAGGTGGGTCACTCCTGTTGTTAAGAATTGGGGTAGCGACCCTGACTCTAAAGCTAATTGGAACTGGGATGCCAAGCGAACGTGCGATCCTTTGATCCATTTAATCCAGAAGTTAAGCAGCCCATCCGGCCCTGGAGATTTCCAGTTTGGCAACAGATGGACTGCACAAGCTACGTCTTGGGGGCTGATGGTGATAGCCCCCATTTCTGGAATGTGATCGCATGCTCGCTCAACATCCCTGATCCAATCGCCCTCAGTGTGACTGACAGGCACCGACCAGATGCTGCGCCAGAATGAACTCATGGCATCATCATCCGGCAGGGGCGTGTCAGCCACACCTTGGTCCGGTCGCTCCCAAGCCCTATAGACCCACCTTTCATCGCTTTGGAAGGTGCGATTCAAAGTGTACCGCTCCACTCGTCGCTTGTACCGACGAATACGGTTTGCCCATGCACAAATCTTCTGCTTCAGGAAGTCGATACGTTCTGTGACGCGGGCCAAATAATCACGAGGATCGATTTCGATTCCCGCGAACGCCCGCCTCACAAAACGCATCACTCTAGGACGAGTATTACCCTCCCTGAAGCAGTGCAATTTGCCGATGAGTGCTCTAGCCTCACCGATACGCCGTTCAATCCTGCACTGCCAAGCTGGAGCCGCTGGTTTAGGTCGTGTAGCTCTGTCAGTGTCAGGGAATTTGACGTGAGCTACACGACATGCCGCTACAGCTGCACAGTACAGGATTGAGTGGGTATCAGCAAGATCCTTACTGCTGTCAAAACAATTTGACAGCTCTGAGTCTAGAGCACACATAAGCGCCTTGTTTTTATTGTGCATAGGCAAACGAGGTAAACGTGGTCTAAGTTCCGGTGGTACGGAGCGGTACTCCCGGAACGCACTCTCCAAAGCGCTCCTCAATTGTGCGTTGCATTGGGTACTCACGGATATAACTTCGTCATGATCCTCTTCACAATCGCGATCGGGTCGCGGTGGCATACTGGAAGAACTTTGTTGCTGCACCGCGATCATTGGTGAAGCAGGAATAACTCGGTTACTCCGTGAATCCGAGCGTAGTCGATCAAGTACGGTGTCATCCAGCATACAGTTACGCTGAATGACCCGCACCTGATCCGAAAGTCGTTGTGCCGACACGCTGATACCTGGCTCAAGCACCTGAAACAGAGAGAGCATCCGACCACGGTACGCAGTCAAGCTGCTTCCCCCCTCAGTAGCCCCATAATATGCGCGCATGACGTTTTCATTCATGGACTGGGTCCATCGCATGCGCGACACATTTCCACCGGCAGCGGGGACCCTATTCGGGGCCTGTTGGCCTCGAGGTCCCAAGCCCGCTGGTGGCCGTCCTCTTCCTCGTCGTCGCGGTGGTGGCGGTGACGACGGCGGGGAGAAAAACTCGTCGCTGGAGCTCGACGCAGCTGCAGCGACCGGAGACACGACGTACTCGGATGAGGCGCGTCCCGGCGGCTGCGAGGCGGAGCTCGGCGACGAGTCCGGAGATGGTGGGTGTGCCTGTTGCTGTTTAGTCCGGCTTCTTGTAATCATTCGGGTGATGGTGACATTAGTATGGTTTCATTTTCGTTTTTTTCGTTATATTTTCGTTATATTGCATTGTCACAATAATGAAGAATTTTTTATTTCTGTTTTTATTGTTGAATACACACGTTTTATATTCTGTTTATACGAAAAATCAATTAATGTTCTAAGAAAATTGGAGAAGAAAAATTTTTACGTCACTCATGACAGACGTCGGATTATTATTATTATTATTATCTGCCTAGCCTTTTCCCAACTATAATGGGGGTCGGCTTCCAGTCATACCGGATGCAGCTGAATTTCAGTATTTTTAGCTCGTATAACTGACAACTGATGGGGAAGAAAAGTTCTCGAGTATTCTGGCAAGCTTTTGGCCTTTTGTGGCCTCATCAGCATGTTAAAGAGCGACTTTACCACCACTTGTTTTTCAACGTAGTGAACTTTCACAGTATTTGTCCTATTTACATCACCTCCCAACACAAATCAATTGTACCTTGTGACCCGATTAGTGGTTCGTAAAAAGCGTTTGTTGATTTTCCCCGACAAAGCTCCAAAACGAACGGAACACAAACGTTTTAACTGTTAACTGTTAAATCAGTGAAAAACAAAGGAGTTGATTGGTTAAATAGCTTACTATTTACGAGTTTTAGTTTCATTTTACGAAACTGTTAAACAGCTCGTTGTTTGCTGTTCAAAGTGATTGAGAGGATTTTTAATTAATTAAATATTTTATCAGTTGTTGTAGTTACTTTTTTGTTGTTTTATAGAACCGTTCAGCTTATTTTGATGCTTGAAAACTACAAACGGAAAACGATTTCAGTAAGGAACTTTTCTATCATGGTAATATCTTCAAATAAGTCCACCCAGGGCGTGGCGGAGGGGCCTGTCAATCTTGTACTGACTAAAATCCAGGGTGATCCTCCCTTTACACGGTCACGGTTTTCTAATGAAACAGTTCCGCGATCACCGGGGACGGTCCCTCAACGATCGTAATATCTAATCATGCCCTTTGCCTAGCAGTGGGATAGTGCAAGCTAAGAAAATAACTGTGGTACGTACCATAAAAACTTTTAAACGTCTGTTTAACATTTGTCTAAAAAAATGTCAGATGTTGTAAAAATTGTATGACGTTGAAATAAGGTCCGTTATAGTCACACTTTTTTTTTTTTTTTTTTTTTTAAGGTGGTAAAATCATCAAATGAGTCCTCCCGCCCTGGGTGGGGCGGAAGGGACTGTCAGACTCTTACTGACTAAAATCCACCCGTGTTCCTTCCTATGCCCTTTACGTTCTGGGGCCACGGTATCCTGGGTTAAGAAAAAACCCGCGACCCCAGCAGGCATTTGGCGCGAAACACGACGCGCCACCGACCCGGGCTTGGTCCTTCGGACGGCGAGTTACCCATCACTCACCGTCCGCAAGCCCGCTCCGCCGCTGTGCCCTCTGCTAATCAGAGGGACACGCGTTGGAGCGTCCACACGACAGGCTATTCGCATACGGGCAAAGAGACCACTTAGGCACACAGTGCTTAAGAAAAAGTTTTTGCCCGCATCCCAGGGTGCACCGGCCCGAAAAACTGGTCTTCCCCCCGGACGTATCCGAGAAGGAACTCCAGTCCACGGGCGCACGTGGAGGTTTCCTGTCATAGCACCCCGTTATAGTCACACTTTTTTTAGACATTGTTCAACAGATGTTTGCCTCATTGTTTTCGTCTCATCCACAATCATACATCTGGTTATACAAGCACGCCGATTGCGAATACTACGCACCCAGCCTTTCTTAAGAGGATCGTCTACCGAGCGCTCGTCCATACTAAAAGAGAAAACGTTTTCCTACCCCTAAATGTTATCCTATCTCAATGATTTTTTAGAATGCTTCCTACACAGTAAAAAACTAGCTTTATAGGTTTTCTTTTTTCAAAATTTAAAATAGTTTGAAAGTTACAGGCGCCAAAAAGTTACTTTTGAAAAAAATAAAACATTTAAACCTACTTTTTTACTGTGTCAGAAGCGTTTTAAAAAATCATTGAGACAGGATAACATTTAGGGGTACAAAAACGTTTTCGCTTTTAGTATGGGCGACCGCTCGGTATACTATCCTCTTAACCACCATTTAAAAATGAACCTCATAATAATTCCAACACAACGATCTATTTACTTAACCATTCATATAATCTCTGTATAGCCACTAAAATAGTGCATTTACGCAAACAGCCCCAAAAAGTCTAGTATAATAATAAGTATTCCATTAAAAATGGCCGTAAAGCGCGCGGTAGTGAAATGGCGTTAAAATTCAGCTTTTTATGACATCAATAAAATATTTATATGTCCTGCTTGGGTACTGTATATCGGGGTAACTGGATCAGTTAGAAAGTGGTTTGTTTAGAATGGATTGATTAGCTTCTTCACTGACTGGCCTGTTGATCTAGTAGTTAGTGACCCTGACTGCTATGCCGGAGGTCGTGGGTTCGATTCCCACCCAGGACAAATGTTTGTGTGATGAGCACGATCATTTGTTCTGTCTCTGGGTGTAATTTATCTATAATATGTATGTATTTAGAAATATATAAGTATGTTTATCAGTTATCTAGTACCCATAACACAAGCTCTGCTTAGCTTGGGACCAGATGGCGTTGTGTGATGGTTGTGGAATATTATTTATTATTATTATTATTCTTCAAATGAAATCAAATCAAATTCGTCGTCGATTTGATGATTCCTTAAATTAAATGAGCTTCAACCAAATCTCTGTCACATTTACGGTGTTGTTGGTGGCCTCAGACAAGTACCTTATGGTAAGCGTCCACAGGTCCGCATCATACGTATCAGACGCATCGCATCAAACGAATTTCTGAGTCGACAGCGATCGGATTGCCGACGCGAGTATCAGCAATCGGATTGCCGATGCCACCTTCATCGCTTCGACACTGATCGGCATTCCGTATGACGTCATCGGTACGCATCGCATTAAGGCATTGAAGTTGAGGCGTCCGTACGATGCGGATCGGTGGACGCAGTTGTATGAGTTTTCATACAAGGCAAACTAAAATCCGTTACGTACGATACGTCCGATACGTGCGATGCCGACCTGTAGACGCACACCTTTAGAGGGCAGGTGGAATTACTCAGAGCACAAGTGAGGAGGTGGGCCCTCGTTTGTGATGAGGCTTCGCAGTCGCACCTTTCCTCATCGCAGTACGCCCACCGGACCATGCTTTACTTGCAGCGACCAACATGGCATCGTAAAAGGTTTAAGGTCTTCCAAGTGGGTCGTATGATAATCGTACGTGTTCTGTAGTTTGCACCTATAAAACTGTGTGGGTTTATTTTGTTTTTATGTAAATAAGTTATTGTTAAAGATTTCAAATCTAAATCGTACACAAACATTGTCAATCAGGATTCCTTTGATACAATGAGTACATCTTGGTTTATGACATGTGTATTATACGAGTACTTTGACATCCCTTGATGTTGATCAAAGAAGAAAAACATGACATGGCTGTCAACTTATCAACCTTGTATTTATTTATGACAAAAAAATACCTAAAAATTACAAATAAATAGGTAATGTAAAAAAACAATTTCATAATATGTTTTTCATTAAGTGGTTTTGTCAACTCACCATCTGCATAGTCTTTTCATAACTTTGTTGTGGTCAGAGGGGGCCTACGATGGAGTTTCAAAGGTTCTCAATTAGCCGCGAACGAACAAAATCATTCCACGGTAATAATAAAAGAGAAAACCATCGTGATCGGGAACATAATTAGTATTGTCACTGATTCCGGTTCCTTCATGTCGATATAACTTTTTTTGGATGCACATTTCAGTTTCGCCGTACAACAATAAAATGATAAGACGGTTATGAACCTTCGATTAACATAGGTTTTAAGGTGCTACAAGGGTATGGACGGTTTCCATACATTTTTTAACCTTGTTCTTTATTTGGCCTCCACAATTTAGTTTGTAAGTATGTACTAAAGGCCTATTCAGACCTAAGCGATATTCGCTGCCGCTGTGGGTAGAGTTACATACAGCGCGGGTTTCGCTCAGGTATTTAGTATCAAGTACCGCGACTAGAGCGACCTGAGCGATATTCGCTGCCGCTGTGGGTAGAGGAGGTACATACCGCGCATTATTCTACCCACAAGGATAGCGAAATCCGTTTTGGTGTGAACAGTAATATTACCGCATACCCACTGGGTTTTCTCTGCCGCAGACGGTAGCGAATACCGCTTAGGTCTGAATAGGCCTTAATGCGATACACCGACTAGCTGTCAAACTTTCTACCTGTAGCTCCTGTCAAATATTTACTAAAATAACACCCCGGATCAACGCCTCTTTACTTATCAAACAATTTAAATTAAACATCAATTCGATGAACTTATATTGCAACCAAGATACTCTTATTACACAGAAAAAGCATGAATTTCTTGTACATCACTTCACAAAACCTAAACTAAACACAAAGGAACTAAATCTTCCTTTAGTAAATCAGGCACCTGAGTCCCACTAATTCAAGTTACTTATTTTAAATATCCCGTAAAAGGAAGATTTTGCGTATTTTTCAAAGCGTCCTCTAACAATCTTTCTTTGTCTCCACTATCTGAGACGCTCTCTCAGAACTAAAAAGATATTCCAGTAAGGTTGTGGGCACAGTGACGTAAGAGTAGCGTGTAGCGATTAGCTTAGGATGTATCCCCTTATAGTTTTAGTAATTCTAGTTCCGTAGATTTGAAACTAGCGGCCCGTCCCGGTTTTGCACGAGTGGACATGATGATTTTCGTCCTCTAAAATCTGGCGCTGATGGTTACAAACACAACAAAAAAAGAAGTAACCGAAGCGGCCCAGCCGTTTTCGAGTTATGAGCTTAGCAACACATTTTGCGATCCATTTTTATATTATAGAGAAAAAAAAATGGATAAAATGAAGAAGAACATAGATAGAAGATAAATGGAGTGTCCACAGTTTGCTAGTTCTGGGGTCACTTAACGCAGTTTGCAGAAGCGTAGTGAGTTCGTTTGCCACAAACTGTTCATGCGGTCGACCTATAGAAGCGGATAATTCATAACATTTTGCTTGCGACACACGAAATTTTACCTGAGTTTGGCTAACTCAAGTTTCAGTTCGCCAAAAAGTAGCTCACTTTTTCTTTCATAAATCATCTATATTAAACAATTGTCACAAAAAAACGATGTTTGTGATAAAATTGACAATAAAATTTGTTACAAGGACTTATTTAGCGAATAATATCGCTCCGCTTCTCCCATTCTCCGTGACCGCTACCTTACATGTCAGCCCGCAGAGATATCGCTCGGGGATATTTTCTTTAGATTAAACTAAAGACGTAATCTTTGTTTGAAAACGTGTAATTTATGTTCGGTACTATAATTAGTTATAATAACGGTATTGTACTCAGGTATTATATCAAGCTTTAAAATTTTTGCTGACAAAAAAAATTGCGGTAAATTGTTATTATTTTTCACTTTTTTGCCCGCGGATTCGCACGTTCTAAAGATAAAATTAGGTTACAGTATTCGCGTTGTTTACCACCGGTAAAAGATCCCATTGGCTGGTACACCTCTTTTTCTGTGTTCTGTTGGAGCGCAGGAGTTCCACTTGTTTCTGAGTGAACTCGCTCCATTATAGGTCTCATTTTAACTTCAGTGAAAATTTTTTGGCAAGATTTGAATGTGGAATCAAGAGAAAGAGGAGCGGATCAAGTATTTTAACTTGAAAAGTTGTGCCAGTGCCTGTGTCTTAGAATTTTAGTATTTAGTTCTAAGACATGTAGATGGATGGAGAGGAAGAGGAAGGCCAAAGAAGAGATGGATGGATTGTCTAAGGAATGATATGAAAGAAAAAGGAGTAGATAATACTATGACGTGTGATAGGGGATAATGGAAGAAAAAAACGTGTTGCGCCAGCCACATGTAAAATGGGATAAGGGCAGGAAGATGATGATGAGTTCTAAGACATGCCGGTTTCTTCACAATATTTTCCGTTTTATGAGCAGTGGCAATTAGGTAAATAAATTACACAAAGTATTGCGCCTCTGGGTTCGAACCTATGACGTACAATTCGTAAGCCGGGGCCGATAACACTGGGCCACCTCTGCGTCTAATAAATATCGCCAGAACCACTTTGATATGGCAATTAGCGCAATGACCTAAAAAAACATCACTGCCATAACTTCATCTACATCGATGCCACGACCTTAACCACTTTTTTTTTATCTTTAGCAGGGCGGGAGGGCCCCCCTCTCAGAGGGTCAAAGCCTGCAGGGGTCGCGGGACTTATTCCATCACCGTGACCCCGGAACATAAAGGGCTATTGAAGGACACCGTGGATTATTTTTTCAGTAAAAGTCTGACAGTCCCTCCCGCCCTGTCCGGGGTTTTGAAGACTCATTTGATGATTTAACACGTTAAAAAAAAGGTGGGACCTACTGAACTAATTCCTGGAGTGGAGCAATGTTAACAAAATATATTATTTGCACAGGCCCTTAAATAGTATTAAGCCGGCCCTGTGCGTTTCCCTAAATCAATAACTAATATTATTTTGCCACGAACCTCCCCCCTCATATGACGGCTACACGGTATACCTACATAACAATATTTAACACGATCCCCTGTAATCTAGCGTGTAATTAAACCAATAATTGTTCAATTCACCAAGAAATAGGGCGACCTCATTAATATCGCGTTTTTTTTTTAATTTGACCAAGTTGAGCAGATACTCCGTGGTTAAGTTTTTTCTTTGCATCATTATGAGCTAGCTTGCACTTAGAACCAACTGTGTTAATTGTGGGTAGTTTTAACATTTTTTTTGTAAAAACTGGGTTATAGAGGTAAGAATGATTAATAATGTTGAGAGTATCAATAAATTCCAAAGTACTTATTCTTTTGTTTAATTATATTTGCAAAGATAACTTGCTTCGAAATTCAAGAGTGAAGTCGGTTGGTCTCGTGACGTCAGATGCAAGTAAAAACTGTACTTGCAGATTGCTTGTGACGTATTGGCAGTTTTAAAAGCGTCGTATCTTCGTAAACGTTGGGTCTTTGACTTCTTGTAAAAAGTAACAAAAATCTAAAAATCACAGCCAACGGCTTTACTTACTTACTTAACGCAATGAGGAAATTTGGTGTAATTATAATCTGCAATTAACTTATCCAAAGACCGACTTACTCTAATAAGCCGCTTTAGAGTCGGTCTTTGGATAAACCTAGAAGGTTGAACTTTCTATGTTCTATATTAGGGGTTATGGTTTCCGCACTTAGTCCTTCATGTGGACCATTGTGCGTGGGCCATAGTGGCCTTGGTGGCTTATTCCAACCAGCCCACCTCCCTCCAGAAGTTGATCAGGCAGGTTCTTTGGTCTGCACATCAACATCTGTGTAAGTCCTGGGTGTCCCAAGGGTCTCTGTCCTGATCTGGGTAGGTTGAACCTTGTGTATGTTGTTACATATTTAAGAAATAGCTCTTAAAATAAAATTGGTGTTATATCCCACCTTTCCCATTAATAAATAAACAAACTCTGAATTTCAAAACAGCTACGACAATGTCTATAATCGTTTGAACAACACTTTCTCTTAAAATTCTAAAAAAACTTGGGACCTCCGCAAATTAACAGAACGATGATAAAAACTGGCCGAAATCGCAAACCCTTATGCACGAGAATTGCTTTTTAGAAACCATCTTCATTACGAAAAATGTCGACGTAAAAAAAAAGGCTAAAGATTCGTTTCAGGAATGTACTGGAAACTTTTAAGGCTGATTCACACAGACGCGACCTTAAGGCCCTTCGTCCATTATAAGACTCAAGTTTCCGATACCTTACGACTTCAGTATCCAGGCGACTCTCGCAATAGAAATGCATATACGTTCGTACACAGGCACGCGACGCGCGACGCCAATCGCGCGCTACCCATCTGCTGACATCGCAGCGACTTGAGTTTCCGCGATTTTCAAGATGGCGGAACAATTTATTTACCATTTTTAATTTTATTCACAGAATAAAGGGTTCCGTAGCATATTCTTGAATCATTTTTGGAAAGTCATTATTTTAAAACGATAGAAAAATATTTACAATCCTCTATCAAATCATAACTTTGTATGCAGTTTTATTAAAAAGTTGGGAGAGATGGTTTTTTTTCTATTTTATTGAATATTTTTTTAAATTATGTTATAGTATTTGGATTTGGATTAATGTTAGGTTCCCAGGAAATTAACTGTGAAGGACGGACTGTCACACGTTTGATCTTAAAAAGATTCCGTTTTTTTTTGAACCTTCGGAACCCTAAAATATATACTTTGATCGTCACAGTCATGTGTCAGCCATTTTATAAATTCATATTCTTGACCACCCATCATGACCTTTTGACGCGGCGCTAGTGTCTATGTCGTTACATCAAATTGCATTATAAAAATTTAGTACCTCGAATTTTCCGCGGGTCATGAGTAGTGGCGAAACTCTAGTATCGGAAACTTGCGTCGCCTCGTGTACGAAGGCTCGTACACAAGGCGACGCAAGTTTCCGATACCTTACGATTTGGGTTTCCAGGCGACTATCGCAATACAAATCCATAGAGGCTCGTACACAGGTCGCGTCGCCGACATGAGTCGCCGACTCTAGTCGCTCGCTACTCATCTATCAAGATCGCCGATACCCAAGTCTTCGCGATTTTTAACCGACGAAAAATTTGTATCTATTATTTTAAAATGTATTATTAAAGTATCTGAGGTAGAAAAATATCCTTGTTTGTATCATTACAATTAATAATAATAATTGTACAATCTTGCGTTTATGTATTTTGATAATATTTACTTATTTTAGTTCCATATGTGTAACTAGATGGCGTTGTTAGTTTTTCTGAATCGCGATATGGTTTCGTTACCACCAAAAGTATATAAGGACCTAAAATTCATTGATTAAATTGTCTTCGTTCAAACAAGTAAATGCTGGTCCACGACTATTACACAACGCCATTTCGTCCCAAGCTAAGCAGAGCTTGTGGTATGGGTACTAATACTAAACAAATGATAAACATACTTATTATATATATTTCTAAATACATAAATATAATAGATAAATTAGGGGAGGCCTATGTTCAGCAGTGGACGTCCTCCGGCTGTTGATGATGATGATGATGATGAATAGATAAATTACACCCAGACACAGAACAAATGATCGTGCTCATCAAACAAACATTAATTTGTCCTGGGTGGGAATCGAACCCACGTCCTCCGGCATAGCAGTCAGGGTCACTAACGACTAGACCAACAGGCTTGTCAAATTCAAAAGAATATTCTAATAGATAATTAGCATGGAATAAGCTTTTTTTTTAAGTGGTAAAATAATCATATTAAATGAGTCCTTCCACCCCGGGCAGGGCGGGAGGGACTGTCAGACTCGTACTAACTAAAAACCACGGTGTCCTTCAATAGAACCTCACAAAACGATAGCGCGATCTAACTCGACCATCTATCGAGCATTGTGTCAAACTTTTTGCACTTTTATAAATTATTATGGTTTCGTTACAAACATTACTACTTTAACCCAGCTTCGTCATGTACTTGCACATACGACAAAAATAAAGTAATTAAGAAAACAAAAACATTAAAAAAACCTATTCATGAAATTTGAAACCACGGTCATCATCATAGCAGTAAGCGTTAGCGTTCCAGTGCAAATAAAAGAAAACTATAAAAAAAATTGAATAAACCTCTAAAAAACAACTGAAACACGAAAAAAGAAAAATTCTATGTTTACCTGGGGATTGAACCCATGGTCACCACCTTGGAAGTCAAAGCTTGAACAAATCGAGCTACCTTGTAGCCGGTTGGCGCGGCGAAATCATGAACCATATTCTTTCTAGATTGATTTTTTCCTCTATACGCGCCAATTTTTAATTCCAAAAATTTGAAAAAGGAATGCGCTCGTCATTTTTAAAATAGTAGCATTTTAATTTATGTTATGAGATGTACATTTTGTGTTTTGTACAATGTATTATTAAGGTTGAATATAGAATGGTGGCCGAATAGACGATTTGAGTCTTACGACTCGAGTCGCCGCTGTGTACGGACCGTACGCGACTGGAGTCGCGCGACTTGGGTATGCGACTGGAGTATCGGATACCGGAGTTTCCTAATGGACGAAGGGCCTAACTCATTTAGGATAAATCGCGATTTTTTCACGAGTTGTATCGAACTTCCAATAAAACCCTAGAAAGAGACATCACCAATGGTAATGTAATAAATAGCGCGAAATACATGCAGGTCACAAACTAAATGGATCCACGACATAGTGAGAGTCACGAGCATCTGATGTTTGCAATTGGTGGATTGTTATTTGGCGTGGTGGGTTAAGCAGGGAGGCCTTTTTACAGCAGTCGAAATCTTCAGGCTGATATGATGATACTTGGAGAGTGAGGGGTATAAAAGGATATATTTTATTATTTTAGGATTTTTTATCTGTAATCTACCTATGTTTTACAAAATAAATATTTGATTTGATTTGATTTCACTGTAGATCCAATAATGGACTTGGGTAAAATTGCCAAGTGAATAGGCACCTTACACCAGGCGGAAGGAAAAAATTCTGCCGGGGTCCCGGGACTTATCTCATTACCATGACCCTAGAACAGAAAGGGCGTCGTGGATTTTAGTCAGTACAAGTCTGACAGTCCCTCTGAAAGACTGATTTGATGATTTTACCACGCTAAAAAAGGTAGAAGGAAACAAAACCTCAGACCCGAAAAAATAGAATCAACTTTTAATTGGCTTTGGTAGAAATATATCCTGAATTATGCAAGCTAAAGTAGCAGTAGGTAGATAGAACCTACCAAATCGTGTCGCAAAATCGCGTCGCGCCTGTGTGGTAATTCCTTAAATGATCCCGTGATTACGTTTTTTTTTATTTTTAAGTACTGATTGCTTAAAATTTTTGGGTGATTGTTCTCAAGAACTTGGAACTAAATCTGGGCTTAAGAGCTCGTAAGAGACTATTAAATAGTTGTCCGAAGTATTTTACTGAAAGTATTCAGGTGGGTACTTAGTAAGAGAATTTTCTCAATTTCAAACGTAGTTCATATTTTTTATGAAAAAAGTTTTGTAATGAGCACAGATAGGTAGATTATTTACCTTAACAACAAAGAAATAAAAAACGTTGGTACTATTTTACCTTCTGGAAACTCGGAATATTTATAAGCTGTAATATTAATACTAATAATTATAAAAATGAAAAGTTTGTTTGTTTGAACACACTAATCCCAAGAATTACTGATACGAATTGATTTTTTTTTTATTTTAGTTTTGGAAATTGAGGAAGACTCTCAATAAATGCACCATCCAAAAGAAAAACAAAAAATTAGTGTCCGACCGAAACTGATTTTTCAGCCGAAACCGAAACCGAAACCGAACCTTCGGCCTTGCTCTCAGTTTCGGCCGAAACCGAAACCGAAACTTTTTAAAACTTTTAACATTTCGATTTTTTTCTGATTTTTTTTGTTTTTTTTTTTTTACATTTGTTGGCACAAGAAAAAGTGTCAAATACACAGGGCGAATTTTTCAACTAGGCGTGGACGGCTATATTTTTAACTATGAGAAATATCGAAAACCGTTCAATAGAGTCTCGAGACCGATTTTTCCGAAAACTAAAACTGTATCATTAGATTTTAGAAAAATCAATAATCGTGGCCAAAAATCGAACCCGCTAATTTTGAAAACAAAAATCACAACCTGTATTATTACACCATTTGATAGTGTTAATACGGTTTAGGCGCATTTGGGCTAATTCTCACATGGGCAACCGGCTCCATAATGGACTACTTCTCATTTGGGCTACTTCTCATATGGGCTAATTCTCATTTGGTACTAAGGATCAAATTCTGGGTAATAATGAAATACGGCAAATTTATGGATAGATAGATAGACGATCTTAAGAATTGCTATTTTTCTATGTTATTTAACTTCTACTGAGTCCATAATCTATTCGTAATTATAAAAAAATCCTTGTTTGTTTCCAATGTTTCACTAGATTTGAAGTCTCAACAATCGCACTATATTAATTTAGCAATACGAAATAACTGAGACATTAGACTAAAAAAATTGCAAAATTTCAAAAAAGAAACCGTTTTCTTAATTAAGTTTCGAATACCGCCTAATCCTAATTCTAATCGCCTTGACGATTGATAAGTATTTACTCATTAACGTACGTAACAAATATTATTTAATATGACATGAATATACAAGACTTAGGTACTCTTGGCTATAAACTCAAAAACATAACCTCGTCTCACGAATAAACGGACGGTGGCAAACTGAGCCGGGGCCCCGCCGGCGAGCAAGTACGTGTTAGCTATGAATTTTACCGAACGACGCACGAAAATGCAGGAACACTTGAGTTTCGGCGGGGCCGAAAGTTTCGGCTATATTTTGGCCGAAACCGAAACTAAGGCCGAAACTAGGTATTTTGGCCGAAACCGGCCGAAACCGAAACCGAAACCGAAATTTCGGTCGGTCACTACAAAAAATTAAGTGGTGGCCGAGTGGTATCGGCACCGACTTACGAGTTGCAGGTTGTAGGTTCGAACCCAGCCATTACTTTGTGTAATTTATTACATCGCCACTGCTCTCAAAACGGTGAAGGAAAACATCGTGAGGAAACCGGCATGTCCTACTACCAAAAATTCAAAAACATGTGACATCCACCAAACTGTACTGGGCCCGCGTGGTGGATTATAGCCCACTCTCCCAGCAGTGGGAACATTTATAGGTTGATGATGATGAAAGAACAATCTATTTCACATCTAATCCTATAAAAATCAATACCAAGTACAATCAGCAGAAAAAACTGAACTAATTAGCGACCTAACTAATCAAGCTCATTTACTAGAGTAGGTAATTACCGCTCCCTTTGTTTTCGCTATCATATTACTCATAAAATAATCTGTGATGAGAAAAAACTGGCTTTACGATATTACGTGATGGATGACCTCATGAAGGAAAAAACGTTAATCGCTGACGAAAAAAAATTGTTTTGCTGGCGCTACTTTTTTAAGGTGATTATATTTATGTGTGTGGGTTGTATTTAGTTATGATAATGGTTATTTTTCTTTTAGAAAAGTGTCGCTATGGCCCTGGTTTGGTTAAAATGTGTTTTTATTATATGAAATTTTTGAATTGTCTTGCTACAGTCCCAGTCACAGGCCATAATAAAAACTGTGAAAGTAGGTACCGTAGATGTCCATTACAAGGATAGAGAAAAAGGCAAGAAATTCCATGGACTCTCTTTTTAGATCGCCAAAATTATTACATAATCGTAGCCTGACCAACTACGTCTCTCAAGAATAAACAATTTTTTTTTTCTAAACAATACTTTTTTTGCTAGGTTTTGGACACTAAATAATTATCGCCGTACTTAGAACGATGGAAATCTGAAAATTGGAAAATTATCCTTTGATTATGAATGCCCTTTTTAATTTCCTGAAAAAATCGCTGTTAAAATGTTAAGTATATTAGTTAATTGACAATTTTGTGATGAGAAATAATTATCTTCACTTGTAAAGTATACCTTGCTGGACAAACGTGAGGTACATTTTGATTTTAAATATGACCGATGTTTTGCACAAAAACAGAAAAACACTAAAAATGTAATGACAGATACCAATTTCCTGTTATCAACAAACAATCACAATTACAAAAAATATTAAATTCAAAACTGAACAGAGAAAAGCAATAATTGAAATTAAAGTCAGAAAAAAATGACTCACTTAAAAATTTCACAAGAAAATCTAATACAAAATCTTAATAAAGTCTTATACATTTTGTACGTTCATTTCTCCCCGATCTTTTTTATTACAATAGCCCTTGAGGGTACGAGGGTATTTTGGAGTGACCCTTCGTAATAATGCTAGGTAAAAGATATTATCTTGTAGGTACTTTAGTAACAATAAAAATCGCGTTTAAGTGTCGTTTCAAAAATACTGAGGTGGTATTTAAGGCAGCAAGTGTACTGGATAGAACTTTGTATTTTATTTTGTGTAAATTAAGGGTTTTTGGGTGTACAAGGTTTTTTTTTACAAAAATGTCTCTCTTAATGAGTGTAGAGAGAAAGTTTCAAACTTAAAACAAAGCTGCATTGAAACGTTGCACTAAATGGCTTGTTCACACAGTGCGAGCTAACGTACGAGTCAGCCTTTCGAGTAGCTGCACCGCAGCAACTTACAACTTGCACTGTTTTGACGTAAATCACGAGTTCCTCATACGTACTACAAGGACAGTAACTCGCATTCGAGTTATTCTAATGGCTGCTACACACCGCACGATAAATCGTTACGATTAGTTGGTACAGTTCAAACTGCAACGATAAATCGACAAGTGTGTATGAGAAAAACTGTACAGTTCGTTCGATTTTGGACGCAGTGGTAGACGACCACGGCGACGGATGTTGCTGTTGTTACGGGCGGCGAGTAAAGGGCAACTCGCTGCCCGACCAAGGACCATGCCCGGGTTGACGGCGCGTTGTGTCCCACGCGCGCCTCAAGGAGCGTCAGCATAGTGACGGGGCCCCCCTATAGTGGGCCACAGTCCTGCCAGGGTTGCGGGACATACGTATACCGCGACCCCGGCACACAAAGGGCTACCGAAGGACACCGTGGATTTTAGTCAGTACAAGTCTGACAGTCCCTCCCGCCCTGCCCGGGGTTGGAGGACTCATTTGATGATTTTAGCACGTAAAAAAAAAAAAAAAAGGTGTGCAGCAGCCATAACAGTTTTTTTTCATTCGCCAGCTTGACTCAGTAGGCGTACCATCACCGTAGGCGAGGGCATGAGGACGAAAAGTAATAAGTGACTCGCCGTCAGACCATGCCCGGGTCAACGGCGCGTCGTGTTCCACGTTAGCATGTCAACAATCTGACAGGGGCCTCCATAGAGGGCCCCCTGAAGGACTATTGAAGGAAAATGATGATGGTTTAAATGGTTATGTTTACAGTCCCTTCCGTTTCACCAAGGCAGGGAGGACTCATTTGATGATTTTATCACGATAAAAAAGCTAGAAGTGCTTTATTCCATTAAAAAAAAACACATTGGGTACAGCTATTATTTATTCTGTGGTCCAGCTAGCCGATACAATATCTGAGCAGCACTAAAAGAAAAATGGCGAATGCTGGGTAGCATAGGCTGAGACAGCTGTCAAAATGCTTCACTCTCGTCTGAACTCAGCATGGTTTCAGCCAATAATTTAGTCAGCATATAAGCTGAATGCTGTACAGCACTTTCGATTTCAGTACCCTTAGCACGAATTTTCAGTATTTGAGATGTAAAGTGAACTGGAACTTTGACAATTTCAAATTAACAATTTTAAAGAAAAAATTGGGTCCTGCTTCGCACCAGAGGCGCTGTTCCATTTTTAGGGTTCCGTAGTCAACAAGGAACCCTTATAGTTTCGCCATGTCCGTCCGTCCGTCCGTCTGTCCGCAGTTTAGCTCAGAGACGCACAGTACTAGAGAGCTGTAATTTGGTGTAAATATACGGATTTGTTGTGCCGAAAAAGTGGTAAAATAAAATCTCGTAAAATATTTTTTTTTAGTCCAGTACTTACACGTAAAGTGAGGATTTTTTTTTTCTCGCGTACGCCTTAGTGTGGGGTATCATTAAATAGGCCTTTAAAAAATAATGATAGCTTCCATTAACAATTTTTTGATAAAAAAATTTGTTTGTGAAATATTAAGCTTTAAAGTGCTAAATTTTGCTCGATTCGAGTGTCCCCCCCCTCTACCAGCTAAACGGTTATGTTTGGGGGTGTGAAAAAATTCACAATAGTAGTATATATAACGAAATTTAAAAGAAAATTATCATGACTAAGTAGGCTTTACAACTTTACGAGTAATAGTCGACCAACTTATAAAATGTACTTGGATATCATATTTTCTTAACAAAATGTATCGGAGACAACTGCAAATGTAAGTTTGTCAACTTTATTTTTACAGCTTTTATAGGTATGTTTTTTGGGGATAGGTAGGTTTTTATCGTCAACAATTTTTAACTAAATTCAAAAAAAGGAGGTTGTTCTAAATTCGTTGTAATCTTTTTTCTTATGTATTTTCCCCGATTTCTCAAAGACTCCTGGACCGATTTTGAAAATTCTTCTTTTTAAAATTAAATTCAGCGAATCAGTTTAGTTAGTTCGCATATGTATTTTGATGGGCAACTACGGAACCCTACACTGTGCGTGACCCGACACGCACTTGGCCGGTTTTTCCATACAAGAAACGCTGTAAATACTGTAAAGTAAAAGAGTGAAAATTCGTGGTAAAGGCACTGGTCAGATTTTGTATCGGCTAACTTTTCCATTGACAAAAAAAGTCGGCATGTAATAAGCTAGTTTGTTTACCATTATCAAATAACAAAATGGAATGTTTTTTAACAAGGTTCAGCTATTAACTAGGCTACTAACGTTGATTATAAATCTCTTCATCTTATTTTTTTGTCGCATCAGCTCAGTGGCAATCAACTAGGCTTTGATTCGTAAACACTTCCAAGAACGTAGTATCGAATTGCTACTCGGACCTCAGAGCAAAGAAATAGGCAGATATAACGCTCAGAACACGCGAGTGTCACCACCAAAGTTAATACAAAATCAAATTGAATTACATTCCATAATGTTTTCTTTGCTTTTGAGAGCAACTTTTACGATGTTTAAAGACACGAGACGCATATTTTGTCAAAAAACAACAACGACGCGCGTAGCTTGGTACTGTCGCGACTTTGTATTAACTTTGGTGGACTCACTCGCCTGTTCTGAGCGCTCTATCTGCCTATTTCTTTGATCTGAGAATCGGAAAAAAAATGTTAGTAATTGGATTTCTCTCTTTAGTCAAAACAAAAATTGTTTCTGTTAACATTTTGACGATTCGCCCTAATTTCGATATCTCGGCTTCTGTCCAACCTGGGAATCCAACCCATGACCTCATGCTTAGCAGTTAATCTTGCGACCAGTAAACGGCTGCAAAAGTTTGAGACGATGAATGGATGGATGTTCACGCAAGAACTACTGAACAGATTTTGATAAAACTTGGCAAAAAGGTAGATTATTTTTTGTATGAATAAATACATACCTATTACTTTTTATTCCTTTAGTAAGTACAGTCCCGTGGAACAGATAACGAAATAAACGCGGGCGAAGGCGCTGGGATAAGTTAGTTTAAAATATGACCCATGACAATCCTTTGTCGTAGGTCATTGAACTATATACATATAAATGAGAGTATTTACACAATACTTATATAACTAGTATACCTGGTGGATATGGATAGTACTAGCGTGTACTAGTGATGGGGCTTGAGGCGTTACTAAAATAAATACTAAATCCGAATTTTAAATAAAAAATACTCGTTTCACAAATAATAAATTATTTATTGAATTGTTGAATTTGGTTTTTTATTTGTGAAAGATTAAAAGGACCAAAATTCTAGAGGTAAACATTTGAATTAATTTGAATACGATAGAATTTCAGTTTAATGGAAGAATTAATATTATATAATACAAACATCAGCGATAATTATTATTTTGAGACCCATATCCCATACCTAATAAGTCTACCATCAGGCTTTCGGGTTCACCATAACTTTTGTAATATTCCTTTGATTGTCTATGACAATTCAAAAGTGCCTGTAACTGGCCTACTTGAAATAAATTCTCTGATTTTGATTTTACACATAAATTTTGGTTTCCCCAAATATGTCGCACGCCCTAATATTCACAATCACAGGTCATAAACTTTATTATATTAATCTTGTAAAATTACGCTTACACCCTTTTATACTTCTTATAAAGCACAACACTATTCAAAATAAAATATTTTATCTACTCTCATATCGTAAACTTCGAAATACAAAACTCAAAACGAGTTTATAATGACATACTTTATACCATAGAGTATCGTAATGAAATTAAAAAATTAAATTATAACACTGTTTGTCTAACAAAACAATGTTATAATTTAATTTTTTTTCATTATGATACATATTACTGATCATAGATACATTTTTTTACTTTTTTATCTGTGGCTGCGCGCGCTTTCTAAGGGAATGTTGGGATTTTGACGTTTGTGTTTCGGTGGATGACATGGTGGATGATTATTAGTGTTTATTAATTTTTATCTTTTATTTGATATGTTCGTGTTCAATGAGAGTAGATAAAGTAGTGTATGAAACTGTACATAACTAGGTATTATACCACTCGTGTGATACTATTATAAAACTCGCTTCGCTCGTTTTATAAACTCACACTCGTGTATAATACCCCTCATTATGTACCAGTTACATAAACTACTATAACGTAGGTAAATATTATTGAAAAATTCTTGTTCGTCAGCACACAAATTGGATTGTACTAAGTTTAGTAAGGACACAAAATACATAGATACAGAAGGTCTGGCCCCCTCTCAAGGGCCAAAGATTGCCGAGGTCGCGGGACTTATCTCATTACCGTGACCCCGGAACATAAAGGGCTAGTGAAGGACACCGTGGATTTTAGTCAGTACGAGTCTGACAGTCCCTCCCGCCCTGCCCGGGGTGGGACTCATTTGATGAAAAAGGTCTGCTTTGAAAATAAAGTGAAAACGCACACACAGCGCTTCACATTTAATATATTTGATGACATTATGTTGTGGATCGGATGTCCACAAACAATATAATCTCGGGAGATAAGACTAATTTTAAGCGACAACTAACGACCACATTAGCCTTAGTTAGAAATACTTAGAAGTCATGAGGAGAGGCCTGTGTCCAGCTGTGGGATGACCCAGGTTGACAGTAACAGTAATATAGACGTAGACCTTACCTTCTGTAAATAACCACTCTGTGTCCCACCAGGGGTACAAAACAGTCGAATCATTTTCTCCCAATATCTTGGTAGGATTTTGTTTAAATTTTTAATCCAGGCAGGGGTTCGCAACAATCATTTATATCAGTTTGAAATGGATTAAAGTTGTTTTGCCAGAAATGTAAAGGAATGATAAATTGTTGTTTTAGTAGCAGAAGTCAGATTTATCTTGAAAATTGTATTCGTTTACAGTTTAAGAGAAATTCCGTTTGGTTATTATGATTGGAGAACAATTATTATTACTTTCAAAACGACTTTACACTGGTATTTCTTAAAGGCCTACCCTTTTCCTACTTCCTAAAAAATATTATAAACGTGAAAATTTGTTTTTATTGATGGATGTTTGTTACACCTTCACAACAAATAGGATAGTTTTTATCCTGATTTTATGTTCCTGTAGGGTAACTTTCTAGTTTTGTGTGTTAATTTAAATATTTAAAGTGTAAACAATAAATTGTTGGTTGGCCAATAAAGGAACATAAAAATTAAATACATAAATTAGCTATAGCTTCGTCACAAGCATGCTTTTTTATCGTGGCAAAATCATCAAATGAGTCCTCCGGCCCAGGGAGGGACAGGAGGGATCCTGTCCCTGGGCAGACTGTCAGACTTGTACTGACTAAAATCCACTTTGTCCCTTCAATAGCCCTTTATGTGCCAGGGTCACGGTTACCGAGTGAGACAGTCCCGCGACCCCGGCAGGCCTCACAAGCGTGCTACGATCAATAACAGCTCGGCAAGTGATGTTTCAATCAAGGCATCGTCTTCACCAATTTATGCACAAAATCCTCATCTATAGGACTGCTCAATCTTGCTCCATTATTTTGGACAAAACAAAGTCATAATTAACTTAAAATTTGGTTCTTCATTAGTGGCAGTAATCAAGAACGTCTTATCATGCAACCGTTATGAATGCAAATAGAAAAAAAATATTTTACATTCATCTCTACAATGGACAGGTAATCTTGTAAAAATGGCTACCTTGTCCGATGTGAGTCTGTTAAGTAAATTGCAATTGGTTGCTGCATACCAATTGCTATACGAAGTTTGGGTAATATCTTGAATGATATGCTGGTGTTAAAAATAAAATGCAATAGAATTGAAACACAATGTTGTTTAAAAAGTGTGCAAAATGCCTTGTAACTCCAATGGCCTCAATGGTTCAGCAGTTAGTGCCCAAGGCATTTAGTGTGACCCAGGTCAAGCATAAAGTTTTTAGGTCCTTCTTACAATAACTACAGCATTCACGGAGATTAGATTTGTGTCTGGTTTGTGGAAATAGATTCAAAATCAAAACATTACAAAAGTAGGCCAGTTACAGGCTCTTTTGAAATAACAAAAAACAAAATAGTGTAAAAACTAATGGAGCTGCACTATCTTCCCAGTCGCTAGACATAATAATTGTGAAAGTACCGTAAGTTGCCCCTTTCAAATCGTAGATCTCTATGAAGAAGAATGGACAGGAAAAACAACAATTAAATACATAACAACTTCTTTTAATACAAAAGGGTAGTTTCCAGGGTCAAAATAATTACATTCTATTTAGTCCGTATTTTAGATTATAAAAAAATATTGGACACGTATTATTTCTTTTTTCGATTAAACAACAAAGAACAAAGATAGTAGCCTATTTAATTTACCTGTGATGTCACTCAGCGCGAAAAATGCCACGCATCGTGACGTCACACGTAACTTTAATAGGCTATATCTTTGTAATTTTTGGTCTTATTTACAAATAAAAAAATACGTGTCCCTTATTTTTTAATAATCTAAAAGACGGACTAATTACATTTGTTTAGGCAACTAGCCTATTACAATCTCATCATGATTCATTTTCAAACGATTTCAAATCACAACTCCCCTGTAACCAGTAGCCATTGCAAATAGTAAACTACCCCACACAGCAGCACAATGAGTCAACCGTCGAAAATGTAATTCGTTTCAAAGTTGCCAGCCTAATTCGTTTACCCATTCGGGAAATTAAATAGATGGGTAATATGGCAACCCCATTAGGTGTTCCCGGTTTAAATTGAGGACCTAGGGTGAAAACTAGCGGTAGATTTATGAGAGGGATCCGAATTTATGCGAAAGGTTAGGTAGGCTGTGTTGCCAGCTCAATTATTACTACATTTTGTAAGGTATTTTTATGTATGTTGGGAAACGGTTTGACTGTTTTTGTTCTGATAAAGATGGACGATGTTAGAGTCATTTTAAGTAATGTTTTTTTTTTTTTGTTTTGAATTGAAATGGCTTTTGTTTGTAGATTATTGTTTACTAAAAGCTACTCAATGACTTGAGAGATATGTGGCGTAATGTGTTCGTTATGAGAAGATAAAAGGTCAAACCCACACATTTACTTCACGCTTTTTGAGTCTTGTCTTTGTAAATAACAAAGACTACTAGACAAAATCAATAATGCCTTGATTTACGCCCTACACACAAACATACTACATTCAGTTTCATCACTTTCCCGTCTCGGTACCTAAACAAAAGGCGTGAAAAACAAATGAAAAAGATTCCTTTTTGCAACTATAACAAGCAGAACGGTAATCATAATTATGAAGCAGTTACATCGAGGTATATTAGGAGATATACGATTTTTAAGTTTTTTTATTTCTAATTTGGTAAAGTTCTACACAGGGCGGGGCGGTAGGGATTTTCTGAATTCTGAAAGAAGGTGGGAGAACTTATTTGCTGAAAAAAACTCTTGACTTTAAGACCCAAAGGTATTTGCTATATTTTGCCATAAGACCAGCGAAAGCCTGGTGGTAACGGCCCCGACACATCCAACATGTGTTTTCATCCAACATCTACGCACATTCAACATCGAAAATCACCCATCCAACATAATAAGCTTCCGAACAACATATCAGAGTGCAATCCTGTTGAGTACCCTCAAATTAAGTTATCCTCCTCCCCTCCCCTCTTTCCATGATGCGTTTTGTCCATGTTTTAAATACACTGTTCGCAAATAAAGTTTTTTTGTCTCTCTCACTCATTGAAACGCTAATGGAGATGAATAGGATCTGGCTTCAAGCCAGTGGCAGAGCCTGTTTGGTTTAACACCTACTTTTGGTACTCGAAAGGACAATTCCTAATAATTAAATCGCTCAGCCGTCATTGTAGGTTCTAGGTAGCCTGTGGCGCTATTTACCTTTTTTTTAGGTGGTACGGGGTGTGCACGCGGATCGGAAGGGACTGACAGAACAGTCCCTTCCGATGACACGGGTGGATTTTAGTAAGTAAGAGTCTGCTCTTACTGACTAAAATCCACCCGTGTTCCTTCGGATGCCCTTTGCGTTTCGCGGCCACGGTATCCTAGGTTAAGAAAAAACCCGCGACCCCGTGATCAGAGGGACACGCGTTGGAGCGTCCACACGACAGGCTATTCGCATACGGGCAAAGAGACCCCTTAGGCACACAGTGCCTATTGAAGAGTTTTTGCCCGCATCCCAGGGTGCACCGGCCCGATAAACTGGTCTTCCTCCCGGACGAATCCGAGAGGAAACTCCAGTCCATAGGCGCACGTGGAGGTTTCCTGTCTTAGCACCCCAGGAGGCGGATCTTAAGCCTCATTTAGACGGAGCAAGAACTCGTCTGCAAGTTTAACTACATTGCGGTACTTGTTTGATCAACTGAATTCGTTGTCATGTCGCGAGCGAGTTCTTGCATCGTCTAAATGAGACTGTAGTAGCCCCAAAATAATATTTTCTTCATTACAGTACGTTTTATGAAACTAATTCTCTAATCCCGAAGCAAAATGTATTCACACAGCATTCAAATTCAATGATTTTGCTATAATTGCAAAACAGAAATGCTCAAGAATTCGAGCTATGTTCTAGTCATATGGCCGTAGAGCCTTCTTGAAGTATTACGAAGTAAATAGTGGGAAAATGAAAAAGAACTAGTGTATGAACGAGGAATCAATTATATCTATCAAATTAACGTCAAAGTCCCTGTTTACTTAGCCCCTTCGTACACTAGGCGACGCAAGTCTCCGATACCTTACGATTTTGGTATTCATTGACGCGTGCTTGTGTTCGAACCTCTATGGGTTTGTATTGCGATAGCCGCTTGGATACCGAAGTCGTAAGGTATCGGAAACTTGAGTCGCCTTGTGTACGAAGGGCCTTAGGGTGCTTGTACACGGCGCATGTAGCTTGAGCATGTTGAGGCACTTGCGCGGGTTACATGCGCCGTGTACAAGCACCCTTAACGTAAAAAAGGGAATAGTCGTGTTATGGCCTGTAACGAAAAGCCTAGTATCGTAAATCGTAAAACAAATAGTAAGGGATGATTTCTTTTATGTTTTAGTTAGGGGAGGAAAGGCTAGTAAAATAATTTTATGTGCCGCTACTCACATCCTGCAAAATGGACTTTTGTAAAATGGCCGATTAAATCAAATTGTGTCTAGACGGCAAATAATACACAAGTGTTGCCAGACTCATAATTGAATACGCAATTTGTTTAATGTTTTAGTTTGTTTGGGGGACTTTCACTGCGTGTAATGGGACGCACTTTTTGTTTCGTTTTTAGGAGTCGTAGATTTTTTTACATGAGTAATGGCTTATAAAATAGGTTTCACAGGACGATATCTCACTGCCACTAGCTACATAGATAGACGACATCGTGAGAGTCGCGGACAACCGATGGATGTGGACGGCGCATTGTCGGTTGGCGTGTTGGTCTAAGCTTGAGCAGTGGTGGCCCAGTGGTATCGGCCTCGACTTACGAGTTTGTAGGTCGGAGGTTCGAACCCAGGGTGGCACATTACTTTGTGTAATTGATTTCATCACCACTGCTCTCAAAACGGTGAAGGAAAACATCGTAAGGAAACCGGCATGTCTTAGGACCATCAAATTCAACGACATGTGACATCCACCAATCCGCACTGGGCCCGCGTGGTGGATTGTGGGAACATTATAGGCTGAGATGATGATAATGATGTGGTGGTCTACGAAGGAGACTATGTTCAGCAGTGGACGTCTTCCAGCTGGTAATGATGAGGTCTTCCTAGCTCATCTCCTTCCGGGTTACCACTCACCTCTGCCTTACAAAATCATTTTGTTAGTCGCTATTGACTCATCCTCTCATCATATCAAAATTTTTTGAATTTTTGTCATTTACTCTTTTTCTAATACACGTCTTATCTATCACCCAAAATTTGCACCCAACCAGTAACAAAAACTACCACCCACTTTCCTCCAGTTAGCACCAAAACTCCAGTTAAAATTAACAATGTTTTGTTAAACTAAACCGGCGAGTTTAACCTACAACCCCGCGTTATATAAATTACTGGCTTTGTCCGCTAGCCAACTCCATTTTGTTTTTTATTTTTATTTTATACCAATTTGTTATTGTGATGAAGTTATGTAAATGCATCTATGTGTTGTTTAAGAGCTGTATTTGTTTATATTATTAGTGTTGTTTTTCACTGCCAAGATCAGGGGTGGGCTAGTGGAACTGTCCTGGTTAATGGGCTCTGAGTTATTGTTAGTGGGTTCGAACCCAGCCAGGACAATGTAACCTACATTATTTTGAAAAAGCAATTCGTTTTTTTTTACGTGATAAAATCATCAACTGAGTCCTCCCACCCAGGACCGGGCGGCAAGGACTGCCAGACTCGTACTGACCAAAATCCACGGTGTCCTTCAATAGCCCTTTACGTTCCGGGGTCACAGTAATTTAGTTCCGCGACCAAGACATTCGTACTTGCCTGAGCTTGAACTCGCAACCTCATGTATGACAATGTTTATCAAAACTATTTTGTTGAAATTAATTGGCACACCGCTTATGGTTCCTGTTGGCCTACCACACCACGACGTCTTAAAAAGAGAGAAATTCCAGTGTGGGATAGAGACAGCTATACAAGTCGTCTAGCGCCATTTCATTCGCACAGTGGAATTAATCTGGCTTTAAGACGTCATGTTCACCTGTTCCACTTTCTTCATTAAATTTTCAATAGGTAGGGTTTTTTTTGTTTGTGACATAAGTACATAAGTAGACACAATAATCTCTAAATTGTTAATAAATTTTGCCACGTATTGTATATTTGTAACAAATTCATAGCCAATCTATATTCACCAAAGTTTAAATCAACAACAGTTTGTATATTTAATAACTGTGCACAAAACACCCTGACTTCGCAATAGTTAACCGTCAAATACTATCATGGCGCGAATTTATTAATTCATACAATATTCAAAATTCAGTCGGCCATGTCCGAACAGAGGGCAATGGCGATTCATCAGAATTAGCGCTGATTGGCGGAGAGACTGATGACGTCATCAATATGCAACCAACCGGCTGCGAGAGTTTATTGAGTCGCTAAACGATTTCAATTTTAAATATATTTTCGAATTTTGGTTTTGTTTTAAATATAATATTTAAAGAATTTTAATATATATTTACATTTTTATTCAAAGAATTTTAAGTATTGACGTGGTACCCCCAGTTTTCAAATGAACTTGTATGTCAAATATCCTTTCTCATACGTAAGTAAGGAAGATATTTATGTTTTTTTTAACCGACTTCAAAAAAAGGAGGAGGTTCTCAATTCGGTCGGTATGTTTTTTTTTTTTTTTATGTATGTACATCGATTACTCCGAGGTTTCTAGTCCGATTAGTGTCATTCTGTTTTTGTTCGATGCAGTATACTTGCAGTGTGGTCCCATAAAAATTTCATCCAATTTGGTTTAGTACTTTTTATTTTGTGAGCATTTTTATTGATTTCGGCTACTTGGATGACATTACTTTTTGCGTGTTTGTTACGCGATTACTCCGCCAATTGTGGACCGATTTTCAAAATTCTTTTTTTGTTGTATTAGGGATCGTTCACCTTAGGGAATACTGCAAGTTTCATCAAAATCTGTTCAGCAGTTTTTGAGATAGGGAATTTTATTAGCATGTGTATATGAGCGATGTTAATACCGGTGCCACGGATTACAAATTCTAGTGCACTTGTAAGGAAATGATGCATTTGACAAGAATTTGGGTTGAATATTTAAACTAAAAAGAGTAAAATAAAAAAACTTAAAAAAAAAAAATGTAACCGACTTCAAAAACAACCACAAAAAAGGTAAAATAACCTACAAAATAACTTTTCTTTCGGAAGTCGGTGGCAAAAAGACAACTAAATAAAAAAATAAAGCCACCGACTTCCGAAAGAAAAGTTATTTTGTAGGTTATTTTACCCTTTTTTGTGGTTGTTTTTGAAGTCGGTTAAATTTTTTTTAAGACATTTATTTATAGTTACATTATGAAGAGAAGATATTTTGAGACATTCAACTGTTAAAATGACAAAAAAATGTGTAAATGAAATAGCATATTTTTGGGAAATAGTTCCGATTACCATTTTACCTCTCAACAACCCCCAACATTTCAAACTACCGCCCAAACTAAAGTGGAGCAACACGTAATTTTAGATTCTCAATCAAAAGTTAACAATGGCCCGAACCTCGAAACCTACCTACCATCAATGTTATGCAAAAGCAATCCAGTTCACTGCTAACGGTCACAACTTTAAGGGCCTCTGTGCACGGACGGTTTTTTACCCGGTTTCATGATGACCCGGATAAATAAAAAAAATATTGCGATAGTAATATTCACAATCGGAAGGCGTTCCATGACGTCTTAAAGCGAGTGTAGTGCCACTGTGAGAATGAGACAGCTATAAAAAATATTTAGCGGCATCTCGTTCTCACAGTTGACCTAATCGCTTTAAGACGTCATGGTGACCAGGGAGGGTATTACAACATCTTAAAACCATTCTTGTTCCAGTAAGTAAACAAGATGGCGCTAGACGACTTGTATAGCTCTGTCACTTTCACTCGCCGAAACAAGCCTGGTTGCAAGAAGTTGCTATTTGCGCCCGGCTGTATGACTAAAACAAATGACTGGGGGAATGTATTAGTTTCGTAGACGTTTTTCGTATAGTTGTAATAGTTCTAGTGATTACCTACAGCGTACAAAATTCTGACTTTCACCTTTATTTTAAAAGAATTGATAAGCAATCATGGCCACTGATTGTTTATTGATTCTGGACAGGTCAAAAACGCTTTACGTACCAGCTAGAAACCGGGTATTACTACAAGCTTATTTTATAAAAAAAAATCGATGCCACATATACAAATACCCAGACCCGGAAGAACATACTTCTATGTCATACAAATATTAGTTAGGTACGGACGCCAGCAGGTCAACCTACCCGAATCTGTCAGATTTTACCAATGAAACATTAACCTTCTACCCTTGTGATAAGGTTGAAATTCTATTAAAGAAATCTGACAGATTGTGGTAGCTTGATGTGCTGGCGTCTGTACACGCTGCGCAGCAATCGAATCGCTTAGCCGCTGCACCAATCGAGCCACTTTACCCGTCTCGGGACCGGTTAAAAACCACCCATGAGCAAGAGCCCTTAAACTACAAACTACCTCCATCTCCGAACCGTAACGGACACATTACAAATTCGAATTTGGAACTAATCTAAAACTGAAATCAGTTTAGCGGGCGCGAGCGCGGATTGGCGCGTTGAATGATGACGTCATCAATACCCGTCGCTCGACCAACCGCAGGCCGCCGCAGTGCCTATAGTGCTTCCAACTATCATGAGTAATTTGCCAATAATTTGGAGGCCCCAAATTTACTGACCCTGTTTTGGTACGGTACTCTGTTGGGGCGAAATATTTGTTGTACCCTATTTTACGTTGCAATGGATTTTTGACAGTTGTAGTTACAAAGTTTGTGGTTTTTACAGGTTTTAAAATGTTTTTTTTCGAAAAGCTGCTCCAAAGCTGGACTGTGTTTTTCCAGCAGTCTGTATTTGTAGTGCTTCTGACGGGAATAGACTCAACTCTTATTTTTCTACCTATAAATAGCTGATCTTTTCTTTGGTTT
Source organism: Agrotis segetum (assembly GCA_036375495.1). Lineage (NCBI taxonomy): Eukaryota > Metazoa > Arthropoda > Insecta > Lepidoptera > Noctuidae > Agrotis > Agrotis segetum. The sequence continues at coordinate 2,833,059 of JAQSVV010000277.1, forward strand.
GGTAAAATATTCAAAAAGTCCACCCTGGGTGTGTTTTGCAGAAGGGACTGTCAGACTCGAACTTACCCAATTTCCACCTTGTTTCTTCAATTGTCCATAAGGCTTCAAGGTTACAGGCATTATGTATAATCAAAAACATGCTTAAGTGTTTATTTAGTGTTTAAAGCTATTGATAATAATTGATATTTCACAGTTTTAAAATAAGTTCAATCAGTAAGAAGATCGCGTTTTCACATAACTTATCGATTACAATAAAACCAATATTTTAAAAAGAATCCAATGAAAGATCAGTCTACATTGAAAATATTTGGCCAGAGGCCCGAAAAACGATATTAAAATAATATTCATGAATAAAATAGTAATAAAATTTCAAAAGCGTGGTTTTGAAATTCCAATAACGTAGATTTGCGTTTTTAAGTTATCTTAGGGCTATCTCTTATAAATAAAAAAATGTTTTATCCATACTAATCTTTTAAACTTGCTTCCAATTAATGCTAATCCTGGCTTCACTCGCGTAGAGCTTGTAAATTTGTCCAACAGGATAGTACTACCGAGGTAAAAATAATGCTATGTGTTAATCCAGGTTATAAACTATCGTTGTGCCAAAGAACATCCAAATCCGTTCTTTAGTTTTTGCGTGAAAAGGTAACAAACATCAATCCATCCGTATACCTATCCATCGTCATCAAATATTTATTTTTAATATGTGTCAAAATCATTAAATGATTCCTTGGAAAGGGACTTTCAGATTATTGACTAAATTTAGTTTCAAATTACAAATTACGTTCCAGTGCTTGCAATGGTTACCTGTGCCGTTAGTCCTGATCGGATGGTTCCTGATCGTACGGCGAGATTCTCATTACTCAGGGCCTGCGTGACCGATGAAAAAACTTAAAAGATATCTGTCTTTTTATAATATTTTTACACCCTAACAGCAGAATAGTTTTCGATGAAAAGCACGTAGATGAAAACGATTGGTTTAGAAATAAAGAAAAAAAAGAAAAAAGGCTAAAATAAAAAGGTAAATCATACAGCCTTTTTCTATATGAATCACGCAAATAAATTCAAAAATATAAATCTTTTTCACAGAAAGTAATAGTAATGTCAGTCTGAGTGTTAAGAACCATTTACATTTTCTATTTGTTTAAAGTGGAAAATTACTTTTCATAAATATTGAAATTTTGACCTCTCCCATGCTCCTTTTCGATTTGATCCATCAATAAGGGACACCCTGTACAATTACGTCAAATACGTGAAGCGAAAACTCCGTCAACCGTTTTATGTAAATTATTTTATCTACTCTCATATCGTAAACTTCGAAATACAAAACTCAAAACGAGTTTATAATGACATACTTTACACCATAGAGTATCGTAATGAAATTAAAAAATTAAATTATAACACTGTTTGTCTAACAAAACAATGTTATAATTTAATTTTTTTTCATTATGATACAGATTACTGATCATAGATAATTTTTTTTACTTTTTTATCTGTGGCTGCGCGCGCTTTCTAAGGGAATGTTGGGATTTTGACGTTTGTGTTTCGGTGGATGACATGGTGGATGATTATTAGTGATTATTAATTTCTATCTTTTATTTGATATGTTCGTGTTCAATGAGAGTAGATAAAGTAGTGTATGAAACTGTACATAACTAGGTATTATACCACTCGTGTGATACTATTATAAAACTCGCTTCGCTCGTTTTATAAACTCACACTCGTGTATAATACCCCTCATTATGTACCAGTTACATAAACTACTATTGTATTACTTTTTTTTATGTTTTTCACATTATTACCTATGTTTTTCTGTTCATTTTATGTTGTTGTTCTGTCCGTGAGTCCAATAAAAACTTTTTCTTTCTTTCTATAAATTGAGCGAATGAAAGATTGAAGAATGAAGTTATCAAAGAAGGTGCGAGGGTTAAAAGAGGATGCAATGACAAAAAAATTAAAGAGTATGTTTTTTTATCGTCCTTAGTCTTCCATACCACCAGGGACACCCTGTATGCATACGGACGGCCAGTAATGGGCGACTCGCTGTCCGATCATGAACCATGCACGGGTCGACGACGGCGCGTCGTGTTCTATGCGCGCCTAAAAGAGCCTGCTGTCAGCACTAATGATTATGAAGGCGCTCCCCTTAGAGGTCCAAAGCCTGCCGGGGAAGGATCACCTTGGATTTAGTCAGTACAAGTCTGAGAGTCCGTCCCGTCCTGCCTTGGTTTAATGATTGATTGATTTATGACTCGTTTGATGATTTTCTACTTAAAAAAATGAGACCTGTATACATATCGACACAAACTCACATAACCTAGATCGGTAAGTAAACCTTTAGGTGTACTTCTTACTGAGTAAGGTACTAAAGGTATATGTAATTCAAGGATATTAGGCTACCTTGATATGTCTAGACGCCTAGATTCTGTAGTTGTTATTTACTCAATTGAGAACTAAGTTGTTACATTCAATGATACGCAGGAAAATTAGGATAATAAGAGTCAAAGGATTGTTTTTTATGGTGTTTCCGCCCGCGGCTTCCCCTGTCCTATTTATTTTTTGTACCAGTTTATGATTAAGTATACAGCTCGCCTTTAATATGTATTATAATAAATATGGATTCATCCTAATAAACTTTTACATTTTTACACACTACTCAGTTATAAGACATGTCTGTTCGAGCGCTTTGATCTTTAAAAAATTAAACTGTGGAGCGAATTATGATACAGTTGTCATAATCAGAACCATTTTTTACCGAAGATTTTTGGGTACAAAACATTATTTTTTTAAACTACCATTATGCGTTTCCCCATAGATTTCATCACATTATAAAAAATGGCTTCACAAAAACGTTCCGTTTGTTTTTGAACACTGAATCTGGATATTAAATAATCTGAGAAGATTTTCGTGAAGCCACTTTTTATAAATTTAATGTGAAGTGATTAAGTGTAGGGATCAATAACGAGAGTATTTTTTTCCTTTTTCATCTCTATCGATTCGAATCTGAAATTATAGTTATCTAAGCTAGCAAAACTGTGGTAGCCCAGTGGTATCGGTCCCGACTTACGAGGTGTAGGTCGTGGGTATACGAACCTCGCCAGGCGCATTACTTTGTGTAATTTATTTCATTACCACTGCTCCCAAAACGGTGAAAGAAAACATCGTGAGGCAACCGACATGTCCTAAAACCAAAAAAAAAATCGAAGACATGTGACATCCACCAATCCGCACTGGGCCCGCGTGGTGGATTATGGCCCACTCCCTCTCACAGAGAGGAGGCCTGTGTCCCAGCAGTGGGAACATTATAGGCTGATGATGATGAATACTGTGAACTTATTTTGAATCTTAAGAAAACAATAATATTTCTTCTCCACCAAGTTTCACACTCCTCCTTCACATACATCAAGACAGCAGTAATCTAAATGTAAGTAGAAATCACAGCAAATGGACGCGACTAATTAACTCGAGCTGGCAACGTCGCACACTGGGGCAGGATTAATAAAATGTGTCGTTAATTCAGAATGATGATTTGGAGTCGATATTTCGATGGTGTCATGATAAGGTTGATAAAATAAAAAATAATTATTGTCTTTATAAGCTTTTTTTTTATTTTAATTTTTTTATTATTATTTTTTTTTTTTTTTTTTTACATTCCACAACTATCACACAACGCCATCTTGTCCCAAGCTAAGCAGAACTTGTGTTATGGGTACTAGACAACTGATAAAAATACTAATATACTAGCTGTTGCCAGCGGCTTCACCCGCTACAACTCGAAAATTATCCCACGGGAACGTAAAATCGGGATAAAAGCTATCCTATGTGTTAATCCAGGTCATAAACTATCTGTGTACCAAATTTTAGCCAAATCCGTTCAGTGGTTTTTGCGTGAAAGAGTAACAAACATCCATACATCCATACATCCATACATACAAACTTTCGCCTTTATAATATTAGTAGGATTTCTAATTACATACATTTTATAGATAAATCACACCCAGACATAGAACATATTTATTTCAAATCGGGCAAATATGTGCAAAAAATAAAGAAATAATCTTAAACTATAATAGCTACTGGTACTAAAAAATTCTAAACGTAACGGGGGATCAGCTCCGGTACTTAATTAATTATCTAATTGAATTATTAGTTTTTTAATCTGACTTCCTCTTTTTTGATGCAATCTTTGACTCACAATTTTACCCATTAAAACAATTATTAAAATTTAAATATAGTGTGGAATAATAAGATACATACCTGAACTTGACCCTTCCATAAAAACTTCTGGTGATTTTATCTCAAGTATTTAAAAAATCTATGTGTAACTTCGTTATTGCGCAAACGCACGAATTCACTTGCATGCTCCACGAGTTTTCGCCTTGGACTTAAGAAGCGAATATTCAGTGATGTCTCTGTGATCGCCAAGGTAAAAACCGGTAGCGATCACCGAATTGTCAGAGGCACACTGAATATCAATATCAAGCTTGAAAGGTCTCGTCTGGTGAAGTCCACGCTCCGACCTGGTCCTGCCCACATCCGGAACCCCGAAGACTTCCAACTTGAACTGCACAATCGCTTCCAGTGCCTAACCGAATGCGAAACTGTGGACGAGATTAACAATGGGTTGGTGGAAACTGTCCAAGCTGTGGGGTCCAAGTTCTTTAAGACCCCGCGCCGCAATAAACCTCAAAAGCTCTCGAACGGAACCATCAGGTTGATGCAGGACCGGACCGAGATGAGGCTGCAATCTTCAGCTGATACGTCGGAATATGGCAAACTCAATAGACGAATCTCTAAATCAATGCGACGTGACCTGCGCTCCTTTAGTGCGGCACGGATCAAAGAGGCAATCGAGCGGAACCAGGGCTCAAAAGTCTTCGCAAAGATTTTGTCTATTGGGCAGAGCCAAATGACAAAGCTGAAGATTAACGATGGCAGCATCATTTCGACGAAACCGGAGATCCTAAGGGAGCTTGAGAGGTTTTACGGACAGTTATACACATCAACACGACAACCCAGTGTCGGTACAGCTCGAGACGCAAGAGCTAAACTGACTCGACACTACACTGAGGATATCCCGGACATCAGCCTGTACGAGATTAGAATGGCTCTTAAACAGCTCAAGAATAACAAGGCGCCGGGTGAGGACGGAATCACAACAGAACTTCTGAGAGCGGGTGGAAAACCGGTACTTCTAGTCCTCCAGAAGTTATTTAATTCCGTCATACTCGAAGGTTCTACGCCAGAAGCATGGCACAGGAGTGTGGTTGTTCTTTTCTTCAAAAAGGGTGACAACACCTTGTTGAAGAACTACAGGCCAATCTCACTTCTGAGCCATACAAGCTGTTCTCAAGAGTCATTACGAACCGTCTCGAACGCAGGTTTGATGACTTCCAGCCTCCCGAACAAGCCGGTTTCCGAAAAGGTTTTAGTACTATAGACCACATACACACGCTCCGCCAGATTATACAGAAGACAGAGGAGTATAATCGGCCATTGTGTTTAGCGTTTGTGGACTATGAAAAAGCCTTCGATTCAATCGAAACCTGGGCAGTATTGCAGTCCCTCCAACGATGCCATATCGACTATAGGTATATCGAAGTGTTGAAGTGTTTGTATAGAAACGCCACCATGTCCATCCGACTTCAGGAAGAGAGCACGAAACCAATCCAATTGCAGAAAGGCGTGAGACAGGGAGACGTTATTTCTCCGAAACTGTTCACGAACGCGTTGGAGGACGTTTTCAAACTCTTAGAATGGAACGGATTCGGCATCAACATCAATGGCGAATACATCACTCACCTTCGTTTTGCCGATGATATAGTCATCATGGCAGAATCGTTGCAGCACCTCAATGCTATGCTCAGCGAACTCAGTATCGTTTCCCAACGGGTCGGCCTTAAAATGAACATGGACAAGACGAAAGTCATGTCGAATGTCCATGTGGCACCCGTACCGGTTGTTGTTGGGAGCGATACTCTCGAAGTTGTAGACCATTATACTTACCTTGGACAGATTGTTCAGTTAGGTAGGTCCAACTTCGAGAAAGAGGTCGCCCGAAGAATCCAACTCGGATGGGCAGCGTTTGGGAAGCTACGTGATATCTTCTCATCGAGAATCCCACAGTGTCTCAAGACAAGGGTGTTTGACCAGTGTGTGTTGCCAGTGATGATATATGGCTCCGAAACGTGGTCCTTGACTGCTGGCCTCTTAGAGAGACTAAGAGTCACTCAACGAGCAATGGAGAGAGCTATGCTCGGAGTTTCTTTGCGGGATAAAATCCGGAACATGGATATTCGGCGAAGAACCAAAGTCACCGACATAGCTCATAAAATTTGCAAGTTGAAGTGGCAATGGGCAGGCCACATCGCTCGTAGAACTGACAACCGATGGGGAAGAAAAGTTCTCGAGTGGCGACCACGGACCGGAAAACGCAGCGTAGGCAGGCCTCCCACTAGGTGGACCGACGACATCGTGAGGGTCGCGGGCAGCCGATGGATGCAAGTGGCGAATTGTCGTTCGGCGTGGCGGTCTAAGGGGGAGGCCTATGTTCAGCAGTGGACGTCCTCCGGCTGTTGATGATGATGATGATGATGACTTAAGGGCGTGATAAGGAGCGGGGGTTTAATGGATTGCGTCCGTTTACCTTCTCTGTTATGCTACATGTACTTGACTATGCCACAGCATAAACAGAAATATGGAAAAGCAAAAAAAAAAAAAACATTTAATGTATCGATTTAAGTAATCTTGCCCCAGTGTGCGTCGCATGAATACGTCACCGTTGTCGGGACAGGGCTGCACCGTCTAAGATTTACAGGTAACATACTAGTACATTGTAGTTACAGAAATATGGAGAAAAGCAGAAACTAAGTATTCATTGAAAATGTCAGTAGTGAAATTTATCAAATGAATGCTTCCCTACGGAAAGGATCAGGGGCCGTAATACAACGTCGTAAAACCAGGCATGTTCCAGTGAGTGAACGAGATGGCGCTAGACGACTTGTATAGCTCTGTCACTTTCACTCACCGGAAATAGGCTGGTTATTCGCGAGCAGATACAGCGAGTTTTGTGTGACGGAAACAGTGGTGTCGATCGCAAAAAACCAACAAGAAAGAGGGTAGGCCGATTTGTCTGCTCAGAAACATCCACCCGCAATAACTTCAGTTCATCCGTGATCGTGGCGCTTGCAACAGTGCCGAAATATCGGAAACTCGAAACAAGCAACAAACATGGTAAATATCCCGTTTTAAAGTCAAAGTATAATACTTTTGTTAATTTAGAAAAATAGACCCTCACTTAATTGAATTTATATCTACTTTTTTGTTGATCACTGATGGTTAACTGTCTGTCTGTATCTATATACAATGTGTAACGTTGAATGCGCAAAACCTCTCGTGGGGTAATTTTTTGAAAGGGAAAGAGACAGTGCTATACTCGTACAAGTCGTCTAGCGACATCTCTTTCTCTGGATAGGCCACCTGTATAAGGAATTGAAAGAGGCCGTTCTGTATTTCTGGGTTCTGCTTACCTTCAAGGGGAAAAAGCGTGATATATTCTTCTTTATATAATATATAAAAATATTAAAAATGGATCTCTAAATGCGTTGCTAAGCTCATAAGTCGAAAACGACTGAGCCGATTTGGATAATTATTTTTTTTGTGTTTGTAACCATGCATTAGGACCAGGTTATAAAGGATGAAAATATTCTTTTTTTTATACTTTTTCTGCTATAAAACGCATACTGTTTGTTATTCTTTATTTGTTTTTCGTTCCGGTCTATTTGAAGATTGTAATTGTAAACAGACCAATAACTTCAAACAAAACGACGTCTTTTGAGTCAGCTAGTGTAAAATACTTAAAATAGTCTAAACTGTGTGTGTTTATGGATTTCAATACCTATTATTTTGTAGTGCGAACTTCATACCATAACCACAATAATTAAAATTTTGTTTTTACAAAATAAATACCATCCATTTTCATCTTTAATAAAGAACTTTAAAGGCAATAAAATGCAGTAGGTATATCCAAAAGGGATGGGGTTTCAATTAATTTTAATTACATGCAGCTTACAACCCTACACAGTGGGTAGGCAGTAATATTGATAGCTTGATTCATCAAGGGGAGGTAACTGAATAAAATAATGAAAAGGGTATTTTTAAATTAATAGGTAAATAAGTAAAAATCATAAAATTTTAAACATTGTGTTATGGTCGCGGAACCGCCTTAAAAGGACACCGTGACCCTGGAACGCAAAGGGCAACTGAAGGAACAGGACGGAAGTCGGAATCTGACAGTCAGTCGGGAAAAGGAGGACTCATTATGGTATTTCCAACCTAAAAAAAAAGATACAAAAAGAAAAATCTCTCAATATTTAAAAAAAAACGTTTATTTACAAAACTAAAGCTAGATCCTTGTAAAGTATTATTCGCTGTTAAACTCACAAACCCAGTTTCCCCGAAAAATAACCTGAAAACGTAACTGAAAACAACACTGAAATCCAAAACCAAAGTTCAAAATACCGTCCAAATCCGAAACAACGTTACTAACATAGTTATTCTACACCACGAAAAAAAAAAAACAACCAAATAGGTTTATACCTAAAAAAATGCAACCAGGCGATCACAACGTGAAAAACAAACGCACTTTTATTGTTGCACGAAATTGAACCTTATAATAACTAGATCAAAACAAATGATTTCATTTACTACTAAATATATTCCTCTCATTTTCAGGGTTCGGGTAACGGAGCGGAAAAACTTCTACCCAACCTTGGAAGGAGACAACAATAGGGTTTCACACTAGTGAAAAAGAGACAGGTATGTTTTTGTGTGTTTTGTTTTTGGGTAGGGTATAACCTTGTGGAGTAGCTTATTGATGCCATACATTGTTCTTAAACGTGTGCCAGATGTGTTGTGTGTTGTTCTTAATGTTTTTAGGTTATTTTGTGTAGATCGAGCTTTTTTGAGTCTGGCAATCTTGGTTTTGAACAGGAATATGAAAAAATCCGTAAAACTATGCCAGGCCCGGGGTGCATAGGTTTTCTGAGGGTTTATAAATAGGTAAATATTTTTATAAATATACTTATAATTTATATGTAGAAAAAAAAACGGTTTTTTTTTTCTTTCTGATTTCCATTATGGCTGTGCACAACATGGCCCAAGTGGGACCATGACGTCTTAAAGCCAAAAGTTCCAGTTCCAGAAAAGTAGTTCCAGTCAGAGAACGAAACGGCGCTAGACGACTTGTATAGTTCTGTCTCTTTTCCGCACTGTAACTACTCTGGCTTTCAGACGACTTGATAGGCCACCTTGGCCTCAGTCATGTTCCAATCGGCCAATCACTAGGTATTGGCCGATTGTAACATGACGCGGAAGCACACGTGAGTGTGGTCACCACCAAACTTGCGTGTGATTCAACTCAGCAAACTTGAGGGAAGATTGACAAAGGCATTTTGTCGACTAGGACGTATCACCCAGTTTCAACCTAGTTTTAACTTTAGTTTACTAAAAATAAAACCAGTCTCAACGACATCTTTTTTAGCTCTTAATGAATGTCTGTCTAGACAGAAAACTCGTGCAAAACGCTGCGATAATTACAATAATGACCATCGCTTCAAAACCACTCGAATCCAACAGAAATACTGTTTATTTTTCAATACTGCACAAAAGACGGCGATCACTAAAAGCTAACAATATTAAAAGCAAAAAAAAACTCAAGAAAAATCTTAGCGGACTTGAAATCAAGGTTCGGAAAACTTCGGGATGCTTCGGGGAACTTCGTGACGTTTCGATTCACTTCGCCGCGCTTCTCTTCGTGCCGAACGGCTCGAATTAATGACGAAGCAGCGAAGTGTCATTGAAATAATTGACATATTTCCGTGCAGCAGACGCCTTTGAAAAACTTATCGATCCGTCTGTGAACCTGGTTGTTATGTACTGTAATCTGATTCAGGTATTCAGTATAGGCTGTATAAAATTAACAGTTCATTTAGGAGCATGTACAACGTATTTTTGTTAACGTTTGGCCACATTACGAATCTCTTCTATTCCGTAGGTTCGTTAACAAAAATATAAACTCACATGCACAAACACCCAGACCGAGAACAGCTACTTGTAGATCATACAAACATTTGCTCCATGCGGGAATCGAACCCGTTACACAATACGAACTTTCAATTCTTTTTTTTTTTCGAAATTTCTAAACCACCTAAAAGGTTTTTCTCAAAATCGGTCCATTTTACTTGTAAAACTTTGTGTTGAAAATCATTTAAATTGATTCTTACATTTATTTCGAAAAATAATTAGGTAATTCAAAGATTGTTTGTTTTGAAAATGGATTTTTTTTACATTATCCTAACCATCCAAACTAGAAAAAAATATTTATTTTTATCCATCATCAAAATATTTTTTTAATAAACTTTGCCTCACACTAGGAATTTCTCCTGTTTCGTAGGTGCGTTTACAAACATATAAACTCACATACACAAACACTCAGACCGAGAACAACTACTTGTAGATCATACAAATATTTGCTCCGTGCGGGAATCGAACCCGCGAAACGCAGCGCAGCAGTCTAATCGCTCAGCCACTGCGCTAACCGGGCCGTCAATTAAAAAACATACAATCAAGATAATATAAAGTTGATAAACTCACTATTAAGGTGAAATTAAAAAAAAACAAAAACACTTAAAAACGCCATTATCTAACAACATGAATAAGAGACACCGCTTCCCCTCCCCACCCCATACCGCAATGAAAAGCGAAATTTATCACTTTGAAACACTAATAAAACCATACCACAGATAAACCCGTTTTACACACTTTTCCCGCCATAAAACATAAGTAATCATTTTCGGCGTCTTTCAACAGAACGTCTATAGACGTTTTTCGTCAGAGAACGGCTATAGACGTGAGGGTAGGTCGAATTTTTTCTATCTTCGGCGTCGGGTAGCACAGCTGCGCCATTGTTAAGGGCTCACTACATCAATAAGCCATTCTGGGAGACGGTCGTAAGGGAACTGTTACACTTGGGGTAATCTTGGAGAGGTAAAAGTAGGTTAAGAAAATGAGTGAAAGTTGTGTTGTTTTGAGAAAGTCAAAGGTTGGAAATCAATGGTTTACTTTTGCCTAGGACCATACTGCAATAAACAAATGCCGTTGTTTATTGCATAAATGGGTGTTTATTCGAACATTGAAACACTAATAATTATTATAACTTTGGAAAGTCTTATTTTATTTATCGTGGTAAAATTATCAAATGAGTCCTCCCACCCAGGGCAGAGCGGGAGAGACTGTCAGACTTGCAAGCAAAAATTTTGATACATGCCTGTTCTCTGAAATATGAGAAACAAGTCTATCATCCTCTTTTCCTTCTATAACATAATTATACACATATTATAAACAACAAGTCCTTTACGCCATTACTCTTATCTTCTGGAATACCCTCATGAAAAACCTAATTACCTGCGGGTTCCATCGACTCAGCCTATCTCAGTCTAATGCTGAAAATGATCTGCCCCAAACTACGCAACAACTGCCTATCCTCCCTTTCGAAATCCCACATACAGGCTGACCTGTACTAGGAGTCAGACTTGAAATTAAACTGAAAATCAACGACATCTTCAAGAAAACCATTTGAACCACCTTTCCCTCAAATCAATGTTCAATTTACTCAGTTTATTAGGATTTAATTTAGACAACCACATAAAAACAAAATTACTACAGAAAAAAAAACGTCCAGACATATCGTTAAACACACTTAGAAATAAAAAGGGGAAATATTTCCCGCAAATCACCGTATATTGTGCACGGTCCTTAAACTCGGCACCGTATGTTTATTTATGGGACATTACAAAAGACGAATTCACGTTTCTCCGGGATACTCTCCGCGAGGCAGTTAAGTATCAAAGAAAAAGCTCAATTTTCACACGGTATATCGTGCTATAAATATAAAGCTACCGGTTACATCCTTTTTTATATCATGGTAAAAGCATCAATAAGGCTTCCTGCACAAGTCAGGATGGAAGGAACTGTCAGACTCATACTCATACTGTGGCCCTAGAACTTAAAGGGCTATTGAAACACACCGTAGATTTTCGTCAGTACAAGTCTGACAGTCCCTCCGTCCTGCCCTGGGTCTCATTGGATGATTTCAACACGTAAAAACTGACTGTCAATTGACCGTGATCCTGGAACCTAAAAGACAATTAAAGCAACACGGCGGATTTAAGACAGTGCGACTCTGACCATCCTTTTGCTTCATCTAAGACGGGAAGGGCATTTGACGACAACTCAAAGTTTATTTTTTTGCTCTATTCAAAAAAGTTCGTCGATACAGAAAGAAAGATTGAAAAAATATTAAAAGTAGTAAGTAGTTAAAGTAAAAATATATAATTTTTTACAGAAATACTATATTACGTAAAAAAACAGAGAAATTAAAAACGAAATCTAAACATAAAACATAAAAAAATAACAAAACCAGAATTCGACAGCTGCATAACTGTAAAAATGAAGCCGGTTAATAAAGGTGACCACTCAGCATAATGCTGTGCTGGGTCTCTGTTTTTCAGTGGTCACCCGTGCAGCTTGCGCCATTACTTTCAGGATTCATTATTAAACAATATTTTAATAAAAATCCATAATACCCGATTACCGTCGGTAATTACTCACTGAAGTGATCGTTAGGAAAAAGCGTTGTACCGGATAAATTGCATCGAGTTTCCCCTCATTGACTTAGTAGTCGCAATCACCATTGCTGAGCGCGTGGTCCTGGGTACATATTTCCAAGTCGGGCAGTTATTATTGGATGCAGTTGAAGATAGAGCGACTACTTATTAGAACTTCATCACCCAGATCGGGCAAAGTGTTGAAACCAGGTCCAGTTGAAAACCAGCGTCAGGCACTTAGTTGCCTGACATTTATGCTGAACTGGGCCTATTTGGAGCAGCCGTGGGGCAAACAATTTTTGTACCGAATAGTTTTTTATGTACGTAATTAAAAAAAAAAACACTTGATTTTTTAATTTTTGCATGTTTTAATATTGTGCTATGCCCTCGTGTCTGTGCCAATGAATGTTTTTTCTTTCTTTCTTGAAAAGGCTAAGCAGATGATGATGTGTCCCCATTGTACTTACATCAATGGTGCAGACTAAACTAATAAAATTATCATAAAATTGTAATCAATATCGTCGTCATCATCATCTGTCAAGCTGTCACGCTTGCGAGGTCTCCTTTGCTTCTTTTCTAGCTTTGAACATATCTATAGATTTGTAGGTATGACTCACGTTTTCTGTTTGGTGGTTAACGTTAAATCAAAATAAAATGTTTCTAGGAAGTCAAATAAATACATGCAATTTTGGATTAATCTATAAAAGTAAGGGGCAGGCCACATCGCTCGTAGAACTGACAACCGATGGGGAAGAAAAGTTCTCGAGTGGCGACCACGGACCGGAAAACGCAGCGTAGGCAGGCCTCACACTAGGTGGACCGACGACATCGTGAGGGTCGCGGGCAGCCAATGGATGAAAGTGGCGAATTGTCGTTCGGCGTGGCAGTCTAAGGGGGGTCTATGTTCAGCAGTGGACGTCTTCCGGCTGATGATGATGATGACAAATAAAAGTTAAAAAAAACTTAAGTAGTTGCCCATTCCAAAACGTAAATGAAGAAGATTGATCAAGCAACTCCATGGACAAGCAATCAAAAAATTATTAAACAGAACCACAGTACTCATACTCGTATTCCCCATCACATTTAACAAACACAACTCACAAATACATCACAAATTATTGAAATAAGCAGCAATATCAATCAGGACATTCATTGACGAGGTATCGACCACGACTACGACAGGTATGCGACCACAGCTGGTCGTGTCGCAGAGTCGCGCGACCGCAGTACCGTCGGAATCCCAACTATTTCAGACATCATATATATTGTAGCGTTCATTACTGGATAGGCAGTGATGTGAGACATTCTGTAGATTGTGGAAATATGTATTGGATGATGTGGATTGTTATTAAGGTTGGTTTTTCAATGATTGCGGAAATTTTTAAAGGTGGATGGTATACACCTGTATAATCAAGGTCGTTTTTAAGAATGATCAATGCGTTAAGTGCTTATAAACTTGAGCGTTCACTTGTAAAGCATTTTTACGACTTTCGCATTAAAAACGTTATCATTTTCCTGCCCTTATCCCATTTTAATTGGACTCGTCGCAACACGTTTTTAACCGACTTCAAAAAAGGAGAAGATTTTCAATTCGTCGGAATCTTTTTTTCTTCCATTCTCCCATATCAGACATTACAGTATCATTTACTCCTTTTTCTTTCATATCATTCCTTAGACAATCCATCCATCTTTACTTTGGCCTTCCTCTTCCTCTCCATCCATCAATTACAGAAAAAGAAACGAGAGCGTTTCAGCGAGCATTCTAACGAACGTTCTTTTTGGCGTCCAAGTTCGCTAATAAGATCGTGAAAATGTTCGTAAGGATGCTCGGCTCTGTTCGTCGTTCCGATGGCAGAGACACCAAAGAAGTGCTCCAGAATATTTCTGTTTTCTGGAGTCATTCCACCACAACCCTTTATCACAGTAATGCTCAAGCTGGCTAGAAATAAGCATGCTATTCCAGTAATTTTGTCCCAGACAAAGTTTTTCCCAAGTATCTCTTCAACGATTTCGATCGAAGAGGTCTACTCTCTTAGTCCGTCAACGAAGATACGAGCCCGTTCGAAAGTGGCTCAAAATGTTTACCTCTACTCCTTTCCATTTTGGAATGTTGCCCCATACTAGGAATTTCTCCCGTATTGTGGGTGCCTTTTAAAAACATAGATATGTGCTCATATTTATAAATACCGGACGTGGAACAACTACTTATAGATCAAACTGTTGTTATTTACATTTGTTCCGTACTGTCAAGTTTTTCGAGACATCCTGTCAGATCATGTTGTCACCAATTTTTATTTCATATCACTAATCTCATATTCGTAAGTGATAAAGAGTAAGAAACGCCTGAAACTTTGGCCGAAGCTACGGATTTCGTGCTTACGTAGTAGGACCCCAGGTCCGAAATTTCGAAGTCCAAGACATCCAGACACTAGACAGTAGGAACAAATATTTAATTAAGCAAAGTATTAAGTGAAACTTAGTATTAAACAGGGTACAGTCGCGAACACTAACATTAACACCCGTTAAGTTTTCAAATAGATTTTCTTGTACTGTATTTAAGTCGTTATTTTATATTGTTACGAATATAATGTTTATGAACTAGTACTGTTATGAATAAAGGTCTTATATATTTTAAAGATTCACTCGATTTTCTACAAGTAAAACTCTTTTGAATTTAGCTTCTTCTTCGTCGTGTCGATGATTCTATTAACAGTGATGGCCCAGTGGTATCGGTCCCGACTCGAGTTGTAGGTCGTGGGTTCGAACCCCGCCAGGCGCATTACTTTGTGTAATTTATTTCATCACCACTGCTCTTAAAACGGTTAAGGCAAACATCGTGAGGAAACCGGCATGTCCTAGAACCGAAAAATTCGAAGACATTTGTGACATCCTCCAATCCGCACTGGGCCCGCGTGGTGGATTATGGCCCACTCCCTCTCACAGAGAGGAGGCCGGCGTCTCAGCAGTGGGAACATTAATAGGCTGATGATGATAATGATGATAACCAAAACTCAGCAACATTTACGGCGTTGTTGCTGGCCTTGGACAAGTCCCTTAGAGTGCAGATGGAGTTACACAGAGTAAAGTTGAGAAGGTGGGCCATTGTTTGTGATAAGGCTCCGCAGTCGCACCTTTCTTCATCACAGCACCTCCACCGGACCATGTTGTATTTGCAGCATGCAGGTTTCGTAAGCGGTTTAAGGACTTTCAAGTAGGCCACGGCAGAATTTTGCTTGTGACTGTACATCGCGCCGCTTTCAGATCCTATTGAATAACTGATGATCCTCAACTTGGTAACTTGAGCCTGCTTTACTTGGAGGAAGGAGTACGGAGGTGGCTAATTTGGGGATCAAGTCTAATTATTATAAACCTTAATTCGTTGATTTTAAACGGACCGCACTACGGTAGGCTAAGTTATGCGTGGTTCTACATTAAAAAATAAACAAATATACATGTCGAATTGAGAACCTCTTCCTTTATTTTGTCGGTTAAAATTGGTTGTTGATGCTACAAAGTTATAATTCGCCACGAATAAAAGTATTTGTTGTAGTATTTAGTATTTGTTTTTTCAAAAGTGCTAGAGTGGAGACCACGGACTAGCAAGCGCAGCGTAGGACGTCCATCAGCAAGGTGGACAGACGACCTTATAAAGGTCGCCGGAAGACGCTGGATGCAGGTCGCTTCCAACCGGTATCTGTGGAGATCAAAAGGGGAGGCCTATGTTCAGCAGTGGACGTCCTATGGCTGAGATGATGATGATGAAAATTATTGGTAAATTAGACACAGTTTTTGTTTTTTTTTATTTTATTTAGTGTGAATTCGCCCCATTTCTTTATACGCTCTGATAGCAGAACAATTATATCATAAAATCCAGCACAAAACTACATAAAACAAGTAACCAATGTGGAATCTGAACAGAAAGTACTAGGAGAACAGGATCATGGAGGAGTTGGTGCCGCCGTCTTCAGTAAAAATGATGTGAAAGAATATATGTATGTGGCAAAACAATAACAAAATCAAACTGTGACGAATTAACTTTTAATGTATGAGGTTTAAAAAACTGTGGCAATTAACTATGTGGCAAATGTTCAACAACCAGTTAAAAAAAAGAAGAAATACCCTTTTTATTATTGATTTTTCAGCTAAGTAACCACTTTTACAACCCACATCAACCTAACACTTCTAGTTCCCAAAGTTCCGTCAGTAATGAGAAAGTTCAGAAGAATACCGTTGTTTGCAATGTAAACAAAATGTCCATGATCTGAATAAAAGTAATGGTAATAATGTGTTTAGTATGCCTTACAGTGAGGTTAGGAAACTATTGTTTAGAAGATTTCGAACTAATACAAATGGGTTTTTTTTGGGGTTTTTGTCCTGTTTTTTCTGATTCTGATTGAGTTAGCTGTATTTTTTAACGGACTTCAAAAAGGACTTGCTCCTTTTTTTTCAACATCTTCATCATTTCAGCCTATTGCAGTCCACTGCTGGACATAGGCCTCTCCCAGCGAGCGCCACAGCGCAGAATCTCCCGCTTTTTCATACAATCTCTTCAGGTCTTTGCCATCTCTCCTACCGGTCGCAGGGAACCAGTTTGATCCTTCAAACTGCTCCATCTTTCTCAGCTAACCACTGTTTTCTGCTGGACATCGGTATGTCTGGCAGAAGACAGTGATAAGCAGGATTTCGAGGATCGCCCGGAGGACACTGTGGAGTTTAAGGTGCAGGACTGGCCCCGCTTCCCTCCCGCTTCGCCCTGGGTTGAGGCCTAATTTGATGATTTAACCACGTAAAATAAACACATTACATCGATAATAATGTTTTATTTTCAATTACAATCATTTTGACTTTGACCTGCCCTAGGTGGAGCAGACTGAGTCTGTTATGAATGAATGTCCACGCATTTCCTGCTGTTGCAAAATGAGTAACTTTCGGCGTTTACTATCTGCAAATCTCTCAAGGGTTTTGGAAACGCCAGACAACGTGATTTCGTGTTTCAAATGTCCAGCAGTTTCTATCACGCGCAGTTGAAATTTGGTTTACAAAAATTTTTACATTTGCGGAAAGACTGATGTAGCAGCAGCGATGAGGTTGGTGAAAACTGAAGTTTTATGTGTGTAGACTGTGTTGAGGATTTTTGTAATTAAAACAATGCGTTGGCTTTAACGATCAAATTCTGTATTAATTGCCATCTTGGTTTTACAAAATTCAAGGGAGTGGGGTGAGGGGAACAATATTTTTCGAAACCAATCGCGGTCGAGATTTGGTATGACGTAGCGCATAGTAGTTATTATTGCCTCGAGATGTCGCTGTATGTGCGTTTATGATTGATTATTCACAACAACTGATAAATAATGAATCACCATGCCCTCCAATAAAGTAAATCTAATTACCAAAAGACCCTCATATATTTGATTTTAAGTATAAAAACTTAAGTACAAGTAAAGTCGCACTCATTGCGGACGTTTTAAAGAGCTGAGGCAAACAGTATCCTGACTCACTTGAGCAATTTATCACGTGATAATAGTTGTCTAGGTTTTATCTTCTTTTTGTTTAGTGAAGCCATTGGAAATTGAGAAAACAGAAGGTTTAATTAATGCGACCTCTTAATACTTATGAATATGATTCTTCTGCACTAATGCACGCAAGCACAGTTTTTTTAAACACGACGCGCCACCGACCCGGGCTTGGTCCTTCGGACGGCGAGCTACCCATCACTCACCGTCAGCAAGCCCGCTCCGCCGCTGTGCCCTCTGCTAATCAGAGGGACACGCGTTGGAGCGTCCACACGACAGGCTATTCGCATACGGGCAAAGAGACCACTTAGGCACACAGTGCCTAAGAAAGAGTTTTTGCCCGCATCCCAGGGTGCACCGGCCCGAAAAACTGGTCTTCCTCCCGGACGTATTTTTGTGTTATTTGTATAATAACCACACTTTAATACTATGAATATGTTTTTTTTTTTTGTTGATTGTTTATTTCCTTTTAAGGTTTATTATAGTTATGGACTATGGTTATACAAAATATGTCATAAGTTACACTATAGCCTATAGGTATGAAAGTACTATTAAAATTATGTTTAAGTGTGGGCTTGTAATTACCAATTAAGTTTTTAATCCTGTCACTATTTGCCTGTATGCATTCCGAATAAAACATTTTAATTATTAAAAGCAATGTTAAGAAGTCATTATCCATTTTCCCATTTTGTTCACAAATCTCTTATTAATAGACGTTAAAGAACAAGCTAGTAATCGTAATGGCTGCACATTTTTTCGCGCAGTTCAACAGTGCGTTTATTACTAAACTGGTATGGCTTTGCGTGAACTTTTGTGCGCGTACAAATAAAAAATCCAGCGCTCAAGACTATCCAGGTGTTCGCTGACATTTTTAGAATGTTCGTTACCTGAACGAAAGCTTCCAGGATTTCTATAGATTTTTTCTATAGAGCTTTTACCACAATAAAAAAAAAAAACTAAGTGGTACATATAAAAAAGAAGTGCATATTTCTAAATTCCAGTCAACCTTCTCCCATTCCCCTGCATCACGTTATTTCTGTGTAACGTCTCCCAGTTTCCCTGGAACTGAGTCTGCAGCAGCTGATTAACTGCATAAAGCTCCGTGTATATTATCTGTATTATTTAAAAGCTTCTAGTGCTAAGCGCAACTCTTTGCCAGAGAACTTTCTGTTGCAGACCAATCTGTAATTGCTTAGTTTCCTGTTCTATCTTTTAAACTAGCTGTGCCCGTGACTTCGTTCGCCTGGATGTCGGAACTTAACAATGTATTTTTTTTTGTTGAAAATTGACAATGTTTCATACAAACTTTCATCATTATCTGCCTAGCCTTTTCCCAACTATATTGGGGTCAGCTTCCAGTCGAACCAGATGCAGCTGAATATCAGTATTTTACGTGGAGCGACTGCCTATCGGACCTCTACAACCCAGTAACTGGGTAATACGATACTCCATGGTAAGACTGTTTGTCAGACTTTAGAGCTTCTGACTAACAGTAACGACTGTCAAAGATCTACAAATGACAGCCGGGACCAACCGCTTTACGTGCTTTCCGAGGCACGGAGGAAACTCGCTATGACAGATGGTCACGCATCCACAGACCAACTTCGGCAAGCGCGGCTTAAAATCCTTTCTTAGCGGGTGCCTACGTCATAACATCTGCCTGCATGCGAAATTTCAGCCCGATCCGTCCAGTGGTTTGGGCTGTGCGTTGATAGATCACTATGTCAGTCAGTCACCTGCGAGTTTTATAGATTGTTGAAATTAGTGTTATATCTAGTGACCAGTGGTGGCCCAGTGGTATTGATCCCGACTTACCGAGTCATTGGTCGTGCAGGCGCATTACTGTGTAATTTATTTCATCACCACTGAACCCGCCCACTCCCTCTCACAGAGAGAATGGCTGTGTCCCAGCAGCGGGAATATTATAGGCTGATGATGATGATACTGATAATGTAAGTACTTATGGCATGTGTCATTAAACTTTTTTTTTCTTTCTTTCTAATATGTTTTAAGTAGATCGTCTAGAAATAGGAGGGACTCTCAGACTTATCGTTGTGCTCTGTTATGTGGAAAGACTCACGTCTTGATTATTTTACCACGATAGAAAAAAAAAACATAGTTTCTCTAACGGAGATAACTAGAAACTCTTATAAGCAAAATTTCCAAACTAAGTTCTCCAGTTATAGGTATATATTCACTTTTCCTCATCCGTCTATCATCACGACACCCTAGGGAGGAAAGGAGTTTTTCTCCTCCAAATATAAGGAAGTAGACAAACAATAAAGGATTCAGGAACTGTTGATTAGTTTGATGTATTGTTGTTGTTTTTAGAGCAGTGGTGGCCCAGTCGTATCAGTCCCGACTTACGAGTTGTAGGTCGTCGGTTCGAACCTCGCTACGCGCATTACTTTGTGTAATTTATTTCATCACCACTAATGTAAAGATATACATTATAGCACGATACATCTCATTACATCTTTCCATAGAAATTCGAAGATGTAAAAATATACATTATAGCTGCTGTGTGTGAAGCCCTTAAGTGACAGATTGATGTCATTGTCGTTTTGGTTATTATCCTGGTCGCATAGTATAAGGTTTGGTATCAAGCCTGAATTATGAACTCCAAATATTTACCATATCATAATAATGTCATAAATATCCGCGAAATAACGCCTGATTCCATAACTAATTTAAATTAAGACTAAAAAATCAAATAAATCATTTTTTGATCACCTATATAGTATTTGAAAGCAGCAGTCTGAATTTCGTTTAAGGAAGTTATAGACTAGTTAAAAACCTATAAAATGTTATATTAGGATGCTAAAATTGTTAACTAAATGATGATAAATGATTTTGATTTTTATGGCATTTTTATGGGGTCAATGGTTCCTTTGAGAATTATAATAACTCCCATTTACGTTTTTATTTGATTTTGAGCACTCCCGGACATAGTTCGAGATCAAATTGAACCACGATTAAGTAATTGGAACGAAGTTCCTTGTGTGTTGTGAAAGGGGGCTAGACGGAAAAAATTCTTACAAAAAGTTGTCACGACACTTTTTGAAACGAAGTTCCTTATCGCGCGTTGCGAAAGGGTGCTAGAGCTCAAAGAGTGGAGTGGAGTGGAGTGAAGTGGAGCGGAGCGGAGTGGAGCGGAGTGGCGTGGAGTGGAGTCGCGACGATTATTATTGTTGAGTGTATACAGTAACTTCGTTCCATCCGGGTGTCTTGACACCTCTCAAGTTTTTTTAGCATGTAAATAGTTCAAAGTTAGTATAAACTGGAGTTACGAGTATTTGAGCAAATGTTTGTTGAATTTAGCGAGGCAGAATGGTGACATCAGATTTCTTATGGAGTTGGAAAATCATCGAATGTGTTCTGCCACTATGGGTAGAGCGGAAGGACTGTATGTCAGCCTGTTTTTCAGTTACCCTTTACTTTCCAGGACCATTGGTCACGGTAGCCTCTTATGTCATCCTCGAGCTCTATATTTTGTTTCCTAGTTCTAGTAACTTTTTAACTTTATATTTGAGGAATATTTAACTTTTTTTAGAATTACCCGGAATGCACTAAGTACGGATCAGATTTTAGTCGTAAACGAAATACACAAAAAATCTTCATAATGTATCTGTGATCCTAGAAATAAGGTAATGTAAAAATCCCCCCACACCTACCACTCGTCTACAAAAACAAAAAAGTTATCCCAGAAAAACTGTGAAAAATAGTTTTGCGAAGCATAACTTCTTAGTCAAATACTTAAATCAATAAGTAATCTTAAGCATGTATTTGTATGACAAAATGATAAAATATTTTACCGACAATTACTCCGGGAGCCAGTGATGAGATGATATAATTAAAGGTCAATTTCACACCTCGGATGCTGTTAATTAATTAGATGGTGGACCGTGGCGAAACTAACGACACAGATAATTGCTATCATCTTTATTAACTAGCTCACTTACATGCTTACGTCATTTTGACTTGAAAATCGATTTTTTTTTCTATGAATTTGTTAGTTTGCATCGGGGATTCTTCTGTATCGGATTCGAACTTTTAAAACCATAGCACACTTAACTTAACATCCCCCTTAAGTTAAGTGTGCTATGGTTTTAAAAGTTCTCCGACCAGGTTGCGGTAATAATAAGTATAATTTAAGTATAATTATATAAAAATTATCAAAACATTCGCTCCACCAGCTCTCACATAGAAAAGCTGCATCGTGTTAAAATCCCCGAAATCTAACTTAGATGCAGCTTTTCTATGTGAGAGCTGATGGAGCGAATGTTTTGATAATTTTTATATTTAAAATTATACTTGTTATTACCGCCATTCATATTTTGATAAAGTTACAACATGTTACTGGCTTGCAAATTGCAAAAAACGTAAAAAAAAAATAATTTCGCGGGCAACATTGACGCAATCGCCTTAAAGACTTGTAAAACGTGTGTTTAAAGTTAGGCGAATAATAGCTAAATCTAGCTATAATGTTGCTGAGTTGGCATCACTGCTGAAGATTTGAAGTTGTGTCAAATCGATCGTCATGCCGATTGTACGATAGGCAGTATGATGTATGGTGTCTATGGAAGAACTGCCAATTTGAAACAATTGCCAGCGTCATTCCGATTGGACGATAGGCAGTATGGTGTATGGCTACCATTAGCATGAGTTTTCAGTATTTGAGACGTAAAGTAAACTGGAACTTTGATAATTTGTAATTTACAATTTTCAAGGAAAAAATTAGTTCCTTCTTCGCACACCAGAGGCGCTGTTCCATTTTTTCATACAACAACGCTGTAAATACTGGAAAAACGCTGTAAAGTAAAAGAGTGAAAATTCGTGGTAAGGGTACTGATCCGTTTTCCATCCAAACACAGTGGATTCATACAAAGTGTACATGTTGTGCATGTTTTGTGTGTGTTGTTCACATTCGATAACATGCCGTACAGATTCCTGATCAGGAAAACTGTTGTATGTGGCCGCCCTTAGATGTGCATTTCACGACCGCCCGTGTGCTTAGGTTACAAGGTTGCATTCAAATTTTAATATCGTTTGAAGCGCTGCATCTGCGTGTTTAAAATACGCCGTAATTTGCTCTCTGGTTCCTTTTACGTCATTTATAATTGTAAAAACGTAGTAATGAGTTCTTCATCCTCAAACTCTGACTGACTAAATATCCTCACAGTTCTTTCAGTTACCCTTTGCGTTCCAGAACCACAGTGTGCCTACAAGACAGTCCCACGATCTTTCGACTACAATCATTACCACTTCCACTTCAAAACCCGTTCTTCAGTCATCATCCACCATTGACAAAGTAAAAAAATAACGGCATATCTTCAAGATTTCATCAAGACATAATGGCGTGTACATAAAAAGGCAGTTGAATTTAAATCAGCTGGTTTTATGATCATTTAGCTATGCACCCACAGCCCGCACTTAATTCACATTTTAATGAACTATAAAACAGAATTAGCGATGCCACCTTAAAGGATATCAATCAGGATTGATTAGAATTTAAATTGTTAATGTTTTATTGAATTACTTTTAATTAAATTGCCTAGTTTTGTAAGCTACGAGTATGCGTGAGGTCCCTGCGAACCTCACGAAAAACGTGAAAAGTCGTGATTACCAATGCCTTTCCACGAGTTTTCACACAAAGCCATCTAGTCCCAAGCTAAGCAGAGCTTGTGTTATGGGTACTAAACAACTGATAAACACACTTATATATTTCTAAATACATACAATATATGTATAATAGATAAATCTTGATAAATAACACCCAGACACAGAACCAATGATCGTGCTCATCACACAACCATTTGTCTTGGGTGAGAATCGAACCCACAACCTCCGGCATAGCAGTCAGGGTCACTAACCACTAGACCAACAGGCCAGTCAAGTAATCATATTCCATATAATTTACGTCTTAATACTTCAAGTACGCTGTAGGGACAAATACGAAGGGTTCATGCTAGGGCCTCGGATCAAATTTTTATTTATTAAACTGTGAAAAGTTAAGCAGTGTACCAAAAATTCGAGAAACTACCTACTAATATACACAATACGTCACGCCATCGTACTATTTTTTGTGCATTATGACGTCACGAGCTGCCATTTAATGCTTTCAATATTTTTCAATAGGTATCCATTGATTTAAATTACAATACGTGTCTTTTATTTTTCAATACAGTAACTGATTAAATGGATTTGCAGTTTATTGCAGTCACCTTTTTTAACGCGGTAAAATCATCAAGTGAGTCCGCCAGGGCTTGGCAGGAGAGACTGTCAGACTTGTATTGACTGAAATCCACGGTGTCCTTCAATAGCCGTAACGTTCCGGGGTCACGGTAGCTCGTTAGTCCCGCGACCTCACCAGGCTTTAGCCCTCTAAGGGTTTATTTTGCTGACAACTCTTTGAGACGTGTAGATCTAGACGCGCCGGCGACCCGGGCATTGTCGGACAGCGAGTTGCCCATTACTCGCCGCCCTCATGCCTATTCCTTTTCTATCTTTAGAATAACCCGATTATAATCCAAAACCACGAAATAGGTATTATTTTCTCAAACATACCTCAACAGAATCCCTCAGTTCCCTCGGGAACATGAGCTATTGATTGGAGTTTTCCCGCTGTTTTCAATACTTTATTATCTCTTTCCCCTATAGGCTGTATACAATATACATGCTATTGTTTTTGTCGAGATTGAGCCTCTATGGATGATAAACTTTTTTTGTTTTTTTTTTCTCTTTATATTTTCGACAAGTACACTCCATTTGAAATTGAGATGTTTATGTGAGCTATTGGTGCTTTGGGAGCGTAATTTGACATCGGGTTTTGTTTTTTTTTCCGTTCCTTAAGGAGTGTTTTGGCGATCGAATGTTTTTTTTTTTTATTGGGATGATTTGCTGATTGGTTTTTGTAAGAATAATTAAGGGCTCCCAGACACGGGCCACTGGCTACAACCCTAAACGCCGCTTTCATATTTCCTGTAGTGTTCATAAATTTTTAAATACGGACTCGCGGACTACGCGGTTGACGCCGGTGGCCGCCATACGCTGCAATCGTCGCTGCTCGCTTCTTGTGGCCCGTACCGGCCACAAAACACCGCCACACGCAACTCGCGCGATGCGACCACCGGCCACAAAAGGCTGTCGCGCGCTTCAGATACCTCTAAGCCGCTTCTAACTTCTTGTGGCGGCGTTTGTGGCTGTCGCGAGTGGCTCGTGTGCGACGACACCAAAACATAACATAAATGTGTTAATCATAATCATTTGTCGCAAGAAGCGAGTCGTGTAGGTCGTGGCTTGTCAGAGATACCGTATGTAGAGTGGCGGTGATAGCACATAGGTGACATTCCTGAGGGGCAGGTAGCGGGTAGCGACAATAATAACAATTAGCAATGTAGGGTTGTGCGCTAATTTCGCGGTCTAATGACCGACATACCGGAGTCAGGGTGGCAGGGACGGATTCAGGTGTAAGGAATACAATCTCGTTCTCGCAAAATCTCGGCCTTTTCTAGTGAGATTGATCTCGGACCGAAAAAAGAGCGAACTCTCGCGAGTTTAGTTGCACTAAAACACACGAATCTCGCGAGACCTCGAAATTGGTGAGATCTTGCAGTATCGTTATTTATAACACGTGTGATCTCGCTTGAGCCCCAATCTTAAGGTTTGCATTCCCTGCTTGGAAACGCCATTTTTTATTAGAGTTGATAAGTAACACAACATTTCATGATAGACATTACCAATTATAAGATAACACGAAGACACATTATTAATTCTGTTTGCTAGACAAACTAAACTATGATACCTAACAACAAGCAAAGCTTATGTAACTCAAATCTATTTTAATTTAAATCCTTACTCACGCACATTTCTAACCAAGGTCTCGAACAGCGAATACCATTTCGCCAATAATAA
Organism: Agrotis segetum; assembly: GCA_036375495.1. Taxonomy (NCBI): domain Eukaryota; kingdom Metazoa; phylum Arthropoda; class Insecta; order Lepidoptera; family Noctuidae; genus Agrotis; species Agrotis segetum. The sequence continues at coordinate 2,859,151 of JAQSVV010000277.1, forward strand.
TTGTAACTCCACTTACCGTTAGGATCATAAGCAACTTGATGCTTGTTGCATGCTACGTAGCGGTATGAAATACCTGAGCATGACTACAAGTTATAACATCAGTAACTTCAAGTTATAGTTTGTAACTTAAGGTTTAAACATGGTGTTATTACTGTGAATTGTTGGAAAGCAGGCTGACGTTATTTTTAGAATTATTGTCTGTCTGAATGTTTGTCTTGCTTTCAAAATGATAATGATGTGAGTTATGGTATATTTTTATATTGGTAACATTGCTCTTTTATTTGTGTGGTCTATGGCTTCTTTTTATAAATGATCAACGTCTTGTTGTAAAAGAACTTCTTACAAATTAAGAGCCAGATCACAAAGCGTATTTTAAACCAGGGACTGAAACCGGTATGATCAATACGGGTATTTTTTCGGTAACAACCTTTTTTTCTTTTACAGGTAATTTTAAAGATAACCTTTATTATTAAAAGTGAATACATAACCAGTATTAATACCGGTTACCGAAATAAAAATTACCCCTATCTTGCACACTTCACACGTATAGTGCCGTCGGCAATAGTCACAGGGCGCGCATCGCATGTGTGTGTGACAAAGAGTCGTTATCTTTAGTTAACCGGTATTAAAACGGTAACCTGAATAGAGGTTACATTTTTCTTCGGTCTGGTTACCCAGATAGCGGTTACCTAAATCTGAAAAATAACCAAAATTCTTCAATACCGGTACCGTAATTTATAAAGGTTTTCGGTCCCTGTTTTAAACATGCAGATGATGCGCAGATAAAGCGCGTAAACGCGCTTCAAACGAGTTTTGAACGTCACCTTGTAACCTAAGCACACACTGGGTGGTTGCGAAATGCACATCGACTGCGCTGCATGTGCTGCATGCTGTGGTCTCCATTCCAACTCTTTCTTCCTCATCTTCCACGCAATTCTTCCCACATTCTATCCGTGGTTTACACTCCAATACTTTCCTTCCCCATTTTCCATCAATTTCATAGCTATAAATCGCTAATGACTGACCACATAACATTATGAGAACTTCTGTCTACCTATTAGATTGTCTTTGCATATCCCTCTTTCGCTTCTGCGGTGTACACTCCAGCTCTTTCTTCCTCATCTTCCACGCAATTCTTCCCAAATTCTTATATCTCATCCGTGATCTCCGATCCATTACTTCTCTTTCCAATTTTCCATCAATTTGATATCTATAGATCGCTAATTACTGATTGAATGCTTCTAAATCAATATCCACCTCAAGTTTAACCCAATAGAATGAACATAAGGACTCAATTACACTTCTCCGGCAACGTTCGCAAACACATACGGGCTCGGCTATGATTCCGATGTTTTGCCAACGGAATCAACGCATTACGGACCGAAATCATTGACCTATTTACATGTTTGCTCTAGTCATTGATTGAATGCATGCTCTGTGGGTGTAATCGAGTGTGTTTGTAAGTTATTTTGAAGTTTGTGGGTTGTTCCTCTGATTTTGAAATAGTTGGGGTGTATAGTGTAGCGTGTGGAGGACCTCGTGGCTAAATAATTACAGCTGCACAGGCCGATCTTCCGGGATAAGCCTAAAAGTTTCCTCCGTGCCTCGGAAAGCACGTGAAGCCGTTGGTCCCGGCTGTCATTTGTAGATCTTTGACAGTCGTTACTGTTAGTCAGAAGCTCATATAACAAACATCATTTTCATCCTCTTTTTTTTGGTAGCGTTTTAAGACTTCATGATATGAAGAACAGTTACCGAAGACCCACCCTACGAAAAATACCTGTACTTATTGCGAATGTGTTTATATGTAATTTTTCTGACATAGTACAAACAGTCAAACCATCATCATCATCAGCCGGAAGACGTCCACTGCTGAACATAAGCCTCTCCCTTGGTCGGTCGAGTCGGTCGTGGCGCTATCGCCACGACCGACACTTGCCACTTGCAACCATCGGTTACAGCCAAACCGGCGACAAGTAATTGTAGGCGATACTTTTTGTTTCATGCGGGCACCGAACCCGCGACACGCAGTGCTATAGCCGACAGTTCAGCCACTGCGCCAATTTTGCCGTATCTATTACTTATTTGCTAAAAAAATACATCACATTTTGTCTGATATCTCCGTTCACCAAAGTGAAATTTCTTCCAAATTCATCAGTTTTAACAATATCAAATAGTTTTCGGTCTATTTTTAAAAGAAGACACATCAATCTATCTAACAAAACGTATAAATCGTGTCACTGAATTGATAAATGACGTGTGACTGATGCCTTAACCCGCGAGCACTCGCGCTATGAGCATTTCCCTCACGGTAACTTTAAAAAGCGTGTTTCTTTGTTAAAAATGTTCTTAGGTACCTCATTCACGCTATAGCTGACTTTTAGTCCTCTCTCGTCTCCTATATACCGGTTTCATGTGCTTAGTACTGTTCTGTTAGTAGAGGGAGAGGATTTGATCGGCAGGGTCCCGTCCCGCGGCGTTTTGCTCATCGCGCGAGTATCAGTGTAAGTATTTTTTTATTGAGTTTTTACTTAGAATAAATATTTACATAATCATTTATTGCTATTTTTATATTATTTAATAGTCAGATATGATTACCTAATAATTAAAAAATGTAATAATCAATAAATTAATCTATTTTCAGATGGTTAGTCAACAGCAACATGTTCTGGTGAGAAAATTAGCACCCGGAGACAATATTTGAAATAATTAGTTCTAAATTTAACACAACCCCAAATACAACGATGATCTATCTGTCACATATCCTTCAGCAAATTTTCCTTCGAATTTGGGGTTTCTAGGACTGAGAAAACCAATGTAATTTGCTCGATTTGTTGTGAAATCTCAAATCAAAAAGACATGTTTTTCTGTAATTTTTTTTTGTGTTCCGAACATTTTTAAATTTTATGTTATATTATGTAAAGCTCATGCACATGATGAGGATTAATACCGTGCCATTTTCATATGATTTTTTTGTTTAATTTAATTATTATCCATTTTTTATCAAAAGTAGGTTCAAATAGCGGGAATTTAGCTACTATGTTTATAACTGCAAATTAAAAGTATATCAAACATTGTATAAATTATAAAAGAACATTTGATTTGATTAAATATGATTGTTTTAATATATTTTAGTCTTAAAATATGTCGCATCATTGTCCTATACTACAATATGACTGCTTATAAAGTGTGAGCAAAATGCTCTATGCGCGAGTGTCTATGTAACTTTTGAGGGCGCGAGTGCTGCCGGGTTAAGAAAAAAATAGGTTTATCTCTCGATTCACAACTGTTTTTACAGATAAAAAAGGTATTTTTTACGTCAAAAGGCTGAGTAAGCGCTTTAAAAGAAGCCTAGAGATGATGTGACTTAAAATAAGAAATTTATTGAATAAAATTATACGAAAAAAGGTGTTTTTGGGGGCTAAGTGATTAAGGCTTTTAGGTAGGTGTTCATGTTCCAATAAATTATACTTATCACCTCAGACAAATTTTAAACGCAAAAGAATTCATTAATTTACTCTGTGACTTGAAATATATCTGTCATTTCACATTTATATGCTTGACATAAAGCCATTTATCAAATAGGTTTAAAATAAATAGAACATGTCTTCTAAAAAAAGTTGTACAATTTGCTTCTACACGGATTAGTGTATCAACACTATAATTGACATGAATATTAAAAGAACTGAGATACCAAACTCACCCAAAAAGAGGGACTTTTATTATTTATCGCAGTTGCAAATTTCATCCAAATCCGTTCAGCCGTTCTGAGGGGGTATTACAATGTCTTTAAACCAGGCTTGTTCCAGTGAATGAACGAGATGGCGCTAGACGACTTGTATAGCTCTGTCACTTTCACTCGCCGGTATAAGCCTGATATTAAAACGTTGTAATATCCACCCTGGCGTGATTAAGTCGCAAAGGTAAACCTGAGTTAGTTCATAATCAGTTTTAGGTATTATATACATTTTTTTTTCAGTCCGAACATAATTATTAACTTAATCAGTTACTTCACGATGTTTTCGGTTACATAATTATTTGAATTTATTTCAGAGCAATGTAATGATACAAATTAATTTATCTAATGAAATAAATACACAAAGTAATACTTCTGGCTGGGTTTAAACCCACGAACTACAACTCAAAAGACGGAGCTGGTACCTCTGAGCATTTATTGACCTCAAGTTTAAAAAAAAAACTCCGTCCCAAATCCGGCCCTGCTAATCATCGTGGAGGGCTCCCCCGTATATACGTTTAATTAATTTTAAATTTACATGTAAGGGCTGAAAAAGATTCAACATTCAAGTTTCAGAGTGTTTCAGAGTGGCTCGTTATATAATTACTTATGTTTACATAAAGTAATACCTGCAGATCTGATTTTGATCATGCATGTAATTTTAAAAGGATTATGGTAGGAGATTACTCGTATATTCATTTTGAGTGTTTTTTTTTCTCAACGTTTTGATGTCATTTTTGGGTAAAGAATTAAGAGACACGGGCTGGATAACTGTTGTGTGTACTCGTATTTTAATTTTTGTATTAGTAATAATATTTCTATGGAAGACGCAGCGTAGGCAGGCCTCCCACTAGATGGACCGACTTCATCGTGAAGGTCGCGTGCAACCGATGGATGCAAGTAGCGAATTGTCGATCGGCGTGGCGGACTAAGGGGGAGGCCTATGTTCAGCAGTGGACGTCTTCTGGCTGATGATGATGATGATGAATAATGTTTCCCCACGGTTTCAGCCGGTTTCTTGGGAGGTTTTTCGAATGAGCGACAAGATAGGGCTCCGCAATGCACAGGCGACCATATTCATCAGTGAAAATTTTGCGTCGGGCACCAGTTGTCCGGCAATAAGCTGAAATGGGCCTATTTGGCACAACCAAACATTACAGTACCTACTGAGCACGCGTTATAATATTCTTAATTGGTTTCTAGATTCTTTTAAGCTATCGCATAACTTTTATCGCGGGCTCTAAGCACGGCTACCGAATCAAGAAATTACGTAACGAAAATTAACCTAACGCCCCGCATCGTCTAACTTCACTTAAATGATGTGGTCGACCATAACTTAAAAAAATGCAAAGGTTAATAAAAATGCTATGCTATAGCTTTACCGCGGCAGTCCCCGAGTACCACACGTTTTTTTTTATTATTTTTTATATCTTGGCGCCCGTATTGGTGTAAAAATAAGCCTGATACGTCTCGTGTGGGTAAGTATGCTATTTTGAACAGTACCAAAATACCAAGCAGCGCAGGTTTGCAAGGTGTGGCCGAACTTATGCCCATAATCTGCGTAACTTATGTTCATAAGCGTCTAAAACTAGGTCTTGGAACGAAACAGGAATGTATTACGTAATGATAGATCGTGACGTATAACACCGCCATGACTGAAGTCATTTTGACGCGGCGCTATGTCTGTGTTGCATTAAAAAACCACACAAATTGCACAAGTTGAACAAATTGCATTCAAAAAACTTCTAAAACCATGTAACCGCCTTCAAAAACAACCACAAAAAAGGATAAAATAACCTATAAAACTTTTCTTTCGGAAGTCGGTAGCAAAAGCGACAATGAAATTAATATAAAAGTCACCGACTTCCGACACTTCACGAGTTCATATTATTAGTACATATTTGTGTTTACCTATCTCAATCGATCCAACCGTTTTCGGGGTTTGAAATATCCAAAAAAAAATCTTGACAAACAAAACTTGACAATTTTATTAGTTGAATATCATATTATTTTTCTTCTCCACCAGAAAATCAACAAACTGTTTTTAAAACTTATAAAAACTGAATCATCAACGACAAATTCGAAGGGAACACTTATCAAACTTTATAGTTCCTTAATTAAACGTAATTTTTATTAAACTTCACATTAAATAGCTATAGCTATAATAAGCGTGGGGCGGGGTGTCATAAATTAGTGTAAACATCACATAAAACTGAATTACTTTTATTGTTCAAGGGTGTCAAGTACGTTGACCCCTGTCAAAACATGTGACAGTGTAGAAATTCGAGGACTTTGTACGAACGAGCGACTTAAGGTACTGATACACATGCTTTAAACGAGCATGCTTCTGAGCATGGTTCATTCGAGCATGTTTATGAATAGTTTACATTTGCTAGCGTTTGCTCACAATAAGCATGGTACTGAACAAGCATGTTCTCTCGCTCTAAGTTCTTTACAAATTAATGGACAATCAAACAGCTCTCAAAATCAAACGACCTTGATTTTTCGGCATGCTCAAAATTAGCATGCTCATTATTAGCAAATGATTTCGATACACATGCTATTATATAGCATTTGCTTAAAAGTAGCATGCTAGTGTAAAGCACATGCTTTAAACTAGCACGCTACTGATAGGTACTGATACACGTGTCATGTCTCAGTACCTTTAGACGTTAAATAAATTCGAACGATTTTATTTTGCTTGTGAAAGAAAGAAAGAAAGAAAGAAAGAAAGAAAAAGTTTTTATTGGACTCACACAGGACAGAACAACAACAAATGAATACTTAATAAAAAGTAAAAAATAAAACAGAAAACATATAAAGAAAAAAAAAAACCACAGTATGCTGCAAATATGCGTCCTGTACGAGGCCAAAAGGCCACTATCTCAGCATATGCTGTGACCTAAAAAAAGTCACAGCGCTGGTATTCTGATAGGGCCCTAAGTGATATCACGGACAGATACAGCAAAAAATATATATTTAAATACTTGTATGGGAATTATATGATAATATAAAATATCTATAAAGATAAACATACAATAATTAATATGACAGTCTACACTACTCTCTACTTAGTCTGTGGTCTACACCCACGCCACCGCTTGTCTATGCCAAGTTTGACTGGCAACACAGACGAACGAGACGCGGGCGCAGACGTAATGTCAAAATGATGTCAACACGGAAAACATTATAATTTCGTTTTGATTAATTCAGACTATACCTTGTGATATACATGGTTATAAATTAATAAAATAAAATAGTGTGCACTGACAAGTAATCATGTAACGTGTAAAGTCACAGATTTTCGCATAAGTTACCAACGGGAACAAACATCGCCACAAAAACGTAGTCTGATTGCAAAGAAAAAATAAACAAAACAGCATCCAGGTTTAGAGGATTTATCACCCGACGCTGGAGTATTAATATTACGAATGAAGAAGTTCAATGCCAGACGCTCCAGTCACCGTTGAGAGTTGCGTTCAGAACAAAGTGAGTTATCAGCGGCATCTTTTTGTTGTTGTAGTAAGTAGTGCTTGAACTTAATTCTGAAGGTGCCAACTGTTTTTAGCGCGCGCAACGGTGGCGGAAGGTCATTCCAGCAACGACTAGCAGCGAACTTGAAACTGCCACGGAATGCGGCAGTTCTGTGAGAGGAGGCCAGCATCAGGTATGACGATGCTCTGGTTTTTATTTTATTAAAATCTCGCGACCAGGACAGTTTTTTATATAAGTACTCAGGTTTTTTTGTGAGAATAACGCCAAACAGTAGGGTAGCCAGGTGAAGCTTTCGCCGCGCTGCCATTCTCATCAAATTACCCTTATTCAAAAATGGAGTGATGTGAGTTCTGGGCGGCACATTGTAACAGAACCTTGCACAAGCATTCTGTACTCGCTGGATAAGCTTCTGACTTCTACCGAGAATGCACGCCCCATACACAGTGTCAGCGTAGTTCAGCTTGGATAATACAAGAGACTCACAAAGCATGACTCGCATATCCACACTTATGTAGGGACGAACACGATATAGAAGCTTGAGTCGGTAGAAACAGTTGCGCACAGCTTCCAGAATGTGGGTTTCAAAGTGCAATTGACCATCGAAAACTACTCCAAGGTTACGAGCTTCCAGAACCCTCTCGATACCACAACCATCAATCTTGAGGTCCAGATTGCAAGTCAGCATTTTGTTAAGGAAATCCCTGGATCCCATCACAATATACTTTGATTTGCTTGGATTAAGAACCAGGGAGTTTCTCCTGGACCAGTTAGATATCCTTTCCAGATCCTCATTGATGGCTTTAACTGTTTCCACAGTGTCGCGAGCACCGAAGGAGAAGTACATCTGCAGATCATCGGCATACAGATGAAACTTTGTATTCACCAAACATTTTACAATGTCAGCACTATATAAGATGAAGAGGGGGGGACCAAGGATTGATCCCTGCGGTACACCCCTGGTCACGCGCTTTGGACTAGAGGACATAGTGACCCCGTTTTCACTTGACACCAGCACAAATTGTGAGCGATTTTTGAGGTAACTATCAAACCATTTTATTGTATTGACGTTACACCCATAATAAGACAGCTTGGCAAGAAGAAGCGAAGTATTAATGGAGTCAAAAGCACGTGAAAAATCCAGAAGGACCAAGAGGGATCCCATGCCTCGGTCTCTGCCCTCCAGTATGTTCCCGACTACATCAAGTAGAGCAGTTGTCGTGCTGTGGCCCTTACGAAAACCAGACTGTAGCAATGGTAACATACCATGATGCTCCAAATAAGTTATAAGCTGGTTGGAAACAACCCTTTCTAAAATCTTGGATAGGCATGGGAGTAGGCTGATAGGGCGAAGATCCTTCACACTAGTAGGGTTGGAAACTTTGGGGATTGGTCTAACTATAGCTACTTTCCACAGATCAGGGAAGCAAGAAGTCATAATGGATCTGTTGATGATAGCCGTGATGACTGAGAGAGTACGAGGGAGTGTCAACAGTATCATCTCCAGGGAGATCCGGTCAGCTTGTGCTGTAACCTACGGCCTACGGCAATAAATGAGTCCTCCTACCCAGGGCGGGGCGGGGCCAGAGGGACTGTCAGACTTATACTGATTAAAATCCACGGTGATCCTTCAACAGCCCTTTACGGTTACCTGATGAGACATTCCCGCGACCCTGGCAGGCTTTAGCCCTCCAAGTCAGGTTCGTCAAATTGCTAACAACACTTTGGAAACCGCGTGTAAAACGACGCGCGATCGAGACTTGGTCCATGATCCGACGGCAAGTCACTCGTAGAGTCGTTGAAAAAATATTTTTAATAAAATTTTAAATTGAAAGTACATACTCGCTTCGAACGGGAAATAATAATATTAATGTGCTTTTTTTTTTTTTTTTTTTTTTTTTTTTAGGTGGTAAAATCATCAAATGAGTCCTCCCGCCCTGGGTGGGGCGGAAGGGACTGTCAGACTCTTACTGACTAAAATCCACCCGTGTTCCTTCCTATGCCCTTTATGTTCCGGGGCCACGGTATCCTGGGTTAAGAAAAAACCCGCGACCCCAGCAGGCATTTGGCGCGAAACACGACGCGCCACCGACCCGGGCTTGGTCCTTGGTCGGACGGCGAGCTACCCATCACTCACCGTCCGCAAGCCCGCTCCGCCGCTGTGCCCTCTGCTGATCAGAGGGACACGCGTTGGAGCATCCACACGACAGGCTATTTGCATACGGGCAAAGAGACCACTTGGGCACACAGTGCCCAAGGAAGAGTTTTTGCCCGCATCCCAGGGTGCACCGGCCCGAAAAACTGGTCTTCCCCCTGGACGTATCCGAGAGGGAACTCCAGTCCACGGGCGCACGTGGAGGTTTCCTGTCATAGCACCCCAATATTAATGTGCTTGTTACAAAAAAAAAAAAAAAAAAAAAAAAAAAAAAAAAACAATCGCATTTTGTCAAGTTTGATACTTCCTCCGAGCGTTCGTGTCAGGCCTTAACAGCTCAATATTTTGACGTGACAAACACGTGACGATCGTAAAATAAAAGGATCATCTTGTTTCGTAGAAGATTAATTACGAATAATAGGGGATCAGTGTGTCTTCGGCTTAAGCGCATTTCACACAGAGAGCGGGCGCGGGTCGGGCGCGTTGCGGGGCTGTACGGCGCGGCGGGTCTAGTTCTTCGTATTTAAGAGGAAACAGCAAGGACTGGAGAATTGAAAAATAGGTATTTGTAAAATCTATTGTTGTCGCGCAGTGCCCACAACAGAGTTACAGAGCGCGATAGAGACAACAGCAGCTTGGACCGAAAATACCTTAAAAATGGCACAAAATCAACGATTCGTAGTCCCCTGATTACTCCTCCAAAACTTAACCGATTTCACTACTTTTTTCTTTAAAAAACAAAGAAAGGCATTGACCGTGTTCCTACGTTTTCATTTTTTTATATAATCCAGTCTTTGTTTTCTGGATATTTGAGCACAGCGGAAAATCTGGCTATTTTTTTAGGATTTTGAATGTTCTATCTCTTTTAATAATTAATTTATGGAAAAAAGGAAAACATAGAGACATGCCAATAGTGGTCATAGATTTTTTGTAAAAAAATTATTGCACTACTGGCATTATCCAGGCAGAAAACAGGGGACTACGTTTGTATGGAAAAACGGCCGTGCTGTTTCCTCTTAAATGGAAGACATCACACTGAAAGCGTGCGCACGACCCGCCCCGCGCCCGACCCGCGCCCGACCCGCGGCCGCTCTCTGTGTGAAATGCGCTTTAATGTGTTAGTACTGCGAGGGGGCAACTTGTTTTAAATGTTGGAGATGTAACTCAGGGATTTGATGGGATTTGGCTCCTACCTGTTTACATGTTTTCTGATTGAATTATTATACAGATAGAGTATAATTCAGGGAATGTATATGTATGTATGAATTTAGAGAATAAAAAAAAAACAAAATGATGCGACGAAATTTTCTCAGAAGACAAAATAAAATAATTTAAATGGATTTACAAACAATCCCAAAAGATTGTGACAGTTATAAGAACTAGAGTTATGAAATAGAATAATATTAGGGCCGGTTAAATAAAATTACCGGTTTTATAATTATGCTATCTGACTTTTACTGCTTGATGCCGCCTGCCTCTGCATAAACTATATTAATGATATTATAATACCAACATTGTCAATAAAATCTGTTTAAAAGTCTAGGCGTGAAAGCGTAATTGGTTGAAGACAATGTTACTTTGTCCCATAAAATTTGTTGTTATTTTATTGATCAACTAGCTGTCCCGGCAAACTTCGTACCGCCTCGAAACCAATTTTTTTTTATCACATTTACTCAGAGAGAAGATTTCATGGCGTTGTCGTTCGTTCCAGTCGCTAACGCTTAGAAATCCTAAATAGATTTTCAACTAAAGACTCGAAGGAATAGGGTTGAAAATCTATTGGGGAGAACCGAGCGTTAACGATTATCGTTTGCGACTTGTCTAGGGGGGCTGGACTTCAAAACAAGTTTTAGCGAGAATAACGAACAGCAATTGATTTTCATTTTATAAGATTTAATTACGTAGAGGTCCTTGAATAAAAATTTATAAATAATCCCCAATGACAGTCACAAGAATTCAGATATAAAACAATTGAACAAGGGTAACGCATTACGGCGCACTTAATTAGTACCAACAAATGAAATTACCGATTTTATAGTTCAATATAATTTTACGATGCAATGCATACGTTTCATTAACTCTTAATAAGATTGCATTTTATAATACTTTATTTCCACTTACGTTTCGTTTAATGGTTTAATTGTTATTATTGTGGTCGACTATAAAAATTAGTCTAATGTTTTAATTATTTCGGTTAATTAATCTTGAACGAAATAAGATTTTACTGTGTGTATCAATTAGTTTTTCAATGTTTGTAATTTATTTATTGAACAAACTTGGCGTAATAATTAAAAACAAATATTAGGGATTTATGCACCACGGCCTTGGAAGACAAAGGCCTGTGAATGATGAGATTAGTTTTAGTCAGTCAAGTCTGACAGTACTTTCCGCTCTACCTAGGGTGGACTTGATTTTCCACTCTTACAAAAGACAGGCGTTAGGCCCTGTCATTAGGTTGAAAGTTCCATAAGGAGCGTGTGAAAAACGTGCCGTCTAATCAAACCTTGATCAGACGGCGAGCTACCCATTCCTCGCCCGCCATCCGCCTACAGGGTTGCTGAGGGCCCAGGGCGTCGAGGATCGCGTGGTCATTTCCGATTTTCGATGCCCTGGGCATCTCCAGTGGCGCTTGGGGTTTGAGATAGAGAATTGCCAGGTTCTTACTGCTCTCTGTACTTTTTATTCACTACATAACTCACACATTTGTGTTAACCCCAAGGCTTAGGAAAGATGCATAGAGCAAAGAAATACCCCAGTTCACTTCAGTAGCCTAAAAAATAGGAAAGTTCTAGTAATTCAAGTCCTCACCCAAATGAATGGGTGCAGTCCCTCAAGCTATAAAGTCCGCACACTACCCAATGAAGTGCTATTTAAAGCTAACAGAAACAGTTTAACTTAATGAGATGGGGCCGAGTGTGCGTGACGTGCCCACTTTATTATATCTTTAGGGTTGTGTCACAGTACAAGATTGGATTTAGATGGCAAGCGAAACGATGTCTTTTGGGATGTGGGTTGGCACGGCTGTTGAAAACGTTCTCACAATTATTTAAAAAAATTTATAAAAAGTGAAGGTGTTCATGAATCAATAACGAAACTTTTGAAATAGTTTTTTTTTATCTTATGATATTGCACAGCAAGTTCAATAGACTATAACTTTGTTTCCGCTCTATGAAATACTTGAACGACAAACTACAATAATGCTACACCATACAACACTAAGATTTTTAAAGCTATAACTCACAAGCGACATACGAAATCTCAGTAAAACGCTCATTGCTATTACCGACACGTTTTCACATCTTCAGCATCGCTTCCACTGTGTCTCAGCCCTTACTGGCCGGGCACGTAAGCACACGTGGTCACAATATTTACTTCAGGAACGCACTCTGCATATTTGCCTCCTTATTAGCTCGCTTATTATATCGCTTTTGGTGTGTCACAGGCTGTGACAGATTAATATGAAGGATTTTGTACTGTTTTTGCTTTTAATGTGATGTTTTATGAATTGTTAAGCAGTTTGGTTGTTCGAAACGGTAAAGGAAATCATTGTGAAGAAACGGCATATCCTACAAACAAAATTCGAAGACATGTGGTGTCTACCAATTCGAACTGAGCTCGCATGGTGGATAGAAGATGCGTCCCAGAGTCCCAATGGTGGGAACATGATAATAAATGATCATGATGTTGTTGGCTAGCGCTGTAAGCAGTGATGTCAATGTTTTGAAACGGATTGATGGTATTGTTCCTAGAATTTGCCAATTTTTTGCTGTAGATCATTGTCTTTTGCCTAGCCTTGGGGTTGATCTTCCGAGTAACCGAATGCAGCTGAGTATCATATTTTTGGTTGTCAGACATTCGAGTTTCTGACTAACAGTAACGACAAGATCTACAAATGACAGTAGGGTCCAACGACTTTGAGACTCCGCGCCGATTGAAGTCCTTTTGAAGTGGCTCTAAGTGTCTATGTTATAACATGAAATTGTAGTAGGGTAAAGGGAGATTATTTGGTGAGACAGGCAACTCAGTGATAGAGTCTTGAAAGTCTCTCAAAACTTTACCTTTGCATGCTGTAATGCGAAAAGATGCAACTAGTTCACCACTAAAGTCGAAAAGATGTAGTGACACATCATTTCGCATTACTGCATGCATAGGTAACGTTTTGAGAGACTTTTGAGACTATCACTGAGTTGCCTGTCTCACCAAATAATCTCCCTTTACCTTACTAAGAGTTTTTAGCAGGATTCCATTCGTGGCACGGACTCTACGTGTTTTTGGATGACAGGTGATCACCCATCACACCACAAATCTAGGTAAGAGAGCTTAACCTTGAAGATCAACCTGTGCGTTATTGTGCCTGTGGAGCCTTGTGGCTCAAATAAAACTGCTGCTTTTCGTAAAAGATTGACAAGAAAGTAATTTCCATTATTTTCTACCTTTCTTTCTGTATTGTAATGAATAGAATACATACAAGTGTAATGAGGTTAATCTGTATCTAACAAGCCGATTAGACTTGGATTAGAGTCACCATATCGCGACATTTTGTTACTAACGGCTTACCGTGTAAGGAGATTAAGAAATAATTAATTTTATTGTTGATGTCAATGTTTTTTTTGAATATTAAATTAACATCTTGTAACAAGTCCGTTGGTTAGGTTATTGAAATATTATGTAGATGTATTTTTTTTGCTAATGATCATCATCATAAGCGTGTATTCGTCCACTGCTGGACATAGGCTTCTCCCAATGTACACCACTGAGCCCGGTCTTGAACTTTCCTTATCCAGTCTCTGCCAGCTGCCTTTCGCAGGTCCTCGCTCCACCTGGCCGGCGGGTAGCCTACACTATGTTTGCCTAGCCGTGGTCACTCAAGAACATGTCAACATGAAAGAACATGTCAGTCCTGCGAAAGATTTGGCCAGCCCACTGGCTTTTTTTACTCGTGGTAAAATCATCAAATGCCGTGGGCGTCTACCACTGCGGCTGGGGTGTACAGTGGACGCTGTTCTCTCCCTCACGCTTCCCGCCTCCGCCTTCGCAAGCATGACTGCTTCCCCGAAGGAGGCGACCGCTTCCTACTCCGTCTCGGATAGCTGCTTGGCCTCGACCAATGCCGGGCGCAAGTGGAGCCCATTGGCTTTCAAATGAGTCCGGCCACCCCGGGCAGGGCGGGAGGGACTGTCAGACTTCTACTGACTAAAATCCACGGTGTCCTTAAATAGCCCTTTATGTTCCCGGTCAAGGTAAAGAATAATCCCGTGACCCCGGCAGGCTCTGGCCCTCTGAGAGCCCCGTCATAATGCTGATGCTCTTTGAGGCGCGCGTGGGACACGCGCCGTCGACACGGGCATGGTCCATGGTCAGACAGCGAGTTGCCCTTTACTCGCTGCCCGCATGCCCGCGCCTACGGTGGCCGGAGATCGTCTGCTGGAGCCCAATGGCCTAGTAATTATTTGAGCTTTATTAGCGACTTTGATACTCTGACGAATAACCTCATAAAGATACAGATAAACAGCGATGAGCGTAAACCTACAACAACTAAAAATTCGAAGCCTTTTTTCTTCCATATCAATTTCCACAAAATCCCCTCTTGACGTAACTGCCCGGGGCAATCCCGATAAGCTCAATATCGTTAATGATAACGATAGGCTAGGTAACTCAATACAATAACAATACTAGCGCGCCCCCCTGTGTAAACTGAAACCGAACTGACGCGATCTGGCCATTAAAACAGCGGGGATAGGTAGGTGAAATTTTGTAACTGAGAAAAATATGTGAAAAAATGGTTAAACAAAGACTTTTGTGAATTTGAGTAACAGGGACTTTGAAATTAATTTGACAAAAAACCAAGAGTGCCCCGTTCGCACACTAGAGGCGCTTTTTAATTTTTACAATTAACGTCATAAAAGTTCCAGTAAGGTAAAATTCGGAAGTTTGCACTAAGGTCACGGTTGTTGGATGGGTGAAACTTTTTTTGAATAATGAGGTTGATTCGGTGACAGTTCATCTAGTTTTGACAAAGCCTTGATATTTAAAAATAGTACTCTATAGGTTATAAAAAGAAAACACAAATAGGATTATTTTATCACGCTTTTATATTTCCGTAGAATATTTTTTTAGTTACAAACGGACGAAACCGCTTTCAGTTTCATATTTTAATCATTTATCGCAATTCATATTAAAATTCTGCTAAAGTGCCATATTTAACCGCAGAATTTTGCAATTATAACACCTGTCAATAAATCGCTTGTTTCGTGGCCTTCCGTCACTATGTAATACAGTAATGACCACTCAGGGCGAATGGCCGCTTGACAAACATAATATTCCTGAATTATTAAGACGTAAGATGCTCATTTTACTACACATTTCATCATCATCATATTTCAGCAGTAGGACGTCCACTGCTAAATATGATATTTCATGTAATATTCGTGAAATTGTGAAAAAACAACAAGATGCAGTTTTATTTCAGCTACATTTCGTACCCTTATTAATTTACCACGTATATAGGGTGTTGACCTATTTACGTGGTAAATTAATAAGTGTAAAATAATTTCTTTCCATTTTTTTTTCTCTTTTTCTAAGCACTAACAAAATCACCTCAAGTTTCCAACATCTTCACTCATCTTTAACCGCCTCTAAACCATCTCATTACCTTCAAAGTATTATCGTCTATCATTTCCCCAGTTACTCAAGCTGTTAGTGGCAGACACGGATAGATAAATAAAATGAAGTGTCTGTCAATATTTGCAGTCATTAGCGGCTAAGCGTCAATCCTACGCTACGCCCACGCGGTGAAACCTGTACGCTAGGACTGGCATTTGTTGGTAGGGATGGCGGGAGTTTCAAAATGTATCGATAAATGTGTCGATATTTTACTCGCTTTTTTGATGACTTTGTTGGCGCAGTAAAGACTGCTACAGTGTCGCGAATTAGATTCTACAAGGAATAAAAATTGTATGATCTAGATGTAGTTTTTGGGGTAGCATCCGGGGTATTGACTGCTACGCTACATGCTCACACGGAAAAGAAAATTGATCTACAAGTAGTTGTCCCGCGTCTGGGGTTTGTGTATATGAGTTTTAAATGTTTGTTAACATCACCACGGTGCAAGAGAAATCCTTCAATATAATAATCAAATATTACATATTTCAAAAAGAAACATCAAGGGATAGTATGTGGTACGTTTACAGACATCAACCGGGCATTTTATCTAGACTACGCGGCTGTTACAGAGCAATTTCTAGAAAAAGCCAAAAACTCCTCTCAGTTCTAAAAACTCAAAATAAAAACATTTACGCTTATAAAGGAATATTGCCATCAATTGTGGTTCGATGTTTCTGTTTTTAGCCGCAATTATTACCCCCAAAACATATCGATATGAATGCATATTTATCGATATTTTAGGACAGGCCTACTTCAAGAACCTGTGTTAGATGTATATCGTTTGTATAGGCTTGTTGGAATAATTAATAGAAATGTTACGTAGATATTGGATGTTTTATGTGACACTATAAGATTTGTAAATTAATTGAGGAAATATTGTTTGTTTACTTATTGCAATTTATTATTACAACAATTTCAACTGCTTTTCTGTGTTTCGTTTTGCAGATTTATTGGACGTTCATTAGACGGATTTGTATACGTATAAACTGAAAAACGTCATTCGGTGACTGTAATCCCAAAAGACTGTACAAGCAAGAGTTTTTTTGGGGACTGTACTCACCGTGGACTGGGAAGTGGTTACAGTTTTCAGAAGAATTTAAATTACTGGATCATGTATCTTTTTTCATATCAACCTATCTAGTGGTGATAGGCGTCAAAAGAGCCGCCTAGCTCATAACCACATTCCTGTCGCAGTCAGCAAACAGATCTGACTGTATTCCGTTGCCTTGGTGAGCAGAAGTTCTATTTCCTGGGTGAGCTCGGTCAATCTTAGGTGTCATCTTTGCTTCTGGGCTAGATTGAGGATCTAGCGAATCCCATAGCAATTAAAATTAATAAATTCGCACTAAGCGTTTCCAAACGACTTTTATAATCCGGACAGCAAAAGAGTGGAACTCTCTGCCTGCGTCTGTGTTTCTGAACGCATACAACCCTAATTTCTTCATAGTTAAAGTGAACAGGCTTCTTCTGGGTAAGCTCGCTCCATCGTCGACCTTGTCTTAATAGTTCCTGACCTAAACTAAGGTCAAGAGAAAACCCGTCTCACATAAAAAAAAACTAAAACCTGTGTTGCAGGCGTCTATACGCTTTTTTTTATCGTAGTAAAATTATCGAAAGAGTCCTTCCTACCCAGACTGTCAGACTTGTGCTGACTAAAATCCACGGTGATCTTTCAATAGCTTTTTACGTTCCAGGGTCAGGTTACCTGATGAGACTTTCCCGCGGCCCTGGCAGTTTGTGGCCCTGAAAGCCCATCCATAGACCACGGTGACTGTTTTCCATCAGGCCGGCCGTAAAAATGAAAGCTTTGTAAAACTACTCAACCTCGTTTTGAAACTATCAAAACGAACTAACCACTTTAAAATCAATTACCAACCAAGCTTCTACAACGTTAACTTCGTGATCATTCGGCAAATAATTAAAAACTGAAGCTTACCTATTTATTCTAGACGAGGAGGTCTCCCACGTTGCGCGTGACCGGTTCAGCGCTTGATAGTCGCGTGCGCAGATAAATCATCCGCGATCGAAGTTTAAACTGACCGGAACTGGATGTGGATGTCGAGGGAATGGATGTGGCTGTAATGTAGAATTTGAATTTCTTGTACTTCTGTAGCATTCTTACTGTTTTGTTTGGGAAATCGTCACATTATAATCAACACACGCAAACAGGTTTAGAAAGATACAAAAAGAATTTCGGTTGAATCACGAATAAAATCGGATGATGAAAGATGTGTAATATTACTGTAGAATGCTTATAATTATACCTAAAAAGCAAAACATGTATGTTCTAAAACTGTTTCCACCAATTTTTACCTATGTTTTATGCAAATAAATGAATTTGAATTTGAACAATAATATAGATAATGTTACCATTCATTATCTTTAAAACTTTTTGTCTGTTTTGATAAACATTACGTTATTACTACTGTATTACTTTGAAAGTTATTTGAGTAAAACTACGGATGTTGAAATTATATTTTTTCGAAAAAAAAAAACATGATTTTCAATAAAAAAAATGACGTGCAAAAAGGTACGAAATATAGCAGACTTATGTAATTTGTTTTAAGATTTTAAAACAAATTCCATGATTAATAATTTACCTCTTTTTTTTCAGTCAATTCCAGTCTATCGACATCTACGTTACAATACAATGACATCACTATCACAAAGGTGGTTCATAACAAATGTCCTGCACAAATTAGCCGCGATCAAACTCGATGTTATTTATCATTCTACTTGATAGGTTACAAGAAATGTAATATTAAACGATTCCGAATGAATTACTGACATTTTAGTGAACAGAATTCATACATAAATTTTAAAAAATGAGACAGTAACTGATGTTTCCTTTTTACACCTCACTTCCGGGATCGCAGGACTACATAAACAAGTAACCGTGATCTGGAACGCAAAGGACTATAGAAGGAACACCGTGGATTCTACAGAGAGACAGACAGTCCTTCCCGCTCCACTCTGGGCGGGACGACTCATTTGTTGACTTTGCTAGGATAAAAAAAAAACGGCATCATAATGTTTATCCCCGTTAGAAGTTCCTGTAGGCGACGAACGAGGCAAAAGTATTTTCTTAGGAAATAAAAAATCAATCCGCGGGCAGGATTCGAACCTGTGGCCTTCGGATTCACTACATTCGACGATCATTTCCAAACGAGCCACCGAGGATCTTACCTACCGCGGCGAATTCTTCCTTCCATTTCTAACGTCTCATGGTGACGTGAATCCTGCTCACGGATTGAATTTTTCTTTCCTAAGAAAATCTTTGAAATTCGCTATGCATGCGTTAATGCGTTTAATATTTAAAAATATTGAGGCAAAAGTATTTAAAATCCACTACTCAACTAACTAAAATCTGTTACACAACAAAAACAATTCATAACGCCGCTATTCCTTGAAAAATTTGGCGAAAATGTTCTGAAGGAACATTAAAATATTTTGAAATACCATGTGAGATTTGAAGGAGAATCTATAACCGTCATTCAAGCACAAAACTTGGCTATTTATAACACAATATCCTAACTGAAAAACCCAATAACCCGACCTAAAAATCAAACTCAAGACTGCATGCTCAGAGGTAGAACTTGCGGTCACTAGACCAACGAGCCAATAACTGAAATGCCTGCTTTAAGTAGATCCAGTATTTCAAGAATGCAGCGCTGGGAGAACCCTCAATTGAGAAGTATTTTTCTCAATTCCTTTCAAGTCTGAACATAAATACTGGGCCACTTTCACCGAGGAATGCAGGTCGCTGAAAAGGCAGGGGATATCTTGAGATTTTCAAACTGAAAACATAAAGACAAACTTCTCTTCGGGTTGTAAATGTCATCTAGTTAAATGTAAGTGTTAGTTAAATAACCAAAGAAGCAATCAGAAATTGCTATTTTACATAGCAATTTCTGATTGCTTCTTTGGTTTAGATTTTAAACAAAAAAATTACACAACATGTAAAGAACACTGGTAAATAGATTTATTTTCAGATACGAAATGTGATGAACGAAATGAAAAATTTATTAGAGAAAATCTTGGACTAGCTAGGACATTGTTTCTTAGGGCGACTTTTACCAACGGTTAAACATGTTTAAAATTTTATTTAAGCACAAAATTCAATAGAAAATTGTGCATAACTAAATTTTTAAACATGTTTAACCGTTGGTAAAAGTCACCCTTAAGGCGGCGCTAGTCGCGAGCTCGAACTCATTGGCAGGCATGGTCAAAAACCATGATATTTCATCGGAAATCGAGCCATATTGCTCATGTGTGCGCGAGCGTCATCCTCCCGTGGAGAAAACAGGGAAAAACTTATTCAGTGAGATGCACAGTCATTCAGAGTCAAAGGCGCGCGTAAAAAAATACGAAAAAGCCTTTGGAAGTTGGGGTTTTATGAAATAACCACTGCACCAATTAATTTCAAATAAAATGTATTAAATTCTTCGATAAATTTGCTGTGTCGATACGGACTTCATTTTGGAAATTTGATGCTTCTTTAGCTTCTAATTTACACCTAAAGTTGTGTTAAAATTAGCAAAAAAACGAATCTTCAGAAGGTCGTAACTTTTGAATAGCTTCATATTTTACAATTCTGCTTCCGTACAGACAAAATTAATAATGAGACAAAACGATACCATGTTTAATTTTGGATGTACCTTTTAAAATAGTGGAGTAAAACCCCAACGAAGTTTCTATGGAAAAAATGTTGACTTGTTTGACCTTAAGGTCTAATCTCTAAGCACGAAGAGCGTAGTTTCGGCCTTAGTTATAGACGTTTTCTACGCCCTGTGACATCGATGCTCGAACTAAGAGTGAATGATATTACGATTTGTCAGATGGATAGAAACGGTTGCGGATACGGATGTAGGTAGTTAAGTGCGAACGTAACTAACGTCAAAATCAAAACGGACGAGCGTTCTACGCTAGTCCGATAAACGGAAGTATGATGAACGCTTGTGCGACAAAATTGTACTACGACACACCATAGTTCGAATCATCATCATCTGCCTAGCCTTTTCCCAACTTTATTGGGGTCGGCTTCCAGTCGAACCAGATGCAGCTGGATATCAGTATTTTACATGGAGCGACTGCCTATCGGACCTCCACAACCCAGCCACTGGGTAATACGATACCCCATGGTAAGACTGGTTGTCAGACTTTCGAGCTTCTGACTGACCATAGTTATACCGAATAAATAAACCATAAACCGAATTCTTTTTTATTTTGTATATCCTTTTAAAAAAGGAACACAGTCATGATATTACGTAATACCGAAACTCTTTTAGCCTAAATAGGACAAGTAGACAAGAGAGCTAGTTTCAGTCTATTTTGGTTGTCATGTAAATGAAACCTAGATGTCCAAAGTTAGTTTTGTCATATTCCGGAGTGTATGTAATTATGTTTGTAGGTTGTTGCTATAATAGTTATTATATTTTGGGACTAGGAAAACTTTAAACTTTTATAATCTGCATTACAGTTACGTAGGAGGGTACTTATTCTATGTCTGTCGCATATTTTAAGCCCCTAAAATTAGATCAATGAAATTTTTAACTGACTCCGAAAAAGGGAGGAGTTTTTAAATTCGTAGAAATCTTTTTCATGCATGTATCTATGCATTGTTTACAATAACACAACAAAGTATTACGCCTGTACCCACAAAAAAAATAGAAAAAGGTGCATCGTTGTGAGATTTCGGAGATTTTAACATGATGCACCTTTTCTATGTGAGAGCTGATGGAGCGAATTTTTTGATATTTTTTATATTTGAAATTATACTTGTTATTACCGCAACTCATATTTTTATAAAGTTACAACATGTCACTGGCCTGCAAATTGCAAAAAACGTAAAAAAAATTGAATTTCGCGGGCTGGTTGGAGCACCAAGTGTATTCGATAAATCATAAATAATGTTGAGTGGCAAACGTAGAAGTACCTACAGCAGTTGCTAAAAATACGAGATAACACCAACCGCTATAATTTATGGCTAATTTTTTAAAGTTTTTTGCACTACATGCACACGTAATATAACCTAAAAAAGGTAGGTAATTTACATAAAAAAGCGCTAAAACAATTATACACGTGTCCTAGAAGGCTAACTTAGGCTAATAAGTAAGGAACTTGACTAACTTAACCTTCAGACCATAATTTGATGACTCTAACACCTACGGTACGGAAAAAAAACAACGGTTATGAGTATGTGAACATTTATTTAGATAAGGTTCCGTATATTGAAGTTGTACGTTCAATATCGACGGAGAAAAGTGATAATAATCTTCAAAGCATTTCATATTTTTCAAAAATGTTCCACAGGATTAATACAACGTGTAACTTTAATAGCGCAAAACCTCTTGTGGGGTAACTCAGCCAAGCCCATGTTACTGAACAATGTTTGTTCTAAGACTTTTTGGAATTGTCAAAAAAAAAAAAACACTGATGGGCCCGATCAATTTCTCATTCATCATCATCATCATCTCAGCCATAGGACGTCCACTGCTGAACATAGGCCTCCCCTTTTGATTTCCACAGATACCGGTTGGAAGCGACCTGCATCCAGCGTCTTCCGGCGACCTTTATAAGGTCGTCTGTCCACCTTGCTGGTGGACGTCCTACGCTGCGCTTGCTAGTCCGTGGTCTCCACTCTAGCACTTTTCGACCCCATCGGCCATCTGCTCTGCGAGCAATATGACCTGCCCATTGCCACTTCAGCTTGCTAATCCGGTGGGCTATATCGGTGACTTTAGTTCGTCTACGGATCTCCTCATTTCGGATTCGATCACGTAGAGAAACACCTAGCATAGCCCTCTCCATAGCTCGCTGAGCGACTTTGAGCTTTGAGATGAGGCCGATAGTGAAAGACCACGTTTCGGTGCCGTAACTCATCACTGGTAACACACATTGGTTGAAGACTTTCGTCTTGAGGCACTGAGGTATGTCGGACGAAAAGACATTGCGTAGTTTCCCGAACGCTGCCCAACCGAGTTGGATTCGGCGGTTGACCTCTTTCTCGAAGTTGGACCTACCTAACTGGACTACTTGTCCTAAGTAGATATATGAGTCAACAACTTCGAGTACCGAGTTTCCAACAGAGACTGGGGTGGGCACAACATTGGCATTTGACATAATTTTCGTCTTGTCCATGTTCATTTTCAAGCCCACCCGTTGTGAAACTCGGTCGAGGCCATCGAGCATCATGCTGAGTTCCTCCATCGACTTTGCCATGACTACGATGTCGTCGGCAAACCGAAGGTGAGTGATGTATTCGCCGTTGATGTTGATGCCAAGTCCTTGCCATTCCAGGAGCTTGAAGGCGTCTTCCATTGCGGCAGTAAACAATTTCGGGGAGATAACGTCCCCTTGTCGTACGCCTCTTCTCAATGGAATCGCCTTCGTGCTCTGCTCCTGTACTCGGACCGACATGGTGGTGTTATTATACAAGCACTTCAACACCTCGATGTACCGATAGTCAATACGGCATCGCTGGAGTGACTCAAGTACCGCCCATGTTTCCACCGAATCGAAGGCTTTCTCATAGTCCACAAACGCTAAGCATAATGGCAAGTTATACTCTTCTGTATAACTTGCCGCAGCGTATGGATGTGGTCTATGGTACTATAGCCTCTTCGGAAACCGGCTTGTTCGGGAGGCTGGAAGTCATCAAGTCTGTGTTCGAGACGGTTCGTGATAACCCTTGAAAACAGCTTATAAACATGGCTTAGAAGCGTGATGGGTCTGTAGTTCTTCAATAGGCTGTTATCACCCTTTTTGAAGAACAGCACCACCTCACCTCTACTCCATGCTCCAGGCGTTTTGCCCCCGAAGAGGACGGCATTAAAGAGCTTCTGGAGGACTTTAAGTACCGGTGTTCCACCCGCTCTCAGAAGCTCTGAAGTGATTCCGTCCTCGCCTCCGGCGCCTTGTTGTTCTTAAGCTGCTTCAGGGCCATCCTAATCTCGTACAGACTGATGTCCGGGATATCTTCGGTATAATGTCGGGACAGCTTGGCTCTTGGATCTCCTACCAAGCTGTCAACGGGCTTTGCGACCGAAGTGTATAACTGTCCATAGAACCTCTCGATCTCGCCTAAAACCTCTGCTTTGGTCGACGCTATGCTGCCATCCTCCCGTTTCAGCTTTGTCATCTGGCTTTGCCCAATAGACTTGTCCTTTGCGAACACTTTAGAGCCTTGGTTTCGCTGTATGGTCTCTTTAACACGATTCGTATTAAAGAGACGCAGATCGTGTCGCAAGGACTTAGATATACGTCTATTGAGCTGCCTATATGACTTCGCGTCATCGGATGACTGCAACTGTAGCAAACGTCGTTCAGCCATGAGGTTTAAGGTTTGCTCGGTCAATTTCTGAGGTCTATCTTTACGGCAGGGTCTAAAAAACTTAGAACCTACCGTGCGGACAGTTTCCACTAGCCCGTCGTTGATCTCGTCCACTGACACTAAGTTCTCAAGGCAAGCAAAGCGATTAGAGAGCTCGAGTTGAAAGCTTTCGGGGTTTTGAATATGGGGCCGAGTAGGTCTGAGCGTAGACTTCATCAGGCTGGACCTTTCAAGTTTAACATTGATATTCAGCGAGCCTCTTACGATTCGGTGATCGCTACCGGTTTTTACCCTGTTGATCACAGAGACATCACTGAATATCCGTTTCTTGTCGGTCATGAAGAAGTCTATCTCGTTTCTCGTGAAACCATCGGGACTCAGCCAGGTCCATTTCCTGTGAGGCGGCTTCTGGAAGAATTTCTCATTATGTACGAACAAATAACATTGTGTAACACGGGCTGAGTATATAAATAACCCCACGAGAGGTTTTGCGCTATTAACGTTACAAGTTGTAATAAGCTATTCGGTAGTGAAGGTACGAATGATTTTTATTATCATTAATAGTGTTGGATGTTTGAATTTGAAAAAAACCGTTCATACATGAAATGACACAAGGAGCCTTATAAAGAGACGTAATAATAAATCAAAGAATTTCCCTCCCATCTTTTCTTAAAGTTAGGCTTTTCCTGAAAATCAGAAAAACACTAAAATTAAACCACTGTTATATCACTAGGTTTTAGAAGTAAAAAGCTGTGACATATTACTTACATACGAAGGGATACCCGAAAGCTTAGCGCCTTCGTACACTAGGCGACGCAGTGCCTATGTGCGAACTTCTATTGCCCGGATTGACGGCGCGTCGTGCTCCACGCGCGCCTCCAAGATGACGCCCCCCCCCCCCCCTCTAGAGGGCCAAAGCCTGCCGGGGTCGCGGAACTTACCAAATTGCCGTGACTCCAGAACATAAAGGACTATTTAAGCACACCGTGTTTAGTCAGTACAAGTCTGCCAGTCCCTTCCGCCCTGCTGGGGTTGGGAGGACTTATTCGATGATTTTAGCACGCTAAAAAAAAAAATGTACAAACTTCTATGGATATAATGCAATACAATTGCGATAGTCAGATGATGATGATGATGATGATGTTAGGTATTTGAGACTTGCGTCTCAGTGTACGAAGGGGTTTAGTTGTCATGCCACGGAACCCCAAAAAAAAACTATAAAAATTATAAAATCGTGTCTTTAGATTAAAATGCTGTTTAAATCGCAGCAACAATGTAAGAATGATATAAATCATAGACCAAGATAATTAAGGGGCCACAATGACTAATGAAGCCAACAAAAAATTGCTCAATAGTATTTATGATACGACAAAAACTTTGTGATTTTGTATAGAGTAAATGGTGTTTGAGAATGACCAGTGTCTTTAACCGACTTCCAAAAAGAAAAGGTTCTCAATTCAGATGTTTATATGATTATGTCGCCGGAAGATATTAAGATCCGCAAAATTATACTAGGAAATTTATAAACTAACCTAACCTAACCTACCGTACATTTATAAACTGACGAGTTAGATATAAACATACGGTTGTTACAATTTTACGCTGACATATATATTTTTTTTAATGTTTGTTCGTGCATAATTCCGTCGTTTACCAACCGATTTGAAAAAATCTTTTTTTGTTGGAAAGCCCATACATACTCCCCGAATGGTCCCATTAATATTTTAAACAGGATTCCGTGACCCAGAAACGCAAAGAGCAGCCGAAGGAGCAGATTGAACTATCAGTCAGTAAGAGTCTGCCCGTTTCTTTCACTCCACCCAATGCAGAAGGACTCATTTGATGATTTTACCTCTAAAAAAAAAAGAGACTTTAGGCCTTCAGACTTCAGGTCAAAAAGCTTCATTTATTATGACAGCCAGAATCAATAGCTTAACGATTTTTGAAACTCAAAGGGAACTGTACTTTGGTCGTTTAGACCTCGCTCTGGTAGGGCCCGCGGGTTCAAACGACCAAATGCGTTTTTGAATTGGTCGTTTGGACAACCTTTCAAAATTTGAAAATTGCACTAACTACTTAATAAACATCTTAATCTTTGCCAAGTCTTACTTATAAAAACTTAAATATTAAGTTCAGCCGATGTGCTTTAAAAGATGACTGTGCAGTTTCTAAACGTGGTTATAGTTATATATGTACCTACCTATTTTCGGATTAGCCAATTTTATTGAGTACGCACTCCTAGCTAATATTATAAGTGGAAAATATGTGTTTGATTCACCAAAAAATTTAAATCCATTCAATTTTTTGGCGTTAGAAAAGTCAATTTATGATGGCTTGATGATGTGTTTTTTTTTTATCGTGGTAATATCATCAAATGAGTCCTCCCACCCAGGGACCCAGGACGATTTATTTCCGGCCACCGTACGCGCGGGCATACTGACAGCGAGTAATGGGCGACTCGCTGTCCGATCATGGACAATGCCCGGGTTGACGGCGTCGTGTTCCACGCCTAAAAAAACTTTAAATCCAATTATGTTATTTCTAATTGGCATCTATTAAAACATAGTACTACTAAATACCGTATTTTTTAATATGTTCCAAGTCTATTTTATCTATTAGAGACGTGTATGAATTAATTTTAATATCTTTATCTCAATATGGGATACATATTGAGTATCTATATCAAGTGGTTATCTTTTCACGTTAAATTATAAGTGTCAACGGGAATGGGTCGGTTAGATAGTGTTGTAAGTACTTGCTATGAGTTCTACTAATGCGAAAGTTTGTTAGGATGTATGTATGTGTATGTAGGTATGTTTGTCAATCTTTCACGCAAAAACCACTGAACAGATTTGGCTAAAATTTGGTACATAGATAGTTTATAACCTGGATTAACACATATGATAGTTTTTATCCCGATTTTATGTTCCCGTGGGATAATTTTCGAGTTGTAGCGGGTGAAGCCGCTAAGAACAGATAGTAATGCAATAAAATATACGCTGTGTGTGCGATGACATATGACATAGTCTCCAATTAGCCACTTTCTTGGGGACCTTAAAATCTGCCAATTCTTCCGAACTAGATATTTTGAAAAAGATTAACGACAAGATTTTCATTAAAAATTATTAAAATAATAATATTACACAACGCCATCTAGTCCCAAGCTAAGCAGAGCTTGTGTTATGGGTACTAGACAACTGATGAACATATTTATATATTTCTAAATACATACATATTATAGATAAATTACACCCAGACACAGAAAAAAAGTGATCGTACTCATCACACAAACATTTGTCCGCAAGTTCCGCAAACAAACATTTGTGTTTGTGGGAATCGAACCCACGACCTGCGGCATAGCAGTCAGCATCACTAACCACTAGACCAACAGGCCAGTCTAAAAAAGAAGGTTATGGTGCATATTAAACCCGACACGTACCTAGGGGGAGGTCTATGTTCAGCAGTGGACGTCTTCCGGCTGATGATGATGACAATGTACCTACATCAGTCCGCGTGTGCGCCCATTGATTCACATCTCGATCACATTGTGCACTCCGATTGAGTTGATAGTCCCCATCACCGATTTGGCACAAAGCATCTACACATCTAAATCAATAAAGATCGCAAAGTGTTTTTGTTTATTTAATTATCAATATTTTTGGAACGCGCGATAAGGAACTTTCCTTATCGCGCGTTGTGAAAGGGGGCTAGAGCTCAAAGAGTGGAGTGGAGTGGAGCGGAGCGGTGCGGTGCGGAGCGGAGCGGAGTAGAGTGGAGTGGAGTGGAGTCGCGACGATTATTTTTGTTGAGTGTATACAGGAACTTCGTTCCATCCGGGTGTCCCTTGACACTACTCAAGTTTTTTTTGCTAATACAATGTCTCTTTGATATTATTCTGTCAGCAAAAAAACGATGATAAGTAATTCAGGCAGTCACTGACTCCTCTGGTCTTTGGTTGAGCAAAATACGCAGATTCATACTCACTAACAACCACCATGCAACGCAAACGCAAAGGGCAAATGAAGGAATCATTTGCCCTTTGCGTTCCAGGTTCACGGTAACATATTAAGACTTTCCCGGAAAAACGTCAAGTTTTCATCTAATTTTAGTCTTAATTAAATCATACATCCAAAATTTATTACCATGTGCAAACCTACATTGCTTATTTATTCTCAAAGAAAAAATATCTACAAGAACTAAACAGACTAATCCGCTTTTAAAATAATCCTTTTATTTAGTCAGCGGACTAAAATGATTTATTGCCGTAAAAACTAAGCCTTTTGTTGTCCTAAAATATTTATGACTTAATATCATTCACACGTTTCGGCATAATTCTGGTAAAAAAAACTAGTTTTGTTTAGGAGATGACATTTTGTAATGTAGTTTAGATTTTAAGGGATTTTAAGACTCGTTAAACTGTTTTTTGGGGTACTACAAAAATCGAACTAAAGTTTTTAGTATCGTACCTCAAAAAATTTTAAACGTCTGTTAAACACTTGTCTAAAAAAATGTCAGATTATGACGTTGAAATAAGGTCCGTTTTGCAGTCACACGTTTTTTAGGCAAGTGTTCAACAGATGTTTTTGTAGTAAGGCTGTTAAAGTACTGCATTTACTGACTTATCACAACTAATACATTTTGCAGGCATTTAGAGAACTTCGGGAGCCAGTTGAGCAGTATCATAATAATTAAGAGGAACCAGCACGGTCGTTTTTCCATACAAACGTAGTCCCCTGTTTTCTTCCTGGATAATGCCAGTAGAGCAATATTTTTTTTACAAAAAATCTGGCATGTCTCTATGTTTTCCTTTTTTTTCATAAATTAATTATTAAAAGAGATATGAACATTCAAAATCCTAAAAAAATAGCCAGATTTTCCGCTGTGTTCAAATATCCAGAAAACAAATTTGACGGGATTATATAAAAAAAGGAAAACATAGGAACACGGTCAATGCCTTTCTTTATTTTTTAAAGAAAAAAGTAGTGAAATCGGTTAAGTTTTGGAGGAATAATCAGGGGACTTCGAATCGTTGATTTTGTGCCATTTAATAAGGTATTTTCGGTCCAAGCTGCTGTTGTCTCTATCGCGCTCTGTAACTCTGTTGTGGGCACTGCGCGACAGCAATAGATTTTACAAATACCTATTTTTTAATTCTCCAGACCTTGCTGTTTCCTCTTAATTGCTTGATTCAGAAGGCCGTACTCCTGGACACGGTGCGTATGTTAGGAGGTTCCTCTCTCAAGAACCCTGACCACCGGCACCGGTAGCCCCCAGACCCTGTTCTTGATGCTGCTGGACGGCTACTTTTTATATTTTTAAATGTTTTTTTTTTTGTTTCTCTTTTGTTGTATAAATATTGTAAAATATAACGAATAAGTAAAAAATGAATAAGTAATGGAAATAAATTGCGATAAAATTCACATTTGGATACTGAAATATCTTTTCTATAAATCAATGATAATCGCGACCGAATTCGTAGTTGGTTAGTGTGTTCAGTTTTTAAATCTAATTAACTGACAGACGGTCGTTGAACTTGCAAACAAACATAAAAAATTCAAGTACCGACCCACACAATCAACCCTTTTTAATTAAATTAAGCTTTACGCAGTGGAATATATTAAAAATCTCCCCAAATCTCAAATCTCCTTATCAGCAACATAAGTACTGATAACAATTCCAATAATAAGTGGTAGACTTATCATCGATTCCCACGGCTTCACCAAACGTGATAGGATTGTCAACAAACGATAAGATTTGGGTCAACTCTAATATGACGGCGGCTTTAAAGTTCTTCCAAAGATACATTACCTCTGCCCTAGCATTGTTGTCAAGCTACAATGATCTTTATGCTTGTAGACATAAAGTTGTTGTTTAAATGCTATTCTTTTTCTTAGCATGTCCATGGCAATCTGAGACCAGCTAAGTGTTTGGCACCTCCATTTTGTTTTATTAAGAGCTTAGAAATTTCCCCTTTGTCGTGGATACGTTTACAAACAGCAGACGTGAAACAACTACTTATAGGCCATAAAAAATTTGGTCCGTGAGGGAATCGAAACCGAGATACGCAGCTCTGCAGTTGTTTTCTCGGCAAGTATGCCAATCGTGACATCAAAAATGTTAGTCAGCTTCTGTAGTGAACATTCCACTGGACTCGTAGGACACGGTATTCAGTACCCCATCGTTTGTGGATGTTAACAAACCGTACAGTAAAAATAATAGTGGTCTTTATTTTCATCACGCTAAGTTTGATTTTTGGCTGCAGCTGTTAAAGGTAAAACATCTGTGAATGGTGTTTAAATGTAGTGTTTATCTTACAATTGGCCCGTTTATTCTGATGACAGAAGAGTTAGGAGATGATTGATTTTAATATTATCTGTAGGACTCAATCAACAAACACATCTTGGTTTGTTGTTGAAATGTTGACACCAAATGTGCATTGTGATCAACATTTTGTTATTGTCATCTCTTTTACAAGATATCTAGTTGGAAATCTCTGTTTTTTTTTTAAACTTGGAAATCGGTCACTCTGATAAAAATTAAACCGACTTCAAAGAGGAAGAGGTTTTCAACTCGGCCAGTATATAGAGTATATGATAGAGTTTATCTTTTTTCTTGTTTGATACAGTATGCTTGCCAATTTAAAAAAGTCCTTCACGGAACTGTCAATTCAATAGCCCTTTACGTTACGGGGCTAGTTACCTGTTAAGACAGTCCCACAACCCCGGCAGTCTCTGGCCCTTTAAGGAGGGCCCCGTCAAATTGTTGTGGACCTGCGACAGGCGGAAGGTGTGGACCCCGTGGCTCCTCTTCAGCCACTCCAAAAAAAGGGTCGTAGTGCCGTGACTGTGGCGTGCCCGGCATTCTAAACCGTGTGCCGCAAGGATTGACGGCGAAGTCTCCTGAAACTTGTTCAAAGTCACTGGCGTTTATTGTCGCCTTCCATAAGGCGTTAGGGTGCTCCCACATCTATCGACTCGGAATCGGCTTTTTCCGTCGCCCTTTCTCTTTCTGTCGCTTAGAATTGAAATTTGCTAGACCGAGACAATGCGATAGCACGCGGCCGCCTCGAGGATTCCGCCGCGTGCTATCGCATTATGCTTTCTATCTCGGTCTAGCAAATGGCAGTTCTAAGCGACAGAAAGAGAAAGGGCGACGGAAAAAGCCGATTCCGCGGGGAGCACCCTTAGTCGGGCTCTTCATAAAGGGGTCATTGACCGCAACAACTATTAGTACAATGACTGCAGAGACGTCCTACATATCGACAATCTCTTGTGCTAAATCAAGATACTTGATTTTTTATCATTTTCTTTCAAGAGGATCTTCATGACATCAACAATGCATGCGCATGCGGCGGCTGTCAGCGATCTATCACCACAATATCACGGTTATTTGCTGCAGTCCTGTCAATGATGATAGATTGATGCCAATGCAATGTGGCATGATCATTCTCAAGTACTGCGTAAATTATTACTGTTTTTTAGGGTTCCGTAGTCAACAAGGAACCCTTATAGTTTCGCCATGTCCGTCCGTCCGTCCGTCCGTCCGTCCGTCCGTCCGTCCGTCCGTCCGTCCGTCCGTCCGTCTGTCCGCAGTTTAGCTCAGAGACGCACAGTACTAGAGAGCTGTAATTTGGTGTGAATATACGGATTTGTTGTGCCGAAAAAGTGGTAAAATAAAATCTCGTAAAATATTTTGAAGTGAAAACTTCTTTAGCGGCGTTGTACACTTTTTCTGTAATGGGTAAAAAATTTAAAACTCGCGTCAGGGTCACGTGACCAAAACTCGCGTCAGGGTCACGTGACCCTGATCGAAAATGAGTAAGACGTCATTCAAATTAAAAATAAAACATAGTAACAAAAAAGTTTTCACTTCTACCGGCACTCCTGGAGTGCAACCTTTTTTTTTTTTTTAGGGTACCTCCTGTACTTACACGTGAAGTGAGGATTTTTTTTTTCTCGCGTACCCCTTCGTGTGGGGTATCATTAAATAGGCCTTTAAAAAATAATGATACCTTCAATTTACACTTTTTTGATAAAAAAATTCGTTTGTGAAATATTAAACTTTAAAGTGCTAAATTTTGCTCGATTCGAGTGTCCCCCCCCTCTACCAGCTAAACGGTTATGTTTGGGGGTGTGAAAAAATTCACAATAGTAGTATATATAACGAAGTTTAAAAGAAAATTATCATGACTAAGTAGGCTTTACAACTTTACGAGTAATAGTCGACCAACTTATAAAATGTACTTGATTAAATTTTTTCTTAAACAAAATGTATCGGAGAAACAATAAATCAACTGCAAATGTAAGTTTGTCAACTTTATTTTTACAGCTTTAATAGGTATGTTTTTATGGTATGTTTTTTTGGGGATAGGTAGGTTTTTATCGTCAACTATTTAACTAACTTCAAAAAAGGAGGAGGTTCTAAATTCGTCGTAATCTTTTTTCTTATGTATTTTCCCTGATTTCTCAAAGACTCCTGGACCGATTTTTTTTAATGTATTTTTCCCGATTTCGCAAAGACTCCTGGACCGATTTTGAAAATTCTTCTTTTTAAAATTAAATTCAGCGAATCAGTTTAGTTAGTTCGCAGAAGTATTTTGATGGGCAACTACGGAACCCTACACTGTGCGTGGCCCGACACGCACTTGGCCGGTTTTTTATTCATATTTAAAGTAAATCATCACCTGACTGCCTTTTCCTAATTAAATTGGGGTCGGCTTTCAGTCGAACCAGATACAGCTGAATATCAGTATTTTACATGGAGCGTCTGCCTATCGGACCTCCACAACCTAGTAACTGGGTAATACGATACTTACGTGCCTTCCGAGGCTCGGAGGAAAGTCGCTTTAACAGACAGTCACCCATCCGTAGACCAATCTGGGCAAGCGCGGCTTAACCCGAAAGATCGGCCTGTGCGGCTGTTATACTTATTTAGCCACGAGATCCTGTCATATAAAATATATCATAGGTAAAGTAAATGTTATAATTTAAACTTTAAGGAGCACTAAAGTCAGATATAATCAATCCATTGTTTAATTTGAATGCAAGATAATAAAGTACAAGGTAAATGAATGAATTCATGGAATTCGTTATGGAAACCAAATTCTTGACTAACTAATAAGATAACAAGTTTTATGTTTAAGCCTTTATCTGGAACGCAAAGGGTAACTGAAAGAACAGTATCGGCTTTATTACAAAACGTGGTTTAACTTAGACCAAGCTTTAAATCAAAAATCAATTTTTGAATTTCGAACTTTATTCCAACTGCTATACAATTCTAAAATGCACATTGACAACTCGGGATCTAAACTCGTTTTTGTATTAATAACTTTACGACAGTAGAAATAAAGTTCTAAATTCAAAAATTCATTTTTGATTTAAAGTTTGGTCTAAGTTAAACCACGTTTTTTAATAAAGCCGTGTGGGTTTTAGGTCAGTACGAGTCTGATAGTCGCTCCACCCAGAGTGGGGGAAACACTCCTCTAGATTCCGTATCCAAAGTAATCTATGCGCGCCAATCGTTAGTGGATTGCCTCGGTGACAACAAGACAATAAAGGCGTGGTGACGATAACAACTTCTGGAAACCCTGCTGCAGACTTCTTAACTTGAGCACTGGCAAGCGCAGAATAGGACCTCCATGCACAAGGTGGACAGACGATCTTATGAAAACCACAGGATCGCACTGGTTGCAAGCCGCTTCCACTAGGTCTTATTTTATTTTATAATCTTTATTCAATAATGAACGTTTAAAGGTCAAGATGTGACGAAGGTGATAAATTATTTGATAGAAGAGGTTCTTTGTAGACAACATGAAGAGCTTAGGTATTGGCAAAAGCACTAACGTGTGGCGAGCATAGTTTGCTTGTATGCGGAATCTAGAATGGGTTATCTATGGGGAGGACTTATTTTGATGACTGTCTCAATTCATAAAAGGTTAGTCTGATATGTAAAAATTGTTTATAATTAGGAGTACAAAGATCCCTCAAAAGACTTCAGTAAAGGAAAAATAAGATTGTATTTAATATCCGAAGATTTAATTACAAATGTCTCTTACTCACATTATTAACATAATTATTTTATATGATGCTGTGCTTGTAAAGTAATTAATGTTTCCTTCATTCTTCGTAGTGGAATACAGTAATGTATTTTATTTATATAGCAAAAGCTCAAGATGACCCTATTCTGGTTAGCGAGAAAATTGCGACCAAGACTTGCCATAGCGTGAAAGATAACATTATTTTTACAGGCCCACAGTTACAGTGTGAGAATGTTTGAAATATGATGTGCGGTGTGTTGATTCAGAATGCAAGCTCCTTCATAGACAAGGACTTTCATGGATTTGTATTGCGATAGTCGCCTGGATAGCAAAGTCGTAAGGTAGCGGAGCCTTGCGTCGCCCACCTTATGTACGAAGGGGCTAAGTGCATAAAAAAAATGGCCTCTATCTTGCACTTCTTTTGTTTTATCATAATTATGTTAATTTAACTGTAGTGCTATTCAGTAACGTTATGAGCTCGCCTCAAAGTGAGTGCACTATCGAACACATTTTCCATAATCTAACCATGCTTTATTCTCAACGACACGACACCACGTCAGAATTTCAGACGTAATGTTTTACACGATTTACTTTAAAATCGATTTCTGCTGTGTAGTCACTAGTGTGAAGTGAGCTAGTGAACGTTATTGAATAGCACTTACTGGTAGTACAAATACGACAGTTGTGAGTTCTACGTATCCAACCTTCCTAGTAAATGATAATAAGTTCTTTGGCCATAAAATCCCTTATTTAATCTCCACACCTAACTTCTCACATAATCGGATAAGATACACTATCTTATCAAAAATCTCAACATTGCAAAACATACAGTAAATAAAACTGCAATTTTACCCGCGACCCCGTTCCGAACTACGCCTATACTATGTTTTGATATCGCCACACTATTATCTTCGTTACAGAGGGTGAGCAGAACAACCTGCCAACAAAGGGTCGCTCACAAAGACGTTGCAAATAATTGCTGGTGACAATTTCATGTGGCTTTTGAACTGTAAGTAGTTATTAAGTTTGATTTATAGCTAACTATGAGTCATACACCCTTGGCCACGTCCTATGAGTTCTAGCGACACGCGGTCTTGCGACTACTACGTAGATAAGTCACGTTCTAAACACAAAATAATAGGTAGTAGAACAGAAGCTACGACACCACAAATAGATAATGATGCTATAACACCTCTTTTTCTTTAATTGTAGATTGTTATTTTTTATTGTATAGATTTATAGAGTATACGTTCCTTTTTTTTTCTGTCTGTTACAAACAAATCAAAACGTTCTTCAGCAGGCGTAGCATGGCGCCGTAGAAAGGGGTTTTGTCGACGCAAGAATAGACAAAATGACAGGACGTAGAAATAATTTTAGCGTTTTAAGCATGTTAATGTAAAAATATGGAAAATAAACGTTTATTTCTTCAATAGTGTAAGAATGGTGTCATATTTGTGCAAAAAAACAGTCGTTTTGTGTAGAAATAACGATGAAAATAACCTTGTCTTTTCTTGGTAGAATAGAGATAGAATCGCCATGCTACGCGTGTAGAGCAAGCCACGAGAAACAGCGTGAGCGATTTGGCGCGGGAATTAATCTTATAACTACTTCGTAGCGAAATCCAATTACCGATCGCGATTTGTGACATTGCCATCGTCGCCACTAACAGGTCGAGGTATGGCATGAAATCGCACGCGCGTCCCTTTTGTCTTATAAGTCGGGTCGCCCGAAATCATGAACAAAGGCTTACGGCGGCGGCGTGTGATAAAAATGACCTTCGCGACCAACTATACTTAAATGTACATTTAATTGCTAAGCAGTAAGACCCGCTATTACATTACTTACCAACAAGCAAAGCATGTAAAGCCTTATTTCTGGCCTAACTATTCGCAGGATGCGAGTAATAAGCACAAAAGGGCAATGCAATGTTGCAACGTTATTTAGAAGTTGCCGCAGGATGTAGCGCTTTACAAAGTGGCTAGACGGGAGGCGACTCCCGTATGTCACCAGTGTGGTTGCAGCGAGGACACGGCCCTTCACACTCTTCAGTACTGTCCTGCTTGGGTAGTGCAGCGTCGTGTTCTCGCAGCAGCAATCGGGGCAGACCTCTCTTTGCCAGCCGTGGTAAAGGCCATGGTGGACAGCAAGGAGGCGTGGGAAGCTGTAACATCCTTCTGCGAGGACGTGATCTCGCAGAAGGAGGCGGCGGAGCGCGTCAGAGAGGAGGACACCTTAGCTGACGCGATTCGCCGCAAGAGGATGGGACGGCGGAGGAGGCGCCACGGTGACCTGATGCCACCCTAAGAGGAGCCAGCGGGCGATAGATTGGGGTGACTATCGTCGCCGCATAGCACGGCCCTCATGAGTGTTGGCGATGTTCAGGCCTGGACATCACCAAAAGAGTCGGTGCCCGAAAGCGGGCTGCGTTGGATGAGTCGTGAAAGTCATGCGTAGCAGTTCTCACGGCTCATCCATGAAGGCGAGTGTAGGCTCACGGCGGTGTTTTTTAGTGGGTGCAAGCCCCACATAACCCAGCTGTCCCCCCAGACGGTTCGGGTATGCGCTAGGCATTTTTCACCGCTTACAAAAAAAAAAAAAAAAAAAAAAAGGATGTAGCGCTTTTTTTTAACGTGGTAAAATCATCAAATGAGTCGTCCCATCCTGGGCAGGGCGGGAGGGACAGTCAGACTCGTACTGACTAAAATCCACGGTGACCTTCAACAGCCCTTTATGTTCCGGGGTCACGGTGATGGAATAACACCCGCGACCAGGCAGGCTTTGGCCCTCTAAGACCTCGTCCCCGGGGGCCCCGTCATTATGCTGACGCTCTTTGAGGTGCGCGTGGGACACAACGCGCCGTCGACCCGGGCATGGTCCATAGTCGGGCAGCGAGTTGCCCTTTACTCGCTGCTCGAGGATGTTGCGCTGGAGTGAAAAGGTGTAAGCTTTGTTGAACATAGGGCACTTAATATCGTGTTCTGCATGTCCTGGCGATAGTTTCTTATAGAAACTGATAAAGGAAGGGGAAGCCCCAAACTCGGTGCTCATTTCTGGACCAACTCAGTTGAAACCGTTCACAACACACGAGAAAAGAACAAATTGCTTTTAAAAATATCTTCAAGAAAATATCATTTAAATATCGTAAAATTCTCGTTTCTCACAAACTCCTACGCATTATTATATGCAATTATGCATCTCCATTCATATTCACAATCCGAAGTCTCATTGCAAGACAGAAGTGTTACCAAACGGTTTTAATTGAACAAGAATTATTATGAGACATGTTACTCGAATCTTAAGAGGAAACAGCAAGGGCTGGAGAATTGAAAAATAGGTATTTGTAAAATCCATTGCTGTCGCACAGTGCCCAAAACAGAGTTACAGAGCGCGAAGGAGACAACTGCAGCTTGGACCGAAAATATCTTATAAATGGCACAAAATCAACGATTCGTAGTCCCCTGATTACTCCTCCAAAACTTAACCGATTTCACTACTTTTTCCTTTAAAAAATAAAGAAAGGCATTGGCCGTGTTCCTATGTTTTCCTTTTTTATATAATCTCGTCAAATTTGTTTTCTGGATATTTGAACACAGCGGAAAATCTGGCCATTTTTTTAGGATTTTGAATGTTCATATCTCTTTTCATAATTAATTTTTTAGGAAAAAGGAAAACATAGAGACATGCCAATAGTGGTCATAGATTTTTTGTAAAAAAATTATTGCTCTACTGGCATTATCCAGGGAGAAAACAGGGGACTACGTTTGTATGGAAAAACGACCGTGCCTGTTTCCTCTTAAGCATTTTTTTAAATAAAAATATGGTTATGACTATGCGGATAACGACGATACATACCGTGGACATACGCCGCGAGATTAAACTAGTATTTCACATCATCACCAGGTTACACGTACTTAACCCATATCCCCCTCTCCATGATTAATCATTCATCACTTTGACCTAATTCATCCCATAAACGTCCTCCCCCCTCCCCCCTTTCCCACTGACCACGGTACACCATTGTATAATCAATGGAATTCGTTAAGATTCATTAGTTAAAGCTTTCATAACCTTTTACAGCTTAGGAGTGGGTCATACACTCCTAATAGGGAATGTGCATTAATCACCACGCTGGCCCATTGTGAGCCCTGGCTGACTGTTGGGGAGTTTACAAGTATGGCGCGATTCGACCAATTCCAACCACAAGTGAAAATCACCCTTGCTGCTTAAAATAATGATGCAATTCGATTGACTTGACGTAGTCGTCGTGGCGATCGTGTTGTGTTTTTCATTTACCTATAAAACGTGTTTTATGTCATTATGTTGTAGTGGTAAGGTTCATTTTCGCTTGTAGTTGGAATCGGTCGAATAGCAATCGCGTCGCGCCATGGGGAAAGCTAAAGTCCCTTACTGATCATAAGCCCACCCCCCTTCTTTCGGTTGCCCATTGCATTCCATGGTCACTTGACAATGTAGTGTAAGAAAGTTCCTTTTTTTTACCTGACAAAATCATCCAATGAATCTAACCCATATTGACAGTCCCTCGCGTCCCGCTCTGGGTGGGAGGACTCATTTCAGGATAATAGGCAAATTTTGTAAGATTAACTGACTATTCTTATTATTCAAAACAATTCTTTCCGGAATCATTATTCTACGAATCAACACAATTGTTGACCTAATTCCTTAATTTTCTCATAAATATCCAGCTAAAGA
This sequence comes from Agrotis segetum, assembly GCA_036375495.1. NCBI lineage: Eukaryota > Metazoa > Arthropoda > Insecta > Lepidoptera > Noctuidae > Agrotis > Agrotis segetum. Next base: position 2,898,275 of record JAQSVV010000277.1, read on the forward strand.
CCACACGACAACAAACCAACTAATTTAATTCAATTAATTAACTCCAACATCTTACTAAACCACAGCGATTCATAAATACATCAGTTTCCAGCAAAAACACAAAACAAAACATAAGTATAAAGTACCGCTATTTTGAACTCAAGTTTAACACTGAACGAATGAATTAAGCTACTTAAAAGTGGTTTATTCAAGTATCATTTAGACTTTAATAGTGTTGCCAGGTGTAATAATTTGCGCTAGTCGTTCGGAATTTGAAAGGTCTGACACATCCTGATTTGGGGGTCTAAAAAAGTCAATTGGTTGTGATTAAGCACAAGTAGAATTTTTGGATCAGACGTCTAAAGTCCCGATTTTTCCCTTATCATAATTTTGATAAAAATAGTTTTGCTTCCATAGTCTCTTAACAATCTTGAACAATGAATCATCAGAAGAAAAAAAAAGGAGATGGCAGGACGAACTCAATAGGTTTCGCATGAACTGGAAGGAGGACCCCCAGGTTCATGAGAACTAGAAGGAGTGGAGGGAGGATTTTGCCCAAGAGGGACAGAGCGATCTAAAACAAAAAGGTATTTTTCCGCGAATATTTTACCCATCCGTGACATTTGTCATTTAGATCTGGCAACACTAGTTTCAAGAGTAACAATGGCTGTCCCTACCAATGCCTTTCGGTGGAATGTTCGAGATCAAAGCACAGTTAAATAAAATGTTGGTGCTTTGGCGCAAACTAACGAGGCATTTAGAATGCAATTTATGTCAAATAAACTAACACGTGTTGGGACAATAAATAGATCTTTGTCTGTTTGGGTAGGGGTTTAAGTGATGAGTGATAGCGAGAGTAGAAAATGTACGTATTTGTGCAATGATACACATATATAAACTATAGATTTATACGTTGTCCGCACTCTAAAATGACAACATAAAATGAAGCCAATTGGCCAGATCGCGCTTAGTTATGCACCAACCTTCGCGCGACGCTACGTATATTTGTCTCCCTTTAGCAACAGGTATCCCGCCGTACGGTGTCATATTTTCCTTCTCTTTCTTCACGCGTAAAAGAAGTTCTAGTATTTTCGCCGTTTTTAAGCGCCACGATGTTCGTTCATGACGTGTCTATATATATAATACGTCATTGTATTTGTGTACCAACTTCTACAAAGAGTCACATAAAATATGAAACGTGAAATTTTCAACTGATCGTGGATGGCTTTATCCGAAACTATGAGGAATATCGAAAATCGTTGAAAGGAAATGGAGCCGATGTTGACGAAAACTAAAACTGCATCATTGGATTTTAGAAAAATCTTTATTCCTGGCCAGAAATCGAACCAGCAGATTTTGAAAAAAAAAACATTTCCTGTGTTAATGATGTACATCATTCGATAGTGTTGCTAATAAGGATCTGGGAACAACTGGTGGCCTACCATGAACTCTTAACGTGATCCAATTTAGGCTGTGGGAAAGAGATGGCGCTACACGACTTGTATAGCTCTGTCTCTTTCCCGCAGCCTAAACTGGATCGCGTTAAGAGCTCGTGGTAAGGCCTCTGGGGAGTATACAGCAAACTTCAATCCAAAGTTATTTTACACTTTTTTTTGGGTTTTTACATTATAAATAGGTAGTACGGTAGGTAGGTACCTACACTTTTATTTCAATTTCAATCAGTTACAAAATAATAAGAGACCTATTGTACTCCCTAGCTAACAACCAACCAACAACTAAGACTTCTTATTCATCGAATCAAAAGAATCAAGGTTAAACTTCATATTTTGAGTAACCGTAATCTGTAACGTCTAGACAGATTTGTAGACTAAAGTGGGGAAAACAGAGATGGCCTTGTTATGACTATGTTAAAGTTAGATGAGACACGTTTATGTCATTATGTTGTTAGTAAGTATGACATAGGTTGCTTAATTATGACGAAGAGAGAAAGGGATGGAGATTTTCTAATTTTATGTAAGCTTGAAAATACTTAATCAAAAAACTTGAGAGGTGTCAAGGGACACCCGGATGGAACGAAGTTAACAAAAATAATCGTCGCAACAATTCAATTCAACAATTCAATGCGAAATAGAAAGACGAAACGAAAATATCTGGCTTGCTTTCTATTAGAGAGAAAGAGAGACAGAGAACCATGTGCACGGCGCAATACGACAAGAGTCACGAGGAACGGGGGTTGAGTGAGGGGTACGGGGCTCGGGGTGCAGGCGCAAGGTGCGGGGCGAGGCAAAAAAGTGTCGTGACAACTTTGCGTAAGAATTTTTTCCGTCTAGCCCCCTTTAAGGAACATCGTTCCAAAAATCTATACTTGTTAAGGAACTTCGTTATGGAACTTCGTTCCAAAAATCTATACTAGTTTTGCTGTATCAACGTTGCGATGGTCACAAGACTGACTGTTAATAGAACTGTGGCTACAAGATGAGCAGTTTTTAAATGTCAGATATGACTGTCCTCGTTTAGACCGTTTATTCCCATCTACCCCCTTTGAGCTTGTACCACGTGTGCCACTGCGGTGGTAGTTGGCTATACCACATAGATTTCTTGCAGAAATGGTGAACAGAATACATTCCACAGGAACACAAAACTAATTTTGGTTTGTAGCAATCATAATTCTGTTTGCACCCTGTGTTTATGGGACTTGAACTTAGCTGACAAAATAAAAGCAGTAGGCGATCTTTATTTTCTGTACAAGTCACAAATATACCTAAATACTATCTGTAACTCGCTTACCGCTCCGCTCATCACGAAGGTCACACTACAAGTTAGTACGCGGTCAACAGCTGCCTTCATGAGTGGATTAAAACAATTGATTAATTCAAGTGCAACTAACTGAATGAGCTTTCTGGATGCTTTCCAGATGTCTATGGCCATGCAAGCTTGGTTTGAAAACATAGGTGTTTAGTGCTGGCCCGCTATGACCTGCAACGCTAGAATAGCTGCGCAAATTTGTGTTTGTATGTTTCGTCAAGCAATAGTGTGTGCAGTATCATCATTCATTATAATCAGCTTGCAATGTTCAAACCTTACAGTCTATGATAAATGTAGTTAATTATTTTTTTATCTATGGGAGGCCAGTGCTGATAATATTCACAGATATCTAGTAAAAGTATAATATATCTATAATATATTGTATGTATTTAGAAATATATAAGATATGTTTATCAGTTGTCTAGTACCCATAACACAAGCTCTGCTTAGCTTGGGACTAGATGAAGTAGTGTGACAGTTGTGGAATATTATTATATCACTTGTCTTCTGATTTTATGGTTCTATAACGTCGCTTTCCTCCCGAAATTAACATCACTTTTTTACATTCTCTAAATTTTTTTCTTTGAATATTTATTGCGTTAAACTTTGATGAAAAGATAATAACAAAAGCATAAACCTAATCTCTTCTAAGTTACAGTGAACAGGCTTCTTCAAGGTAAGTTCGGTCGATCGACTTTTCTCAGTCAGTTCTAACCTAGCTTTTTTTTATCATGGTAAAATCATCAAATCAGTCGTCCCACTCAGGGCAGAGCGGGATCTGTTAGACAGTTCTAACCTCAGATTAGAGTTAAAAAAAAAACAAAGCAATGAAAATTACGGATTTCCTCCAAAATCTTTAGATTTATGATGTAAAGTGTATAACACAATAAGAGTGCGGGGTACAAGCGTTTATCATTTGTCATGCATAACGTTGTAGCCGTGTCTCGGTTGTTAATTTGCACGATGCAACAACGTAGAAGTAACAGATTATGGTGTCATGTTGGTACTATGTGCGTGCGATGTTTGGTGATGGTCTAGAATTCTAGACATCGTAAGCATAGGAAAACTCCCCAACTATTGACAGTTCCTTGCAATTTTAAACTGCTTATGGTGAAACTTTTGACCTCGCCGGCCCAGAAGCAAAGATGCGACCTGCCAGGGTTGCGGGACTGTCTAAGCTGGTTACATTACCCTGGAACGTAAAGGGCAATTGAAGGAATATGGTGGATTCTTTTTCAGTAAGTGTCTGTTAACCTCTGTTAGGGTTTATTCCACTTTGTTCACCTGGGTGATATCACCTGGGTGAACAAAGTGGACAACATTGGTGTCCTCAATTCACCTCGGAAAAATATCACCTGAGTGATATCACCCAGGTGAATTGTGGACACCAAAGTTGTCCACTTTGTTCACCTCGGAAAAATATCACCCAGGTGAACAAAGGCGACTTTTCTTACGCGATGTAGTGGACTTTTATCACCTATGTAAAAAGCAACGGACAACTTAATATTTAAATTGTACTAGGAGAACAGGATTATGAAAAAGGTGTTAGTGCCAGAATTCAATATGAATCTGAACAAAAGTACTAGGAGAACAGGATCATGAAGAAGTTTTTTTTTATCTTTGTCATGTGTGATGGTCCATTGATTTGTATGGCGAGCGATATGGTATCGTAAGATAAAATTTCATAATATCTTAACCGTGTGTAGCGCGCTTAAAAGTCCACAACTTCGTAGATGAAAAAAAGACTGAAATAAAAAGAACAATATTGTATCCAGACAATTTTTTTTTTGTAGAAAACAACAATATTGCATAGGTGATAAAAGTCCACTACATCGTATAAGAAAAGTCGCCTTTGTTCACCTGGGTGATATTTTTCCGAGGTGAACAAAGTGGACAACGTTGGTGTCCGCAATTCACCTGGGTGATATCACTCAGGTGATATTTTTCCGAGGTGAATTGAGGACACCAATGTGTCCACTTTGTTCACCCAGGTGATATCACCCAGGTGAACAAAGTGGAATAAACCTCTGTTAGTACGGTCCACCCAGGGCGGGAGTGCACATTTGATGACTTTACTACCCAAAAAAAACAGACTGGAGCGAGCTCGCGCAAATGTAACTGGAAGTTCTGGATAACGATGGAAAACAGCAAAAACTATCGGTGCCAGACTCAGACAGAATCCAGGCGGCCCAATGATAGGTTCGCGTTTGACCACCATCTCGCCTGGTGATTTATAAGCGAAGATGTGGTCGACGGTGAAGCAAGCTTGCCTAGACCCCAAGATTACAGCTGTCCGGAAAAAGTTGTAAAGACGCCGGCCGGGAATTCCAGTCCTTAGCTGTATGCACAATAAAAGTATTGGCAAAAACCAAGGGGATGTCCACCATATATTGATGGCGCATTGCCGTACATCTTATAGTCCGATGATGGAAAGGGCCAGGCGGAATCAAGTTGCACAGTTACACATCGCACGAAGCATTCACAAGAAGACTTGCGGTGCCGCACCGATTTGTATGTGCTGTGTATTCTCTCCTTAATGAATACCTATTCCTAACACCGATGTGTTCTCTCCTTGTTCCATATTTCGCGATAATAGCTCCTTTGTCACAGTCAATAGATGTTCCATCAGGAATAGTACATTTCCACTTAGCGTGAGTCAAAACGTTGATAAATTGTTATCAGTAGCTTCTTGAACTAGAACATCTTGGAGAATAATATTTTCTACCGTTAAGAATTTGTTTTTAACCAATTGTTATTTCGTTGAACAGGACATTAGGGGGGTATTACAACGTCTTAAACCAGGCTTGTTCCAGTGAGTGAACGAGATAGCGCTAGATGACTTGTATAGCTCAGTCACTTTCACTCACCGGAATAAGCCTGGTTTTAAAACGTAATACGGTCCAGGTGGTAATGTTCTAAATACTCAGTGACAATACTAGTGACACTAGTAATTTACCCATTTAGTGAAAACTGACGTACACAAACATCCAGACCCGGAACTACTACCTGTATATAGGGTGACTGGTAATTAGTGCACGTTACTTAAACACGTGATTGTGCTCATGATACAAAACAACTTTTACTATGGGAACAAACCTGAAAACTCGAAAAAAAAATCAGCTGTTCAGTACATTTATGTTTGCTTAATGTACTGAACAGCTGATATTTTTTTTACGATTTCGGCTTTGCTCCCATAATAAAAATTGTTTGTTATCATGAGCACAATCATGTGTTTAAGTATCGTGCACTAATTACCAGTCACCCTATATAATACTACAGGTAGTTGTTCCAAGTGAGAGGACTCATCATCATCATCAGCCTATTAATGTTCCCACTGCTGGGACACAGGCCTCCTCTCTGTGTGAGGGGGTGGGCCATAATCCACCACGCCACGCGGGCCCAGTGCGGATTGGTGGATGTCACATGTCTTCGAATTTTTGGTTCTAGGACATGCCGGTTTCCTCACGATGTTTTCCTTCACCGTTTTGAGAGCAGTGGTGATGAAATAAACTACACAAAGTAATGCGCCTGGCGGGATTCGAACCCACGACCTACAACTCGTAAGTCGGGGCCGATACCACTGGGCCACCACTGCAGTGAGAGGACTCATTTTATGATAATACATAAAAAAACAATTGCAATAAACGCAATTTTACAGCAACTCCTGTCTATGACTTTGAAGTACCAAAATATTATCCATGTTGCACAGCAAGCTTTAAAAAAATAACAAAGTAGGTATACTTTAAATAAAAAAAAAAACCTTCACACGCAGACTTATCAAGCCAGTGGTTAAATAAAATTATCCCCTACACGGTCATTCATTATTTTACACCACCAATATTCAACGGTAAAACATTTACAACTGAGCATAATATGAAATGACATAAGTCGATCCACCAATCACATGCCCGTAGTCCGATTGTTTAAACCAATCAGAGAGGCTTACTGCGTATCGACGCAAGTTGGATTGACTGCAATACCCGGCCTTATCTGATTAATTAAGTCAATTAATGCAACGGCTGTTGCTATGGTGTTGGTAATCCCATGGGGTAGGAACGTAGCTTTTAATAGGAGCACTGCATGGAGTAATGTTGCTAGGTGATTTTACAGCATTATTTTTTTAGTTTCGATTGGGTTAGACCAGGGTTTTTCAAGTTCAACCGCGAAAAAAGAAACGGGTAGGGGGTCGCGAAATATTTCTTCGGTCGTGCCATGAAAAAGGTTGAAAACCCCTGGGTTAGACTATGCCTGAGGAGTTCGTTGCTAAATAATAACAGCCGCACAGGCCGATCTTTCGGATTAAGTCGAGCTTGCCGAAGTTGATCTGTAGATGGATAACCATCTGTCATAGCGAGTGTCCTCCATTCTTCGGAAAGTACGTAAAGACATTGGTCCCGGCGGTCATTTGTAGATCTTTGACAGTCGTTACTATTAGTCAGAAGCTCATAAGTCTGACAACTAGTCTTACCATGGGATATCGTATTGGCCAGTTACTGGGTTGTGGAGGACCGACATGCAGTCGCTCCATGTAAAATACTATTATTCAGGTTCATCTGATTCTACTGGAAGCCGACCCCAATATAGTTGGAAAAGGCTAGGCAGACTGATGATGTTAGACCATACCTCCTAGTGGCTCACCCCGAACAACGGCACTAGGCATCCTGTATTTTTTTTTGGGTTGTAAAAATCATCAATTGAATCTTCCCGCACTGGTTGAAATTTCACCTTACGCATTTAAAATGGGGTCGCGGAAATATCTGTAGTCGTTGGAACGGTCTTATCGGGCAACCGAGCACCGTAATGTAAAGGGCTATTGAAGGATAGGATTAGACTGTTCAGGTCTCGTTCCAGTCCCGTTCCACCCTGAGTAGGAGTATTCAATTGATGATTTTACCACGATAAAAAGAAACAGATTTAAAATATTAGGTAGATACTTAGATAATTAATGAGGGCATTTTTTGTAAAACTTCATACAATTTAAGTTTTACAAAATTGTTAAAGTGCGAACCATGACAATGAATACTTAAATATAGAGGGTAGTTTGTCTAGACTCTAGACTAAAGTACAAACAGTTACTTGCAGAAGTTCCACCCACTGCTGGCAATCTTCTGGAACAAGAGATGAAACCGAATGCAAAAAAGACATCCGGAAAAAATTAGGTTGATGAGATGCCTTATGTTGCGGCCAGATTCCAATCGAACCAGAAAACAGTACCGCCTGTCAAGGTTTACAAATAAGAGCCTGGAACAAGGGCTTTACGTTCTTTTCGAGGCACGGAGGTAAGGTAACTTGCTATGATAGATGATCACCCATCCGCAGACCAACCTCGGCAAGCACTGCTTATTCTTGATTTAGATGGTCATTATTTAGTCACGAACTCCTCGTAAAAAAATTGCTAAGGAAGAATTGCCCAAGATCCAAAAAATGACAGGTTTTCTCAATATTTTTAAAATTACATGTTATTTTCATCGATCGATAACGGTGAAACTATGAGAATTATGTGTTAGTTCAACTGAAATTAAAGCAAACACCTTCTTTTTGTAATAGGAACTGAACCATAGTCTTGACCAAACTACATATTTTTTAAGGCTTAAAGGATCTCATGACTTTGAATATGTAGTTTTAGGACATGGCCGGTTTCCGCATCATGTTTTCCTTTCTCACTTTGAGAGCAGTGAACACAGGCAAGGACAAAGCTTTGTCTAACTTTGTTACTATCAAATAATTCCTCTCAATTATTTACAATATTTTCATTCGTAAATCTTGATAAATTATAGACACAGCGGGTAAACTACATCTTCGTCTATCACGGCTTCCACACTTGATGGAGCGAGGGGAACTGTCAGGCGCGAAATGACTAAAACCGCCCTGTTCCTTCAATGTCCCTTTGCGTTCTAGGGCCGTGAGTACCTCTTTAGACATTCCATCGACTCTGGATATACCTTCAGGCGGTTTTTAAATTCGATGCATCCGTTGCGAATTAACTGCCCACGGATTGAATTTTTCTTTCCTAAGAAAATCTTTGACTGAAGTGCACCTTCTGTTCCCCTCCACTTTATTCTGACCAGCGCGGGTAGCCTGTCTAAAACCTTTAACAGGATTAGAGAAGACAGTTGATATTAAGAGCTTCTTAGTCCGTTTAGCTGGACTATCCGATGGCTAACATCCTATAGCATCCATTTCTTCTATCTAATATCTTTAAACGAGCAATTCTTGATATATTTATTTATAATTATATAATCAGGATCTCGGAAACGGCTCCAAGGATTTTCATGAAAGTTACAGATTAGGGGTTTTCGGCTCAAGGAATCGATGTATCAGTTTAGGTCCCACGTTCGAGAAAAGCTCGGTTCCCAAGATATAGACATTTTAAAAACCGCGTTTTAAGAAGCGCCATCTATAACGATGAGGGCCAAAAACAAAAAACCGAGTGAAGCTCGGTCAACCAGATATTAGACATTGTTTGAAAATAGCAGAGAGTATTTAAAATAAATCGTAGATAATTAGTTGTCGATTTTAAAGTGTCAGAATTCCACAGACTACGTTTAATCACAATACACCAAGAATAGTAGCGATATGTGTCTAAAGAGAAAGGTCCTGATTTATTATCCTGAAGAACTTAAATGGTTCACTACTCAAGTGACATTTTATTTGTAGCAAAAGTCAATTCAAGTTATATTACACTGGTTATAAGATGGCTACATTCCGTAGTCTTGAGCAAACAAAAGAAGTAATAATAATCCTCAAACTTCTTCGACCAATGTCAGTGAAGATTAGTCAGCGAGGCACACAGGAAACAGTATAGGTCACAAGTGTGCGACACAGGTGCACACTTATAATCCAATGGGGCGGCAATCTGACACGAACTGGTCTGGTATACATAAGGAACCCACTGCCTTTAAAACTGTTCCGAAGCATTGAAGTCTCACCAAAATTCGGCCTGCCTGCTATTGGAAAGAATCTAACGGAAAAAGTATCACTTTGCTCAAACTGGAAATTGCATCTAGGACGTCAAGTTTCTACATTCGCAACTGCTGAAAAAGATTCCGACGAATTCAGGATCTCCTTCTTTTCGGGAAGTCGCGGTTAAAAATAAATACAGTCAAAGACAAGGCACTTTAGTTTGTTCACTATGTTATAGTGTTATAGCTTATATGTTATTGCTCGTGACTGTACAATTATTTTTTTGAAATTATGAAAGAAAGGACGTAAATCGTGATCGTGACAAATTGGTCGGAGAAAGCCTCACACAGGAAAGAGTGGAAGGTTATGGGGGACATATTTGCCCAGCAATGGGACAATAGAGGTTAAAAATGAAAGAAACTCCAAATGGGCTCCACAGCTCATCAATCCATCTTTCAAATCTGGCGAAGTGAGAACTAGTTATGGCCTTTTTGCCCTTGATATAAGGTCCATATTCTTGAGCAGCCATCTGTTTATTCCAAACTTTCTTCATTCTTTCTCCTTAACGACCAGAAGAATTACAACCACTAATATTATGATTTATACTAACCACTTAATATTTCCAAGTAGTAAAAGTGCGTGATTAATCCATATTTATAACACTGAAACGTGCCAAAACCATGTCAAAACTATTCCTTCACGATAATTTTAGGAGTTATAAAACAACCAGTTTATCTTGATACTTCGCGATAGCGCCACTAGCTTTGCGAAACGTCAAAACAAATGTCAGATTCGGTATATTTAGTTTTTGTTCTTAATTTCTTCGTAGGCCAAGTTATGTTAGGCTTTTATAAGCAAGGTCGTTGAGAGACAAAAATACGGGAATTGGTGCCAAATTCCATGAACGACTCACTCTGGTAATATATAAAAGGATTGTATCGTGTAGTTATTATTCATATATGAGAAATAGGTTATGTATTGAAGAAAAGATGGCCGAAGATTAATGTCGCGTAGTTGAAAACTGATAGATAAGACAATTATAGGACTGATTTCCCTGTTTTAAAGAAATTCGTGTCTATTTGGGACGCAGTGGCTGAGCGAATGACCGATCTCCGCTCAGAATTGTATGAACTACCAATAGTTGTTCCAGATCTGGGTATTTGTGTATGTGGGTTTCAATGTTTGTAAACGCATACGATAGAAATAGGAGAAATTCATAGAGTGAGGCAGCGTTTTAAAAGAAAAAAAAAGTATGAATTACAAGTACTTATCCCGGATCGGGTAAATATCTGCCTTTTTCATTTTCTTTCATCAAATCCTGTTCAGTAGTTTTTGCGTGAAAAAGTAACAAACATACACACATGCTGTCCCATTCATACTTAGTTAGAAGTAAGATTAAATTATGTAAATTAAATACAGAGATATTACTACGAAATATATCCAGCGTCCTTAAGACAACCTTAGAATAGCTAATTTATATCTAACCACGCGACATTGTCTCCTAAGTTTATCAGCAGCACATTATAGGTCACCTAGGTTACCTAGTACTCTAGGTAACCTAGGTTAGTACTCTGGTGTACATTATCCCGAATCTCCTAAATGTCTGTAATGGATTTTCAACTTTATCAGAAAAGCAGAATGGTTCATATTCTAATGGGATAATTTGACAGGTTTGGGTTAAATTGGTGTGTTTCATCTGTACATTGTTTATAAGACTGTTGGACCTATTTTCTTAGAATATGTGTGTTCTCGAGACATGTTTGAACATTAAATGAGAGGATTATGTAGTAAATATTATATTAAAGTAGCTGTTCTGTGTTTGATAGGTCTTTGTATGAATTCGCCCTTTCCCTATGAGATGAATAGAAATCTACACTTAACGTTTATTCTGAGTTCTGATATTATCTACTAAAAGTTGACTAAAAGGTTGGTTTTTGCAATCTTACTAAAAGTATAGTCGATTTATTTTCCTTTTTCATATTTAAACTAGCATTACAGGCGGCGGGCGGCGAGTAATGGTCGGCTTGCTGTCCGACCATGGACCATGCCCGGGTCGTGTCTGCGCGCGCGCCTCAAAGAGTGTCAGCTTGATGTCGGGGCGCCCCCTCTAGAGAGCCAAAGCCTGCCGAGGTCGCGGGACTTATCTCATTACCGTGACCCCGGAACCTAAGGCACCGTGAATTTTAGTCAGTACGAGTCTGACAGTTCCTCCCGCTCTGCCCTGAGTGGGAGGACTCATTTGATGATTTTACCACGATAAAAAGGGTCTATTTTTGTGACAGCTTTTACCTTGGGGTCTTCAAGTCAAGAGTTAATAGGTTACTTCTAGGCAAGCGTGCTTCACCGTCGACCACATCTTCGCTTACCATCACGCGAGATAGTGGTCAAACGCGAACCTACGGTTTAGTTAAAAATCTTGAGGTACAATCTGAGGTTGAAAGAGATGGCGCTAGACGACTTGTATAGCTCTGTCTCTTTCCCACAGCCTAAACTGGATCGCGTTAAGAGCTCGTGGTAAGGCCTCTGATTGTTTTAATAATCTGATTAGTAAACTAACTTCAATAATCAAAGATACCTCAAGTTAAGATAACCGTGCCAGTTAAACTTGAATGAAACCAAAACATGAATACAAAATTGGATTAACAAATCATAATTATCTTCGCGCAAAAGTTTCGAGTTTGATAAACGTGTATTTAATATTAATTAACTTCCGAAGTAGGTGTCAAGATTTATAATGAGCGTTTTAGGGAATTAGGTATGATTATTATAAAGGTTAGTTACCGAAGTAAAACTACGATTAACTGTAATCAACTTGTATTTTGATTTTAATCGAAAAAAGGAACAAGTTTTTTTAACAACGTTTTTCAACGAGGTATAAAAAATACCACACGGATTCAGCTTCCAGTTTATCCAAATCCGGTCGCGAAACTGCCAAAACATACACACACACGTATTTGTGACCCAGGAACGTAAAGGGCTATAGTATTGGATGAGCACGGAGAATTTTATTCAGTACGAATCAGACTCATTTGGTGATTTTACAACCTAGAAAAAGTCTATCAAATGTCAGAAATATTTACAGGGAAGGACTGAGTTCACTACCCAGCTACTGCATGCCTACACAGGGACGGACACACGACATTGCTACCGTCAGGGGCGAAACCTAAATGAGGCTGGCACAGGGACGTTAAGAATTTCAAAAAAAGGGGAAAAGTCCGGTAGTATATTTTTTTTTCACTATCTCACTTGTGGCACCGGGGTTGACGAGCGAGGCGTTGTGTTCCACGCGCGCCTCTAAAAGTAGTGTGAGAGCATTATGACGGGGCTTCTCTTTAAAGGGCCACAGTTTGCCAGGGTCGCGGGAGTCACGAATTACCGTGACTCCGGAACGTCCACTGAAGGACAACGTCGATTTTTTCTATACGAGTCTGACAGTCTCTTCCGCTCTGCCCTTGGTGGGAGGACTCGTTTAATGATTTAACGAGGCTAAAAAGAAACTCACTTGTGGCACATGCTAGTTCACGCTGAAGGTGACGAAAAATGATTGAACCTCAAGGCAATCCCTGAAAATATTTTAGAGTTTGAACGGTGACAGACGGGACATTTGGGCCCTTTCACCCCAATCCGGCCCTGCTTTTCTATCATAACTACGTATTAATACTTGATCTAATAAACTAACCTTGACAATTACTCTACAGTATAACAGTAGTAATATTAATTATTATTTATCAAGCAGATATGCTAATAACGTATAGTAACCGCAATAAGATTAAATTATTATATTGGATTCCATTGAATACCTGATTGATAGAATTCTATAGGCGAATAAGGAAATATCATAAAGTAGGCAATTTTAGATTTATTTAGGGTTATTGTAATAGCGTAATAATGCATCTAGTGATTACTTTAATTTGTTTAATATAAATACTTTTGTTTAACAGCCAAGGAACCCTGTCATTATGCTATTCTTCTCGGGAACGGCTTCAATTCAATTCAATTCAAAACTCGCGACAAGCAGTGCAGTAATCATTCGCTCCACTTGCACTACTGCGCTGCACTGCACTGTACTAAAATTCATCAAAATCGGTTCAGCTGTTTCGGCGTGATAACGGAACATACACATTCAAAAATAAATATGGGATTTATAGTAGAGAGAAGAGATTATTAAAATGCTTTAAAACTACTCAGGCACATATTTATCTATTTTTATCACAAAGGAGAGTTAATTTTAGCATTTACCGAAATTCACATTATGTATTTTAATTTCACATAAAACAGTCACCTACTGAGCCGTTAAATTAAACAGTAATAAAGTCTGATGACTTCAACAATATAATTATATTTGATCAAAAACGTACATTTACCTTCGCGAAGATTTTCGAGAAAATCTTTTAGATTTTCGGCTTATACTTTGAGTATGAATGTAAGTTTGTTTGACACGTCTTCAGGCTTTTACTGCTGAAGCGATTCCGATAATATTTTGCATAAGGATAGACTATGGAGGGTCCAAAAAACAGAAACAATATAAAATGGTGTCAAAATAATATAAATTAGATAAATTTCGTAAAATTAAATCTCTATTGTAATATTTGAAAACTGAAGAGTTTGTTGGGTTGAACGCGCTAATATCTGGAACTACTGGTTCGAATTGAGAAATTATTTTTGTTTAGGATATAATAGTAATCTGTGCTAATAGTTCATTCAACGAGACAGGTTTCAGGCTATCTACACGATCCAACCCGACCGCCGACAGAGGTGACGCGCGTCAACAGAACCCAACCGTCTGGAACGTTGTCGGCCGACGTTCGGGTTCGGGTCCGACCGCGGACGCAGCCTGTCGAGATGGATGCGCTCCCGACCAAGTTCATCCAAAGGTCGTTTGACTGCGCCCATATTTGGTCGGCCGACCACCGCCTACACTGTAGATTTTCACACCAACCGGACCAAGGTCACCTGTGTCGGGCGGTCGGGTTTGATCGTGTAGAAGGGGTTTCAAGCAGCGAGCTAAAACCACAGCTACTTAGTTCTATTACATTGCTAGAAATAGTACGATAACGGATGTAGAATATTTTTAGCAATTCTAAAAATGGCCAATTTAAACCCTCTTATATCTAAGCAGTAGGATTTATTCTCCACCAAGATGTTTATGTAGAATGTCTTCACTCGAACAAATCCGTAGGTAAAAGTTAGTTTAATATAAATAGCGCGATCTTTTATTTGGATTAGGGTACAAAACAACATTTACTTAATTAACTTAGTCTTTATGTAGTTCACAACTGAGCCTTTTTTCTTTGTCTTTTTTTAGTCCATTTGAGTTGGAACACTATATTTTATAGTCTCAGAATTTAGATTTAAGCTTCTCCGATTTATCACCTATATTTTATTTCAGTAGGTAATTATTAGTTTCTAGGGGTCGCAGATCCCAACGGTGACGATTATACTATTAATACTCGTCGTCCGAAAAGTGATGATGATGCCTGATGACCAGGACCGAGTTACTTGACGGTATGTTGTCTTTCATGTGCGCCTTAAGGAACTGTCACCATATTGACGGACGGCGCCTTTAGGTCTAAAATCCTCCTGTCTGTGTATGAATCTGTGATGGCGCGTCATTGCAGCGCAAGCAAGAGTTTGATAGTCCCTTCCAGTTTCCAGTCCTTCCACCTGGGATTGAACGACTTGTTTGATGATTTTTATCGTGCAAAAGTCTAGAAAACACTTGCTCAGACTGTTCGTTCGGCCTTGCTCTTACATATCACCTCCGTTTCTCAGAAAGTATGTTTTCTAATAATTTCGGGTAGTCAAAGTCCAGAAGTCAACCAGTTTTACCAAGAGGGTATCATCCTTACAGTTACTGGGTTGTGAAAGACTGATAGTGATTCCTTGCAAAATTCAGGTATCCAGAATTCCAGTTAAGTTGGAAGCCGACCCAAAACTTTTAGGCACAAAGCTTAGCAGATGTTAAATTATTTTATTCACTCATATTTTATTCTTTTGCGTCATCTGGCCTGTTGGTCTAGTGGTTAGTGACCCTGACTGCTATGCCGGAGGTCGTGGGTTCGATTCCCACCCAGGACAAATATATGTGTGATGAGCATGAGCATTTGTTCTGTGTCTGGGTGTAATTTATCTATAATATATATATGTTTAGAAAGGACCTTGCGTCATTTTGGGCCATCGCTCAACAGCGATGAAACCTATGCCAAATGAAAGCTTTGAGGATGTTAAGCATTTCTTATTATGGCAGCTAAGTCGAATTCGAGCGCCAACAAGGTGATTTCAAGCATCGAAAAAAATTTCCATTACCTAACCTAACCTGTGGCAATATTCTCCAAGAGATTTGAAACAGGTGTCATTCGAAGCGTGAGGTAGACACGATATACTTTTACTATGGCGACATTCTTCAAATATGTAAGGTCCACCTGGAATATCTGAAAATGTCATCCTAACCTAACTTGTGGCAATATTCTCCAAAGGATTTGAAACAGGTGTCATTCGAAGCGTGAGGTAGACACGATATACTTTTACTATGGCGACATTCTTCAGATGTGTAGGGTTTACCTGGAATATCTGAAAATGTCAACCTAACCTAACCTGTGGCAATATTCTCCAAGGGATTTGAAACAGGTGTCATTCGAAGCGTGTGGTAGACACGATATACTTTTACTATGGTGACATTCTTCAGATGTGTAAGGTTTACCTGGAATCTCTGAAAATGTCAACCTAACCTAACCTGTGGCAAAATTCTCCAAGGGATTTGAAACAGGTGTCATTCGAAGCGTGTGGTAGACACGATATACTTTTACTATGGCGACATTCTTCAGATGTGTAAGGTTTACCTGGAATATCTGAAAATGTCAACCTAACCTAACCTGTGGCAATATTCTCCGAGGGATTTGAAACAGGTGTCATTCGAAGCGTGTGGTAGACACGATATACTTTTACTATGGCGACATTCTTCAGATGTGTAAGGTTTACCTGGAATATCTGAAAATGTCAACCTATCCTAACCTGTGGCAATATTCTCCAAGGGATTTGAAACAGGTGTCATTCGAAGCGCGTGGTAGACACGATATACTTTTACTATCAAATCAAATCAAATCGTTTATTTCAACTAGGCCAATTACAGGCACTTATGAATTGTCAAAAGATATAAAATAAAACAAGTATAAAAATAGTTATGGTGCTACGGTCCCAGACACAAGACATAAAAACTGTGAAAGTACCCTAGATGCACGTTCCAAGAAGTAGATCTCTATGGAGAAGAACGTGCAAGAAACTCCATGGACACTCTTTTTAGATCGCCAGAATTATTACAGAACCTTTGTTACATCATTCATTTTGAGGTGGTACACTATGTGAGAACGATGTAGCAAGTTTTTAATTAAAGTGTCCATAGTAACAATTAAACAAAGACAATTCAAAAAACAAAGTGATCAATAATTATTAAAATAAACCGTGGCAGCTAAGAGATGACCAGTCCCAACTGACAGCGCCCGTTCACGTTTTTTTTTTTTTTTAGGCTGGCCACACTGGTAGCCGGTTGTCAAAAGTAAACGGTCTATAAAAATATTTTATTAAAAATAGTAAAAAGTGTTAAAATAAAGTTAAATAAGTGTTATTTAGTTTAATCTAGTTATAAGATACATGAAACAGTAGTTATACAGTGTTTTTTATGGCGAAATCTTCGTAAAATCAGTGACTACAAAACCAGCTGTCAACAGACATCTCAACGGTGACGGATTTCAAACAATCATCGAACCCGGGGAGTATTTTTATATGTTTTTGTAATTGTATATTATATTTACATTACACGGAACATAACACAATACTGCTCCGGTCTCTGAGCAACGTCCATCACACACCGGCACTGGTTTATGACTCCTTTTGCTTGACAATTGGTGGAAGCAGAATCGAAGACGTAAACGTTCGCCCAGACAACAAACACTACAATAATATACTACACAAAATAGGGCTCATCAGCTACGTTATATGCTATAATACTTAAAAAAAAAAACCCTGTAATGTGACCAAACTTTAACTGTCAACCTTCAAATAATAAAATTCAGAAATATAGCAGTTTAATTTCCTGTAAATCTCTTTAAATTTGCTTATTACTTTAGTTTCTAATCATTTTTAACTTTTGTAACTAAGAATAACTTTCAATTTAATTTCTTTTCCATTTTTATATTTAATTTTTCCCCAATCTACCTCCCTTTTTCTAAAATATCACATCTTTATACTTCAAAAAAGATTAATCTGCTTAACTTCACACATTTCAGGTGACATTCCAAAACAAAATGATGACCCGCAGTGCAACCATCAAGGAGCTGGAAGCAAAGCTGAGAGCTACATTGAAGGAACTTGACCGTTCTAAAGCAGAATGCAAGAAACTTCTCCAGGAGATGGATGACAGCGAGGTGGAGGTGCAGAAGGTTGTTGAAAAGAACACCTTCCTCAAGAACCAACTGGCTGAACTTCATATTGAACACATGGACTTAGCCGATCAGCACAGTCAACTTAAACATCAAGTATTGACTTTCCAACAGTGCAGTGAAACTTATGATCTGGCCATGGACCGTATATCAGAACTGGAACAGGAGCTATGTGATGCCCATAAGGCCCTTTCACTCTCAGAATCTGCTAAGATTAGCGATCAGGTTTCTAACACCAATAGCCTTTTCGATGAGTTGGTTGGTAGTCAGTCCAATTTAGTGTGTGAGCCATCTGTAACCATAGATTTAACTGGTGATGACACCATACCATTGTGTCCTATTATTATGAGTCACAAAAAACTAAAGAAATATATTAAAATTAAGAAATTTATAAAACGGTCACAAAGATCAATTAAAAAACAAAACCTCTTAAAATTAAATATTTCCCTTAGAAAGGAACGTGTGATCCTTACAAACCATCTTAATATATGCTGTAGCGAGTTAGATCAATGTAGGGAAAAATATGATACTGATACTCAGCTCCTCCAAAATGATTTATTATACAAAGAGTACTTGCTGAAGGACATTTTTGAAAAATATGAAAAATCACAAGAACAGTTGAGTGACCGTCTGTTTGAAGCCGGGGAATTGTTGGATTTGGTGAAGTACAATGCAGAGAGATATGAGTCACTGACAAATAATCTCCCTTGCAGCTGTGCCAATATACCCCCTCCCCCTCAGCCCCAACTTAACTTATCAACTTCTCCAGCAAAGACATATTATAATCACAATCAAACAAGTAAAACTATACTTTTTAGTGATGAGTTAGGGTCTGGCTTTGGAAAAATATTATATAAATACCTAAGCCATAGTTTTACTAACCACTGTTATCATAACATAAGTTTTAAACAAATGATAAATAGAATAACTGAATCAAATCTGGAGGACTGTTCTTCTTTAGTTCTACTTTTAGGAAATAGCTTTAATGTAACTAAAAAGGACATAGTGGATGGTGTGGACTCCTTATTGAAGTTAAACGTAGGAAAGCTGATGTTGTGCGCTTTTCCTTACTCGGATAGTTTAAGTGAATGTGAAAATAACCATATTTATAAGTTAAACTGTTGCATTCACATGTTGACATGTCGTCATAGTGACAAATTGTTGTTTTTTGATTCTAACAATTTTGTTAGTAGTTTTGTTTTGCATCAGAGACATTTATCTCTGTCTTGGAAATGTCGACATTTGATTGCTATGTTGATAGCATATAATATTAACCCTGCAGTTGTTGATGTATTAGATTCTAGGTTAAGTAGTAGTTTAAGTGACGAATCTGTGTTGTTAGGTTGTCCTAAAAACATAGTGATGCAGTGTTCTGTACTTGCATGCTGTACGAAGGAGGGTCTACCTAATATACCACCTGCCTTGGAGACCACTACTACACAGGTTGGGTATTCCCTTCCTGCTGGTACACTGAATGGTCCTGTTTTGGAGATCACTCCGGATATTAGTTTAAACTAGATTGTAAGACAACAGAAGAAACCTCTGCAGTTAGTAACTCATTATTAGTGAACGATAAACAGGTTTCTTCTAGCAAATTAGTTAAGTATAAAATATCAAGTGGAGAGCAACACACTCTAAAATTGTTTCATCAAAATATTCAAGGGTGCTCTTCTAAATTACTGGAAATAGAGATGTTTTTGGAATCAACCAGGTTTGATATTGTTTGCCTTACAGAGCATTGGTTGAAAGATCATCAAGTAAAGTCTATTTGTTTTGATAATTATTACGTAGCTAGCAATTTCAGTCGTAAATGTATGATACATGGCGGATCATTAATACTTATAAAGAAATCGATTAAATCTAAAACTCGAAATGACATTGTTGAACTATCAGTTGAACATACCATTGAATTGTCCTGTGTTGAGCTTGATAAGCATGTTATAGTATGTGTATACAGACCCCCAAATTACCAGAATCTACCTATGTTTGATTCTATATTGGAAAACGTTTTAAATAAAATATGTAATAAAAGTAAATCTATCATCATTTGTGGTGATTTTAATATAAATTTATTAGAAAATAATTCAAATAGTATCAGACTGTTGAGTCTTTTTAAATCCTTCAATTTGTCACATGTTTTTATGGAACCAACCAGAGTGACCGCTTCTTCTGCCACTTGCTTAGATAATGTATTTTCGAATTGTGACTACTTACATAAAGAAATTGTTAATAAACTGCCATCGGATCATAGTGGCCAAACAATAACGTTTTGCGCCTATACACCATTTCAAAAAACTCAAATAAGGTATAGGCCAATTACGGGTAAAAATTTAGAACATATGAATAATACAATAGCAAATAAATTATGTGATCATAGTTTCAATAATGTAAGTGACCCAAATGAGTTTTACGCTGAGTTTTTTGCAATTTTAAACACACAATTTATTCGTACTTTTCCACTTAAAACTAAAACCATCGTTACAAAGTTCTTATTTAGTGATTGGGCAACACCAGGAATTCGGAAAAGCAGAGAAAAACTCTTCGAACTTTATGGTCTTAGGAGTCATAATATTAATAATATTAGTTTTCATCAGTATGTTGCCAAATATTCAAAAACTTTTAAACGTGTATGTAAAACAGCTAAGGCTCTTTATATTAGTGGTAAAATTAAATCGGCTGATGATAAAATAAAAACTACTTGGAAAATAATAAATAATGAAACAGGTAGGAATAAGAAGCGCAACATTGAAATTAACTTAGAAACTGCACATGGCCCTATAAACTCAGATGTGGAAATTGCTCAGGAGTTTGAAAGGTTCTTTTCAAACATCGCGCTTAAAACGACTGAATCTTTAAATTCGTCACCCGCTCTCTCTGCTGCCTTACTTAGGAAGAATGTAAAGAAGTGCCCAACGGAGTTTAGATTTCAGCACACAAACCCCCAAGCCGTCATTAAAGCTTTTAAAGATCTAAAAATTAAGTCAACAGAAGATCTTTGGGGAATGTCCGTGAAAGTCTGCAAATCTTTTATTGAAACCGTTGCACCTTACTTAGCTTTTATATTTAACACTAGTGTAGACCAAGGAGTGTTTCCAGACCTCATGAAACATAGTAAGGTAGCTCCACTTTTCAAATCGGGGGATTCTAAAGAACCTAACAATTATAGGCCTGTGTCCATTTTGCCGGTTTTTAGCAAAGTGTTTGAAAAGTTAATGCTAGAACAAATGCTATGCCACTTTAACAAACACTCTATCTTCCATAATCATCAATATGGTTTTACGAAAGGGCGTTGTACAACTGACGCGGGTGTTACCTTGTTAAAGAACATTTTTAACTCCTGGGAGGAAGCACAAGATGCCATAGGAATTTTTTGCGACCTCTCAAAGGCATTCGATTGCGTAAACCATGAAACACTTTTGCTGAAACTAAAGCATTATGGAATTAAAAATAAAGCCCTGGATTTACTTAATTCATACCTAAGAGATAGACGGGTAAAAGTACAAGTTAACGGCGTAAACTCATTAGGTTCTGAAATGACAATGGGCGTTCCTCAGGGTTCTATTTTAGGTCCGTTCCTCTTTTTGGTTTATATAAATGATTTACCCCAATTATTCAAAGATCAACCGAATATGGTGTTATTCGCGGATGATACGTCGTTAATCTTTAAAATAGACCGACGTTCGCAAAACCTAGATACTGTTAATGATTGTATTCTTCAGGTACAAAATTGGTTTACTTTAAATAATTTAGCTCTTAATGAAAACAAAACAAAATGTATTAGATTTACTTTACCAAATGTTAAAAGTAGCAAATGTGACATTATACTCAACGGGAAAAAACTCGAATTTATTGATCAAACAGTTTTCCTGGGAATCACTTTAGACGATAAATTACAATGGGGCCCCCATATAGCATCTTTGGCGGGGCGTCTAAGCTCAGCCGCTTATGCTGTTAGAAAGATAAGACAGTTAACAGATGTTGAAACAGCACGCTTAGTTTACTTCAGCTACTTTCATAGCATAATGTCTTACGGTATTTTACTGTGGGGCCGGGCGGCTGACATTGAATCTATTTTTATTTTGCAAAAGAGAGCCATCAGAGCAATTTACAACTTAAATCGTCGCGAATCTCTCAGGGAACTATTTAAAAAGATTAATATAATGACAGTGCCCTGTCAATTTATTTATGAAAATATAATGTATGTTAGGAAAAATCTTCATCTCTTCAAAAAAATAAGTGATAGGCATAATTTTAATACTAGAAATAAAGATAAAATTGATCAACCTTATTTTAGATTGTCAAAAGTACAAAAGTCTTTTATGGGGTACTGTGTTAAATGTTACAACAAAATACCTAGTGAGGTCTTAAAACTAAATGAAAGAAAATTTAAAACTTATATCAAAAATTCTCTAACTAAACAAGCTTATTATAAATTAGAAGATTATATTCAAGATAAAAATGCTTGGAAACATGCTGGTCCTGCTCCATAGTACAATGTAGGGCTTGAGCAGAATCAAACTTGGTTGAAATTTTAATGCTCACACACTGCCTATATTGTATTTGTATAAAGTTATAGTTACATTATTTTGTGAAAGTGTGAACACCGTGTACCTTTTAGCTGTATAATTATTGTTTCTTTTTTATTATTTAAATGGTCATAACTTGAGTACACCGCTTTCACATTTTATTTACTTAAAAAAAAATGTAATTTCAAAACATTGTGAAACGTTTTTGAAAAAGAGTAAGTATGGAGTTTCTTGCCCATTCTTCTCCATACAACCTACCTTAGCGAATGGGTGTAGAATCAATCCCATCCCTTCCTATTTCCTTTAAATTTAAAAATCGACGTTCAAAAGTGCCTCCTTGATGGCCTAATTGGAATAAATGATTTGACTTTGACTCACGAACATGACACATGCATCAGCACCATTCAGCTCAACCATTTTGGAGGGAGCTAAACGATCCGACACACGCGCCACCATCAGCGAGACATTTAAGTGAGCATGACAGACTCTCAGCCGCCAGGGTCATTCAAGGCAACAAGAGACGTAGGTACTCAGTGAATGACAGCTCTGAAGTAAATAGTACTCACACAATGTCGGCTATGAAACTATATAATACAAAGAAGATTGAATCTATACATTGCAAATACAGTTGTACAGTCTTCAGCAGCTCCAACAATGGTATTAAGACACTATCAATTTATTCATACATTCACTGCCTCATGGAGCAGGACCAGCATGGAGCCAAGCATTATCATCAGCGATATAGTCGCTCAGTTTGTAATATGCCTGCTTACACAGTGTGCGTTTAATGCATGTTTTGAATTTAGTTTCATTCAGTTCAAGAACGTTTTGTGGTAGCTTATTATACTCGTAGCATTTTAAACAGTACCCCATGAAAGAAGAGTCTACTTTGGCGAGTCTGAAGCCCGGCTGAACTAATTGGTTCCTACTTCTAGTATAATAATTATGTCTGTCACCTCTTTTAGAGAAAAGATGCAGATTTTTTCTAACGTATCTACATTATATTTTCATAGATATATTGACAAGGTACCGTCAGGATGGCGACATTCTTCAGATGTGTAAGGTTTACCTGGAAAATCCAGGTAACTTATATAAGTTTATGGTAAACCTTAGACATTTGAAGAATGTCGCCTTAGTAAAAGTATATCGTGTCTACCACACGCTTCGAGTGACACGTGTTTTAAATCCTTTGGAGAATATTGCCACAGGTTAGGTTAGGTTGACATTTTCAGACATTCCAGGTAAACCTTAGACATTTGAAGAATGTCGCCTTAGTAAAAGTATATCGTGTCTACCACACGCTTCAAATGACACCTGTTTTAAATCCTTTGGAGAATATTTCCACAGGTTAGGTTAGGTTGACATTTTCAGATATTCCAGGTTAACCTTACATATTTGAAGAATGTCGCCATAGGAAAAGTTTATCGTATCTACCACACGCTTCAAATGACACCTGTTTTAAATCCTTTGGAGAATATTTCCACAGGTTAGGTTAGGTTGACATTTTCAGATATTCCAGGTTAACCTTACATATTTGAAGAATGTCGCCATAGGAAAAGTTTATCGTATCTACCACACGCTTCGAATGACACCTGTTTCAAATCCCTTGGAGAATATTGCCACAGGTTAGGTTAGGTTAGGATGACATTTTCAGATATTCCAGGTAAACCTTAGACATTTGAAGAATGTCGCCATAGTAAAAATATATCGTGTCTACCACACGCTTCGAATGACACCTGTTTTAAATCCTTTGGAGAATATTGCAACAGGTTAGGTTAGGTTGACATTTTCAGATATTCCAGGTGAACCTTACATATTTGAAGAATGTCGCCATAGTAAAAGTTTATCGTATCTACCACACGCTTCGAATGACACCTGTTTCAAATCCCTTGGAGAATATTTCCACAGGTTAAGTTAGGTTGACATTTTCAGACATTCCAGGTAAACCTTAGACATTTGAAGAATGTCGCCTTAGTAAAAGTATATTGTATCTACCACACGCTTCGAATGACACCTGTTTCAAATCCCTTGGAGAATATTGCCACAGGTTAGGTTAGGTTAGGATGACATTTTCTGATGCGCGAAATCACCTTGTTGGCGCTCGAATTCGACTTAGCTGCCATAATAAGAAATGGATAACATCCTCAAAGCTTTCATTTGGGATAGGTTTCATCGCTGTTGAGCGATGGTGCAGCCTCCATACATTTTTGCCCGTGGTCCTTTATTAGTATGTTTATCAGTTGTCTAGTACCCATAACACAAGCTCTGCTTAGCTTGGGACTACATGGCGTTGTGTGGTAGTTGTGGATTATTATTAATATTTATCTATCTATATCACTTCTTGTTGTTTTTATATCCCATACGAAAACATTGGGCCTATAAATATACTATTTTTAGATACATTGAAGAGAATGTAGGCCGCATGTTTATTCATTAATATAATCTACCACCTACGCATAATACACGTGCACTCGATATTTCCAGTTATATTCATGTTATCAATACGCAGTGGCTAGTTCAATATGTACATTTGTAATAACTGATTATGCATATCTAGTAGCCGTTCCGAGCAGTTCCAGTTGTTAAATAATCTAAGGTAACCTAGTTTTGCTTCTCTTTCTTATTTTTGTATGAACATCATTTTCATCATCAGCAGGAAGACATACAGATGCCAGCAAGGATCATCTTGGACACCGGGGTGTACAAGGTGATCCTTTGACAGGGTTTTAAAAATGTGGTTTTTTAATAGTAAAGCATCAAAAAATTTAAATGTTGAGTATGCCAGCAATAAGATAGATTTTACTACGTTTATACGTATTTACATTCGCGCTAAGTAGAATATCATTTGATCTACAAGCAATCTCCCTTTTTTTTTTTTTTTTTTTTTTAAGGTGGTAAAATCATCAAATGAGTCCTCCCGCCCTGGGTGGGGCGGAAGGGACTGTCAGACTCTTACTGACTAAAATCCACCCGTGTTCCTTCCTATGCCCTTTACGTTCTGGGGCCACGGTATCCTGGGTTAAGAAAAAACCCGCAACCCCAGCAGGCATTTGGCGCGAAACACGACGCGCCACCGACCCGGGCTTGGTCCTTCGGACGGCGAGTTACCCATCACTCACCGTCCGCAAGCCCGCTCCGCCGCTGTGCCCTCTGCTAATCAGAGGGACACGCGTTGGAGCGTCCACACGACAGGCTATTCGCATACGGGCAAAGAGACCACTTAGGCACACAGTGCTTAAGAAAAAGTTTTTGCCCGCATCCCAGGGTGCACCGGCCCGAAAAACTGGTCTTCCCCCCGGACGTATCCGAGAAGGAACTCCAGTCCACGGGCGCACGTGGAGGTTTCCTGTCATAGCACCCCAAGCAATCTCCCTTAAGGGAATCATCTCGTACACCTTTCCCCTACCAATCAAATATTAACCTTCTACTATTGTGATAAGGTTGAAAATCGATTAAAGAAATTTGACAGATTTAGGTAGGTTGATTTGCTGGCAGTACATAGCTGAGGAAAGGCTTCAACGGACTTTATTCGCTATATTTTCATCCCAGTAAATTCCTTTCGGATAATTTTGTGACTAAAAATTAAAGCTAAAAATGTTTGTTACTACTTCTCGTCAAAATCTTAGATTATAAAATGTCTAGATTCCGTTTTCGAAACAAAACTTAACGTTTTTAGTGAAGCTACTTTTTATAAATGTGTGAGTGAGGGCCACGCACACATATGAATGTTTTCCTTGAGAGGTTTAATTTTTCTACCGTGTTTTTCTTTTTGGCTTCAATTTTCAATGGCCTAATAATCGATATGTGTACACTGTACAGGCAAGCGAAGCCGCAGGCAACAGCTAGTAATAAATAAGAAGAAAAACAAGACAAGAGAAAATATCACCTTATACATAAGGTACACGTAATTTAACGTCCTGAAATCCAGATAACTTCCTTCCTTAAATGGAAAAATAAATGTTTATCCTACCAGGAAGTTAGATAAATCTAAGTGAAGTAGGTATAAACCCATAGCTCACAAGTTTATCAGGTTTCCGTGCCAACGGGTCTAGGTCCAAATTCACGATATTAAAGTAATATAGACGTTTTACGATTTACTTTTATTTGCTGATATTGAATTTCATTTTGACGGTACGGAAAATGTTTTTGGTAGAATTTCTGGAAGTTGTATTTTCTTAAAATATCTTTGCTTAGGTATTTGAACTTTGTAACCGAGTTTATATCGAAAATTATTCAAAGGGAACGTACCTCTTAATGGAATGAAAACTATCCTTTGCGTTAATCCAGGTTACAAACTATCAGCGTATAAGTTTCATCCAATTCCGTTCTGTAGTTGTTGCGTAAAAGAGTAACAAAAATTTATGGATGACTTCGACTTGTTGCTCATCCACCTAGAATCTAGATATCCAAATATCTGGATGGTTCGGCAACCAAACAGCCTCACAAACTTTTGCATGTTTATAGGTAATATTTATATTATAGGTAATTTTAGACAATTAATCAATTATCAGGTAATCTATGAGGAACTCTTCTCACGTGAACTCTTCTCGGACGTGGGCGAGGGATATTGAAGGCATGGTCATCACAGCTACAGGTATTGCAATAGAACTGCACTTGTAACTTTCTCTGTAAGATTGGTACTTAAGAGCGCATATTCTGAAACTTGGCAACGTCGCAAATGGCTGTCAAATATTTACAAGTTTTAATTAAGTTTACAAAATGGCTCCATAGTGCACTAAAAAATTGATAAGGAAATGCAATAATTAAAATCGTAACACTGAATTTATAGTCTTAGACGTAAAAAAAACATTTGCAAACATTCCAAATGCCTTACAAACGCCTGAAACGGTTACAACATCAAATTCAATGTTTTAATTGCATTCCTATTTCGTATTTCAGTTATCAGTTTTCTAATGCACTACAGAGCCTAATTTTTTGTTTCCATAGAGTAGCATTGCCAAATCAATTAAAATTTGTAAATATTTGACAACTATTAGCGACGTTGCCAACTTTCTGGTTATATGGCCTCAACGTCCACCGAGAACGTGGTTCCTTGCGATCCTCTTCATCTTCTCTTCTTATTAAATCAAAAACTGACGTTCTTCTTTTATGGTCGCGTCACCAGAACCCGTAGTTCGATAAAAATGTGATGGTAAAGAGGTTGCGCCGACATTTAGATTTAGATTGGATTAGAAGTTAACTGAATACATATATTAAACAAGAATACACTTATAATGCTGATAAATAGTTTTGAAAATAATCAAAGGCGTGGGTAATACAATAATAATCATATGTCAAGCAATGTGTCTAGATTTTGTATTATACATAATTTATGAGAGACAATTTATATTAACAAGAATTCTAGATAAACATTGACTCGAATTAAGGGCTTTGAACTAACTTAGATTCATTCATCTGAAAATTATAGCTGTCTTATTTGACCTCCTAAAATCTTATTTGAAGATATAGTAATATCTGTCTAGCTTATTCCTATCAATGGTGTTACGGGACTGTCTCATCAGGTAATCGTGACCCTGGAATGTAAAGGGCTATTTAAGGATCATCGCGGACTTAGTCACTACAAGTCTGACAGTCCCTCCCGCCTCAACCTGTGTGGGAGGATTCATTTGATGATTTAGCCTCATTTAAAAAAAATGAGTCAAAGGAGTAATGGTGGCCCTGTGGAAACGGCACACTCGAGTTGTAAGTTGTGTTACAAATACATTTTCCAATCTTTGTAATCTATATATATAAAAGAACAGGGGTTTTTCTTTTGACACGACTACAGCCGAAACCGCTTAACGCAGAAACTTGAATTTTGGACAACATTTGCAGTCTACCATGTAGATTGGCAATAAGACGGGATTTTGCGAAAATCCTCCTCTAAGGGGGTGAAAAGGGCTGAAAACTTTTGTATGAAAAATCTTATTCCTTGGATTTATAAACTTGAAACTTACCACGAAAAAGAACATTAGTAAATAAATAAGATTAGCAACACTATTTTTTTAAAACTACCCTCCATTGGTATTGTACAGTGCAAGCACAGCACAATTTGTCAATAAGTCAGATTGCATTTTACCTGCGCTGGGCCGGTGAATTTAGTTCACGAATAGCATTCATACCGCGTGCACTCATCTATCATACAATAGTACTTTTATCAATAAATATCAATCACATTTATCAGTGTATCAATCAGTATCAAGTCAAGGTGTAAGGTCCCAAACCATACATCTTAATGGTCCTTCGAGCCGGATAAGCGGGATCCAATCACGTTGCGAACATAATAGTGGTGGTTCCTGTATATACGACCTGTGAACGACAGTCAACGGTCTACCAACGTCATCGAGCCCTCGACTGCTGCAATATCGTCAAAGAAGGTGCTTTGCTTATCTTTCCGTGGTTGCGAATCGGTTCAGCCGGCCTCCCACAAGCGGGTCTCACTGGTTGGATTGAGAAGGCGCTAATATCGCGGAGAGTTCGCAAGAGCATTTTCTGTGGAACAGCTGTCAGGAACATCATCAAGAAACCTATCAATCATGAGTTCTACGATGGAGAACTTGTTAGCAAATCAAGATCAAATCATTCAAGCTATGGAGCAGCTACTAAGGAACTTTAAGAAAGATTCTGCAGAACGTAAGACTCCATCCAATATCAAGAAACGGCTGCAAACTCTAGATAGTTATTGGTCTGAGTTCCAGTCTAATCATTTAAAATTATGTGAAGGTGAAATTCGCAGTGCCAGATATTTCACTGAGAATTTATATCAAAAAACGAATCTCTTCTACACTGAAGCACGGGACACTATCGAACGTTACGAGTCGAAAACTCCTGGTGAAGGTGTTAGAAATCCATCAGTTCAAGTATCAGTATCTGGTAAACACGAACAAGAAACTTCAAATATTTCAGCAGTTGACCCCGATCAACCAAACAGCGATTCTTGTAACAGTAAGTCTACATCTCTGTGGAAAACTGTTTCTCAAGGAAACGCAAGCAAGCTGGAAGAAATGCTGCGTAAGCAAAAAAGCAACTTCAAAGCGTTGTCGCGTACAATCAAGAGCGTGGAATTAGAGAACATTTCTGAAAAATGGGAACTCGAAGATCTACTGCGTAATGTACAAAAGAGGTGGTCAAATATAGACTCGTTACACTGGGAAATTGACAGTGAGCTGTACGAAGAAGATGAAGATTATGAACAAACATACAGCAGATATGAACAATTATACAATGACATGAAAAAGTCAATCAATATCAAGATGGGCTCCATTTCACATCGTGAGAATTGTACCCCCAAAATCGACATTCCTATTTTCAGTGGAAACTACTTGAAATGGACATCATTCAAAGATCTATTTATAGAAACGATCCACAACAACAAGTCAATGTCGAATGCTCAGAAAATGCAGTTTTTGAAAAGCAAGCTAAAAGGTGAAGCAGAAAAGCTAGTCCAACACTTAAACATTAGTTCGGAAAATTATCAACTATGTTGGGACATCTTAAATCATAGATACAACAACGAAAAGCTCATCTTTACCTCGCATATTAACGCACTTCTAGCAATACCTACAATGCAGAATCAAGCAGATTATCAAATCAAAAGGATGTTTGATACTACTAACGAATGTCTTAACGCCATAAAGAATCTCGGTGTCAACATATCAAACTGGGACCCACTTATTGTGCACCTGCTGACTCTGAAAATGGACAGCGAGACGCATGGGGAATATATTCAATCACTAACTGATCCCAGAGCACTACCGACACTCGAAGAATTCCTTAGATTCCTGGAAAACAAATACACGGCTCTTGAATCATCTCGGCGAAAGCAGTATACTCCAAAATCAAAGCAAGAGACATTCAACAAAAAAGAATCGGAACATCAGCCTAACAAACAAAGCAAACCTAATCAGCACAATAATAAGAACGACGGAGGCAAACCATTTTTCCGCAATTCAACATTTAAAAGTTTTGCAACGAACAAAGCAAATTGTCCACTTTGCAATGACAACCACGGACTTTTCCGCTGCAAAACATTTTTAGAATCTAGGCCAGAGGCCAAAATAGATATTGTGAAACAATTAAACTTATGCAAAAATTGTCTCCATGATCACAAAGACAAGCCATGCTACTCGGAAACAAAATGCAGAGTATGCCAGGAAAAGCATAACACATTGTTACACGATACGTTTCACAGCAACGCTATAGCGATAAACACGAAGTCGTCGGTTACAGAAGAACAACAGTCCAGCTCACGAGAAAACAGGACACGGGACGCTGTCAACCATGTCTCAAATGGAAGCATTGTAGAGATCCTGCTAGCAACAGCCCTCGTTCGAGTGAAAGCACGAAACGGGAAATACCACACGCTCCGTGCTCTTATTGACCAAGGCTCACAAGTCTCTCTAATATCAGAATGCGCAGCTCAAAAACTAGAGCTCGCAAGGCAAGCATTCAAGGGCGTCATATTTGGCATCGGCACAAATCAAGCAAATTGCAAGGGAGAGATCAGTATTACTGCAGCATCATTGCATAGTGATTTTACCTTTCAAGCAGATGTGTTGATCATGAACACACTATTACATAACCTGCCCAACAGAACATTTTCAAAACCACAATGGGCATACCTGCAGAACATACAACTAGCAGATCCAGAATTTTATACGAGCCGTCCTGTAGATTTACTACTAGGTGCCGACGTTTATTCTCAAATAATAATGGGAGGCGTTATAAAAGAAAATGAGTCACTACCCGTAGCACAACAAACTCAGCTTGGGTGGATGTTAAGCGGAAACGTCAAATCATATCATTGCAACGTCGTGATGAACAACATTGAGGACATACAAAGGTTCTGGGCCATTGAAGACATAGCAGATGGCAATATCAACATGTCCAAAGAGGATCATCAGTGCATTCAGCAATATCAGACTGAAACCTCGCGACGGGAGGATGGCAGATATGTTGTAAGACTACCGCTAAAGCCAGAAATAAAGGAAAACTTGGGAGATTCAAAACCCAAGGCTGTAGCACAATTTTATCAGTTGGAGAAAAAGTTTGGAAAAAACCCAAAGATTGCACAAGACTACAAATCATTTATCGATGAATATATCGGACTAGGTCACATGCGCGAGTGCAAGAATAAAAAACAGCCAGATTGCATTTTACCTCACCTATGTGTATTGAGGCCCGAATCAACAACAACAGCATTACGTGTGGTGTTTAACGCGTCAGCAAAAACATCGACTGGCTACAGTTTAAATGATTTGATGTACACTGGCCCAAATCTTCAGCAAGACTTATTTACGTTAATTTTGAGATGGAGACAACATAGATATGCTATTACAGCGGACATCGAAAAAATGTTCAGACAAATCTACTGTCATGACGATGATCTGCAATATCAAAAAATAGTATGGCGCGACTCACCTCAAGATAAATTACGTGAATATGAGCTAACAACAGTCACATACGGCACTAAATCTGCACCCTTTCTCGCCATGATGACTCTGAAGCGAATAGCAGAAGATGAACGCTCAAGGTATCCTGCTGCTGCAGCAGTTGTTGACAGCTGCTTTTACATGGATGACCTATTGGCTGGACATCATAGCATCGAAGAAGCAAAGCAACTAAAATCGGATCTTATCAAATTACTCAGATCAGGCGGATTTAATTTGAGAAAATGGTCGTCTAATAAAATAGAGCTATTAGATGACGTCACATCAAACACAGAGCGACAATCATTTGAATTCAAACATCAAGAATCGACAAAAACATTGGGACTACGCTGGCACCCACTGGATGATCAGTTCAAGTTCCAAATGAAAATTGATACCAAATCAGCAGCTGCAGCTACCAAGAGGTCTTTACTATCAGATATATCAAAAATATTTGACCCACTGGGCTGGCTGGCACCGGTCTCAACTAAACTAAAACTATTATTTCAAAATGTCTGGTCACTCACCCTACAATGGGATGACAAAGTACCAGCACATATCAACGAGCAATGGCAGAAGATCAAGAAAGATCTACCAAATATAGAGCAGATCAATGTACCACGATGGCTACAAATACAGCAAGACGCAGAAATTGAACTTCATGGTTTCTGTGACGCATCTACAAAAGCGTATGCTTGCGTAATATATTGCAGAATCATCAAACACAACCAAAACCATCAAACTCCTGTGACAATATTAGCAGGAAAATCAAGACTTGTTCCTGTCAACAAAGCGATTTCATTGCCAAGATTGGAGCTAAGCGCAGCGCATTTATTATCACTTTTGATGCAAGTAGTTCAAAAAACTTTACAAAACTACAGTATCAAAGTATACGGATGGTCAGATTCTACAGCTGTCCTGGGCTGGCTACAAGGAGATCCGAATCGCTGGAAGCCGTTTGTGGCAAATCGAGTGAAACAAGTCACGGAAGTGATTCCAACCTCAAACTGGCACTATGTAAAGTCAGCTGAAAATCCTGCTGATTGTGCAAGCCGAGGATGTTCAGCAGAGCAACTCAAAGAACATTCACTATGGTGGCATGGACCAGGGTGGCTATCGTCATTCGATGAAAATGAACATAAACAACAAAAGTATGTCACGCAAGACGAAATTAAAAAATCTGTACAAACTGGCATCATTCAACAAAATGATGACATAGCTCAAAAAATATTGAATAAATGTAGCAATTTCAACAGAGCGACGCGAGTTCTAGCTTGGACTTTGCGCGCAATAACACGCAATAATCAGCACAAACCAAAGTTTTTAACTATCGGCGAAATGAAGAAATCAAGAAATCTCATCGTTAAGCAAGTACAACATTCGGAATTCAGAGAAGACATCATCAGTCTTCAGCATCACAGACAGGTCAGCGCAAAAAGTGGACTGTTGAAACTGAACCCGTTCCTGGATCAAGAAGGCTTGTTGAGAGTTGGCGGGAGGATCTCTAACGCGAATATCCATCAAAATATGAGACATCCACTCATAATACCAAAAAACTCTCACCTCAGTAACTTGCTGATTGACCAAGGACATAACATGACGTATCATGGTGGAGCTCGAATCACGCAAGCTTGGCTTCGCCAGCAATACTGGATCGTAGGTGGAAACCGAGCAGTCAAGAAGCGCCTTAGAAACTGCATAAAATGCAGACGTCACAACCCAATCAAACAAGAGCAGTTGATGGGAGACTTGCCTGCAGCACGCAGTAATCCAGCACGCCCTTTTTATCACTCAGGGGTTGACTACACTGGCTTTGTGTACGTAAAAACAAACAAAGGCCGAGGAGTAAAGACAACAAAAGGCTACATCGCTGTGTTCGTATGCATGGCCACAAAAGCTGTGCATCTCGAACTAGTCTCGGATCTGAGCTCCTCAGCATTTTTATCAGCATTACGCAGAATGTCAGCAAGAAGAGGCGCCCCAAGACACATTTATAGTGACAATGGTACAAATTTCGTTGGAGCAAGCAGAATCCTAAACGAAGAATTCGTCAATATGCAAAAAGTGATAGACGTGGAATTTTACGAAGCAATCACCGACATGGAGATCAATTGGCACTTTAACGCACCATCCTGGCCGAACGCAGGAGGGGTATGGGAAGCAGCTGTGAAGAGCTTAAAGTACCATCTAAAGAGAGTGATTGGCGAACAACGGCTGACGTTTGAAGAATATTCAACAGTGTTAGCACAAATCGAAGCATGTTTGAACACACGACCACTGTGCGCTCTAACTGAAGACCCAGAAGATTTGGATTACCTCACTCCATCCCACTTTTTAGCAAGCGGGCCCACCTTGACATTAATCGAAACAGAAAAAGATCTACGGACGAGGTGGCAACTTACTCAAAAAATTGTGAATGATCTATGGAAAAGATGGAGGGCGGAATATTTAACTCAATTGTCAGTGCGTAGTAAATGGCGGCAATCACACACAAATCTAAAGATTAACGACATTGTCATCATACACGACGTGCAATTACCGTCAGGAAAATGGGCCATGGGAAGAATCACGGAGCTACATCCCGGAAAAGATGGAAATGTCCGAGTGGTCACTATTCGCACGAAAAATGGATCACTAAAAAGACCAATAACAAAACTATCATTATTACCCATCAATCAATCAAAAGAGCAAGAACATCAAAAATCGGCAACTAACGTAACAAAACAACGAACACGACAATCGTCATCAAAATTATGCAACTTAATTTTTAACATACTCATGATAGTTATGGTGATGGTATCTACAGTAAGAAGCGAGTACAAGTTCACAAGCCTGAGCAGTAACCAAAGCATATATTTTGACAAAGTAGCCAATATGCGGTTACAACGCGAAGAATGGAAGCTAATAGTTTATTGTGATATGGCTCCATATTGGAGAGGAATAGATGTACTCAACAAATATATGAATCACCTTGAAAACATATGCTCATCAGATCAAATAGCACAATGTGACGTAGTGCGACTGCAATTACGTCATGGGTACGAGGAACTCGAACATTATAACAGCATTTTACTTGGTCAGCAAATGCACTGATTGCGCCGACGTAGAGGCCTTATCAACGGTGTAGGCAACGTTGCACGCAGTTTATTCGGAATATTGGATGAAGATTTTGCTGAAAAATATCAAAAAGATATCGACCTTATCAAGAAAAATCAGAAACATCTTGCCTTACTGTGGAAAAACCAGACATCAATCGTGGAAGCAGAATTGAATGTCATCAAACGAGTAGAAACAGCCTTGGAAAAACAACATAGACTCATTAATCAACACATCATCAACTGCAACCTAGGAATAAACAAATTAAAAGAGCAAATTCAAAAGACAGATAGCAGAAGTGAGTTTACTCTATCCGCCTTGGTGGCATCCCATATGCTGTCAAACCTGAAAGATATCCAGGAAACGCTGGTGGACACAGTGGCGAATATCTTTTATGAAAAATTCAACTTTCACCTTTTAACACCAACACAGCTGAGAGATGAACTCAATACTATAACAGGACAACTATCAAAAGAATTGACCATACCCATAAATAATATTCAAACGGATCTTGCTAAGATATATCATTTACTTAAAGTAAAAGCCAGAACAACCAAGCAATACATGATTTTTGAAGTCAAGATTCCTCTTGTGACTAGAGAAGATTACGAGCTTTACAACCTCATACCAATTCCGTTGCAAGTAGCTGAAAGTATGGTCACCATAACACCTATCGCACATCACTTAGCGATAAATATACACAAGGACTCGTTCATCCCGATGTCGGAAGACGATTGGGGACGATGTACGCCTTACGATCACGACGACTTCATTTGTCCCCTGGAAAAGCCTATTTACCAAATGACCTCAGACAACAATCTGTGTGTTAAGGATCAAGTTGCAAATCAATATGTCAAACAGAAGCCAAAGAATGCATAGATCAGTGGACGGAATTAAGCATCGTCAACACATATTTATATTATTGTTGCGGACAATGCACCGTGCGAGTCATATGTGAGGATCATATTACTTCTGAACGACTCAGCAAGGCCGGGGTACTGACACTCGGTGAAGGTTGCGTCATCAAAGGTCAAACATTTACGATTTATTCGCACCAAAGCTTAAGCAACTCAATCCAGACAAAAACGAACGTCATGGATATTCAGATTCCGTCAATAAATCACATCATCAATCTAACTGTACCATCTACTGCAATATTGAACGACACTGAAGAGGCTATCAATCGGCGAAAGGATTTAGAATTCATCAGTCTCGCCATCAAGAACGCCAGAGCGACGGAAGTTGAGGTACTGTCGGATCAAGTCTCATCCCACGACATCCACCACTGCGTCGCCATATACACTGTAGTGGCAGTGATCATAATCATTGTGCTCCTCTACGTGTGGCGACAGCTGCGAACCCGAAGGGACACGGTTCAACAGGATCGTCAGGAACCCGACGTGCACTACACGACTGCTGCAAGAAGACCGTCACAGGCCATCGCTACTGTTGACAACAGCCATAGCAACACTCGCATAGTTGACAGGGCGTCGTCACCACGTTTTGGAAGTCAATACAGATCAATGTAGTGTTATTTAAGTTATATAATAAGAAATTATGTTCTATCACCTTGTTAACTAGCACTATCATGAATCATATCACCTATGCACCCTTATCTTCTCCGGGCCTGGAGCATGTACAGTGCAAGCACAGCACAATTTGTCAATAAGTCAGATTGCATTTTACCTGCGCTGGGCCGGTGAATTTAGTTCACGAATAGCATTCATACCGCGTGCACTCATCTATCATACAATAGTACTTTTATCAATAAATATCAATCACATTTATCAGTGTATCAATCAGTATCAAGTCAAGGTGTAAGGTCCCAAACCATACAGGTATTCTAGGGGTTGTTAAAGTTTGTATGGGAAAATCATAACGCGTGAGCTGATGAATTTGAAAATCAGTATTTATATACTACATAAGAATTAATGAAACACGTGTTTTTGGATTTTTCAAAAATCACCCCCCAAGTTGTTGAAAAGGGGTATTCAAGTTTTAAGGGGTGTTGTGGACCGACCAACCTTTTTTACCATTGGCAGCATGTTTTTATATTTTAAATACTTTTTTTATTATGATTTTGAATTTGGCAGATGGTTGTTAGAAAGAACTTGTAAAAAACTGATAAAGTCAAATATCGAGGATGGAAGCCACTAGATCAATAATTACAGAATAAAAGACTTTTGAGCTAGTGGCTTCCATCACGCTTCCACCACCTAGCTCAAAAGTCTTTTATTCTGTAATTATTGATCTAGTGGCTTCCATCCTCGATATTTGACTTTATCAGTTTTTTACAAGTTCTTTCTAACAACCATCTGCCAAATTCAAAATCATAATAAAAAAAGTATTTAAAATATAAAAACATGCTGCCAATGGTAAAAAAGGTTGGTCGGTCCACAACACCCCTTAAAACTTGAATACCCCTTTTCAACAACTTGGGGGGTGATTTTTGAAAAATCCAAAAACACGTGTTTCATTAATTCTTATGTAGTATATAAATACTGATTTTCAAATTCATCAGCTCACGCGTTATGATTTTCCCATACAAACTTTAACAACCCCTAGAATACCAATGGAGGGTAGTTTTAAAAAAATAGTGTTGCTAATCTTATTTATTTACTAATGTTCTTTTTCGTGGTAAGTTTCAAGTTTATAAATCCAAGGAATAAGATTTTTCATACAAAAGTTTTCAGCCCTTTTCACCCCCTTAGAGGAGGATTTTCGCAAAATCCCGTCTTATTGCCAATCTACATGGTAGACTGCAAATGTTGTCCAAAATTCAAGTTTCTGCGTTAAGCGGTTTCGGCTGTAGTCGTGTCAAAAGAAAAACCCCTGTTCTTTTATATATTTGCCAAATATCGAGGATGGAAGCCACTAGATCTATAATTACAGAATAAAAGACTTTTGAGCTAGGTAATACTTTTAAATCAGTTTTTTACCAGTTCTTTCTATTAAACATCTGCCAAATTCAAAATCATAATAAAAAAAAAGTATTTAAAATATAAAAACATGCTGCCAATGGTAAAAAAGGTTGGTCGGTCCACAACATGGCCCCGAGCGGTGTGAAACACCAAATATCAATTTAAACGGACCAATTTGCGGACTGGCCGACGCAGCACACCCCCTTTAGTTGCTACGTTTACTACGCGAACGATATTGTCCCTACCCGGGAATATCTCAGTAACGCGTCCCATAGGCCAGCAGTTTCGGGGTAGATTACCGTCAGCAATTAAAACCACGTCTCCTGTCTTCAATGGTTGGTGGGGTGGAACCGTTCTACGCGGCAATAGAAGCGGCAAGTATTCTTTCGTCCAGCGTTGCCAGAAATGATCTGCAAGACGTTGGGCTTTCCGCCAATCTACACGTCGTGAGAGGTCGGCGTCACAGAATTCCCGTAGACACAGATCGTTGGCGGATGTACCGATCAGAAAATTGAAGGGTGTAAGCGCTTGTTCACTTCTTTCATCAACTGGGACATGAGTTAGCGGTCGAGAATTAATAATGCCTTCCACCTCTATCAGTAGCGTATGTAAGACTTCTACTCTTGGTGATCTGTCTTTCAGCGTTACTTTTAGGGCTCTTTTAACGCTGCCTACCAGGCGCTCCCAGCAGCCGCCCATGAATGGAGCTGAAGGAGGAATAAATTTCCATTCTATGCCTTTATTTACCGAAAAGTCGTAGAGGTCAGGTAATATTTTCGAGGCGCCTACAAATGCCGTTCCATTGTCAGAGTAGATGCGAGTGGGGCAACCGCGTCGGGCTATGAATCGACGTAGGGCCATCAAGGCGGAATCGGACGACAATGACTCAACGATCTCTATATGAATAGCTCTCACAGTAAGGCAGGTGAAAAGAGCAATCCAATTCTTCATTGACCGACGTCCTGCTGTGACAGTCAAAGGGCCAAAATAATCAACACCAACGTAGGTAAATGGTCTAGTATGATGAGCCATCCTGGCTTCAGGTAAGTCTCCAATTGGTGGTATGAGTGGTTTCGCCTTCATATTCCGACAAAATTGACATTGTTTTGCCACACTTCTCACTGATGGTCTCAAACTGACTATGAAGTAACGTTGGCGCAGTTCGTTCACTACAAGTTCGTTGTTGCCGTGGGCAAATTTGATGTGGTATGAGCTGATCAGTAAGCGGGTTATCGGGTGTTTTCCATCCAACACAATCGGGTTTGGGTCTATGGCAGTTGAAGCACCCGTGCGGCCGGATAAACGCAGAAGCCTATCATCTCCTAATATCAAAGAAATATTCTTAAGCCTACTTTCCTTTGAAACGGGGCGTGCAGCGTCAATCGACTCATATTCACTGTTGAAAGAATCTAATTGTACGCGCATAAAGGCATGACGTTCAGCAGATGAAATAAAGCAGACATCTAAAACTGCTAAGCCGCGTAATGGAAATTTAGGATTTTCAGGTGAACGGCGGAAAAATGAAGCGCACTGATGAGCTCGCGCAGTAGCACGGATAAATCGCAGCCAGACGCTAAACCGAGTATAATCAGCAACCACGGGTGATGATGAGTCACCTGGCTGAGTTGATGTCAGACCCACCAGATCCCTATTGGATCTATTTTCCTCAGGAGCTGGTGTGTCAATAATAGATGGTTCACAAGGCCATTCATTTGATGATTGGCGTAAAAATGATGGCCCGGTAAACCACCGTGAGTTGATCGTGAATTCATCCTTGAATCTGGTGGCATCATCCGCGACATTCAAGGATGAAGGTACGTACTTCCAATCAGAAATATTGGTAATCTCGCAAATTTCACAAACTCTATGTGCGACAAAGGACTTAAAGCTGCTTGGATCAGAACGTAACCATTTGAGAACCGTTTGAGAGTCTGACCAGAGAAAAACCCTTTCTGGCTTTCGCTTGTGAGATTCTAAAATAAAAACAGCTAAGCGAGCAGCGATTAAAGCTGCTTGAAGCTCAAGTCTTGGTATTGTCGTAGGTTTTAAAGGAGCAACACGAGCTTTACCACTTATTAAAGAGAGTTCAATGTTTCCGTTTGGACACAAGAGACGCCAATAAGCAACACAAGCGTATGCTTGTTCACTTGCGTCGGCAAAGACATGTAATTGAATTGAACCTAAATGTCTCATTGAATTGAAATAGCAGCGGGGAACAGAGTTGTCCAAAACCTTCACCAAATTGTTAAACCATTGTGACCACTTATCTAAAAATTGTTTTAGTAATAATTCATCCCAAGATGTGGCAAGTTTCCAAGTCTTTTGGAATAAAACACGACCTTTTATAATAACGGGAGTAAGAAAACCAAGAGGATCGTAAATTTTCATCAAGTTTGATAGAACTATGCGTTTAGTTAATTTGTGTGGTGTCGTATCAAAATGTATACACGGAAATGACAAAGTATCATTAGAAGTATTCCAAGAGACACCTAAAACGCGTGTTGGTGGTCGTGAGTCTAAAACTACATTCATCTCTGTTGTTCCACTAGCACATAGGTCAGGAGACAACATGGACAGAGCCTTTGCAGAATTTGATACCCAAGATCTCATCTCGAATCCGGCTGCAGCATGGACCAAGACGATATCTGCTGCCAAAAGAGCGGCCTTTTGTTCATCATCACAACTACCTAAGTAATCATCCATGTATGTGTCACTAATAATAGCAGCTGCTGCTTCTGGGTGTGATCGTTGATGTTCGATGGCATTTTTGTTTTTAAGATACAAGGCTGTAAATGGACTACATACGGTACCAAACATCATCGATGACATACGATACTCCTGAATTGGTTGTGTGGAGTCGTCTCGCCACAAGAAGCGTTGAGCATCACGATCGCTTGATCTAATTTTGACTTGTGGGAACATTTCTCGAATATCGGCAGAAAGGGCCCACATTCCAAAACAATTTCCTTACCATCATCGCGAGCTTCAACTAAAACGCAAAAATTGGCTGCCCTTGCAAGGCACGCTCGCATGAATGTCGAACGAGAAAGAAAACTTGCTGAAGAAAAACGTAGGGTCGCAGACCAACTTGCCGAACAAGGGCGCAAGACTGCTGCATTAGAGTTGCAAGCAGAGCTTGCCGCAATCGATTCAGCGGCTTCCGAAAGAAGTAACTCAACTCAAAAGTGGTTGGTAGAGAGTGCAAATAGAGAATATGATATTAATGAGCCCTTCCCTTACAGCATTAATAATCCTGAGCAAAGCCTTGACTTAGAACCTGGGGATGCTTTTACTACAGAACCTCAGCATGCCACCGCCGCTGCCGCTGCCATTACTAGCGCACGGTCTGCACCGCACCGTGATTATTACCAGCAAGACAAAGGAAAAGAAAACACTACACATACATTACGATTAGGTACACGTAACACTAAATTTATTTCAGATATTTATGACCATAACAAAAATAAATCAGAGACACAAGACTCTTTTATTAAACTAGCTAAAGCGATCACGGACTTGGGAAGTAAACGTCAACAGGTTAGTGTTAATCTTCCTTCTTACGACGGTAGCGCTTCTGACTGGCTTTCTTTTAAGAAGGCTTTCAAGCGGTCAGAGCTTAGCTTTACGCCGGAAGAAAACCTAGCTAGGCTTAGTACTGCGTTGCTTGGGGTCGCCCGAGAGTCTGTCTCGGCACTGTTGATGACCGCCGTGGATCCTGCACAAGTAATGCGCTCCTTAGAGAGTCGGTTTGGACAACCAGAATTCATTATTCTTCACCAGTTGTCATCGATAAGATCTCTAGCCAGGTTACCGCTAAATGAATCCGCAAAGGATCTCAACATTTTTGCTTGTCGGCTCAGAAATTGCGTGGAAGTGATACGAGAGCTACGACAACCGGAGTATCTGGCCTCTCCTGAACTCGCCAATACTATTATAGGGAAGTTGACTCCACTTTTACGATACAGGTGGGCTGATTTTGCATCATCACATCAGGATTCTGATAAATTTAAATTAGAACTTTTGGCCAATTTTTTAGATACTGA
This sequence comes from Agrotis segetum, assembly GCA_036375495.1. NCBI lineage: Eukaryota > Metazoa > Arthropoda > Insecta > Lepidoptera > Noctuidae > Agrotis > Agrotis segetum. Next base: position 2,940,372 of record JAQSVV010000277.1, read on the forward strand.
ATCCAATCGCCAAATAAAACATTGCATGTTTTATTCCGATAATTATTTGTCTCAAAATGTCAAACCGCAGAGTAATTTTTCACAACATGTCAAACCCAGCACCGTTGCCAAGCAACCTACAAAGGTTTTTCACGCAACTTCTTCGACAACGTCAAAGAGTTCCACAACATGTAGGTTTTGTAAGGTTGGTTTACATGATGTCAGTGATTGCAAAAAGTTTTCTGCCTTGTCTATTGACGACCGTTGGAATTGGGTAACTGAAAATAAGGTTTGTTACAGATGCTTAAGTAAAGGTTCACACAAATATGTTGCATGCAAAAAACATTGTGAAATAGTCGGGTGCAAGTACAGTCGGAGACATAACACTTTACTTCACAGGCCTATCGTAGAAAATACGGCACATGCAGATATACACACGAACGAAGGCCTAGAGGTCCAAGCACATCAATCGAACGAAGAGGAACCAACTATTGTTTCTCACAGTGCCTTACCCAATTCAGCGCCAGTTCAGAGGTCTTTATTAAAAGTAATTCCCGTTACTGTTACCGGCCCTCGAGCTAGTTTTGATACTTATGCGATGCTTGACGACGGGTCAACTGCCTCATTTATTGATGAATCTGTCTCTGACCTTATAGGTGCAACTGGACCTAAAAAGTCTATTCGAGTTGACTGCATTGGTGGTCTTAGCAAAGATATTGAGGTCAGATTTGTTAATGTTAAAGTAAAAGGCTTTCATGTTTTAGACGTGCATGATATAGTAGTAAGGTCTATTCCCAACTTGACTATTGCGAAACAGTCAATACTTATAGAACAAATTAAAAAAATACGATTACATAAATGATTTAGCTAACGTCTTATGTTATGAAAACGCTAAACCAACACTTTTACTCGGGATTGATAATTGGCATCTCACATTCTCGAAAATCATTCGCCGCGGAACTGCATCGCAACCCGCTGCCTCTCTGACTCCTTTAGGTTGGGTTTTATATGGCTCTCCTTCAACTATGTCTAAGCCTGTAGATTTCGTTAATCATGTGATCGCAAATTTAGAGGAAGATAGTCAAGGAGATAGCCGTAACTTAGACACTCTCATCAAAGAGTATTATAAGTTAGATTCAATAGGTATTCTTAATAGGGATTGTCGTTCCGCCGATGACCAAAGAGCATTAAAATTATTAGAAGAAACTACTAGGCGTTTACCATCTGGGCGATTTGAGACAGGTTTACTGTGGCGCGAAAATATTGAAAGCGTTCCAAATAGTCGCCCCCTCGCTTTACGTCGTTTTAGAACTCTTGAGCGTAAAATGGCCACAGACTCAGATTATGCCATCAAATACAGACAAAATATTCACGCCATGCTTGATAAAGGTTACGCAGAGATCTGTAATACTGTCCCTTCTGGACTATTGTGGTATTTACCTCATTTTGGAGTTATACAACCACAAAAGAAAAAGCTTAGAATTGTATGTGATGCTGCAGCCATGTGTGAAGGTGTTAGCTTAAATTCGTTACTTCTGCCAGGTCCAGATCTACTTCAATCCTTATTAGCCATATTAATGCGATTTAGAGAAGGACGTATTGCCCTTTCTGCCGATATTCGAGAAATGTTCCCACAAGTCAAAATTAGATCAAGCGATCGTGATGCTCAACGCTTCTTGTGGCGAGACGACTCCACACAACCAATTCAGGAGTATCGTATGTCATCGATGATGTTTGGTACCGTATGTAGTCCATTTACAGCCTTGTATCTTAAAAACAAAAATGCCATCGAACATCAACGATCACACCCAGAAGCAGCAGCTGCTATTATTAGTGACACATACATGGATGATTACTTAGGTAGTTGTGATGATGAACAAAAGGCCGCTCTTTTGGCAGCAGATATCGTCTTGGTCCATGCTGCAGCCGGATTCGAGATGAGATCTTGGGTATCAAATTCTACAAAGGCTCTGTCCATGTTGTCTCCTGACCTATGTGCTAGTGGAACAACAGAGATGAATGTAGTTTTAGACTCACGACCACCAACACGCGTTTTAGGTGTCTCTTGGAATACTTCTAATGATACTTTGTCATTTCCGTGTATAAATTTTGATACGACACCACACAAATTAACTAAACGCATAGTTCTATCAAACTTAATGAAAATTTACGATCCTCTTGGTTTTCTTACTCCCGTTATTATAAAAGGTCGTGTTTTATTCCAAAAGACTTGGAAACTTGCCACATCTTGGGATGAATTATTACCAAAACAATTTTTAGATAAGTGGTCACAATGGTTTAACAATTTGGTGAAGGTTTTGGACAACTCTGTTCCCCGCTGCTATTTCAATTCAATGGATCATTCAAGTTCAATTCAATTACATGTCTTTGCCGACGCAAGTGAACAAGCATACGCTTGTGTTGCTTATTGGCGTCTCTTGTGTCCAAACGGAAACATTGAACTCTCTTTAATAAGTGGTAAAGCTCGTGTTGCTCCTTTAAAACCTACGACAATACCAAGACTTGAGCTTCAAGCAGCTTTAATCGCTGCTCGCTTAGCTGTTTTTATTTTAGAATCTCACAAGCGAAAGCCAGAAAGGGTTTTTCTCTGGTCAGACTCTCAAACGGTTCTCAAATGGTTACGTTCTGATCCAAGCAGCTTTAAGTCCTTTGTCGCACATAGAGTTTGTGAAATTTGCGAGATTACCAATATTTCTGATTGGAAGTACGTACCTTCATCCTTGAATGCCGCGGATGATGCCACCAGATTCAAGGATGAATTCACGATCAACTCACGGTGGTTTACCGGGCCATCATTTTTACGCCAATCATCAAATGAATGGCCTTGTGAACCATCTATTATTGACACACCAGCTCCTGAGGAAAATAGATCCAATAGGGATCTGGTGGGCCTGACATCAACTCAGCCAGGTGACTCACCATCACCCGTGGTTGCTGATTATACTCGGTTTAGCGTCTGGCTGCGATTTATCCGTGCTACTGCGCGAGCTCATCAGTGCGCTTCATTTTTTCGCCGTTCACCTGAAAATCCTAAATTTCCATTACGCGGCTTAGCAGTTTTAGATGTCTGCTTTATTTCATCTGCTGAACGTCATGCCTTTATGCGCGTACAATTAGATTCTTTCAACAGTGAATATGAGTCGATTGACGCTGCACGCCCCGTTTCAAAGGAAAGTAGGCTTAAGAATATTTCTTTGATATTAGGAGATGATAGGCTTCTGCGTTTATCCGGCCGCACGGGTGCTTCAACTGCCATAGACCCAAACCCGATTGTGTTGGATGGAAAACACCCGATAACCCGTTTACTGATCAGCTCGTACCACATCAAATTTGCCCACGGCAACAACGAACTTGTAGTGAACGAACTGCGCCAACGTTACTTCATAGTCGGTTTGAGACCATCAGTGAGAAGTGTGGCAAAACAATGTCAATTTTGTCGGAATATGAAGGCGAAACCACTCATACCACCAATTGGAGACTTACCTGAAGCCAGGATGGCTCATCATACTAGACCATTTACCTTCGTTGGTGTTGATTATTTTGGCCCTTTGACTGTCACAGCAGGACGTCGGTCAATGAAGAATTGGATTGCTCTTTTCACCTGCCTTACTGTGAGAGCTATTCATATAGAGATCGTTGAGTCATTGTCGTCCGATTCCGCCTTGATGGCCCTACGTCGATTCATAGCCCGACGCGGTTGCCCCACTCGCATCTACTCTGACAATGGAACGGCATTTGTAGGCGCCTCGAAAATATTACCTGACCTCTACGACTTTTCGGTAAATAAAGGCATAGAATGGAAATTTATTCCTCCTTCAGCTCCATTCATGGGCGGCTGCTGGGAGCGCCTGGTAGGCAGCGTTAAAAGAGCCTTAAAAGTAACGCTGAAAGACAGATCACCAAGAGTAGAAGTCTTACATACGCTACTGATAGAGGTGGAAGGCATTATTAATTCTCGACCACTAACTCATGTCCCAGTTGATGAAAGAAGTGAACAAGCGCTTACACCCTTCAATTTTCTGATCGGTACATCCGCCAACGATCTGTGTCTACGGGAATTCTGTGACGCCGACCTCTCACGACGTGTAGATTGGCGGAAAGCCCAACGTCTTGCAGATCATTTCTGGCAACGCTGGACGAAAGAATACTTGCCGCTTCTATTGCCGCGTAGAACGGTTCCACCCCACCAACCATTGAAGACAGGAGACGTGGTTTTAATTGCTGACGGTAATCTACCCCGAAACTGCTGGCCTATGGGACGCGTTACCGAGATATTCCCGGGTAGGGACAATATCGTTCGCGTAGTAAACGTAGCAACTAAAGGGAGTGTGCTGCGTCGGCCAGTCCGCAAATTGGTCCGTTTAAATTGATATTTGGTGTTTCACACCGCTCGGGGCCATGTTGTGGACCGACCAACCTTTTTTACCATTGGCAGCATGTTTTTATATTTTAAATACTTTTTTTATTATGATTTTGAATTTGGCAGATGGTTGTTAGAAAGAACTTGTAAAAAACTGATAAAGTATTACCTAGCTCAAAAGTCTTTTATTCTGTAATTATAGATCTAGTGGCTTCCATCCTCGATAAGGGGAGTATATTAAACCACTGAACGTAGAAACCTGAATTTTGGATGGTAGTTACAATTTATAATGTAGATGAGCATTATGAAAGGATTTTGCGAAAATCTCCCTCTAAGGGGGTGAAAAGGGGTGAAAACCTTTGTATGTAAAATCTTATTTCTTGGGTTTATAAACTTGAAACTTGGTACGAATATCAGTATAAGTAAATAAAAAAGATGGACATCATTCTTTTTCAAAAGTACCCTCCATTTTTGGGTTTTTCTAAAATCACCCCCTGAATTGGTGAAAAGAGTAAGTTTTAAAAGGGAAGGATTTTACAGCTTGTTTCGATAAACTCAAAACTGGCCATAAAAATGGGTATCTCTCAATCGAATAAAAGATGCGTAATAACCCCTAGCGGGGTGAAAATCGGAAAATCAGTTGTCTTCTACGATTGATTGTTTGTTTGTATTGAGTTTTTAGATTTTCTTGTAAGGAGGGTGAGCGGGAATTAAATTCACTGAGTTCGAAGTTAAAAACACGCGCAGACGAAGTCGCGGGCAAAGTGCTAGTAGTTAATATAGCCCTTGTTATGAATAGGTAGACTAGGTAGTTGATGCATCAATTAACGGTACACACAAGAAATGTTCAAAAGTTCAAAATTTAAGCAAGTTTCAAATATTTTTAAAGAAGAAATAAATTAAAATTGGTGTCAACTTATGAACTTGAAGTTACTAAAGCCTTTCTACACAAAACCTGAATTTAAAGACAGCAAATATCAAGATACTCGTAGGTAACATATAATTTTAATCCTCATCTCTAGGAACTTATATCCGTTTTATCCGAAAAAAGGATGCCAAAATATCGATAAAGCGTGTCCCTTTTGTTGTTTCAGAACGTTGTATGATATTTTTACGACATTTTTCGGCCCACACTGAAACTTTACGACAAAGCAAACGCCCGAAGTTTTAATTCTGAATAAAGTCTGGAACACTAAAATGGAATTGACTTTGTCAAGTGAAATTATTTTAAGTCCCTATTTTATGATAACTGGATGAGCTTTGTTCGTGTCCCTAATTTTGGGCATTTTTGGGGCGAATACTAAGAATAAAACTTAAGTAATGATTCAATAAAAAAAAAGTTCAAATGAACTGGATATAAGCGGGTATTAAGGTTCATTTAAAATTAAAGCTAACTTCGCTATAACGAAAACGTTAATAAAGTAAAATCTTAATGAGGCTAACAGTGTTGCTTTACAAGCTAATGCAAAAGACAGGAATAATGGTGAAGTAAAAGCATAAACTGCAGTACCGCACTAAGAGAATTCAATACTAGAAGAGATTAAATCAGCATAATATTAAGCGTTAAGTAATGCTCCACCTATAACATTAGTTCCAGCATCGACCAGACTTGAAAAACAACATAGTGGCACATTGTAACAGACCATAAAGCATGCAATACAGAAACATGAACCGTAGAACATCCGTATGCAATAACGAACAAAACTAATAACGAACGAACCAAATTCGATTTTCGAGTTTTTGACGACCCACTCGACGTCGTCTCGACGCGCCGACGTCACTTCACCACGCCAGTTGTAATTACACGCCAGTCCGAGAGGCGGCGCTAGTCGCGCGACAACACAGCAACACCATCGTTCAACCAACGCTACCTGACCCCTCCGACCCTTACCCACACATTCGCAACGACACCGACGCACGGAGCTCACAGTAATCCAGCCGAGAAAGTACGCTCAAATTGTTCACGGTAAACATTTACATACAAACACACTCAGTGAACGCGAGGAGGTATCTCCTGTAACGGTGAACCCAAATCCAGGGATTAACTTCAAAGGGCCACACGGCGATTCAGAAAATGCGTTTTTATAGAAATACCGGCTTTGACTACAAAGATTTTGTCAGCGGATTGCGGATAGCTGAATTTCAGCGGATCAGCCGATCTTGTTTCAGGAGGTAGGTCATTTCGAAATATTCATGGGATAAACGTCGTAAAGACGGTTGAAAGAAAGTCATTATCGTAAAGCGGTTTACAAGATTTCGTAAGCAGGTGGGCGTGTGTATCCAATCATTTTATTGTTGGAGGATTCTATCGTTTGCAAATTGCCGAACGACTTCAAATGGATAACTCCATCAAAGAGACAGTTTTGGATAGCGTCAACAGAACTTGAGAACCCTTTGTGGTTATAACGAAACTATATTAAGAATAAATAACTCATAAAACAAAATGTTGTGAGAAGCAAATGCGAATGCTTTTCGTTCCGACTGGAACAAAAAGCATTCGAATTTCGCAGTAATCAGAATTCAAAACCAATATTTTAATTTAACATCGTGTACAGAGCACCTGTCGGTGAAGCTTGTAATAAATAGCGTACATGTGCATTATTTAAATACTTTACATCGATACGAACGTGTCCGTCAGCCCAGCAAGAAAATGTCTTTTACAAGGAATTGAGTTTTGCCATTAATTAGAGCGTAATAAGCTGTAAATGTGCGTCACATTAAAAAAATTGTGCGTGCCATGTTTTAGGAATAAATTCGAAAAAACGATTCCTGCTGGGATAACGTTTTTCCAGCAAGAAAATTTTGAACGAGTGACCGGAGCCAAAAAAAAAGTATATCGGCATGTAGCTTAAATTAGTGCATAAAAGTGCGCTGAAAATAAAATTTGTGCGGCTTAAGGCTTCGTAGATATTTCATTTCCTGCTGGGCTGACGTTTTGCAAAATCTGGTTTTTTAGGAAATAATGATTGTGCGCCCGTAGAAAAAACGCAAGTTCGTAGATCGTAATTTGTGCGTTATTTGTGAAATAATAGATTTTCAAAAACATCTATCGTTTCGAAGTAATCATAAATTTATGAAAAACCTAAAAATTATGTTATCGCTTAAATGAACAAACAAATAAACGTGCTGTTAACGTAGTTCGGTTTTGCTTGCTGTTTTTAACGCCCACCAAAAGTTTAAAGGCAAAGAACACACACATTTTTGAATAATACCCCTTTAAGTTAAACTAAAAATGCTTAAGCTTTGACGCGAAAGTGCAAGAAATAGAACCAACCCAAGATAATTATTTATGGACCAAAAATTAGAGCATTTAATTAAGTATACATTCCGTAAATTTCAGCTTCAAGCATCTCTTATTTTAGCAGATATAAATCAAGAACCAAAACTATTTCTACATTACCGGTTATCCGACCAAATGCGAATGACAGCAAAAAGGCGACGGTTTCATACATACCGATGACCTTCTTAAATTTTCTTACATACATTTTATGCCTGAGTACACTTAGGAATAAAAGTGTTAGGGTAATAGATAAAAGTTTTAGGGTACTAATGTAGTATTTTTTATTTTATTTTGTTTGATATACATATTAAGAAAAAGGTGCGGTGCTGCGGATATTTTATTGCTTAACGAAAATTAATAAACACGTATAGTTCGTTTTTTTTTTTTTGTTAAGATCATACTATGTAGGTATAAAAAGTTCTAATTCATTAAAGACTTTTATTTGGGAACAGCTTTTATCCTGTCATGCTTTTGAAACTTGACATGTGATTTGTTTTCCTGAATTCGCAAACTGAGAAAACAGGTTGTTTTTTGAGTACCTAAATCAATTTTCTTCCGTTCCACCCAGTGCCTGAGGAAGTGAGGATGTATTTGAATTTTTTTTTTATCAGAACAACATAAATTATGTATTTCCTAAATATCATCATCATCTGCCTAGCCTTTTCCCAACTATATTGGGGTCGGCTTCCAGTCAAACCAGATTCAGCTGGATATCAGTATTTTACATGGAGCGACTGCCTGTCGGACCTCCACAACCCAGTAACTGGGTAATACCGATACCCCATGGTAAGACTGGTTGTCAGACTTTAGAGCTTCTGACTAACAGTAACGACTGTCAAAGATCTACAAATGACAGCCGGGACCAACGGCTTTACGTGCTTTCCGAGGCACGGAGGAAACTCGCTATGATAGATGGTCACCCATCCACAGACCAACCTCGGCAAGCGCGGCTTAACCCGGAAGATCGGCCTGTGCGGCTGTGATTATTATTTCCTAAATATACAGGTTGAATTTTCAAACTGGGTGTCGATGATCAAATCCGAAACTATGAGACATACTGAATGAAAAATCCTATGGCGCTCCACCCACTGCACCACGCCTCATCGCGTAGCGCGGGATGGCAGATTTAACCATTGTATGTAGTATCTCTATTTATTATAGAAATCACGCCTAGCACAACACACTGTCGACGAGTAAAAGCGCGGGAGGGTGCCCCGCGCGCTGTTTCGGCCTGCAAACTGCATCAATATGGCTCTTTGAAAAATAGATATTCCTGGCCAGGATTGGTTTCCTTGATTTAGGGACAAAAACCATATGCGAAATTATTGATGTTATAAAATAGGTTTTTTTTTCCTTATAACACCACGTTAGTATCGCTATGTATGAGGATCAAATTCAGGAAAGTAATGACATACTTACAGCCGAACCTACACAAAATACTGAAAATACCCTAACCACCCTATCCTACCCTACCGTTTGTGCGCTCAACAGGCTACACTACCTACCCTACCAACACCATCCAGTAAATTACGGAAGATGAAAACCAACTTCACTGAGAATCTCTTATTATTAAATATTATTATCCCTTGATTTATTTTCAGATATTTTAACTCAGATCAAAGAAATAGGCAGATAGAGCGCTCAGAACACGCGAGTGTGTCCACCCAAGTTGCTATCTCGTGTCTTTAACCATTGTAAAATTGTTCTCAAAAACAAAGAAACATTATAGAATGTAATTCGATTTGATTTTGTACTAACTTTGGTGGACACAATCGCGTGTTCTGAGCGTTCTATCTGCCTATTTCTTTGATCTGAGTATCTAAAATACTTATTCTCCTATTCTGGACGAAGACAAAATCAATAATGTAACAAAAATCAATTGGGTTAAAAATTTGGTAGGTAACTAACACTATCTATTTTTTTAATACTATTCAATAAATGGCTCATTTCACACTTATATTTTTTATTAATCTATCTCTACGTGTGCGAAAATAAACACAGATATGTCTCTACACTAAATCCAAATTTGTTCCGTGCATTTTATTAACAAAAACAGTCCTCTCTGATTGGCGGTGATTGTTTTTCTTTTTTTTAATTTCGGCATTGATCTACGCGTTTTTATGACTTAGAAATTATCTGAATATTATTAACTTGTAAATGGTATAACATATGTAAACATTATTATTTTAGATATTAACTTTTATTTGTGTTCTAAATTCAAAAATATTAAAAAAAAATATTTTGCATATTAGTCTGTTTAGCGACTTTATAACCTTTGCTCCTACTTCAACCTGGAGAAAGCAAAGCGCAAAAAAAAGTGGAACGAAATAATATTTCCCGCGTTCTAGACGCGGGAAATATAATTATTTCGTCAGTATCTATCTATGTATTTAATGTTTTTCTCTCTATTCTACTTCGTAAGGGATTTAGATTAGAAGTTATACTAAAAATATTGTTTTCATTATGCATTTTTATACGTATTCTCCGTATGACTTCAGGACAGACCTGTGCTCTTAGAAATTACAAAAGTTATGGTTTTTTCATTTCAGAACAATATGATTTTCAAGTACCTAACTTAATTTGATCAAAGCTCGTTTAATAAAAAGGAATCATTAACACGACAAACAAGAATAATAAAACTACAGCCAATAACGTGATGGACGCAACTGTACACATAATAGTTTCATATAACACTGTAATTTATAGAAGGTCATCGGTATGTATGAAACCGTCGCCTTTTTGATGTCATTCGCATTTGGTCGGATAACCAGTAATGTAGAAATAGTTTTGGTTCTTGATTTATATCTGCTAAAATAAGAGATGCTTGAAGCTGAAATTTACGGAATGTATACTTAATTAAACGCTCTAATTTTTGGTCCATAAATAATTATCTTGGGTTGGTTCTATTTCTTGCACTTTCGCGTCAAAGCTTAAGCATTTTCAGTTTAACTTAAAGGGGTATTATTCAAAAACGTGTGTGTTCTTTGCCTTTAAACTTTTGGTGGGCGTTAAAAACAGCAAGCAAAACCGAACTACGTTAACAGCACGTTTATTTGTTTGTTCATTTAAGCGATAACATAATTTTTAGGTTTTTCATAAATTTATGATTACTTCGAAACGATAGATGTTTTTGAAAATCTATTATTTCACAAATAACGCACAAATTACGATCTACGAACTTGCGTTTTTTCTACGGGCGCACAATCATTGTTTCCTAAAAAACCAGATTTTGCAAAACGTCAGCCCAGCAGGAAATGAAATATCTACGAAGCCTTAAGCCGCACAAATTTTATTTTCAGCGCACTTTTATGCACTAATTTAAGCTACATGCCGATATACTTTTTTTTTGGCTCCGGTCACTCGTTCAAAATTTTCTTGCTGGAAAAACGTTATCCCAGCAGGAATCGTTTTTTCGAATTTATTCCTAAAACATGGCACGCACAATTTTTTTAATGTGACGCACATTTACAGCTTATTACGCTCTAATTAATGGCAAAACTCAATTCCTTGTAAAAGACATTTTCTTGCTGGGCTGACGGACACGATACGAACACCACAAAGGTGGAACATGAAATAAGGCTTATATCCTGAATACATCGAATGTAACGTCGGTAAGCGTTTCACGTTTCAATCATGCTCCAACGCAGTGCTATTGTTAATATTTTATCCATAAATTATTATTATTTTACCCGACTGCTTTTTCACTCGTATCAACGCGAATTTAATTTTAAATTCCATTAAGATTTGGACATATACATACCAACATATAAACGTATACAGTTATTGTATGCTAACCATTGTGCAGTTGCATTCATTACAAGGATTTGGTCCGGTCGACAGACCCTATTTTTTTCTATTTTCGTCGCCTCGACCTATTGGTAGTTGGTAGCAATTTAAAATGTCGAGTAAACGCTGGACCATAATTCAGAATTACCGCCAAGCGCCATCTTGTCTACTAATAGGGGTTTATTAATATCGTAAAACTCCTAGCTGGCCTTAAGCGGGCATTTTGCTTTTAAATTAACGTTCATCGCGTATAGGGTTTAATCCTGGCTTGCATGCGGCGTCAGCAGAAATCTTCGTGAGTGAGGATAGTGGATCTTGATTAGAGATTGTAATCCAACTTGATTGCACAACGAACGAATCAACTGATGAAACTGGAGAATTATAGGGTCGTTTCGCCGGTTTCGCGACCACCTTCAGTAGGCGACCATTTGATGGACTAAGTTTCTTTAAATCAAGAAAATAGTATTTGTAGAGGTAATATACATAAACAATAAATATAACGTGCTTTCTAATTAATTATGAAATAAGAATTTATAAAGTTTCAAACAAAAGGTTTAACCCAGAGCCGAAAAAATATTGTTCAATGCGCGTCTTGATTCCATGATGAGTGGAGGTACCGCGAGTTAAAAAAAAACTAACACGACGCGCGGCGCTCAAAGGTAAGTTTTAATACTTATTTCATGTTTTTCACGCCAGTTACATGTTAAATTGTATAATCGATAAGTATGGATTATAATGTTGTTGTATTTTGCTTTTTTAAACTTATTATTATGATAAAATCAAGTGGTCGGTAACCGAAATGCTTATTTATCAAAAACGTTAGATAGCGACCACATGGTCGCAAACCGACGAGATCAGCATTATTTTGTTTTGATCAATAAATGATCCTTATGCTTCATGCAGGTCTGTTATAATTTTGAATGTAGTATTGTAAAAGTCTTTCTTTGTAGTCCTTTGGTAAGCGACCACCAGTTTCTTTGTAAGAAGTTTATTTAATTTACCTACAAAATTGGTCGCTAAACAGGTGGTCGTAAACCAAAGTAAGCGAAATAAAGACATTGGTTTCCGACCACCATAATTTAGTATGAGAGAAATAACGGCCGCTAACAGAAATAAGTATGAAAGTTCATTGAGTATGCGACCACGTCTGATTTTTTGTATTTCCTAATTATTTAAATGCCCGTTTCATAATTATTTGTTGTAGGTACCTCATCATCTCGGCCATAGGCCGTCCACTGCTGAACATAGGCCCTCTCCTTTATCTAGATCTCCACATTATCCGCATACGTTGGAAGCGACCTGCATCCAGCGTCTTCCGGCGACCTTTATAAGGTTGTCTGTCCATCTTGTTGGTGGATGTCCTACGCTGCGCTTGCTAGTCCGTGGTCTCCACTCTAGCACTTTTCGACCCCAACGGCCATCTGAATATGGCCTGCCCATTACCGCTTCAGCTTGCTAATCCGGTGGGCTATGTCGGTGACTTTAATATGGCCTGCCCATTGCCGCTTCAGCTTGCTAATCCGGTGAGCTATGTCGGTGTACGGTCGTCTACGGATCTCCTCATTTCGGATTCGATCACGCAGAGAAACATCGAGCATAGCCCTCTCCATAGCTCGTTGAGCAACTTTGAGCTTTGAGATGAGGCCGATAGTGAAAGACCACATTTCAGTGCCATAAGTCATCACTGCTAACACACATTGGTTGAAGAGTTTCGTCTTGAGGCACTGAGGTATGTCGGACGAAAAGACATTGCGTAGTTTCCCGAACGCTGCCCAACTGAGTTGGATTCGGCGGTTGACCTCTTTCTCGAAGTTGGACCTACATAATTCGACTACTTGTCCTGAGTAGATACATGAGTCAACAACTTCGGGTACCGAGTTTCCAACAGAGACTGGGGTGGGCACAACATTGGCATTTGACATAATTTTCGTCTTGTCCATGTTATTTTTCAAGCCCACCCGTTGTGAAACTCGGTCGAGGCCATCGAGCATCATGCTGAGTTCCTCCAGCGACTTTGCCATGACTACGATGTCGTCGGCAAACCGAAGGTGAGTGGTGTATTCGCCGTTGATGTTAATAACTGGAATGGCAAGAACTTGCCCTTCCAGGAGCTTGAAGGCGTCTTCCATTGCGGCAGTAAACAGTTTCGGGGAGAAAGTTCCCTGTCTTACAACTCTTCTCAATGGAATCGCCTTCGTGCTCTGCTCCTGTACTCGGACCGACATGGTGGCGTTATTATACAAACATTTCAACACCTCGGTGTCCCGATAATCAATACGGCATCGCTGGAGTGACTTAAGTACCGCCCATGTTTCCACCCTATCGAAGACTTTCTTAGATTCTACAAACGCTAAGCATAATGGCAAGTTAGTAGTCTCTTTGGTCTTCTGTATAATTACCGCAGCGTATGGATGTGGTCTATGGTACTATAGCCTCTTCGGAAACCGGCTTCTTCGGGAGGCTGGAAGTCATCAAGTCTGTGTTCGAGACGGTTCGTGATAACCCTTGAAAACAGCTTATAAACATGACTCAGAAGCGTGATGGGTCTGTAGTTCTTCAATAGGCTGTTATCACCTTTTTTGAAGAACAGCACCACCTCACCCCTGGTCCATGCTCCAGGCGTTTTGCCCTCGGAAATTATACAGATTATTTTTAAATGTTATACGTATACTACATTTATGGATATTGTTTGACCAATGATTGTTGATTCTATTACAACTATGACTAATTCTCTACAAAATGTGAGATTGTTATCTTTAATTATGAATTATAACATGATTACCATTTTTGTTTTTATTAAATGGCAAAAATTAAAGTATTTTTAAAGCGATTATAATTGTTTTATTGGCATATTTTTCATATTTATTATAGCGGTCGCAAACCAGCTCACTGGTGGTCATAAACTGATAAAAATGGTCGCAAACCGACGTTTTCGCTATATTTTCACTTTTTCAGCATTTTATAAATATTTTTGTATGAAAGTATTTTATTTTATGTTTTGTATCAAAACTACATTATATTTGGGACAAATTCGCGTTAACATATACCATCTTGCGTGTAAACAACATTTTTTTTTCTTCATCTGAAGTTGGCAACTCAGCTAACTGGTCGCTAACCGGCGCAATCACCCTATTGCATTTTGCAAAGTTGCTGTAACAGTTAAATTCCCTTAATAAAGTCCGTCTAAGCATGACTACACAGTTGAAACTGGTAACACAATTGACAATCTAAATCCTGTTACGAATGTAAACAAAAATTTATTCATAGGTCCGGTAGAACACTGCCTATTATAGAACAATTACGAAGACAAATAGACAATTCAGAAAGGCCGTCGACGATATTCCAATAAAACAGAATTGTAAATAGTCGGTACAAACAAAACCTAACTCGCGACCTGGCTAGCTAGGGCAATGCTCTGATCAACTGAATTATAGATGCAATATGCTTTCAAAGATACAATAATGAAGGTACGATACGAAACGTAATATCGAACGAGTAGCAATCCGTTGTAAATTTGATTGTAGATAGAAATGCAGCGTGCTCTAAGCCCGGGTAAGTTCAGTTCAGCCTTTATCGAATGGAAAGCGTAGGAAGAGACAAAGACCCCACATCTCGTGTCGCGGGGAAGCGTGTCCACTACGACACGTTGGGATTTTTACTATCTTTATCTATCGCGGCGTACACTGCACTTCAATCAAAGATCCGAGGCCGCTCTAGGCCGACGCACTCGCCGACATAACACGTGCATTACTCACGAAATATTTTCATAAAACCGAACCAAACGCACCCGTCCACCCCTCCCCGCGACCCCGCGTCCCCAGTAAAACCAGTTCAGTTCGTGCCCGGCTGCCGTGCGCGTCGGTTGTCTCGCGGAGAGAGTGTATTCGCCGCGCTGTGTTACGAAAAAACATCTTTTGTACCAAAACCAAACCAGTGCTGTGGATTCGTATTATAATAGTGCTCGTGTGAGATTGTGCCATTTCAAATTGTGATGTTGCCTGTTGGAGTTGTTCTAGTGCAGGATTTCTCTTGAAAACTGTGGAACGGGTTCCGCCTGCCGCCGCCGGACGCCTTTTCTCTCCGATCTCGGGATATCATTAAGGTATTTATTGTTACACCGGCTCATTGTTGTAAGGAATTCTTTCTACGACCCTCGTGTAGAGTTAAATCGATAGTCTTGATTCGTTTCGTATGCGAGTGAGGAAGCTCAGTTTGTAATGCGTCGATATTGAATCGCAGATTGTGGATGGTGTTTGTGGATTTGCATTGTAGATGCGCGCGGCGTGCAATGTGCAGTAAACATTGCGGCCCTGCGAACGGGTTCGAGTCCGGCCGGGGCTCGAGTGGGCGAGTATTAATTAGGCGACTTGGTGTAACGGTACAACTTGATGGTACCGCCACCCGGCACCACTTAACGATCATTTGATAACTTTTGTTGTTGGATTTTCGTCGATTCGATTATAATTGTGTTAATAACAATTTTTCGATGGTCCAATGAACATTATGAATAGTTACACCGACAGATTACCCATAGATAAGATTAGTTACGGTGACCGAGCTTTTAAGTCGAAGGAACATGAAAGCTTTATGTCGAAATGATCACATTAATGCTATTGAAGTCTGTGATTTACATTCCCAATAGGTAGGCACTTAATAATATAGATAGTTCAATAACAGATTCGGAAAAACTTGTAAGGAAATAGATTACAAACCATTTAAGAGTGTTGTGTGTACCCGTGGGAACCGGTCACAGAAAGCTTTTTAGAACGTAGTTTACCAACATCTTTTCTATGAAACGGTGAGACACAAGAACTATAAAAAAAAAAAACGCAAAACAACAGAAGCGGTTTCTTCTCTTCGAATTCGCAGAATTTTGAATGTTGTAAGCCAGTTTCCGATCACCCGCCCAATAGATGGCGTTACTTGTGGCAAAACAAATAAAACATGAGCTTTTACAAGCTTAGACACGCTATAACGTTTTTGGGGCGAATCTGAACTACTAATTACATACGAAACAACATAATAGATAGTTTTGTTAACCCGATTTCACTGAAATAGCAATCACAAACATTTTGAACACTAATTTCACGTTTCGACATTAAAACGGCACGTAATTTACATCACAAACAAGCCATTAAACTTTCCGTGGACAATAAATGATTGTTTAAACAAATTATGCAAAATAAGTTATTGATTAAGCACTGATTTTAATCATTTCGATTATTTTAATCGCTTCGGGCTCCGCATTACACACAGATTAAAAAATTGCTTTCTGACATTTAAATCGGCGGGAACTTTATGATATTAATTTGTCATTCCGTAGAGATGTAACCATTCTTTAGTGAAGTGCTTTACTATAAAAAAAACTAAATTGAGCAGGTTGTGAGTATACTTTAAGACTTCATCACTTCGTTGGTTATTACAAGCAACAGTGGTCTCAGATTCCATTTTATTATCCATCTTTGAATACTTACATCGGATAACATAATTTTATAGACAATATAAGGGGTTACAATTTACAAGATGAAACCGTTGATTTAGTCGTAAAACGAGTCGTAAAGACAGTATTGATGGCGGTCGTGTGCAAGATAAAGTTGTGGATTTTGAATAATAATAAATATTGTTCGGAAAAACAATAAAAGTATGGAAATTGGAATGTGTGAAATGTTATAACAAGATTTTAAATGTTAGCGGTTGTAAAATTTTACAACGACGATGCGACATGTTTTGGCAAATCTAGCGAAAAATTGCGTTATAAACTCAAGGCCTTAATTTTTTTAAAAGCTGGGAAGGTATGAGAAATCAATAAGAAGTTTCTCATCCCTGTGCTTCTATTGTCATGTTAGTCATAAAACAAAACCTGACTCAACATTCTTTGTAGACACACAATGCACTCCTAATAAAAAAAACAATGCAGATGGATTTATTACTGTTCATTTAGGATGTTAGAAAGCACGTGGCGCGTGGTTTTTTCGAGTTTTATGCCTTCCAGCGTTAATTTACCGCATAAAAAATCTTAGTCCGGAAACGTGCGTGTCGCATCGGTAGTTGTAGAACAGATGTTGACATGTGTCGCCTGGCTGTATGCTGCGCTGCCGTGAGCTAATTGACTAGGGAAAAAACGTGAGCTGCGTTCCATACTCTGTGGTGCTACGTTTGCGCGGGAAATTTACGATTGATGCGCTATGGGACTTGACATTTTTTTCCGTGTCCTTTTTGATTTATCGGCTTTTATTTTTGGATGTAAATCGTTGTGGAATGTTTCTATATTCGGCAATGTTTCTATTTTTGAACGAAGATAAATGTGTAGCAACTAAATGTAATAAATAGAAAAATAGCTCTTCTATTTTCTTTTATCAGTTTATGAGGTCTAAAATCAAGACGATTGAGCACTTGCTATCATAAGACACTAATTTACATTCAATTTATTTGAAAACACCACTTTTCTCAGAAAATTCTCGCACACCAACTGATTCTTTTCTTAATCTAATAACGCAAAGGTGTTTAAATTAAGAATTTGTTCAATTGGGTGCATTTTGGTCTGAAAGAAATTTCTTTTTTTTTTAAGTTGGCTGAATGTAAATTACTTTTGCGTCTAGAGGCGTTTGAGAACAAAATGTATGGTTTGTAGGTTGGTAGGTACCTATTTGATTTCTATTCAGCCAATGTGAGTCATGTACAGGCTTTTTATTGCTTTTAAATGAAACTAAAGTTATCTGTTGTATCCACCTATTTTAAATAACTCATTTTCTGTTATTGTATTGTTATTGCTTGTTTTGATACTGTGCCAACGAGAAAAGGAAAATAAGTCTCAATGGGGGATGGTTCATGTAATTTGCAGATGGTTCCGATTCCCGATTTTTATTACCTTTTTTATTTTTCTTTGAGAACTTTTTGCAATTGAATAATTTTATTCCCACTTTAATCAGACACTTTTCTTAAATGTTATATGATTTTACTAGCTCAACTACGGTTTCATAGCCATTTTTCGTCTAGCTATTATGTTGGCTGTTATATATTCTGTGCTGAGGTTCAAATCATTCAGATAAAGAACATTTTTTGAGGTTATCTAACTAGGTATAGCAAAATAACAGAAATTGCATAATTTGAATATCCGACTGCCTACTTTTGCCAAAGTCCCAGTAGGTACCTACTTAATTATAGCTACTTTAATGTAAAAAAAAATATTATCATTGACACTGTCCCTCTATTATTTGTTATCGAACGAACCTACATCAATACCGTAATTATTAGCTGTCGAAGTATTGTCGATGGTCAAATTTTATCGAATATTGGTTTATGGTATCAGTTGAAGTTCAATGTTGATTGATAATGGTCAATGGAGTGCTTTTATCGATAATATTTCATTAAGTATTGTTGTCTTAAATTACATATACCTATAAGAGTAGATTTTATTTTTCCATTGTGTCAAAGCAAAAATTGTATGTATGTTTGTATATTCCAATGTTTAAAGTTTTTTTTAACTGTTCCTGAGACAGCCTTTTGTTTGAACACTTAAATAACAGTTGAAACCAAGACTTCTATCTTAATTACTCCCAATAAACATAGTCCCTTACAATAACAACCCACCATATAATGCGCAAAGGCACTCACAAACAAAATCTAAATAAACCATCAACTTATCTTACATTCAACAGTAAAAAATACTGGACCAGCGCTTACCGTTAGGCGGTCAGTAAATACGACCACAGATAATAAGAGAATCGTCGCCATGTTTGATCTCAACGGATTAATTAAATTTGACAGGCCATTGTGACATGGCATCATGATGAAAATTACTGTTAGTCTATGGTCAATGAGTCGTAATCTCGCGCCGTTTAGCGCGTACGCCATGTTTTATGACCATAGATCAATCAGACGTGTTTGGAGTCAAGTCGGCTGTCAATTTCGCGTGATCGGACTGATCAGAGTGAATTGATAGTTTTAAGGGCATTGTTTTATCGGTTCGAAGTTTATGACTGAAGTGTGAATTAGAACTCGTGATTTATTATGAATGAGCTTTTAAATAATTATGTACAAAGTGATTCATGGTGTACTTTTAAGGTTATAACCCTAAAAAATAAAACTAAACCACAGACTTGTGGGTACTACAGACGTTTGCCTCAATCTGATTTTGTTTTTGTCGCATATCAATGATCTCCAATCATAGATATAAAAATTAGTTAGGTATCTTAAACATCTTCAAAATCTGCAACTAAACTGAAAAGTTAATAATTGAAACGGGAAAATCAAATAGGAGCAAAAATTATTTAAAAAATAAAATAGCAAAATGAAAACATGACTTCACTGTCAGTAGATTAATGAAGATAAAGTAGGTAATTGACATCACACGTCTCGTCAAAATGACACATAAGTCAATGATTTTATTAGTAAATAGCTAGACGGTCCGCTATCTGTTTCCTGCACTTAGTTGATTCTGTTTTTAAATCACCACGTGTAAAAATATGAAAGCTTTTAAACGTAAATTAGAAACAAAAGTTTAAACGGTCGTAACGGACATGTCAAAAGTATCGTTAAAGTGTAGAATTGTTCTACTAATCGACATCTATTTTAAATGTAAAATCCTAAGTATTTTTTTCTTCAAAACAATATTGAAAAGTCTTTACTGAGAATCCATTCTGTTCTGTAGAAGTAACAGGCGGCGATGCATTGAAGTGCCTCTAAATGGAATTTCATACAATTTTCAGCCTTATGTACAGGCTTTTACGTAATATTTTCTGAGTGTTTTGACTGAAAATGTTGCTTTCTTTAAAATCCAGGCTTGTACGTCATTCAAACGAAGTAAAGTGGCTTTTGCTATGTATTTAGTCATAGAGAATTCTTGAGATTTCGAAGTATTTTCTGGCTTTTCGGTTCAATTTTGTTCAACAATGCACACCAGGCCTAACATATTAAAGTTATTGAAAATAAATCTAAGAACATTTTAAGCCAAGTTCAATGGGTCGATAGCTTATTTTGTCTATCACTTATAGCTTAAAATTAATAGCTTTTTAGAACTTTTCTCATTTTAGTAAGATACTTTAGAAGTCTCTAAAATTTTACGTTTCTCAATAACTCGATGCGAGTACTCTTAAAGTCTGTAATGATAAAATAATATTTAAAAAATATTCTGTTAACTTGTTCTCAAGATTAATCAACCGAAGTTGACTCTAAAGTTTTAAGATAATAACTTAAAAATAAAACGACATTTTTTGATTAATTAGAAGATAGACACGTCTGCATTATTAATTTAATATATGTCCAAAATGCGTGTGTTCTACATCCCATAAACATTGCGTTGTAATTAAGTAAACCATACCCACTGAAAGCTTTTAGTTTTTTTACTACAATCTGCTTTTTGATGTTCACTCCAGCTACTCGTTATTCCAACAATTTTTGAAATGTCTTCTTCAGAAGCGCGTTTAAAAACCACAACATAAAACTTAATTTAGTGCATAAATTCCTTTTTCATGTGGCTTTAAGAAATTAAAGTGTCTTTATTTTAACTAAGCTGTTAAAGTGTCCTCTTTAAAGTCGTTTAATAATATTAGTATTTAAAAAGACAGTCAACGGCGATTCAAAATGGCTGCCAGATACCATTTTGAAATGTAATATTAAATAATCTGTACCTCATTTGCAAGTACAGTTTTCAAGTTTTCAGTCTAGCATTACTAAATCGCTTCGGATATTACTCTAGATTACTGTAACAATCAATATTATAATAGTAGTCTCATTAAATAACTTGGGTGTCCCTTGAAGCGACGCGCAAACTTGCTGTAAACCCCGTCAACTATACTTAAATACATTACCTAGACTGTATCTAAAGTTATAGCAGTCCAAAGCAGCTGTTTATTTTTTTCTACACCTTGAAATGTTAAGAACAGTAATCCTGGGAGTTTTGCAACGTTTTATTGTTTTATTACTCTCTGGTTCTGGCGAGGCGCGTAAGGAAGTTACTTACGCACATTACAGAATAGCCCCAAGGCGGAATGGTTATAAGAAAGCTATTTTACTGTCTCGAAGGCTCGCCTTGGAAATAATTTCGGTTGCCGTTAGGATCTCAAGTTGAAAGTTTATTGTGAACCGAAATTGTTTCAGAATTATAGACTTTCGGTCGTTCGAATCTATTGTCAATCAAACAACCGAGTGCATGATAAAAATGAAGTCGTAAAAAAGTTGCGGAATTAGAATTCGGTTGTGTAGGTCGTAAGCTGATGAGATTACAGAGCAAAAAGCGAGGTTTTCAATCTAGCAATCAGCTGAACAAACGATCGATTTATGTTACGCTACGTTACGGTTCCTCCCCACCGACATAGCAACATGCCGTCGATTCTGCACGGAAACTTGCAACGTACTGAGTTTTCCCTTTATAAATTCGGCGGGATTTGCGTGTAGAAGGAGAAATGTAACGATAACAGCGACAGGATCGTTCATTTATGTTAGATTACAGAATGGTGGTGAGTCAAGTCTCTCGTCGGGGTTTTACGAGTTTCGTATGATTCCCGATCGGCTCCGAGCCATTTTCCAGAACTCATTTGAGAAGTTTGGCGTCATCAAAAGTGGGAATCCGTGCGTCATAAGACTCACTCCTTTGCTTAGTCGTATTAAAGCTATAAAAACTCTAGTTACACCGAATCTATCCATTATTCATCAAAGCTGAAATTGCTACTTTGAATTGTAATCCGATCTCCGATAAAGTCATAACATTGACACAACCTTTATTTTATAGAATTATCGCCCCATTTTAACATGAGAAAGTGTTTTGAGTGGATGTCATTCATAAAATCCTATAAAGCATCATCAGAGCATAATAACATTAAGGATATTTCAAAAGTGTCGCACACATTTGCTACCCTTGTAATGCCACTGTCAACGCTAGTAATAACATCAGGTAAAAATTGGAGACCGAACTTGTCCCTTCGGATCGGAAAGGGGATATCGGTTCTCTCTTTCATTAATTGTTTCGAGAGGACAGAACTCGAGCCCGAGAAAGCCGAAACAGATGGATCACGAAGCATTTGTCATTTAAAAACGTTCGAGTGGAATCCAAACGCTCGGCCCAACGATAAAAATTAGGCGCGCCTAAAATAATTGAACTCTTTTATTTGGGTCGTAACTCCGAACATTTGAGATACTTTGAACGCAATCAAGTTCGCCTCCACTGCTTCGGAGTTGAATTGAGACATTGAATGTTTGCCATTTTCTTTTCCCTCCAATTTCGCGCCAATAGCAAAAGTAAAAAGGCTCGCCGATACCACCAACATGGAAGCGATATACGAGCTCGCCGGAGAGAACCATTTCCTTTAATGTTTTCATGAGTCTCGAGAACTAAAGAGCGTGTAACAACGTATCTGTTCGTTGCCTTTTAATAGCCCAAGAGCGAACAAACTGCCAAGTATTAAGTTTTATCAACCATCTGCACGAATGTCACGTCTTTATTACTACTTATTCTTTGTCCTCATGAATGCAGCGGCCGCGGGAAAGAGATGGGACGATGTGTGTGTCCCGCTTTCGTCTTGTGGTTTTTGCTGCGCATGAAAAGGTAGGGAAACGAGCGTCCCTTTCGGGCATAGGTGTTCAATTCAATAAAAAATGGCGTACCTGAACCGGTCCCTTGACATGTTTATACATTTTTCTTACTGTTGTGTAGAGGATTTTTTTGTTACGTATTTTTCGATTGAGATTGAATCCGGAGCGTTATTAAAAAAGTTTTGCGTAATTCTCGCGGTGATTTTTACTCTGTGCTGCGGATTTTTGGCGAATTTTTGTTTTAAAGCTTATCGGAAACCCGGTCACCGGTGTGACGTTGATTTATAACTTAGCCATGTTTTGAACACGCTGTGGGGTTTTATTTCAAATGTGATTAGTATTTTAATTAAATATTAATTACCTACATATCTACTGTAAAAGAAAAGGGTCTCGGCTGTGTATTGTTAACGTGAATTCATAATGTTATGAATATTAAATGTTTCGTTGTTAGCCGACCCAAACTAGCTTGCTTGAGTGGCTTCACTAATAAAACAATTTTGGCGTAAAGACCTGCGTATTTTAATTTGTAATTTGTACTTACCTACATTCAATATTAATAATACATTACTATTGTGAAGTTTTGTTATTTGATAAATAATTCGTTTGGGAATTTTGGTAACAGAAGTTTCTTTGACCACATCATTTTATTATGTAAGTATTTCCAGTTTATATGAAAAAATAGGTAAGTTATAAACTAATAACTATTATTGACTATTTAATTACTTTATGAAACGCCATCGTTTGTGTTATTTCTGAAGAAACCTACTACCTCGGAAATGTGATATAACAATCATAGTAGTAGGTAATAGGTACACAAGCACATACGCGTTTAACAAATCTAAATAAACAACAAACAAACCATTAACGCAAAGAAAATTTGAAACAACTCCCAAAATATCCAAATAGGTAGCTAATGCAATAAAAACAAATTGTATCCGAACTCAATCGAATCGTTTGTCTATGCGCGCAGTTTAAAAAAAAATAAAAATCCAAAATGGCGGGTGCTAGCTCTCACAGCTGACTCAGCGCACCTTACGATGGCGATCGACGACGCTTTGTCCCGCTGCCTTTTGCCAAGCGTTACGATTGTTACTGCAGTTTTATCTTTGGCGCCGAGAGGACGATCCATTGGTATTTGGGATAAAAAATCCATGTCGTCGAAAGGAAGGTTTGCTCGTGATTTGTTCTGGTCAAAGGGATTTGAGATCATCATCATCATCATCAGCCTATTAATGTTCCCACTGCTGGGACACAGGCCTCCTCTCTGTGAGAGGGGGTGGGCCATAATCCACCACGCGGGCCCAGTGCGGATTGGTGGATGTCACATGTCTTCGAATTTTTGGTTCTAGGACATGCCGGTTTCCTCACGATGTTTTCCTTCACCGTTTTGAGAGCAGTGGTGATGAAATAAATTACATAAAGTAATGCGCCTGCCGGGATGCGAACCCACGACCTACAACTCGTAAGTCGGGGCCGATACCACTGGGCCACCACTGCTCTTCTTGATTCTGAATTGAGATACTAGAGAGAAACGATGAGAAGAAATATCTTAGAACTTCTAACTGAGATGTTTTGATGCAAAATTACATCGAATATGTTACACTAGAACCAAAAAAAAGAGAAATAGCCAGTTGGCCCTCAGCAAGCACATGTCTCGTGCTTAAGATTAAAAACATTTTGAACCTTCGAGTTCACCAATGCCTAGTTTCAATATTGATAAATAGCTGAAAAAAGTGAGTGTTTAAAAACGTGGGAAAAATAGACTACCTGCTAAGTAAGGTTAGAATATTCATCATAAAAACGTAAAAATAGAAATACATTACCTGATTCAAATTTGGTCGCGTCGCGTCAGACGGGGTCAGACGCTCGGCTACTTTTCTGAAAACAACCCTAAATATTTAATGTGGTCCAAGTATAGACTTCTAATTTTAGAATTTAGAAAGAAATATTGTAGAAAATTAATTTTTACAACTGACTTGCCAAAAAGACCTACGTTGATTTGCAGAATACATAATTTCAACTAAGTTTAGAATAAGTTTTGCATTATTTATCATATACTTTTTGTTTTCGTCTATAATCGATGCATCGTTATTAATCCAGCCAGTACTTATAGGCCTTACAGGAATTTACATGAGAAGCAATAAAGAACTATTCAGTACCCTTAGCACGAGTTTTCACTCTTTTACTTTACAGCGACTTTCAGCAGTCACCAACTTTGTAGCCATTAACTCAGTAGGTAGGTACCAAATGAGTCATGGTCGGTTACCAAACTCATGCAACACCGCTAGATGCGTGTGAAGTAAAGACATCAAAAGGCGCAAAAAAAAACTGCACGGAACCATAGAGAACGCCAAGCTGTTACCATAGACAATTAGTTTCGATCTATGCACTCGGAACAATTGCACAACCGAAAGTATTCTTCTATCTACACAAAGACCCGGGTTTGATGCTTAGATAAGACATTTTCTGTTCTATTATTATTTAGTTTCGTAATAGACGTTTAGAGTTGAGTAATACTCGTTGAAACATCTTCATTGAAATTGTATTTCTTTTTGTTCTGTTGAACTTTTAACCTAACGAGTAGATGACAGGAATTTTTGTTAAAGAACTTCGTTAATTCACAAAAGAATGTACCTATTAATAAAGAAATACATTACATAATCAGCCTTTCTAATGTTCCCACTGCTGGGACGCAAGTCATACAGGTCTTACTCTGGGAAAGAGAGTGGACAAAATCCCCATTTTGCACACTTTCTTCTTTGTGATGCGCATTTGGAACATAGCTCGCCATTATCTCGAGGCTACTCCTTATCGAACGGTGAGGTACCCAATTCTCACCGTCTGCAAGGGTGAGTACATGAACCAAGTCTTAATTTTTTTTCCCTAATACGAGCCAATTTCCACCCAATATTTTCCTTCAGCTCTTTGATTCTCGCAAATTAGAAAGAGAACCCACATTTGTAATAAAAATCAATGCTGAAACGCTGTCCTTATTAAATTAACTTAGAAATCACATTCACACAGCGTCTAATATCACATAAATTGCTAACAATATTCGTGATTACGTTGAACTCTGACATTGATACTTGACTCTCGTTAAGATGGCGGTTCGCGGTATTATTAGTTGCTTATGTCTCAAATGGTATGCTAAATATGCTATTATGACAATAATTTGAAAATAGAACAAGCTAAAATATTTTGTAACTGACATTTTGATTTGGATATGCCCTAAATGGGCGTACATAGTTTACTTAGTAATGAAACGATTTTAGGTAAACTGTGTATGATAGTGAATAGGTCTATAAACACTGCTTTCCGTTATTTTGTCTCTAAAGGTAATAATCCATATGTAATCTTATCATATCGCAACTAAAGATCATTGTAATTTGAACAGTGATGTACTTACTGTGGTAAAATTGAAAACTCACTCAAGTTATCATTTCTGAACGTATTTATAAATTCCTATTGTCTATGGTTATCCTTATGTCAAAAACAACTGATTCTATATTGTTAGTCTACTCAAACAGGAAACTAAAGTGTGGGATGAAGACTGGGCCCCCGGTGGGGTGAAGTTGTGACCCGAAGGAAGACTAAGGAACTATTTAAGATAGTCAGATATACTCGGATTTGTCCAAATGTTGCTATTCTTTCTGGCCAAACTATAAAAAAGTTAAAAAAAAACGTAAAATTTTGATAGATTAATTGGTGCGATAACTTAACTAACCATTAAATTAACAAAACCGTAATTAAAATACGATATAAAATTACTCATCATTACAAAAACAATATCCTTAGTAGATGACGTATTACAGAGACCTTGAAAACTACTGTAACTTGAATAATTATTTCACCTACAAAGTTTTATTTATAACCTTATCGCGTTTTAAACAGTGCTGGCCATATAAAATACACACCTATGTATTTTTAAAACTATGTAATTTGCCTGAAGCTAGTGCATGATTCGAGTCGATAAATTTTTACTATCGATATAAAATAATGCCTCAATTTGATATAATTATCTAAACAAAACAAATACGATACTTTTTGGATTTTAAATAAAAAAAAGTTTTGTTATCGAAACAAATTAATAGTATAGTAACATACCACCCATACCAAAGTGTTGTTATCGATAAATATACCTATAATCAATACCAAGAAGGAGATTTAAAAATATCCTTAAATAATACCTAATTTCTTCGTACAACGATATCTAGAATTCAAAACAATATTTGCATTTTATCGATAAATAAAAATTGATGCATCCTGCATCGAGACCGAGAGGTATCGTATAATACGGGAAGATTGAATTTTTAAAGAACTCGATCAAAGTCATTCAAAGCCATACTAGAAATCGTATAAACCAGCGACTCGATTCCTAGGATCGCTAATAAAGTATCAATAAAAATGTAAAAAAGTATCGTATCACATCATTTCAAAAAGTGTTTCCATGTAAGTACTCACCTATATTTTTAAAACATATAATTTACATGCAGCATGCATTTATAAGTCTCAAGTACAATGCATGATTGTTGATATTATTATGACTCATGTTAGTTGACACTTAGATAATTATGCATGTTGTCATTCATTTGAGTCAGTGTTTCTTTGTTAAAGTTATCAGTATTGGATCACCTTCAAGAAATAACTAGATATCAAGTATCTAACAGTGTCTATCATTAAGAGTATTCTAATTAAAGTCTATTCCCAATAAACAACGAAAATAAATATAGGATATCTTGACGCATGCAGTAAATAATAATTATTATACCTACTAGCACTTCGCCCGCGACTTCGTCCGCGCTTACTTCGAACTTTGCTTCTGTGAATTTATTCTCCGGCCACCCTTTTTATGGAATATTTTATAAAATCTACAATCAATATGCAACTAAAATTCTATCGACCACCAAACAACCCTTTAACAGTCGGTTTTCGCAACATCCCATCTTAATAAGCATCTACGTCCTAAAGACATACCCCAGGGAAAATAAGAGACTCGTAGCACTTGTAGTACCGAAGTTTCATACAAACTATGAAGGTATAAACGACCACTTTTCTTATCGTGGCAAAATCATCAAATGAGTCCTCCCGCCCAGGGCGAGACAGGAGGGACTGTCAGACTTGTACTGACTTAAATTCACGGTGTTCCTTCAATAGCCCTTTATGTACCAGGGTCACGGTTACCGAGTGAGACAGTCCCGCGATCTCGGCAGGCTCTGGCTCTGCCCCGTCCGATTGCTGACAGGACAGCTCTTTGAGGTGCGCGTGGAACACAACTCGCTGTCGACCTGCGCATGGTCCATGATCAGACGGCGAGTCACCCATTACTCGCCACCCACATGCCCGTGCCTACGGTGGCCGGAGATCGTCTTGAGACGTCTCCCGCGGCGCTTGGTTCATGAGGTGGACGCTGTCTTCTCCCTCACGTGTTCATCTTTCTCCTTTGCAAGCTTGCTGCTTCGCAGAAGGAGGCGACCGCTTCCCATTCCGTCTCGCCCCGCAGCATGAGGACACGGTGGTGAACTGCCCAAGCGGGGCAATCCTGCACATATGCTCCACCACATCCTCCGGGCGATCCTCGCAGTGGTGACACCCAGGCGTTTCTTTCTTCTCCATATGACACAGGAACCTCCCGAAACATCCGTGCCCGGTGAGGACCTGCGTCAGACGGAAGATAAGGACGCCGCGACGCCTCTCCAGCCACTCCCTAAAGAGGGGTCTTACCGCCACAATTGCGGCGTGTCCAAAGCTATAAACTACCCCTTCGGGAGAGAATTTCCCGTCAAAATCCTGTCTTAAGAAGCACCTTCGTGCCAAAAGAACCCTCCTGTGAAACATTTAAAACTCCTAGTTCTTGCTTGCAGTTATGAAGATTTCATACGAACTATAAACCCCAGAAGCATCCCCTTTGGGGTCCAATTTCACCAATTTTAAAACCCCGTCTGAATGAGTTTAATCTGTATCCTAAAAATAGCTCCCGCGCAAAATTTGAGAATCCCAGCGTTTGTCTTAAGGAAGTTTCATAGAAACTACCAACACCTAAAACAACCCTGTAGGGCTTGATTTATCCTAAACTCGTCTGAGGTAGAACAAAAGTTTAAAAATCTTACTTTCAAGACCAAAGTCCAAAGTCATCTTATTTTGACACTCTTATCACTCCCACACAAACTAACAACCCCAAAAACATCCCCTTAGGGATAGAATTAAAAAAAAATCCCATCAATGGCAGTACCTACGTCTTAAAAAAATCCCTATATAAAATTTGAGACTACAGCTATCTATCAACGCCAGAAACAACCCCTTAGGTGTCGAATTTCGCACAACCCCATCTAAGTGAGCACCAAAGTTCTAAAAAACCAAATGCAAAACTTGAAATTCCAAGCATATGTAGTAACGAAAGTTTCATACAAACTATCAACACCATGAACAACCCCTTAGGGGTCGAATTTCGAAAAACCCTTTTCTAAAGTAGCACCTACGTCTTAAAAAGAACCCGCATGCAAAATTTGAGATCTCTATCTATCAACACCTAAAACAACCCCACAGGGGTTGAATTTCGAGAAACCCCGTCTAAGGTAGTGCGTACGTCCTAAAACAAACTCCATGCAAAATTTGAGTTTCCTAGCTCTTGCAGTAACGAAAGTTTCATACAAACTACCATCACCAAAAACAACCCCTTAGGGATTGAATTTCGAACAACCCCTGTCGTAAGTAGCACTTACTTCCTAAAAAGAACCCGCATGCAAAATTTTTAACTTCTAGTACTTGTAATAACAAAGTTTCATACAACTTATCAACCCCAAAAACAGCCCTTTAGAGAAGAAATGTCGCAAAATCCTGTCTTAGTGAGCACCTACGTCCTTAAAATAAGCCCCATGCAAAATTTTAGACCTCTATCTATCAACACCTAAAACGACTCTTCAGGGGTTGAATTTCGAAAAACCCCCTTGAGGGTAGTGCGTACGTCTTAAAAACAACCCCCATGAAAAATTTGAGACTCCTGGCACGTGTAATAACGAAGTTTCAAACAAACTATTAACACCAAAAACAACCCCTTAGGGGTCGAATTTCGAAAAACCCTTTTCTAAAGTAGCACCTACGTCTTAAAAAGAACCCTCATGCTAAATTTGAAACTCCTAGCACTTGTAGCAAAAAAGTTTCATACAAACTGTCAACCCCAAAAACAACCCCTTAGGGGCATAATATCGCAAAATCCGTTCTTAGCGGGTACCTACGTCCTAAAAAGAACCCCTGTGCAAAATTTTGAACCCTTAGCACTGGTAGTTTCCGAGCTTTCGTGTCCTATGAGTGAGTGACCTTTTGCTTTTATATATATAGATTAGTAAGTATTTATGTAAGTACATAACATATACTAACAGGATTATAATAATATGTAAATAGGTAACTAAAGCTAGATATAAAATAAATGGCAGCATTGCCACGTTGGATGGCATACTGAAGCACGGCATCAAGAATTTTGTATGACAATTTTCCCAATGCCCGCTCTATAGGTTCTTTTAAATCTCTTTGGATCCGATGTTCAGAGATGAGTCACTCTCGCGTATTGAAGATGAGATCATGCCTAATAGGCAACTTCCACTTTCCTTGTGGTTGTTCAGGAAAAATATATATATTTGGACCTAAAATAGTTTGTACCTAACATAAAATAAACAGAATAAATATACAAAAAATAAATATGTTTGCCTAAAAATACCCTTTCTCAGCTGGGCTTCGGAACTGTCTAAGCAGGGAACAGGGTCTGGAACGTAAAGGGAAATTGTCGGAACACGGTGGATTTTAGTCAGTACGAGTCTGTCATTGCCTTCTGCTCCATTTGAGGCGAATTTTTACCAATGAGTCCTACATTTGATGATATTATTATTACCGCCAAAAATAAAACCTAATTTAGATTGATAGATATTATATGTACAATCTTACCTTAGTTAGCTTGGTGAAAATAGAACAAACTAATAAAATGAACCCGTGTTTTTATGACAACCTTTATTGCAAAAATAACGATAGTTTAAATATTTTTACACTAAAACGTGTCCATTAAATATTTAATATCCGTGTGGGTCTTACTCAATCAAAGCGAATGGATTTAGAATGAAATAAAATCCCGCTCAAATGCAGATGTTCCGAATGTAGGTTAATGTACGATTTTAATAAGGTTAAACCCTATAAAAAAAAACAGAACGAAGATTGCAAAGTGAATTTCTCTAGATATTAAATTTATTTTATTTGAAAATGGAACGATAAACAAACATTCGAAATTAATTGTCTGTGTTTTATTTTTTTTTAATAAGGAAAACATTAACGGCCAGTGTCAAAACATTCAACAGTAATAGCTCAGATCAAAGAAATAGACAGATAGAGCGCTCAGAACACGCGAGTGGTTCAGCAAAGTTAATACAAAATAAAAATCGAATCACTGTACCAAGCTACGCGTCGTACCAAGCTGCGCGTCGTTGTTGTTGTTCGACAAAATATGCCGTCACGTGTCTTTAACCATTGTAAAAGTTGTTCTCAAAAACAAAGAAAACATTATGGAATGTAATCCGATTTGATTTTGTATTAACTTTGGTGGAACCACTCGCGTGTTCCGAGCGTTCCATCTGCCTATTTCTTTGATCTGAGAGTAATAGGTTAAACAAAAGAGTTTGTAACACGAAATCAAAATGCCTACTAAACACGCATAAATTCGTATTCGCATACCAAAACTTCCTTATCTACGAGCCACTACAATTATAAACGACTAGCTATTTATTACTACTCTAGCGTAGATTCCATTCCACACCCCGTAAAATTCCTGGAACTTTCACGAAGTTCAAACCGAAGTACTGCTAAATGGCTTTTGTCTCGTTCTGGCTTTAGTAAACCAGCGGGAATGAAAGAGACAGGCATATGGGCATAATTCACGCAGCTTTTAGTGTTGGGGTCATAAATCTTTGTAGTCAATTCGCATTGATCGTTTGCGCCGACGCAAAAGATACGCCGGTGTCCTTTCAGATAAGATAGAAACACACGAAGTTGTTGAAATCGACGAAGACTTGTGAATCATTCTGTCACAGATTTCACGTTTTAATTCTCGTATTTTCAATGAATGGAAAGGTTAAATTAAAATTTGCTTATTTGTTGAGCATCCACGGTTAAAACTACGATTAAAATTGAAAACAGTCATTTACTTTAAATACTTTTGGTAGGTAATAAACATAAATAATTAGTTTAAAATATTAACCCGTCAATGCTCACTGCCAAAATTAAGTACCGGTTGTCGGTCGGTACGTTTTTAAACAACCGGTCGGCATTCTGAAATTAGCACAACATTGTAATCGCCTTGCCAACCTGCTGACCATAGCATGTTAAACAAACATGGAGGTCCCATCCTCTCAACATAATCCTATAATACGCCTACACCCAACGGAAGAGGTTTCCGTTCCCCCCATTTTTCCAGGAACCACACTTTTACAAATATGTACAATACCAAATTGAAAGGTGTTGTAATCCACGAACCGTGGGCAGAATTAGAAATTGGGTCGAGCGTGCTATTTTGTCAGTCTATCTTAGTTCTACGGATCTGCCGAACACGAGAATAAATCTGATAACAGTAACAAGTACTAACTATTTTACTTAGAAGCAAGTTATTGGAACGATATTGAGTACGATTTCTAAAGCATTTGAATAATTTTATTGATTTATTGCATCGAGGTGTGTTTAGCTTGTGTGATTTTCGTAACAGGGTAACCCTTTTCGTGCTGTGGGATTTAAGAAAATGTACTCACGATTTTGGTTCACACGTTTATAATAGATCATGCTGTCAGTATTTCGGTTGCTAATCGTGCGGATTATTTTCATATTCTGTCTACTATTTAATAAG
Source organism: Agrotis segetum (assembly GCA_036375495.1). Lineage (NCBI taxonomy): Eukaryota > Metazoa > Arthropoda > Insecta > Lepidoptera > Noctuidae > Agrotis > Agrotis segetum. The sequence goes on from JAQSVV010000277.1 coordinate 2,973,201, forward strand.
TTTCGTTAAAAAATACGCTGCGTAACCCTTACTTACGTATCGTTTTACTAGCTGACGTTCGCATGTAGTTTGTTAATTGGTTACTTAACCCACTCCAATTATTTCATCAAAGTTTTTAGTTAGTTAAGCTCTTTGAAATGCCTTCCATTTAATGTAAACTATACACGGTAGTTACGGTTTACTTAGGCTTCTATTCCGCCGTCGAATGGCCCATCCAGAATCCTTGTTCAGAAGCGCTTAGTTGGAAACTGGGTCAAGCGGAACATCGAGAGACTGACATCTTAAAATTGCATTGCACACAAATTCCAGTACCCAGACATAGATTAATGACTATGAAGTTAATTATGCAAGTGTATAGAAACTATTTGAGCGTAGAAAGCTAGAGAAACTGTAAAGATGTGTATTGTGCTGATCTCGTAATCATAGGGATGTGCAAAAGTTCAGATGTTACGATAAGATTCGTGTTCGTTGCGCAATTGTGAATAGTGAGTGTGTGTGACGTCATATTTGTTGGATGGTTTAAGTAACTAGCGGTCTATTAAAGGGTTCTTTATGAGAGTTGGAAGACTAGTCTTCAAATAGACTAGACTAGGGTCTCATTTACATCTGACAAGTATTTCATGTGGTTATAAACCGTCAACAGTAACAAGTTTACTTCTTATTTAGTCGCTTCATAAAAAATAATCTTTTTCAAAGTTAAATGGTTCAGTAAATGTCATGTCAGCCATTTTGAAAATTAAATTCTTCAACTATTCTATCAAGCCTAGATTGAATTTGATGCACACGTGATTATTCATCCAAGCGCACATAGTTTCATTAAATCAATCATCCTCTTGCCTTGCACCAAAGAAAAAAACTTTAACCGGCAACACAGCCCAGTCTCTAGCGCCTCACTGTTTCGAATCATTAATTTGACACTTGAAATAGCTCAGAAGTGTTACAATGGCAGTACCGGACCCGCCCACAAAACGTTTACGGGGTTAAAGGTTGGCGATCTTTTTAAATGTGGCCCGGAATGGTTGGGCAACCCTGCTTTTGTTAATGGAAATGTAATGAGTAAGAGTGAAGGCTGGTCGAATGGGCCCCGGCAACCATAATTGGTGTGTTGGATCGTGCCGCGCGGTTACGGGTTAGAAATTTTAAATTCGAACTTGGAAAAATGGGACTTGGAGATAAAACGTTAGATGCATGAGTGGAGAATTTGAAAATAGAACAAGATGGTGGTTTGAAAGAGATTATTAGATGGCGCGTAAGTGGAGTTTATGTATTGTTTATGGTTATGTCACAATAAATTAAAAGCAAAAGGAAATGCTGGTATTTAAATTCGCTTTTGTTTTTCATTCCAACTGTGATTTGTTTTTTAAACAGCCGCTTTGATCGTCTGTCCCATTTTACTTTATTCATTGCATAGTCTTCTTTCCAGAGACAATATTGCGGGTCTATCTTTGTCTATGACATAATATTATTTCCTCATTATAATTCTGCACCACACCATGAAATACGATAACGCACTATATTAAATTCTTGTAACATTTTATATCTTACGGCTTTATTTTATACCGATATCCAATAGACAAGGGTTTTATGTTAGCCATGTTTTATTGGTCATAACAAGCTATATGATGCAGTTATCATAAGACATAATAATAGGGTGTTATGTTGAAACAGGTTATAACAGACTTTCTCGTTGATTCAGTGTCTGGAAGTGCGGTTTCTGAGCAAAGAGGTTATGGGTTCCTTTCCAGTGTCGAGCAAAATTTTATTGGTAAAAATCGTGTTTTTTTAACTGACTTCAAAAATAAGGAAGTTTTCAACCCGACTTCTAATGACTTTGTTTTTATCGACTTTTTTTGCCACCGACTTCCAAAAGTAAAAATTTTCTTTTGCTGTTTTTGTAGTCGGTTATACTTAAATGAAGAATGATGATGTCTTGTTTTCTGATGTAAATTATGTGGATATTTTGGTTTAACTCGTGTTCCTTCGTAACGTGAAATGTGATCGTGTATCGTTTATCTTTTGTTGCTCGAGCTTTGTAAGTTTAATTTTAGATTTGACATTTTGGCTTAAGTAATTGTTATGCTGAATATGGTACTACCGCTAACAAAAGCTGTGAAACGGAGATTTAAAATATTTGGTGTTGTTTTTGATGATTGCCTCACTTTAAGGCGGCTTAGGTTAAGTGGACGGCAATTGACTGATATAGTAATGGGTTTGGTCTTGGGACTGTCTTGGGTAACCCCGGAACGTAAAGGGCTATTGAAGGACACCGTGGATTTTAGTCAGTACAAGTCTCACAGTCCCTCCCGTTCTGTCTTTGGAGGGAGAGCTCATTTGACGTAAAAAAATAGTGTTGAGCCTGTAGTGTTTTTTTGTGAAACTGTGATACCTATGGTTTCATAACTTTTTTTTCTATGTTATTTGTAATTAATCATACTATGAGTAGTTAATGCAATCACTTCGTAAACCCTTTACAAGTCGGGTATTACCAGCTATCTCTGCATGAGGCAAAGAAATGTGGTTTTCTTTGTATGAATTAACTGCCTACTTACAGAAAACAGTTCAATAATGCATGATGAATAGTAATGACCACATTCTGAATCAGAATGATTAACCTAAATACCTTAATGAAATTAGCAAGTAATTGTCTTGCTTCCTTTTTCACTAATGCAATTTATCTTTGAAAGAAAATGCTTACGAAGTCAAAAAACTACCTGAAATAATCTTGTAAGATATGGGCCATCAATGACTTTGGCCAACATGACAGCTACCGGTAAGTCTGCCGAACCGATCATTCTTACCGGTAAAGTGCATGGGTACATCTCTAGTGTCTGTCTGTCACTTTAAGCTTAGCGTGGCCGACTGCCTAGCTCAATGTGTCAGCGAAACCTCTTTTATGAATGCAACTGTTCCATTTCCAAATACAAATCGAATAGCACCAAGTCAACATTGAGGCCACACATCCTTTCAAATTTAGAATACCTCACCAAAACTGGCCACTAATAAAAAAAACGAAAGCCATGACCAAAGCTGACAAGCCCATCATGGCTCTCGATGGCCACCATTACTTACACCATAATGAATCCGTTACGAAATGGACCTCAAGCGCCTAACCCTACGCAGACCTAAGGGTATCGCTTGAAGGACTTTGGAAGTCGATCAAAGTGGGATTTGCGCTGAGATCCGTAGTCGGCAGGCGAAGGGTTGGTTCGTAAATTGAAATTTTGTTTTTGTTTATTCAGATTGTCAGGTGAGATTTGAAGGGTTGAATTGGATATTGTTTGTTTTATTAATTAAAAATATTATATGCTTTCAGGTACATTACATACACATTGCAGAAATTCGCAAGTATATTTTGTAGATTTACAAAAATAATGGTGTTTTATTCTTATAATATTTAAGTAGTTTAGTACATAAAATATTGGTTTTCCTATTTCGTATGGAATGTTATATTTTTAGAATAATGGGTTATTTACGTCTAACAACTACTTAATATGGTAGGTACCACTTATGGTTTTAGTAGCAATTGTGGGTATTCAATTCATTTTAGAATAGTAGGATTTTCCCGGTCTACACGAATTATTTGTGTTTGATAAATATAGTAAGTAATTAAAAGTAGACCAGCTGTGGACTGCAAAAGCTGATATGATGACAAACAAATGATTAATTGCTTAAATTATTCACTAGCACTTATTTAATTTGTTACACAAAAATACAGATTTTGTACTAAACATCATAGTTACAAAAAAGACCTACATGATAGTCTCAATTATTCTCACACGACTTACAAAATAAACTTCCCAACACCGCCACTTAAAACTTCAATCCTGCCAACCGAACGAACTTAAAATTATAAGCGCTACCAACAAAACAAACACAATGTTCTGGCAACCCTGTCAACTTAATACACCTCATCATAGAAGTTAAATCCTTGAGTTGCAGCCCCTAATCTTTCACGTCGATGGCTGTACAAGGCTAAATAAACCTGCGTTCACATATACTTACGTTTAACATTAAAAACTTAAGTTGGCAACTACTCGTAATTTAGGAATTATGGGAAAAGTCTTATTGTCATCTCACTCTTCATTTCAAGTTGCGAATTTGGTCAAGGCGATGAGAAACATGTCTCTTCGCTAAATGCTAATCCAAAAATTCAACTTTTTGTCTGCCAAATGCAATATACTCGATATTTTTCCACGATATCCTCATCACTCCTTCATCCATAGATAAAATCACAGATAACGAAAATTAAGTTGTGGCTGTGTTCAGAATCAAGCGGATAAAAAAATACTATGTGAAACAATCGGTAGAAGACCTTATTGTAATTTAGGTATGTAAAAAAGACATTACGATTGTAAACTTTTATGATGAAAAGGATTTTTAGGTATTGTGACAAAAACTTCTCATACAACAGTAAAAAACGATCGTAAAACAGGACTAAAAGATTGTGACCAAACATTTTCTGCACCTTAGCAGCTAAATTAGCAAAACAGTGACCAATGTGAACTCAGCCTAAATATTTAGGTATCGTCTGCCTTATTAGCATAAAGTATTATGTCTACTACTGGTAGTAAGTTCACGAACTTATTCCTCTTGTTTGTCTTTGGCATTGCGATTTAATGTTTATTTGATTTTATATTTTGAAGTCTATGTAAGAAGATACGGGTTGAAAATCTAACCGAAGTGTTTGTTGAAGCTATATGTATGTAAAATTTTATAAATGAAGTTTTTCAGAAAGATCTGGTGTAAAGTACTCATGGTGTGTTTGTATAGCATGTGTAGGAGTGGAAAGAAATAATATTGTTAAAATAATATTAAGATGGTGACGTTAAGTAGTCGAAAATATCGTTTCGATCACAAAAAATAAAACACAAATCGAATCCGTATTTTGCGATTTCCACAACTTATATAATAGCAGTGTTATTACAACGAAACACATTCCTGAAAATCAGCTCGCCAAGCGACTTGAAATTGCTTTCAGGTGCCCCAGTTTAGGGCTTCAATTTCGGGAGTCCGGTCTTGAAAGTTTCAGCGGTAGCACCAATAATCCTCGGTCGAAAGTATGTAGTTGTAGGTATATTATTAAAATTGCTACCTACCTTTGCAATTTAATAGAAAATATGGAGGCTATTTGGCTCCAAATTTTTTGTTTTTACAAGTAAGAATTTATTCAGAGATTTCTTTGTATAGATATAGATAGATAGACATCTCTAGATCCCGCAAATAAGGCAACTTAAGAGCGCCACATGTCAGTGCATTTGCAGGCGCGGTCGCAGCGTGAAATTTTGGGGGGCGGTCACTCACTACACTTATAAAAAATATGTATCTGGAATAAAATAAACATTATTGCACAAGACATAATATTGCACAAGATGTCAGCAAACTATTTTATCGCCGTTATGAGTAGTTAGTTCCTTTTATTATTTGGCAAATATTTGAGATTTTTCAATGTGACCTTAGATTTTGGGGGGGGGGGGTCATGTCCCCTGTGACCCCCCCCCCCCCCCTTCGGACCGCGCCTGTGCATTTGTCACTACTTAAGTTGATGTTCATTCTTGATCCGCTCAGTGTCGAACTGACACTAAGGCCGGTAGTGACCCTAATTTGAACAAACGTACTTTAGACGTAAAGAAAAACTTATTTGATAGAAGACATTCTATGTAGAGACAAGAAGAACTTAAGCATGAGATAGCTTTTTTACAGAGTCTCTAGACTCCGCAAAAAGGCTCTATAAGGAGAATATCTGTGGTTGAGACCCGACTGTATAAATTTTGTATATTATTTATTATGTATATTTTGTATGTTATTTAATATTAATTTGATAGTGTGTTTGCTAGTTAAGACTTGCAATGATTTTGAGCTTCACAGTATTAAATTCTGATAAATATTCGTTGAACAGATGTGGTTAAGACGGAATTTGCCATATTATTTAACTTCCAAGCGGTATTATCGACCTTATTGTGTCTTTCAACGTACATAAAACGAATAAAATAAAATATTTTGTCTCCAGAAATATATGATTTTATCTAAGAAACGAGAGAGAAATAGATATTTCAATATGTGAATGTTTCGACAACACAATTTATATATGTATAATATAGATATTATGTCGATACGGAATTTAAGCATTCTTCATTATAACGCCTCTTGGCGACATTATTCCTTAAACGAATTCACACCTTCTCAAAAGTATTTTAAGGGCGGCCGCATACATCAGTTTTTTTTCCGTTCGGAATTCAAAATTATGAATGAAATTGATCAACACACACAAAACATGCACACACATTTGTATGAATTCACTGTGTACGGATAGAAAACGAATTCGGAAATCGAATACGTAAAACGTGTGTATGCGGCCAGCCTAAGTGCCTTACTAATTAATTGAAAGTTTATTTTTTTCTCAATACCTGTTCCTTGACTAATTAAGTCCTCTTTAAAGCGACACCTTAAAACTTTTTTACCAGAACATACCGTTTGTTGAGAAATCTTTATTATTAAATTGTCTCACGCCATTCTTAATTAGGTATTTGTTTTTTTAATTTTCTTTTTTTTTAACAGGAAAAAACAATTTAAGTCAGTCCTAATTTGGAAGTCCTGTGTTTAAGGAAACGATAAATAAAATTTAAGTTAATTTATGGTCAGGTTGGTATCTTGATCGGGTCCAATCGTTAGGTTAAGGTTTTAGTATCAAACCAATTAGTTGGCCTTTTGAGTATGAATTTTGCAATGTTTGAGTGCTTTTGCAGGTATAAATAACCCTTATAAGACCGTCTTGGTATTATTAAAAAGATGAGATGCATTCTTGTTTTCACAAAAATTAGAATATTTTGAACCTACAACATGCCCCAGTTACAAATTAGTGTGAATTTCTGAACATAATACAATTTATCAAAAGAATATATTTATTTTACATTTTTAAAATTCGTCTGCCTAGTTGTGATCAGTAGCCTAGTAAAGTATAAGTTAAAATCCTATAAGTAATTTTTGACGAATAAATAAAATATTTATAGGATTTAAACTACTTAATTGTTAACCTTTTTTGTGGTGGTAAATTCATAAAATGAAACTCGCCCAAGGTGGAGCGAAAAGGACTTTCAGACTCGTACTTACTAAAATCCATAGACAGACAGATCTTTGAATAAGAGAGACAGGCTTTACTGTGTATAAAACATATTTAAAAAAAATATGTACAGACGCCAGCACATCAAGCTACCCCAATCTGTCAGATTTCTTTAATAGAATTTTAACCTTATCACAAGAGTACAAAGTTAATGTTTGGCTGGTAAAATCTGTCAGATTCGGGTAGGTTGACCTGCTGGCGTCTGTACACCAAACAACTAGCCTTAAACAGAACACTATCTGAATTTAAATACTGCACGTGTTAATTCTAATTCTTGCTTCGTAAAGCGCTCCATGTACTATTAATTCTCTGGCATTTTGCAATGAGCTGAAATTCAAATGACTGCATATCATTATAATTACAGTTTTAGAGCATTGTCACGAATTACTGACAGCAGTTGAATTATTACTTGTTCAATAGTGTCGACACTTGTATTTAGTTCCAATTAAGTGGTTTTAATATCAACTTAAGTATATAATTTAATGGAACAATAAACTTACAGAGGTGTCAAGCACACTTGATAACAAGTTCTGAGGGATTTGAAAGGTGTTCAATAATGTTTGATTATTATTATGTTTTACCAATTTGGGTCCTAGCACCTATATTTCGATCAGACAATAAGATTTTTCTAGGGTTCAATCTCAGATAAAAAAAATAGGATTGCCGCACGGAACAAATATATTTGTATGACCTACAAATAAGTTGTTCGGGATCTGAGTATCTGTGTTTGTAAGTTCGATGTTTGTGAAAGCATCCACAACACTGGACAAAATTCCGAGTGTCCACGTTAAAAATGTTTTTAATTTCCATGCAAATGGTCACTATCCTATCGCCATCAACAGGACGCAACTGCAGACTACGCAGATGGTACTTAAAACCCAATAACACTTTTTGTCCGACCTGCCATCACCATCAAGTCCTCTTGTTAAGCAGTCGTTAGCGTACGTTAGCGACCACTAAACAGTCTAGTTTTTAAGTTACTCCAAAAATATCGCCATCTTATTACTGTCGGCCATTTTCTAGTAGCCATCTCTCATCGTGTTCTTTTACCCTGGTACCCTTTCGTCCTCAATTTGTTATAGTTAGCATACATCCCGTTTTGAGACAAAACCTCTTAATGTCTATCAACAGGATGTTCCATAAACAAACCTCTTCATATATTTTGTTAACTAGACTACCATGTGGCCGCCATCTTACATGTTTACGATCAAAATTGACGTTTACAACCTTCACTATAAAGTTTCAAATTGTTTGTTCGTACTTGTCAAATTGAATTGTGTTGTTCGACAAGTTAGAATTTGCTGCTCGTGAAGTTTGAATTTGGTCGTTGGTGCTTTGTTTTAAGGGTGTTGGGGTTGTTTTGGGGGTGTAAATTTAATGTTGTAATAGCGCTGTTGTTTGCATACTGACAGACGAGAAACACCCGAACAAAATAGTTGGGGTGTGAGTTTTCTTTTTGTATTATTTTTCGTTTGTTATTAATCTATCAGCGGTTTTTGGTAACAAGCTCATGACAGTCTGTTATTCTGTGTGATCGTTTCAAAATAGCTTTGAACTAAAATATACATGCGGTCGGGAACGCAAGAAGGGATAAAGTTATATTTAAATATTAATTAAAAAACGAAGTTTAATAAGCTTACCTGGAAACCTGTTTATCCTGTAGTGCAAGCGCAAAAGCGTGAGAGAATGTTCTTAAAGACCATTATTAAAGGCCCACAAACCACCGATGCCATCATTTACAGCCACCATTCCTTTTATAAATACGACACCCCATAAAAATACATAATGTACACGAACATTTTTTACATTTTTTCGCCGAAAAAAACTTTATTTCACGACAAAAAGGCACTCGCCCACAAGAGCCACTTGAAAAAAAAAGTACGAAATAACGCGCGGTATCCTACCGGAAGTCGGGCGGCGGAAGTCGCTAGGCTTCCCGGAAGTGCTAGAGGGCTCTCGGGAGCGGCCCAAATTGTATTTAATCACAGTATATTGCAACCTCAGAGGCTGAAAATCGGCACGTACGGTGTGGACATCAAATTATTAAAAATTTAAGAGCCGCCCTTCATTTAGTGGGGCGATACTTAACGTTGGTCGGTGTAAATGTGGGTCTAATTTTTTATTTATTTATGACCCGTTTTTGGTAATGGGTTTAGCGGGAAAACGGGAGGCCTTCTGTTGGAACTTTTAGTATTGCATAAGTTATATTGACGATTTAAAGATCCATATGCTCTCTAACATCATACAATTATAACAATACTCATTTGGTCGACCAAAAATACAACTCATTAAACTTTTACTGACATTCTAAAGAAACTACTACACGCACCTCGTTAAAAACTATCCTTCATTTTAATTCAATACCAAGTCTATAATTGTTCCAAATATCATCCAAATCCGATCAGCCGTTTCTACGAAAGAGCGGAACAAACATAGTACTTGATACAGTACTCCGCATAGACGAAACAACTCTGTCAACAGTACTCAGTACTTCACAAGCGTAGGCACAAATATGAGAGAAACTTATTTACATTAAACGCTTTCTCCCTTTCTTTGACCTTACATAATTACCACTCGGCCTCTGTAACTAGTACTGACCCGACTAACTGCACTCCTTACATTAAGGAACTTTTTTTCCCTTGGGAGTTGGTAAAGTATGCGACACACAGACTGCAAAAGCTAAAGACAATATTTGTAGAATAATCTTGAAGTTTTACTAAATGAGAAATCATGAATATTCAGCCGATATTCTTATAGCTACAACTTTGGGATCTTCAGTAAAGAGTGAATAGGTTACTTCTAGACAAGCTTGCTTCACCGTCGACCACATCACATTCGAGATATTGGTAAGGGCGAGGCGGCGGCTTGAAAAAAAAAAAAGAAAAAAAAATGAAGAGGAATGAGAAAACGCTGACACCGCAAATAGAGAAGCGTAGGAGGATGCCCTAAGGCTAGGTTTAGTGACTATATTTGTAGAATAGCTGGTAGTGGATGAGTTTCTGAAAATCAAGTTTAGCGTGCATTGGAGAGGCCTATCCATAGCAGTGGGCTGCTTCAAGCTAATGACGATGGAAATGGGTCTGCCTTTGCTTCTGTCAAGCTCCACGTGGCAGCAATCTTCTTTGGAAATAATTAAACTCACGATGGTAATAATATCCCACATTTTTTTAAATCTTTCTCCCTTCATGTTTCGCGATGCTGAGTATTCAAAAATATAAGATTCTTACCAGTAAAAAATATCTATATCGCTTCTCTGTTGCCGTCTCGCTTCAACTCAGACGAGTCCTCGAGGAATACTTCTAAATACTCGTCCAAATAAAGCTGAGTACATACCAGCGAGATATTAAGTCTTGTAAGTACTTGTCAGTGAACTAAAGTTGTAAATTGCAAACTTTGCGTCGGGACGCTCGATGCGCGTTGAGTTCGCGCTCATAATGTTTTGATGGTGGTGTTTCATTTTAAAAAGTAATTTCTTGGTGTTTTTCGTGTTTAGCCCGTGTTTTAGGAGTTTTGGTGAGAGTTTTAAGACAAATTTTTGCTTTATTTTTAATCCTTAGCAAGATTTCTTCAATCTTTTTAAACTTCACACACATGTTATTTCTACTTGATTCAGATTCATAAACCAGTTTCACACGTTCCCGCTACCCTAATACAATAATTACGCTGTCAATCTCGAGAGATAACCTAAAAATATCACGCCAGAAATTGGCAATCAACATAAACGTCGAGTCGTTCCCATAAAAACGTCCCGTCATTTCTAATCTTACCCTGAAACCAATAAAACTGAAGTTATAACCTAAAATGAAAAGCTCATATATCAAAACATGTTGTATACTGTAAGGTTTTTATTTATTATTTTTGTTTACAACATGTCAAATGCAAGGCGACGCGATCTATCACTAGCGCGCCTGGCGGCGGGCCAAGGAAACTATTTCCAACTATTCGGACAGCCCCGCTAATAGTTTTACAGTTGTGGGCCCCGCGTGTGTGCTAAGCTTTGTAATTAATACCCCAACTAGGATCTAGAGTTCATTTTGTTGTTGAATTGACGTTTGTGATATATTATTTGGAAAATAAAATTTATTGCCAGAACACAATCTGGAGTTAACAGAAATTGAGCCAGTCTTGCCATATAGTTCCTACCTAACTCGTGGGTGGGTTCCAATCAACAAATAATTGAAAAAGAAAGAAAATTAAATGATTGAAGAACTATCAGCTTTAAAAATAACTTAAATTTTAGTAATATATTAACCATCAAGTATCTGGTAAAGGATAATAAAGTCAATTAAAACTTCTCAACAAAATGGCAACTAACAAAATATGATTTCCAAATAAACCGTATGTGGAACGATAAACATAAACATTCGAATGTTTTTATATTTCGAACGCCAAATGTTACTTTGCCGTTCACAGGCGGCGCTGCTTGCTAAGGAAAATGTCAACGATCCGTCAGATTCAGTACATTTTTATTTAGTTCCATATCTTGCCGTCTGACGAGATATTTTGGTCAATGTCGTAATCGTTGGAATCTTTTTTTATGGATGACATGTTTTAACCGTTTGACTGCTGATGTTCTGTATGATTTAGTGAGTTTTAAACTGTAATCATGTTTTAATGTCTGTTGAAATCGTGGGGTTAATTTATAATTCGTTGGGATTAAAAATTTGTTAAATAAGTTATTGCTTGTAAAATTTTAGGACGGATAAAAAATATCTCCTGTTTTCCTTGAGATATTTTGTATGTTAGACGAAGAAGTAATTACTTAGAGCTTGTTTGCTGACTCATGTTTTAGATTTTCAATCTAGCGGATAAGGGGACAGATTGAAACATAATTTATGTGAGCTCTTCTCAGGCGATTACGCACCCCTGTCTGTTTTTACAAGAATAAAACAAAGCAGGGGATGTAAAAGAACAGGCAATTCAAAGGATTTGATCAAAATATTGTCTATGGATAACAAACTTTCCTTACGACACTATGCTACACTCTACATTATGTTTTTTTTTAATGTTGATATCTTAAAAGCCAAGGAGGTTGATGGTAAAAAAGGTTGACTTGATCAAAATATTGTCTTTGGATTGCAAACGTTTCTGCTAAGACACTATGAACCGCCATGTTTTTTTTTGTTCGTCTCGTAACTCGTAAGTGCCTTATAATACAAATATTAGTAATTTACACACAAAATCACTAAAAGCTAGTGAAAATAAACCTTTTAGAACTACTTTCATGTCCTCAAACCATTATAGTAACACTACATTACTTCAAAAGACAATATCAATAGAAAAATACGTGACATCTACGACGTCAGAGCTAACGCCTAATGAGTGGGGTGAGTGACCTTTGAAGCGGGAATTTTGCAACCGCAGCGAGTTCCAAGTCCTCTTGTATTGAGGGTTGCCAACCTATTTCCTTTTTTGCTAACCAGATTTTGTGTTGTAGTAACCCTTTAGAATAACTTTTTTTTTGTAATGACAACTTTTTTTATGACCTAAAAAGATGTTTAGTCTTTTGTCTTTTTTTTGCAAATTGTTTAATGTTTTTTACAAGGAATGCGATGTGATCTTTCTTAGAACTTGTGACTCACATTTGTCTTGCATTATTTTAATTAAGTTTAACTGACCGGTGAGATCATCAGCAATTTAGATGTTTATCTGCATGGACGCCTGGACGGTGCTGCAATTTCTGTCTAGATTTTTATGAAACGGAATTGGATTAATTTACACTTTTGTCCTCAATGTAGGTATCATATCAGTGAGTACCTTACTGTTGCAATATCGTTATTCTTCAAACCTTCCTTCTTTTACTGCTCGATAGCCAAAACCGCGTTCGTGTTCCGTTCAGAAATTATTCCACAGAAACATACTCGAGGATAAAAGTATCCTTTAACTCAGGAATTTATTTATTTAAATATAATATAAACATGTGCAGCAGTGGACTTAATGACACGTTTGACAGCTTTAATTCAGTGTTGCCTACCGAAAAAAGGTCAATATTGACATGTGGAACAAAAATCAACAAATTAGTCTTATCTTTTTTGAAAATGGTCTACCAAAACCTTCGAAACACCACAAGCTTTATAATGCAAATCACTATATCCCTCCGAACACGAACAGTAGCAAACTTAATGAATTTCTACTAGTAGTACGGATTGATTAGCAACAGCCTTGACCTGATTCCAACGACCCCATGACAGTCACTGTCTGTTGTTCGTTTCTGAACGTTTCTAGTTCGTGCTTTAATCTGTGGTGTGTTTTGATTTTGCTTGTGAGATATAATTTTGTGTAGGGATTAGAATGGAAGCTGTGTTGGCAGGTTGAAAAATGTTGGTAGTAAATCAAAGACAACAAATGTTGCCAGATATAAAATAGCTAGAAAGGGAATGACTCATGAGGTGGCGATGTATTTGGGAGGAAGCCATGATAGTGATTATAAAAAAATGCAAAATAAATTTGAAAATGGAAACGGGCGTTCCATTTTTGAAACCAAAAAGTCGTTTATAGGTTGCATTTCGCATTATGATCATCAAACCATCTGCATGGAGCATATTATTTACAGTCAAGCACATTTCTAGTTTTTCCAACATTCTAATTTTATTTAGTTCCGCACCTGTACTACATATCCGTCAAAAATAGTGATCGATTCTACACCCACATTCCGTAATCCGATTACATTGAAATATTGCATACACGTGTTGGTCTGATGACAAAAATATTTTTGCCACGGTTCTCAACAAAAAATACGTACAAAGAACCTTGCACCTTATGAATACAAATCATCCCACATTTTCCTTCATAGGTAATAAAATTACTATCAATTTGTTTTGAATCAACTTAATGAAGTTTGTCAGTGCAATTTGAGACGTAAAAGAAGAAAAAGCAAGAAATATCCCCAACATTGTTAAACTCAAAAGCAAGTGTTTCACACAAATCTAATAATCTTTACACCATTGTCTTTCCTGTCGTCCCCTATCACGCATTGCCCCCGTGGGACCTGCCACATGGGACCTGGTACCTCTAAGAGAATTGAAGGGGGTCATACACCTTTGCACACCCTTCGGAGATCACTGGCTAGACGATTACCGCACGACATCGTTTTGGGATCCTTACTTTTTCGAGCGAGCAATTTTCATCTACAGATCTTGACTATATTCCATGGTTTTACTTCTTTAATACCCTTGTCAATACCACTAGATCCGCCTTCTTAGATTTAAGCCTTACAGACGCAAAAATACAATCCAAAATCAATCACCTCGTTATCAGAAATTAATGCCGAAAATTCGAAATTTCGCAACCCTTAATCCACCTAACAATTTTCTAAAATAATCCCATATTTAGTAACCAAACAAAACAGACGCAGAAACCCATCAGGACGGATCAAGTGTCAATCAACACGAATAGATTCAATCATCCGTTTTGATCCTAAACAAACTGAAGCGCACACGCACGATAGCATGCGAAAAAATCTTCTAATCCCACTCCACTTAGGATCTAAGCTGGTGGGAATAAATTGAGGTTAGGAAGAACTGGGTTTTTTGTTGATCGGGATATTGTTGGCTTAATTTTTGAGCCTTAGCTTGAAGCTTCAACTTTGCCAAGTTAAAAATGTGATATTGCTTATCCTATAAGGGAAGTTTCTGAATATGAGGCTGCTTTTGAGGAAAACGCTCAACCATTACTCATTATTCAAACGATGTGTCATCTCCTACTAAAAAACCCGATATTTACTTCACTTCAATCTATTTCCAAACATCTAAAAACTCTACTCCCGTCACTAAGTAGCTTTTTGTATCACCGTTTTTAAAAACCTCGTAACTCCGTCCGGAGAAAACGTTCACTTTAATTACGTCCTTATTGAAACTAAAAATAAAATGCCGTTATACCCATTAGGCGTTGACAACCCTGTACTCCAATATCTGAAGAGCTTTCATCGGTTCTTACAAATCGCTTACGCCCCTCTCACCCCCTCTTTGGAACATTGAGAACTACTGCCAGCGAATGTCCCTTGTTTTAAGGCAAAAATTATGGGTTGTACTGTCACCCGTCGGTTTTTATTTGGCATCCCGTACGGACTGTATGCTACGTTTTTGGCGGCGCACAGACGTTTGGATTGCTCAATTCACTGGCAACATTCACAACCTTTTTCGGAATGTTTATTGTAATTTTTTGAATTTCCGAACGACGTTTTTAACGTCAGTATTAAAGTGTTGTCTTTTTTCTGTTTTTTTCGACGCGAAAGGTAAATAAAAAAGTGTCGGCCTCTTTGCACTTTTTCAGACAAAGATGAATTTTCTGTTGGTGCCGTTATTGTTTGATAAAATCGAATCCGCGACAAAGCTGGGTATTCTGTAGGGACAAAGTAATTTGCTAAAGTGGTAATGCCTCCCCTTTTCACCCCGACACCCCCTGTAGGCGTATGTCGACTATCTACTAGAACTTAGATGCTTAGTGGTGTTCTTTTATCTTGTTTTCTAGTTATTATGAAGTGTTTTTGTTATGTTTTCATTAAATTTATTTTTATTGATTTAGGAAACAGTTACAATAAGCAATGTTATTTTTTTATGTAACAGTAGGTACTCGACAAATTACACTCTAACAAAACAACATCATAACTCAAAAATTCCAAATTTTAAAATTATTTTGACAAGCCCGTGCAAACCGTCCCCACGCGAAAATTCTATCACATATTAACGTCGAAAAGCGTCGTAATTCATCTCTTAGCTTTTAGTAGACGACAGTGGCGTTCGAAATTCGAAAATAAGCTTGTACCTTGATGTAAGTATGTTTTATGTTACGGGTATTACATGTCAGGGTGTGTACTTGCGACTTTATGCTTCTAACATTTTGTTCGCGATCGATCGTTGCGTTAGAGAACGATTTTCGAAGAAATAATGGCTTAATCAGCACGTACATTCTAGCAAGACTACATTACATTCAACAAAGAATTTGGTTTTACAGACTTAAAATGAAGAAAAAAAAAATACTTTACTGTGTAAAATGTCTTTTTTTTTTTTTTTTAGCGTGGTAAAATCATCAAATGAGTCCTCCAACCCCGGGCAGGGCGGGAGGGACTGTCAGACTTCTACTGACTAAAATCCACGGTGTCCTTCATAGCCTGTTACGTTCCGGGGTTACGGTTAGGGAATAATCCCGCGACCCCGGGTGTAAAATGTCTAGAAAGAAGGTGAATAATGAGATATTATGGGCAAAAAGATAGGATGATGATAATACACGGATCCTTATGCTTCTTACAAATAATGACAAATGCCTTTTTTTTGGGAGTTGCAGCGGGAACAATACCATTGTTGCATATCTCGGAGAAACCAGTCTCAATAGCAGACGTAGACGACGACTATTACCATTAGTGAACTCTAATTACTTATGTACCCAAACGTAACATAGCACATATTACGGACTTTTACAATGAATGTTTTGAGTTATTTTTTAGAGACTGTAAATTCACCTGATTTTTAATTTAAAATACTTCTTCATAATTATGTGAAAAGAATTAACAACTACTAAAATTACATTTTACGTTACAACATTAACCTTCATAGTTTTAAGAAAATCATTTGAATTAGAGTAAAGTTCAACACCTGTGTTTGAGTAAATAAACAAAAGCACCGTACTATTTTTTCGTAATCTTCAAAATACGATAACCGTAAAGATACGACCGTGACCGATTTCTCTATTTTCGACTTACGCCGTTTTTCATCGAACCGTAATGTCATTCATCAAAATTGTTTATTTTATCGCAATTATTTATAATTACTGGCTGTTTTCGGTTAACTGGGGAGTTGACAGTCGAAATAACGTGTATTATTTGTTTAATAAATGATTAATGGTGCGTAATACCGTTTATTGGGGCTAAAATAATGATAGGTTGTATTGCGGCCATGTTTTTTCATGTCATTCGAAATAATACGTTATTGGCAGACTTGGTTTCTCAAGGTGAGCTGTAAAATCTCTTCTCTTTTTAAAGTTACATTATAAAGGCGATTAGTAGACTTCATGTAAGTACTGATTTTAATTTATTTGGGGTCGACGCTGCATGTCTTTTTCTGCCAAACATTTCTGAAATCATTATTTTTGTAGACCAAAGTAGATCTTTGGTCGGAAGTCTAAAACTTTAACTTATACCAAGTTAGTATTAGAACAAGATAAATTTTCTTCGAAAAAAAATGTCTTTTTAAATCGGCTGTTCCATTCACTTTCCAGGTCTTATCAAGAGACAAAAAAAAACAGTTAGAAAACAAAAAAAAAAAAACTTTTTCAGGATTTTTCGTTTCTATTATTTTTGTGTGTACATTTCAAAACAATACCTCTTTTAGAAGAACCTTCCAAAATTAGGTTAAAGCTTCCTTCCTAAATTCCTGAACGAAATTCTTCATTCGAGTGCTTCGTTAGCTAAAGGAATGGCGAATAATTATGAAAATTTCGTAATACCCTCGTAATTACGTTTAAATCGTCGGGTATATCGATACTTGAGTGATGCTGTGTTGTGTTATCGATAGAGAAGTGTTGTGTCAACGTTTCGAAGGATTTGCTTTGAGATTGAAAGTGCAGAAACACAGTAAATGCAAGTTGAATCATCTGTAGGTAGTCGTACATCTTACTCATGTTTTAAATGTGAAAATTTATGAGAATAGGTGGATGTATATATTATTGTTACTCTTTCACGTAAAAACGTCTGCTTATAACCTGGATTAACACACAGTTTATCCCGGTTTTCTATTCCTGTGGGTTTTTTTGTATTGCCGGCTGGCAACAGTAAATGTAATAAAATATTACATTTTTGGAAAAATGTGACCTCTTTTCTGTTTTTATCAATCCTTAAAAAAAAAAAACATAATGACATTTTTTGCCTTTGTTAGAAACTACCAAAGGCAATCACGGGAGAGCTGCTTTTTTTCTTTTTCAACTAATTCTAATAATAACAAACGTTTGACCAGTATCATGACCAATATAGGACGCGGATTTAAAAAATTAAAACCAGGAACAAGCTAAAATGTATTCAAATTAAAAAAAAAACGCTCACCTCCGTATATTATGAAGTTATCGTTAAAAAAATAAAGGTAGGTGTACACGAGATAGGGTCGGGTAACACCGTAACAGGTAAACGCTGAGTGGTGGGTAAACAATGGTGTTTACCCTAGCGATTGGGGGATTATGGCGCTCCTGCGGACTCGTGGGGTAAGGTAAAGTGGCGCTATCGTGCGTGGGGGTAAGGCATGTTGGTTTTATGTTTAGCTGTAGTAATTAGGCGGCATTACACGTTCACAGAAAAAACTGGTTTGAAAAAATATATAAATTTTTCTTACTTATTGATAGTCCAGTCACTAAAGCCTAAACCCGAAAATAATTAGTAACACGCTGAAATTTTTAGGGGTTCTTAAGGAAGGTAAAATAACATACCGGGTGATTTTGCAGCGTTCTGGGGTGTACGGAAAGGGTTGAAAAGGGGTAAAAAGGGGTGAAAATGGTTTTTCGTTAATAACATTGCCAAGAAAATTAGTAACACGCTGCAAATTTGGAATTAGGTTGTTCTTACCGTTTTTTAACGTGTATTAAATTTGCAGCGCTTTGCGACATACGGAACATTGTTTTTTTTTAAAAAACAGTGATTGCACTGTTTTTATTGTAAAAACAGGGGTAAGAAAATTAGTAACACGCTGCAAATTTGGAATTAGGTTGTTCTTACCGGTTTGTAACGTGTATCAAGTTTGCAGCGTTTTGCAACATACGGAACATTGTCTATTATTAAAAAAACAATGAAATTATTTAATCACACAGGTGAAAGTAATTTGTAACTCGCTGTAAATTTGTAATTAAGTTGTTTTTACCGTTTCGTAACGTATATCAAATTTGCAGCGTTTTACAACAAATTGAACATTGTTTATTATTAAAAAAACAGTGCGATTTGTTAGTAACGGGTAAAAAAGTAGGAACGCGCTGCAATTTTAGAATTAGGTTGTTCTTACCGGTTTGTAACGTTTTGCAAAAAACTGAACTTTTTTCATTCATTACCATAAAAACAAATATTTCAGTTAGTAACAATAGTGAAAAAGTTAATGAAGAGTTGCAATCTGGAGAAAATGTTGTCAAAACCTTTTTGAAACATTTTTCAAAGGACATCATTTTTTTTGGGCCATTTCTGAAAGTGCCAACGAAAAAAATTGGTACCTTTTGTATTATTGGTTGGTATAGGTAGTACTAGTCATTTGGAGCAATAGTTACTATGGCACAAAAGTTGTAGGATTGCTCTCGGCCAAGTTATACAAGTTCGAAGATTCGTAATTTTCATACATTTTTCAATTTTTGAATGTGCCGATATTCACCAAATAATGATAAGAATTGCTAGAACTAGCGACCTCAAGTAATTTAACATAACGCCTGTAATCCCTGAGGGGTTGGGCAGAGGAGTACCGAATAAAAATGAATAATAATCTGTTTCTTTTTGTGAAAAGTAACAAAAACATTTTAAAATATACAAATCTGCTGGTAGGACCAGCATCGGGAACAGTATCGGGGTTGCCTGAGGTTAGGGGTCTTGGGAGAGGAATCTCCTAACAATACGAAACGTGATCAGCACTGCTGCTTGAATCAGCCCTTTTTAGGGGGAAATAAAATCATCAAATGAGTTATCTCGCTCTGGGCTGATCTCTAGAGTCTGTCAGACTCCTAGACGCCCTTTGCGTTCCAGATACTAAGATAGTCGACGAGCTGGTACCTACATTTCATTCATACATTTGTTGTTTTCTCAAAGAGCCTCATAGCTTTGGAACACGATACTTGTATGTTAGCGGTGAGACGGGTTTGCCTCACCGCCCGCCCAATCAACGAGACTCGACTGAAACTCGTCCTTGGCATCCCGTGGAACTTCAAGGAGCAAACGGAACATTGTCTACTATTAAAAAAAGAATGAAATTATTTATTCACACGGGTGAAAAAATTTTGTAACTTGCTGTAAATTTGTAATTAATTTGTTTTACCGTTTCGTAACGTATATCAAATTTGCAGCGTTTTACAACAAATTGAACATTGTTTATTATTAAAAAAAAACTTTAAAAAAAAAAGTACCGACTTCAAAATAAATACAAAAAAGTCTAAAATAACCTTTCTTTCGGAAGTCGGTGGCTTTGGTTTTTGAATATTTCATTGACTATTGCCACCGACTTCCGAAAGAAAGGTTATTTTAAACTTTTTTGTATTTATTTTGAAGTCGGTACTTTTTTAAGTTTTTATTTTACCCTTTTTAGTTTATTTATTAAATATTCAACCCAAATTCTTGTAAAATACAAAGTTTTCTTACATGATGTGCACTAATCTTGTAATCCGTCACAACGAAAACAATCCATATCTCTAAAACTACTGAACCGATTTTGATGAAACTTACAGTGTACCCTAAGTTGAACAATACCTAGAACAACAAAAAAAGAATTACTTAAATCAAACTTGTAGTTCCGGAGATATGCGTGCACAAACATAAAAACATACATACATACATACATACACTTATGAAATTTGGTACATTTGTTCAGACGCTGATATAGACTAACATATGCGAAAACTGGGCAGTTCTGATAATATTACATACATACGGGTCGAATTGATAACCTCCTTTTTTTGAAGTCGGTAAAAACAGTGCGATTTGTAAGTAACACGCACAAAAAAGTAGGAACACGCTTCAATTTTAGAATTAGGTGGTTCTTACCGGTTTGTAACGTTTTGCAAAAAACTGAACTTTTTTCATTCATTACCATAATTATAAACAAATATTTCAGTTAGTAACAATGGTGAAAAAGTTAGTGAATAGTTGCAATCTGGTGAAAATGTTGTGCGTCAAAATAACGAACAAAAATTTTATTTTTAAAATTTTCAAATCTCTTAAATACCTTTTTTTTTATCATAAACGTGTTCTAGTCATTGGATACATGAACTGGGCTGCTTTTGTAAGACGACTAAAAAGTCACGGTGTATAAATCTAGTGGTGGGGCCAGAATCGAGAACAGAATCGAAGTTGTCTGTATTAGGGGTTCTGGGAGAGCGACCTCCTAAGAGTACGAATCGTGACCAAAAATATTGCTTTTTGAATCAACCCGTTTTTTGGGTAATAAAATCGTCAAGTTAGACTCCTGCTGAC
The DNA here is from genome assembly GCA_036375495.1 of Agrotis segetum. Lineage (NCBI taxonomy): Eukaryota > Metazoa > Arthropoda > Insecta > Lepidoptera > Noctuidae > Agrotis > Agrotis segetum. Next base: position 2,994,455 of record JAQSVV010000277.1, read on the forward strand.
TAACAGTCCACCTCCTTCATTAGGTTGCAATATGCGTTCCAGATCTAAGATAGTCGACGACCCGATACATTTCATTCATACATTTGTTGTTTTCTGAAAGAGTCTCATAGCCTTCAGTACGCGGAACTGTCAGATCCCAATTATCGGTGGGACGGGTTTGCATCGCCGTCGAATCAACAAAGCTCGACTGATACTCGTCCTTGAAATCCCGTGGAACTTCAAGAAGCAGTCCCGGGGCTGACTTCAAAATAGTTACCCAATATTGCAAGGCAACCGCCTCTTTTTGGAGACTCTACGTGGAAGTGGTGCGGTTAAAGTCCATCTATGGGAACTCTGTGTCCGTTGTCTCCATAAGAAAGAGACCGGATAAGCTGATCGCACCAGGGAATCATGGCTTTTTGGGTGACCCACTCATATATGCTTGGGGGGCTTCTGTATCCAGATCACACCGTGGCAATCCGGTAAGGAGGCAGCCGCTTCTTCTGCAGTAGCAATGACAGCGAAGTAGGAAACAGAACACGTGAAGGAGAGGACGCCCTCGAAATCTCAATCCAGCTGCATACGGCGAGTAATGAGAAGCTAGTCGTCTTATGCCTGCCAGGTCGCAGGACTATCTTAGCAGGATACCGTAGCACAATTTTGATGATTTTATTAGCCAAACAAACGTGGTTGATTCAGAAAGCAGTTCTGTTGTTCAGGATTTAAATTGTTAAGAGATTTCTTTCCCAAGATCCCTACCACAGGCACAGCGGATTTATATATTATTTTAACATGTTTTAACTTCTTTTCACAAAAAATAAATAGATTTGCATTCATTTTAATTGGGTACACCTCTACCTAACCCTTTTTTTTTAACTAGGTAAAATCATCAAATGAGTCCTCCGACCCCGGGCAGGGCAGGAGGGACTGTCAGACTTTTACTGACTAAACTCCACGGTGTCCTTCAATAGCCCTTTCTGTTCCGGGGTCACGGTAAGGAAATAATCCTTTGGCCCTCTGAGAGGGGGCCCCGTCAGTGTGCTGACGCTCTTTGAGGCGCGCGTGGGACTCAACGAGCCGTCGACCCGGGCATGGTCCATGGTCGGGCAGCGAGTTGCCCTTTACTCGCTGCCCGCATGGCCGCGCCTACGGTGGCCGGAGATCATCTGCTGACGTCCGACGCCGCGGGCGCCTACCACTGCGGTTGGGGTGGAGGGAGGACGCTGTCCTCTCTCTCTCTCGGCCCACCTCCTCCTTCGCGAGCATGACTGCTTCGCAGAAGGAGGCGACCGCTTCCCACTCCGTCTCGCCTCGCTGCATGGCCGCGACCAATGCCGGGCGCGAGAGGTCTCCGCCTATTGCCGCCGTGAGGTCACGGCGGTTTTCCGCCCAAGCAGGGCAGTCCTGTACCGTATGCTCCACCGTGTCCTCCGGGCGGCCACAGCAGCCATGTCCGCTAAGGACCTGTGTCATGCGATAGCTGAGGACGCCGTGAGAACTATCCAGCCACTCCTCAAAAGGGGTCTGACAGCCGCGATTGCGGTTAGCCCGTGCCTCGGTTACGACAGTCGTTCTCTCCAAACTGCCTTGAGATCGCGCCGGAGCTCTTCTCGCTGCGCCTCGACTTCGCGAGGCAGCGGGGATACACCCCGACGCTGCGCCTCTACGCGCCACTCATAGACGCGCCGGAGGGCAGTCACCCCCAGATCCCAGGGCAGCGATCCGTCAAGAACGTTGGCCGATTCGCAGCAATCGTGCGGTATCCTCAGATCATTCTGATATCCATGACCCTCTGGCATGCGACCAGCTTTGCCGGCCGCGTTCAAATGCTCAAGGCACACACGGGGGCCCCGTAGAGGGCCATGGAGCGCACGATAGTGCGCGTGCAACCTCCTGCAGGTGGCGTTTGGCCCGCCGATATTGAGGAGCCGCCTGAGGGCGGCTGATGCCCGGTTCAGCCTTGGGGCCAAACGCAGGAATCATCATCATCGACCGTGCTACGGTACCTTTCCCGCTGAAATGGTCCCGCAAGCCGGTAGGCGTTTGGGTTCTTTAGACGAGGGTGGAACACGATATGCTGTCATCCTGGGCCTGATCCTTGATAAGACACCTAGCTCCGCATTACTTGCCGTACGCGACTGGATTGAGATTTCGAGGGCGTCCTTTCGCGTGTTCTGCCTCTTCCTTCGCTGTCATTACTGCTGCTGAAGTAGTGGCAACCTCCTTTCCGGATTGCCAACGTGTGATCTGGAAGCAGATCCTCCAGCATCTTTGTGTATGAGTGGATCGCCCGAATAGCCATGATCCCCTGGTGCGATTGGTTTGTGTGTTTGCTTCCGTATGGAAACGACAGACACAGGGTTCCCGTAGAGGGGCTTTAACAGTACCACTTCCTCGTAGAGCCTTCAGAAAGCGGCGTTTGCTTACAAGGTTGGGTAACAGCTTGATGGCAGCCCCGGCTCGATCCTGTTTTTGATCCAAACGTCGGAAATGCTCCTTAAAGTTCCACGGGATTCCAAGGACGAGTTTCAGTCGAGTCTCGTTGATTGGGCGGGCGGTGAGGCAAACCCGTCTCACCGCTAACATACAAGTATCGTGTTCCAAAGCTATGAGGCTCTTTGAGAAAACAACAAATGTATGAATGAAATGTAGGTACCAGCTCGTCGACTATCTTAGTATCTGGAACGCAAAGGGCGTCTAGGAGTCTGACAGACTCTAGAGATCAGCCCAGAGCGAGATAACTCATTTGATGATTTTATTTCCCCCTAAAAAGGGCTGATTCAAGCAGCAGTGCTGATCACGTTTCGTATTGTTAGGAGATTCCTCTCCCAAGACCCCTAACCTCAGGCAACCCCGATACTGTTCCCGATGCTGGTCCTACCAGCAGATTTGTATATTTTAAAATGTTTTTGTTACTTTTCACAAAAAGAAACAGATTATTATTCATTTTTATTCGGTACTCCTCTGCCCAACCCCTCAGAGATTACAGGCGTTATGTTAAATTACTTGAGGTCGCTAGTTCTAGCAATTCTTATCATTATTTGGTGAATATCGGCACATTCAAAAATTGAAAAATGTATGAAAATTACGAATCTTCGAACTTGTATAACTTGGCCGAGAGCAATCCTACAACTTTTGTGCCATAGTAACTATTGCTCCAAATGACTAGTACTACCTATACCAACCAATAATACAAAAGGTACCAATTTTTTTCGTTGGCACTTTCAGAAATGGCCCAAAAAAAATGATGTCCTTTGAAAAATGTTTCAAAAAGGTTTTGACAACATTTTCTCCAGATTGCAACTCTTCATTAACTTTTTCACTATTGTTACTAACTGAAATATTTGTTTTTATGGTAATGAATGAAAAAAGTTCAGTTTTTTGCAAAACGTTACAAACCGGTAAGAACAACCTAATTCTAAAATTGCAGCGTGTTCCTACTTTTTTACCCGTTACTAACAAATCGCACTGTTTTTTTAATAATAAACAATGTTCAATTTGTTGTAAAACGCTGCAAATTTGATATACGTTACGAAACTGTAAAAACAACTTAATTACAAATTTACAGCGAGTTACAAATTACTTTCACCTGTGTGATTAAATAATTTCATTGTTTTTTTAATAATAGACAATGTTCCGTATGTTGCAAAACGCTGCAAACTTGATACACGTTACAAACCGGTAAGAACAACCTAATTCCAAATTTGCAGCGTGTTACTAATTTTCTTACCCCTGTTTTTACAATAAAAACAGTGCAATCACTGTTTTTTAAAAAAAAACAATGTTCCGTATGTCGCAAAGCGCTGCAAATTTAATACACGTTAAAAAACGGTAAGAACAACCTAATTCCAAATTTGCAGCGTGTTACTAATTTTCTTGGCAATGTTATTAACGAAAAACCATTTTCACCCCTTTTCACCCCTTTTCAACCCTTTCCGTACACCCCAGAACGCTGCAAAATCACCCGGTATGTTATTTTACCTTCCTTAAGAACCCCTAAAAATTTCAGCGTGTTACTAATTATTTTCGGGTTTAGGCTTTAGTGACTGGACTATGAGCTCAACAATCCTTATTGGGAAAACTAGCGTACATCCGCGGATTCGCTTGTGTTTGTATTCGGAATTATCCAATGGGAACGTTTATTAAGGCCTGTGACATTTGGGAAAAATGCAGCTCTTAATAGCGAAAGAATTTTTGGAATCGGAAAGTAGTAAAAGTACCGAAGGTTTTCTTCATTTATAGAAACTAAAAATTTCAATATAGAAATACTAATATTACATTGTTTACAGTGTCACACAAAAACCTAATGCATATTTCTATCTTATTTATATTATATGTTGCAATAACACAATCCAATAATCCATCGTAACTAATGGTTCCAAAGGATTATAGCATTATTATAGCCACATTTCTCATAACTCAAATCCTTCCTATATCTTTACTAAGAACTTTAAAATCGTTCCTAAGAATATTGTATCGAGTTACGATCCATTTTATACTCAGTAATACAATACGGTTCTCAATCATTGGATTTATAAACTCACTTGAATTCTCGGAAAATAGTAATATGTATCGGTTGATAACCTGAGGTAACATTATACAATACCTATCTATATTTGTCTCCTGATAAAAAGCTTATTGTTTTTGCTCTAAGTGGGTAGTATTATTAAACTTGTTGTATGCATTGACAGGTCCAGTGACCCTTTGAAAGGGTCAGGTGAGTCTAAAGGTCTTAACACCCACATTTTGATGTCCATTATCGGTAACCAACGGTAAAGTAATTGCGCCCACCGACTTTTGCCGCAGTTTATTGATTTGTCTATGGGGTTGAGAAATTTTTGAAGAGAAAGTACTATAGTGTACATCGACTCTTACGCTCGAAATGAATATTGTTTCAGAATCCGAATTCTCATCAGCTTTAGTGTACTGGTTTTTGATGAGCAGCTGTTTATACCCAAAATTATGACGACTTTAATCACCATGTTTAACTTACTGCAATATAAATCTGTGAATTCAAAGCGAATAATGGAAAAAGACAATGAAGTAGTGCATATCCACATATGAACCTCCTCTTTATAACTGCTCTGTTATTCCAAATGTTATAAAAAAATGTAGAATAAATAATTGTTCTAATTTCAAAGTTCAGGACCAATAAATCAATGTCTTACAGAAATCCTGTCAGCGTCTGTCGTCCTCCATAGACCATTTGAAATGCGCCGTGTGTGGGCGCATTTAATCCCGTAGTGTCATGTCCTGGTATCTTATCTGCTCAGGGGACTTCCTGAGGTCTTGGAGTGTGGTCAGAGGTCCCAAATGTGTGTTAAGTAGTGTAGTTTGTGAGCTATAGATTTTTTTTAAATATGTTATTGTTTTACGTGACTGTCTTATGGATAAGCGCCTTTGCTAGGGCGTAAAAACGTTTTTCTTGGGTATTCTTTTCTGTACCCTTAGCACGAATTTTCAGTATTTGAGACGTAAAGTAAATTGAAACTTTGACAATTTCAAATTGACAATTTTCAAGGAAAAAATAGTTCCTTCTTCGCACACCATAGGCGCCGTTCCAATTTTTTATACAAGAAACGCTGTAAATACTGTAAAGTAAAATAGTGAAAATTCTTGCTAGGGGTACTGATCTTCATGCTTATAATGTAAATGTAAAAGGCTGTGGATGGATGAACGGATAGATGTTTGTTACTCTTTCTTGCAAAAACTACGGACCTTTCTCGGATAAAAACATACAGATAGATTCTAACCTGGATTGATACAAATAATACTTATATCATGATAGAAAACTACGCGGCCGAAGTCGCTGTCATAATCTGAACTACAAAATAATATCAGACTAAGAAAGTCCTTAAGTTCTTAGTAAGTAACAGATCTTGAAAATACTATGTTAAAGTTAAGTGCATGCATAATGTAACAAAACCGTTGGCAGTAAAACGATTTTATTAAAAAAAAAAACCTGGTACTTGATACTGGCGTCGAATAGAGAAGCCAATATCGATTTAATATCAAGTTGGTTGACGATCGTGTGAAACTAACCCGTTTAGCTCGAGACCACTCAGCTGATTGTCACTGCATTGTGACGGTGAACCCTATCAATTGATTGGTTGGATTGAGACGTGATTGGTGAAATACAGGTGGAAAGATTGGAGAGCACGTGTCGTTAAACCAATTTTGAACCGTTAGCTGTATAGCTTTACCGTAGGTTTGTAATTTTGATGTTTTTTTTTGCCATAAAATGACCTCAGAATTTATAGACCGAGCGTTCTGGGATACGGAGGCAAGTTGGTTTATTAGTTTTTGTGCTAGTATTAATAAAAAAAACTCAGCTGATTGTCACTGTATTGAGACTGTGAGCTTTATCAATCGATTTATTGGATTGAGACGTGATTGGTGACACACAGATGCGAAGATTGGAGAGCACATGTCGATACTCAAAAATTTTAATCGTTTTTAAAGTGATACGAGTATTGGTACTAAAGCAATGATCTTCTGTGTTTAACGAGTTCATTGATTTAGAAGTTATTAATAGAAATAGCAAAATAACCTAGTTATTTGTGCCAAAACAACAATGAAGACTGAGTGGGCTTAGCACATTGTCTATTTTTGATTTTGTTTGGTTCTCTAATCCCAAATTATGATAAATTTAAGTAATTAATTACATCAACATTAGGATCTATTTGTCAAATCGTAATAATACTCGTATCATTCATTTTCGTTCGGGCTCGTTGTGAAAACATCTGTCTGTAAAGCACGGGTTTCGAGCTTAGAGTTAAATCCCCAGCTCTTAAAACGATGAAGTAAAACATCGTGAGGAAATCAGCATTTGTTAGAACTAAAAAATCGAAAATTTGACATGTGATGTGCCAATCTGCACTGGGCTCGCGTCTACAGAGAGGAGGCTTGTGTCCCAGCAGTGGGAACATTATGAGTTGATTATGCTGTGTTGGTTCTAATCATAATAAAACATCTACTCGATCAATATGCCACTGCGATACTCAATAAAGGTTTCAAAAGTTCTATCTACTTGTAAACCCCTTTTTAATATAAAAAGAAATGGTTTTTTATATTGGAAACTGGGTCAACTGCTAATCATAGTGTTTGAGTAGACGTTGAAAGAATATTTAATCCTCTACGGATAGCGGATTTGTATGGGATGAGATCCGGAGCGAGACGATAGGACGTAGGGATGTCCATTGCGTTTGTATCGATAGTTTTTATCGATCCGGATTGCTACTGACGCATGACGGTTTTTTTGTTTGCGAACGAGTGAGCTTGCTCTAAATATGAAGGTTCTTCAGACGGTTCGAATGGCTTTGATTCGATTTTTGAAATATCGAATCGTATCGGACACTGCGTGATAATTTATTTGGATTATATTTGGATCGGTGGACCGTTACAAGGATTAATAAGAATTGTACTTATTTGTCCATGTAATGGTCTAATCATTTAAGAAAATATTTTTCATCATAGTTTTTTAATTGACTGGTCATGCGATTGAGAACAAAATGGCAGACAGTTTTAATACGGATAACAGTTTTTGTAGTATCGTAGTGTATCGATATTCTATGTTCTATGTTAGGGGTTTTGGTTTCCGCACTTAGTCCTTCATGTGGACCATTGTGCGTGAGCCATAGTGGCCTTTGGTGGCTTATTCCAACCAGCCCACCTCCCTCCAGAAGTTGATTAGGTTCTTTGGTCTGTGGAGAACATCTGTGTAAGTCCTGGGTGTCCCGAGGGTTTCTGTCCTGATCTGTGTGACACCTGTGCACTCGAAGAGCACATGCGCGACGGTTTCCTCAGTCTCCATGCATGCCCTGCACAGGGGGCTGTCCGTTATGCCTATTGTGTGGAAGTGTTTGTTTAGGGAGCAATGTCCCGTTATGGTCCCTGTCAGCAGGCGCATGCCGGTCCTGTCCAGGCGTAAAAGACGTCTGGTTAGCCTGCCATCTAGGGATGGCAGGGCTTCCTTGGATTGCCTGCAGCCTGGTGTCGAGGTCCACCATCTCTCTGCTTGTGTGAGGGTGCGCTCCTGCAGCCATCTACGTATCTGGTTGAAGGGGATGGGTATAATGGGTTCAGGTCCGCAAACTGATACGCTGGATGCTCTCCTAGCTAGTTCATCAGCCGCGTCGTTGCCCAATGATCCGCTATGTCCTTTAATCCATTGTAGTGTCACTTTGTTGCGTTTAGATACCGTTAGACGTTCTAGTGCATTGTGACATTCTAGTGTTAAGCTTGAAGTGGTATATTGTTTCTCCAACGATTGAAGGACTGAGGCACTGTCAGAGAGTATACGTATATGGTGTATCGATATTGTAAAGTATCGGATCGTGCATCACTACTAGCCGGAGTAAGCAGGAGTTTTATTATTAATCAGCCGTTTAGAAAATGTTGCCTTTGTTGAGTTAGATATTTAAGTACTTAATCTAGAGCTAGGTTTTCCGTTAAGCTGTGATTAAAAGATATTTTATTGTGGGAAAGTAGGGAAAAATTTCAAAGTATTTATAATCTATTTTATAAAACTTGCGTATTTATTTCTTTTATAATATGTTAAAAGACAATGAACCTTGTCATATATTAAGAAATAATTTTCTTTCTGAAGCTATAGCACAGGATTTCCTTATTTTACTAGAAGTATGAGGAAAATGAAAAAAGCGACTAGTGTACAGACATGAACCTACCTCAATCTGTCAAGTTTCTTGAAAAGATCTTCAACCTTATGACAATAGTGGAAGGTAAATGTTTGATTGGTAAAATTTAGAAGATTGGGATAGGTTGGCCTTAACATCAAAGTCCCTGTTTATTTTACTCTGGCTATAAAAAGTACCGTAACTGTGCCGTCAATTGGCGCCCGTATGTCATACTAGTGTTGTAACCTAACAACGACGATATAATACTAGACTCCGCATGCACGATCTAAGGAACAAAAATTATTCTGCCAACTCGCTGAGGTACTACGTCAGCGAGGGGGACGGGGTACTGCGTTGTGATTGGCTAACTTAAGGTCTGTTCTGTCTCAACGTATGTTTACGGCTCACAGGATTGGTCGAAATGAGACGAATCTAAGACTTTTTTGCCTAATGTGTTGGCAGACATCGGTCGCCTGTTATTACGAGTCTAGTATTATATCGTCGTTGTAACCTAACCTTGTTATATCATTAAGGAACGTTGAAGTGACTTATCTCTGATTTTATCAGTCCCCATGTCTGGGCAGGCCCTAGATTCCCACTTCCCCGATAAATCGGCTTGTCCAATGTTCCGTTCAGTTATTTATGAGTAAAAAGGCCTTTTATTTTTGAGTGTTTTATTTAAATTTTTAAGCGAAAAAAACTTGGTTAAGTCGATTGAAAGCTGTTTTTATCAGAATTGTACTTATTTGTTGTTTTTTCTTGTTTACAGGTAAGTGGTGTGAATATTTTGGAGTGCTTTAAGGAGAATATTCTTTTGGCGATCTAAGGTAACCTTAGGTAATATAAGTTCTATAGTTTTGTTAAACGTTGCTCCCACACTAGTAATTCTCTTGTTCTGTGGATCGGCGCTTACAAGCATTTTAAGTCATATACAAACAAACACAAGAACGGTAACAACTTTCCATTAGGCGGGGGCTTATTTATTGGTCACCCAATTGGAATAAAAACTGGAATATAATGCTGTAACGAAATGAATGCGTCAAATAATATCTCCATCTATGGCGAAAATGAAGGGCTTATAAAATTATCCATACATTCAACTAGAAATAAGGAACTGTACACCTTATTTTAATAATCGTAAAGTACTGAATCATCTGCAACTGTCCGGTGTTAGCAATTTGTACTAGTAGAACTTTAATGAGTTCTTGCACACTCCAAACCGTTTAACAAAGCAAAAAGCTCATAATGAACATGTGACAACAACTAAAACGAGCCAAACAACGAACAATCGCCGTAATGTGTTTATTAGGTGCGCAGGCGCAGGAGTTCACACGAATACCGAATTAAAAACACATCAGAAACGTATTACACTAACTCTACCACCCGCGCGGTTCCTTTGTATTTGATGCTGTGCTATATTAGACCTTATCATCCTAATCATACGCACGAAGAAACCTCAAGGGATCAAACTCTAGAAAAGACAATGCCGGTTGTTCCTTAGAGCTATGACCCACCAAATAAAATTTGACTTACCACTATACCAAATGTAACATTCTATTTGTGCTTTATCAGTTATAAGTAAAATCATGTTTTATATGTCTATAATCCTGCCGTATCTGTTTAATTGGATAAAATATCACATTTAGGTTAGATACCTATGTCGAGCATACGTTAACGTCACGTCCCTATTTTCACAATGCTGGTCTAGCCACAAAGCACACACAATACAATACTAACAATCTTGACGGATTACCGATGTTGGTGCAAGCTGTAAGATAATTCAAACACATTTATAATTTGTAATAAACAAACACAATAGCCACCCAAAAATCAAATGACTTTGTCCATAATGCCAGTTGTGACATTTTGACACAAGGATAAAATACACAAACAATATACAAAATGGACTGCGCACTCATGCAATGAGGATGAATAACTCAGAAATGAGGAGATTCGTAGACGAACCAAAGTAACCGACATAGCCCAACGAATTAGCAAGTTGAAATGGCAGTGGGCAGGCCATAATATAGCTCGCAGAACTGATGGCCGATGGGGCCGTAAGGTTCTCGAATAGAGACCACGCACCGGCAAGCGCAGCGTAGGACGTCCACCCACTAGGTGGGCAGACGATCTTATGAAGGCCACAGGATCACGCTGGATGCAGGCCGCTTACAACCGGTCCTACTAGAAGTCCAAAGGAGGCCTATGTTCAGCAGTGGACGTCTTACCGCTGATAAGATGATGATGATGATGATGAATAGGGTAGGTAACCAAAATGAATGTTATTACGTTTTTAAATATTTCTTAAAAAACATTTATAAACGTAAAAACAGTAGTCCGTCGGTGTGGGAGCGGGGTCCAAACTACCGGTGGTTAGGGCTACAGAAACAGGTACCTCCTCACAATGCGGGCCGTATTTAGGAACACTGCCTTCAAAATCAGGCCCTTGATCCAACTACCTAGAGAGAGCCTTGAAAGGTATTCGTCGAGGCCCTTTGCCATCAGGCCATTGGCTGTGACGATAAATCGGCACAATGATAGCCGAGCTCACATTCCCACTCCGACAACCGCGCGTGCTAAGTTGAGATATTTAATTTATTTATATTTCTCAGCTTTCCGTTCAGAAGGTTCTCGTCATGCGAGATGGTATCATCGATAATTATTTATCATTACGCGGCGCATCGATCTGTCTATCACAACAATATCAGGGACATTGGCGACAACATAAATAAAAAAAGAATATTGAAAAATAAACCTGAAAGCAATTTTAAAGCCGAAAAAGTAAATAAGGTTAACAAGTAAGAGTTGCCCGGGTGTCACCACTGCGAGGATCGCCCGGAGGACACGGTGGAGCATACGGTACAGGCCCAGCTTGGGCGGAGTACCACCGTGTCCTCACTGCGGCGATTGGTTGCGGCTATGCTGCGGGGCGAGACGGAGTGGGAGGCGGTCGCTTCCCTCTGCGAAGCAGTCATGCTCGCGAAGGAGGAGGCGGGCCGCTTGAGGGAGAGGATACCGTCTTCCCTCCGCCCGAGACGCAGTGGTAGATGCCCACGGCGACGGATGTCGCGGGACGATCTCCGGCCACCGTAGGCGCGGGCATGCGGGCGGCGAGTAAAGGGCAACTCGCTGCCCGACCATGGACCATGCCCGGGTCGACGGCGCGTTGTGTCGCACGCGCGCCTCAAGGAGCGTCAGCATAGTGACGGGGCCCCCCCTATAGAGGGCCACAGTCCTGCCGGGGTTGCGGGACATACGTATACCGCGACTCCGGCACACAAAGGGCTACCGAAGGACACCGTGGATTTTAGTCAGTACAAGTCTGACAGTCCCTCCCGCCCTGCCTGGGGTTGGAGGACTCAATCGATGATTTTGCCACGTAAAAAAAAAACAGATAAGAGTTATATTTTACTATTTCTATCCATACTACTTTCTGGGAATAGGAGGGAAGGGACAAGCGCCATTCCAGTTGCTCTTCTCTTTCGTCATGCTAATTATAGCAAATCAAAAAAAACCTAAACGGTGGCGATTACGGTTCATTTTTGGGTACTACGTAAGTTGAAGTGCTCAGTCCAGATTTTATGATAGGGCTATGTTTTGATTAGGTATTTCCGAGTCAATGACGTTTCGTTGTACCTAATCATTCATGCTCAAATGTGAAATATTTTTAAGAGTGTATATTCATAATGTGATTTATATAAAAAAACATTATTTTCGTTAAACACACTTATTGAAAATAATGTTTTATTAAAACTGAATATTGCATATTTAAATCCGAACAATAACACATTAAAAGGTGTCATTTGTCATTTTCTCTGCGTGTAGGTATGCATAATGCGTAACGCACATGGCCGCGATGAAAACAGGAAATGGTTTTTGGGTTTTCGAAATCCTTTTATCACTAACTTTTTAAAAGCATCCTTTGCAGAATAACAATTATGTAATCAGGGGTCTTATTTTCATTTAATATTTTTCATTAGTTTATATTTCCTGTAATAAGGGCTGAAAGGTGGGGCAGGATCTGGCATTGTCAATTATAAAACAAACTGATTCAAACTTTATCAATGAAAGGATAAAGTTCAATTTTCAATGACTGTTGTTGTTCCCGGAAACATAGGGATGGGAAGGTATGGAAACCGGTTTTGCGGTTGTCTTTTTTTCTGGAGTTCAAAAGTGGAATTGAGGTTGTAAAGCAAGTGAGAGTGATTCCAAGAAGGTTTATATAACTGTGTTTGGATGATAAAAGGGTTGTTCTATTTTAGGAGTGATAAGGTTTTTTTTTATTTTTAAACTAGTGTTTGCCCGCGGCTTCGCTTGCGTTATTTTAGAATTTGAGAAACAATACGGATCGTGTGGCGCCATCTGGAATATGAACGTAATTGTTTTCTCGGAAACAGCTTCTGTTATTCGGGATGTAAGATACCTTATATCCGTGTCTATACTCCTGACAACGTATATGCTAAATTTTGGGACGATCGATTCAGTAGGTAGTAATGCGTGAAAAGGTAAAAAACAAACATAATTGCATTTTTATTATTAGTTTAGATCAATAATGTTATATCTAGGTACATAGTTTGCATTGGAAACGTCCTTATTTGAGCGACATTAATTTCAAAGAACCGTGTTTATTTAAACATTAGACTATCATTTTTGGGTCGATTTACAGTATCGCTGCAAATTGAACGTACAGTCGCCAGCACATCAAACTACCACAATCTGTCAGATTTCTTTAATAAAATTTCAACCTTATCACAAGAGTAGAAGGTTAAGGTTTGAATGGTAAAATCTTACAGATTCGGGTAGGTTGACCTGCTGGCGTCTGTACGATAGCATATCTCTTCTCCCTTTAGCATACCGCGTGATACCTAAAAAATAACTAATTATCTGACTCGATGAGTACAACTTGTTGTCGTTTAAAACAGAATCTATGCACTGGTTTGAGCACCAATCAAAACATAAATAAACACAAATTAGAAACCCTGATTTTTTTCTAATCTATAAAATTCCACACCTCGAAACAATTACAATTAAAAAAAATATCCAACTTACTACCTACAATTTAAATCGTTGTAGATTTATATCCTTGAGAAGTATTGAAAAAAAATAGTTATTTTAAATCGCGAATAATATTGAAACAAAAGTATGCACATTTTTTTTTAATTATTTAAAACTCTCAGGACAAATAAAAAAAAAACTCAAAAAGAGAAAAAAAAAACTGCGAGATTTGATCCAGAGACCCCTTGCACGAAAATCAAGCAGGTTACCGACCGGACTGGCTAGTACGTTGACAGTCATTTTCAAATAGCGGTTCTTGTACAAATGTCAACAATGACTGAAAATCAACATATTATAAAATTGCTAATCCCCCAAGGGGAATAGCGTAATTATACATATCCTATTAATAGAACAGCAGTTTAAGGAATATTTGAGGAAAAATTGACTAAATAATATCCAGTGGTTTAGCTTCCAACTATCAACAAACATCTAAAAACAACAAAATTCAAAATTGCTTATCTCCCAGGAAAAATAGCGTAATAATACATAGCATATAAACAGAAGCATATTATTAGGAATATTTGAGGAAAATTTGATCGACAACTTTACAGTAGTTTCGGAGATAGATCAAATCAAAAAAACATAAAAAAATTCGAAAAAAAAAAAAAGTTGATCTGGCATCAGAATCGATCCCTTATCTCGAAAAAAATACAAAAAGAAAAAAATATTCAATGTACAGGAATGACATCTCTACGATTTTATTATATGTAAAGATTTGAACTTTTTAATTGTGGTTTTTAGGATGTATCTGTATTGAAGTACGTCAAATGAAATTTTATATAAATATTTTGTAGTCTCATCATCATCTGCCTAGCCTTTTCCCAACTATAATATCGGGGTCGGCTTCCAGTCGAACTAGATGCAGCTGAATATCAGTATTTTACATGAAGCGACTGCCTATCGGACTTCCACAACCCAGTAACTGGGCAATACGATACTCCATGGTAAGACTGGTTGTCAGACTTATGAGCTTCTAAAAGTAACGACTGTCAAAGATCTCCAAATGACAGCCGGGACCAACGGTTTTACGTGCTTTCCGAGGCACGGAGAAAACTAGCTGTGACAGATGGTTACTCATCCATAGTCCAACCTCGGCAAGCGCGGCTTAACCCGGAAGATCGGCCTGTGCGGCTGTAATTACTCGTATTTAGCCACGAGCTAATTTTTGTAGTGTCCTAAAGATATTTTATGTCGATATCGAGTTCTCGAGTTGCGACCACGGACCGGAAGACGCAGCGTAGGCAGGCCTCCCACTAGGTGGACCGACGACATCGTGAGGGTCGCCATCAGATGGATGCAAGTATCGAATTGTCGTTCGGCGTAGCGGTCTAAGGGGGAGGCCTATGTTCAGCAGTGGACGTCTTCCGGCTGATGATGATGATGTCAATATGACCATAGACAGAGTATTGAAAAAAAAAACATCCCTATTATCTATCTGCTATCAGAGAGGTGTCTCTGATAGCACCTCCATTTCTATACTACAGTATAATCAAGTATACTATAATCAAGTAGGTAACAGTACTAAGTGCTATTCGCTTGCTAAGCACTTGATGCACCAACTAACCATGTTACGGCAAGTGACAAGTGATTTAACCAATCGACAGACATTACTGAGCTTCGGAGATCTCTAATTGGTTGAGTGATGGTAAGGAGCTGTGTGATTGGTGATTATGGAAGTGTGATGAAACGTTTAAAGGCTTTTTTGGTTCCATGTCGTTGAAATTTGTCGGTATTTGACAAAAAAAAAACAAACTAGACAGTCAGTTACATATAAAAAAAAATTCACAAATATGTTTTGTTCATCATAATCAAATAGGACTCATAAGACGCCCAGGGCAGAGCAGGAGGGACTGTCAGACTTCTGACAGACTACTGACTAAAACCTTCGGTGACCTTCAATAGTTCTTTACGTTCCGGGATCACGGTTGCTCGTTAGTCCCGCGTCCCCGGCAAGCTTTGGCCCTCTAAAGGGCCCGCTATTGTGCTGACACTCTTTGAAGCGCACATGGAACGGAACGCGCCGGCGACCTGGGCATGGTCCATGCTACATTGGCTAAAAGAAAAATAAATCCATCCTTAACAAAACTTTAACAGCCTTACTACAAAAACTTAAACATGTGTTAAGCCTCCTCTTCACAATCGGCCATGATGGCCGTGTTTGCCGAACAGAAGGAGACGGCGCTATAATAAGAATCGAGATAGAATTATTTGCATCTTGCTTTCTGGTATAGCGCCGTCTCCTTCTGTTCGGCAAACACGGCCATCATGGCCGATTGTGAAGAGGAGGCTTTAAACATTTGTCTAAAAAAAGTGTGACTGCAAAACGGACCTTATTTCAACGTCATAATCTGATTTTTTTTAGAGAAGTGTTCCACAGATGTTTACAAGTTTTTGTGAGACCACGGTAAACCTTAATAGATCTAAACTTTAAAGGCTGGTTGACACTGGTAATCCGCTGTAAACGAGCATACAGCTTGTGAAAGATGAAGTGCTGGCAAATATTTGTTTAGCATACGATCAACTTTGATGGCACGGCGGTGCACCGGCGAGTTTGCTTGTGGAGGCCCCTCTTGCACTTCCTTAGATTGTTGTGTCCATACGTTTAGTGTTTTAGGAGACAATCCGGTTATATAAAAAAACTTTTATTTCGAATTATATACATTTTGTTAAGTAAATGAATGAAAGAATGCCTTTTGTTCAGAATTGAACAAGAAAGGTGAATAAAAAAAATGACAGCCTTACGCTCATGGCTGACAGTAAGTATGGTAGAAAAGAAGAAAAAAAATTCGGCACGGTAAGACATATCAGAAATTTTCGTAGGCGTTCAGTTGAAGTGTTCTATATGTAATTAGGTGTGTAAGCCGATTTCTAATGTGTCAAATGTGGGAAGAAAAAGGGTAGTTCTATAATTACTTCATTTATAACAAGCTTTGAGTATAATATTTCTCAATATGGCAGAGGAATTCTTAATAATACTGGTCTGTTACAAGTCCCAAAACAATAATACGTACTAGTCTATTTGACCTTTTGTTAATTCAAATGTAGGCAGTTCCCAAAAGCAAATGCCATTTAATTAATTTCCAAAAAAAATGGCGGGTTAAAAGTTCAACTTGTGAAAGCCAAATATTTTGGGGATTTATTGAAAAGTTTTAACGTAAAAAGTTGTACAGAATTATTAGAATTTACGGGTAGGCTTCCAGAAGTCAGTGACCTAGTGCATTTTAGTTTTAGGGTTATTGGACTAAATTCGGTGATCCGTTTGTGAAAAATCCCCCAATTATTCAACTTCGAATTTGTGTATAGCGAGATCTACAACAAACGAATACAAGTAATTACAAATATGACAAAAAAACATACAAAATCATGTTTTAGATTAAATTATTATTTTAATGAGAAAAAAAAACACTTATGACTAAAAACCATTAACGCGCGCTTCTATATAAATCACATTGTAACTTAATACTTTTAATCTCGAATGAAAATGTTTTAGTGCTATAACTTTAAAATCATAATTAAGATGTCTGGATGGCCTCGTATAGAAATACCTTTCCAATTTGAATCCTTTTATAAGGGGTCACATATATGTGACTATATACAGGGTGAATTTTTCAAGTGGGCGTGGATGGCTATTTTCGAAACTATGAGGAATATCGAAAAACGTTGAAAGGAGTCTCGAGGCCGATTTTGACGAAAACTAAAACTGCATCATTGGATTTTAGAAAAATCAATCATCTTAGCCAGGAATCGAATCCGCTGATTTTGGAAAAAAAATCACACCCTATGTTATGAAGCCATTCGATAGTGTTGCTGGTAAGGATAAAATTCTGTGAAGTAATCATAAACGGCAAACTTAAGAAAAAGGTATAATTTAAAAAAAACTGATCAATATTCAAAGCAATTACTTAACTCGAAACATAAGTTAACCATTTCTTCTTTGAAACATTGCTATTTTTTATTCAACTCAATCATTTTATTATTTCTGAATGCAGTGGGATTATTGAGACGTCGAATCCAGTTTAACATTGAAAACAATAAAATTTTATAATTTTGAATGAATATGGCTCAGTAGGAGTAAAGTGGCATAGAAAAACGCAATTTTATAAAAAATAACTATTCCCTTAAGTTTGTCGTATATGGTTACTTCCCAGAATTTGATCCTTGTTTGCAACACTATCAAATGGTGTAATAATACAGGGTGTGATTTTTTTTCCAAAATCAGCGGGTTCAATTCCTGGCCAGGATTATCGATTTTTCGAAAATCTAATAATGCTGTTTTAGTTTTCGTCAAAATCGGCCTCGAGACTCCTTTCAACGTTTTTCGATATTAAATAAATAAATAAATATTCCACAACTATCACACAACGCCATCTAGTCCCAAGCTAAGCAGAGCTTGTGTTATGGGTACTAGACAACTGATAAACATACATAAATATTTCTAAATACATACATATTATAGATAAATTACACCCATATATACATATTACATATTCCTCATAGTTTCGGAGATAGCCATCCACGCCCAGTTGAAAAATTCACCCTGTATTGTAATAAAAATATGACAGGTCTGGTTCTAATGTTAACATGAAAACCCTCATAAATAAAGCGAACAAATATACCTACAACTTTGATTGTTCAAAATTTAATGCAAAAAGTGTTACTATTGATAAAACTATAAAACTTTTATCATACTCAAACATAACCGTTAAAGTAGATAACCAATGCATAATCCCTGCATATAATTTACTGTAACATTTTGCACATATGGCGCTAAAAATATTGACAGGTGTGGCCGGCCATACCCATTTAGATAAGACTTCACAAATACGGCTTTTTAAAAAAGGAATGGCTAACTTGAATAACAAATTATTAATATTTTGATATGTAAAGCACAATAACTACTAGAAAAATAAGAACCGCAACCATATAATTGCTCTAACGTATAGGTTTAAGAAATGAAAAACTTTATAATGTGATTTGAGTAGATTTGTCTAATCTACACCGCAATTAATGCTATTAAACATTGCTTTGAATGTCGTTTTAAGTGTGATGATCACGTTTTATTTCCTAGACTCCTTAAAAACGGAATGTCCTGTCACTACACAAATAACAGACACCCTACACGTCCAAGTCCGAGTCTACGTGCAACTCGTGCACAAGACGAATTTATACGACCTTCTTACAACACTTTGTACATACGCCGATGTCTTCAGAATTCCACCAAGTTATGCTCATCATTATTTCGTGTTTTATGTACTAGTGTGTTATAGATTGTTGGCGTCGTGTGAAACATTGTTGTTTAAGATTTAGTGGCCACTAGCGATGGATGAAACTGGAACGCGGGTCGAATATGTTAGTGGTTCTGCAATAGGCGTTTGTACGAATGGGATTTACGTCGTTTATGATTGCTGTTAGATATCAATCACGACTCATAGAAACTATTAGAAGTTTAACTAAGAGTGAATTTGACTGGCAAGTTGTTTATAGTTAGCGTTCAAGGTGCAACGGCGCATTTGTTGGTCTAGCTTTGAAAATATTTTGACAGAAAAAAAAACACGGCTGAAAAGATACGGCCATTGTGTTAGTAGATAAAAAAAGTTTATATTAATCCAGTTATGTCCAAATAAATAGAGCGAATATTTCTCAATTTATCTATTAAGATTTCGCGATTTTTTCATCAAAATTCTTGTAAAAACAGTTTCGGAACTTGAATTTTCTGCTATATTCTACTTTGTCAGTATACAATATGCATTGAAGGATATTTTTTATCTATATATCTTCAGAAAACTTCACCCAGCGTTAACACCTAGTCTGAAAACCCTAAGCTATAACTTGTAATCATAAAATACATCGTAACTTGTTTATTTAAGTTTCAGTAACTTCATGTGCATAAAACTATTTTTTTTTTCCTTAGCCATTTATGTCCCACTGCTGGGCAAAGGCCTCCCCCATATCCTTCCAAGTGTTCTTTTCTAGTGCCACTTCGGGCCAGCCATCGAGGTATGCGGGGCATAAAACTATACGGGGTAGTAATTAAAAACTGAGGCAGCCTTGTGAAATTCACTGCACATCGTATATATATTTATTTTATTCTGATTTGAAATTCATAAGCATCCTTTTTCGTTTTAAAATAAAAAGAAACTGGACTGTTTGGTAGAACTGCTTTGTTGATATAATGAATTAATGATTTCGATTTTAAAATTCCTTTGGTTTTGTTGTCGACTGACTAATAATCAAGGACAAACTATTCAGGTCCTTTACTTAAAGGATAATAAGAAAGGGATAGGTGAAACGGTATTTTTCGAATGTATCCGGTTCGAAGGACCTAGAGTTGGGTCCTGTAGCAGTAATATCGATCTGTCAGGGATTATTCTGCGTGATATAAAAGAAAACACCGCTGTTACATTTTGCAATTTATCACAAAAACACCTTAAACGCTGTAAAAAAAAAACTTGAGAGGTGTCAAGGGACACCTCGATGGAACGAAGTTACTGTATACACTCAACAAAAATAATCGTCGCGACTCTACTCCACTCCATTCCGCTCCACTCTACTCCACTCTTTGAGCTCTAGCACCCTTTCGCAACGCGCGATAAAGAACTTTGTTCCAAAAAGTGTCGTGCCAACTTTTCGTAAGATTTTTTTCCGTCTAGCCCCCTTTCACAACGCGCGTTATGGAACTTCGTTCCAATAGTGCAATCATAATAACGTACGCGTACGCGCATCGCGAGGGTCAGCATAAAATGGCGTCGTGTGTTCGTATGTAGAAGTTCCCTTTGATTTGTTAATGAAGGCAGTTACTAATTGAAGTAATTATACTTCTGGCAAGTTTTACCATTGACCTACAGAACTTGTACGTGCTTTTGAACTTAGTAGGCATAATTAACAGATATTAAAACAGTTAATGAAAATAAAATTACTTGGAAACCATGTCAAGTCGTAATTACTCAAGTATAGTTACTCTAGTAGTCAATCTAGTAGATCAAATATGAGCATTGAAGGCTACATTTTAATCCTATCATCCAAAATAGCTTGGTCGCGGGATTATTTCCTTACCGTGACCCTGGAACAGAAAGGGCTATTGAAGGACACCGTGGATTTTAGTCAGTAGAAGCCTGACAGTCCCTTCCGCCCTGCCCGGGGTGGGAGGACTCACATGATGATTATACCACGCCAAAAAAAAAAAAAAACATCCAAAATAGCTTGGTATACTAATACGACATTTATCTCTCACTTAAATCACCGCAGACCACTTAAACAAAGCTGACTTTATAAATGTATTATTAATACACTGACTTAATACAAAATTCCGAACATCAAACTTAAGTGCATAAACCAATGTAAATGTGCTTCTAACATATATAACATTTATATACAAATTAGCAAATACAGACGTTAAAATTAACATATTTCCATCGTTCTTTATTCTCGGCCATTGATGCGATTTCCACTTGCCCATAAATAAGGCAACAACTCGGCCTATAAAACGGTTTTTTATGCAAAATCTAGAGGAACTAATTCTGAACGCGTTCCTTTCTTGTATATTTTAACTATGTCTTATTTTGTCTTGGTATAAACAGATTTTTGACGAGATATGCACTAGATTTAGGCGCGTTTTCTTGGTGCTTGCGACTTTTTTGAGTAGCGATGTTATGCGACATATTGTTGATACTAGTTTGTCAGTTGCCAGTCTTTATCTTTGCTATTTTTAAACCTTTTTGAGCGCCTTTTTCAATTAAAATGTTATGAAAAATATTTAGTTTTAATTCCGCGACAAAAATCCAGGCTTGTTGCAGGATGCAATCCCACCCTATGCAGTCATGCATATGCACATGCAGCAAAGGACCCACCCTCCCGCCCTCATGCATATGCACACATGCAACAAACGGAAAAACAAGCCATGCAATCAAACCTATACTCGACACGTGTTTCGCCCCTCCACGGGGCATCCTCAGGAGATGTTGACTCGACAAGCGCTCGGCCTCGAATGAGCTAGTTTGACAGCTCTCGCCTCTTTATATAGCGTCGTGATGACGCATCGATAACGCAACGAAACGTTATCGATACAAACGTTATTAAGACGTTTGTATCGATCTACCTGCAATCATACTTAAAAGAGGTGATGTAATTAAGTTTGTTTGTTCATTCAACAGTGTATTATTATTATTATTATGTTTGGAGATTTCTAACTGCTCCAACACACACAACCGGAAATTTTTATTACAAACATGGAGAATTTTATACGTGTTATTGTCGCTCAAGGAATGGCCGGTATCGATTAAATGTTTTGCGAAATGTGATTTGTCTGGATGGCCATTCCTGTAAGCGGCAACATGCTCCCTAAACCTAACCTCGAAATTACGGCCTGTCTGACCTACATAGACCCCGTTGCAATCATTGCATACTAATTTATAAACACCGGATTTTTTTGAATGTTCTAATTTATCTTTACCGTTACAAAGATTACGTAAGTTGTGATCTGATCGAAAAGTTACGAAAACATTGTGTTTTTTAAGAATATTCGCGATTTTATCGGAAATGGGGCCTATGTAAGACAGACTACCGACATACTTGTCAATTCGTTCGGGGGTACATGCATAAAGTAGTGAGCGAACCCTGTCATTCTGTTTTTTCTGAATTATATTATCGATAACTTGTTTTGAATACCCGTTTGAAATCGCGATTTGATATATTATTTTAAGTTCTTTGACGTAATTATCTGTGGACAGTGGGACTGACATTAAACGATGGACATAGCTGCGGAAGGCTGCTAGTTTGTGTTGTGATGGGTGACATGAGGAGGCGGGAATTGTTGTGTCGGTGTGAGTGGGTTTTCGATAAATTTGGAAATCGAGTTTGTTATTAACTCTAGTGATTGTTAGAAATCCAATCCCTCAATTTTTTAGATCTAACAATCACTAGAGTTAATAACAAACTCGATTTCCAAATTTATCGAAAACCCACTCACACCGACACAACAATTCCCGCCTCCTCATGTCACCCATCACAACACAAACTAGCAGCCTTCCGCAGCTATGTCCATCGTTTAATGTCAGTCCCACTGTCCACAGATAATTACGTCAAAGAACTTAAAATAATATATCAAATCGCGATTTCAAACGGGTATTCAAAACAAGTTATCGATAATATAATTCAGAAAAAACAGAATGACAGGGTTCGCTCACTACTTTATGCATGTACCCCCGAACGAATTGACAAGTATGTCGGTAGTCTGTCTTACATAGGCCCCATTTCCGATAAAATCGCGAATATTCTTAAAAAACACAATGTTTTCGTAACTTTTCGATCAGATCACAACTTACGTAATCTTTGTAACGGTAAAGATAAATTAGAACATTCAAAAAAATCCGGTGTTTATAAATTAGTATGCAATGATTGCAACGGGGTCTATGTAGGTCAGACAGGCCGTAATTTCGAGGTTAGGTTTAGGGAGCATGTTGCCGCTTACAGGAATGGCCATCCAGACAAATCACATTTCGCAAAACATTTAATCGATACCGGCCATTCCTTGAGCGACAATAACACGTATAAAATTCTCCATGTTTGTAATAAAAATTTCCGGTTGTGTGTGTTGGAGCAGTTAGAAATCTCCAAACATAATAATAATAATAATACACTGTTGAATGAACAAACAAACTTAATTACATCACCTCTTTTAAGTATGATTGCAGGTAGATCGATACAAACGTCTTAATAACGTTTGTATCGATAACGTTTCGTTGCGTTATCGATGCGTCATCACGACGCTATATAAAGAGGCGAGAGCTGTCAAACTAGCTCATAAAGTCCGGTTGAGCAGCACACAACCAAGTAGTGGTTGACCTGCGAGATGCCAGTATCAAAAAAAAAAAAAAAAAATCAAACTAGCTCATTCGAGGCCGAGCGCTTGTCGAGTCAACATCTCCTGAGGATGCCCCGTGGAGGGGCGAAACACGTGTCGAGTATAGGTTTGATTGCATGGCTTGTTTTTCCGTTTGTTGCATGTGTGCATATGCATGAGGGCGGGAGGGTGGGTCCTTTGCTGCATGTGCATATGCATGACTGCATAGGGTGGGATTGCATCCTGCAACAAGCCTGGATTTTTGTCGCGGAATTAAAACTAAATATTTTTCATAACATTTTAATGTCATGGATTTCCGCAAAGTAACGCCTGATTCCATAATTTATCTTCGCCTTTTTCAAGTTTTTTTTTTTTAAATCAATTACTCATTGTTTCTTTATTAGAACTAATTAATAAAAAATGCCAACGCAAGTTAAAAGCTATAGAAACACCTCGATTCTTATTTTTACCTTGACTGACCGTGAAGGCATTGACACATCAAAAAAACTCTAGCAAAATATAGCAATATGCAGACAACTTATCAAAACCTAACGATATAAAATCCATTATAGTAAGCACATTATTTATATATGACTTTATCTTAAATATTAACATATTGTGTGAAGAAATAAAGGTATCCCACTTAAAGCGTGGACACATTAGCATATACCCAAATGTATGTTATTAGGAGACGTAATGGAGGGGCTAATTGTGTTTTTAATTTTAAGTCGTGAGTGCATTTTTGTTTTTTAATTTGTGCGCCATTTTTGTGTAATCAAGAACATATTTTTCATTTTAAAGCTAAAAAACAAGATCAAACGTAATGTTTTAATGAATTATTTTAGAAGAAAATTACTCATATGATTTATAAATTTTATTCACAATTAAATCACATTAAAATATGACTTCACTGGCTTATTCCTGCGGCGTTTCTCGCATGAAGTTCGATAGCTATCCCACCGCAATAAAAACTATCCTATTTGTTAATTCACGGTGTCCCTAATTGAATGTAAATCTGTTCAATCGTTTTTGGGTTAACAGCAACAAACACTCAACTATCCAGCAAAAACATTTAATAAAAATAGTAAGAAAATAAGATTACTTCGCAGTAAGTATTATTATGGGCGAGATAAAAAATTAACCTTAGATAACAATATCGCAAAAAAATGCGTAAGTAGGAACCAGCAAAAAAACAGCACTTTGAACAGTGATTATCAAAATAAATGATTATTATTTAAATTCGTTCACATTTTAACATATGACCCTATTCCTTATCGGTTAGATAAACCGGTTTGGGTTCGAATTCATAACAAAGTAGCTTTTTGTTGAACAAGAAAGCTTCTTGTTATGAATTCAAGTAGTTTCGCAACTATGTATGCTAAGTGCTTGATATGTTATAATGATTGATTGATTTGACTTACGATCAAATGGCTGACGCAAAAAATATAAAAGAAGACTTATATCAGTTTATTCTATGTGCTGTTGCATTTTTTTCTTTTTGGAGTCTGTCCGGTACGTTTTCATATCCTAATAATATTCTCCTCTGTCATAATATTAGATACCAGATCAAAATGGCCGAAGTAAAATGCACAACACAGCAATCGGATCTCTAAACCTACAACTACCTAATTGATTAATACAAACATAGATAAAGTTTTGTGTTTGTGTTAATCGAAAAAGATTTTGTGTTAATCAAAAGTTTTAAAAACTGCGGATTCCACTCATATCTCACCCAATAACATCAATCATGGGCCTTGAATAACCAACAAATATGCAAAATCTACTTACAGCACAACTACTCAACGGCACAAAAAAAAACAAACTAAAATCCCAAGACGAAACAAAAGGTAATCCAAGATGGCGGAACAAAACAATACAATAGAAAGCAAACGGAGTCACCTCCCTTTTCGCGATTTAAATTAATTAAACACCCAAGCTTTTTGCTAGCTTGCGTTTCAGCTCACATTCTTTTGAAACAACCTGTATAAGTATACCAAAGTGGGAAGTAAGAACAGCCTGTATGTACTTACCAAAGTGGATGCAAGTTGTGCAGTACTTAAACTGCCAATTTGAGCAATTGTTTTAAAAGTGATTCACTTCGTGAATTCGCAGTAGAAGTATTTCATAACTGAACATAGACTTATAGCATGGACTGAGCAAAAGCTCCTTAAAATTCTATACTGTCTAGAATGAGAAAATAAATGAATTGTTGGATCATCTCTTTGATGTTCAACAAATATAAAGTCTTTTGTAATTAAAATACTAAATTTTATTTGACATTTGGATATAATGCTCAGTCCATTCTATGTGTCTATGTATTTTGTGGATGATTATATTATTCTCTTTCTAAAACTGTCATGATACTAATATGTTATAGTGTCTTTTGAAACCCGCTGTATATACCAAAGTGGGTACAAAGTTCTGTGTTACATTGCAAAGATATAAATGCTACAATGTTGAACGAAACGGTGCTAAAAATCTGGATGTAATTTCTTAACAGTTCTGCTTTCGTCATTCAAAAAATGCTGGAGCTTTACGGTTCAATTTATCTTTCAAAGGCACATTTTTTATTAGTAATGCAAATCAGGGAGGGGTTATTAAGTCTTTTAGAAGATATTCCAGTAAACCAAAGTTGTTAAAACATTACCTTGTGTATGTAATGGCAGATTTACATTGAGTCAGTAACTGACGCCAGTGCTGTCGCCGAAAACTGACGCATGCTATTTTTACGCAGTCAGTCAGTATGTCGTCAGAAGATACTGTACTGACTTGAAATCAATTTACACTATGGCAGTGCCAGGTCAGCATTGACTCGTCAGTAGACTGACGTCAGTTTACTGACTCAATGTAAATCTGCCTTTATGGTCAGTTTTCAGTATACTCGTACAAAAATTCACGCATACATTTAAATGTTTTCCTTGGAGGTGTTCACTTTTTACGTAGGAATTACTTTTTACGTAGGAATCGAACCATCGACATGGGGGTAATTTTTCTGACGTGTCTTTGGCTGTAATACTCATTGCTCTACTAGGAATCTGGTCATAGTATAACATACTGCAGTAGTTTCACTCTACTCGAGGAGCTCGTGGCTAAATAATCACAGCCGCACAGGCCGATCTTCCGGGTTAAGCCGCGCTTGCCGAGGTTGGTCTGTGGATGGGTGACCATCTATCATAGCGAGTTTCCTCCGTGCCTCGGAAAGCACGTAAAGCCGTTGGTCCCGGCTGCCATTTGTAGCAGGGACTGAATTACCCAAAAATAAAGGTACCTTTAAATTTCGGTATGACGTCATACCGTTAAATAACGATAACCGATATATAACGGTACCGTTATTTTTTGAAGTAGCCGAATTTTAAGGTACAATATTTATACCGGTATATTTCGGTAGCGGTACCATAACCTTTATAATAATATCGCTACCGTTACCTTAACCGTTTTAAATAAGAGTTTTCTTTGATATACCGCCTCACCACTCTATCTGTCTCTGTCGTTCGCGATTGTTGAATCACGCAATGTACTTACGCGGGCTATCTGCCTCACGCACGGCGCGGGGCGCGGGCGCGGGCGGCGGCGGTGGCAGTCGCGTACTTATTATTTTTACGCATTTGTTTAGGATCGATCTAACATTCTAACGTTATGTCCTTTGTTATATTTTTTTATAATATTGTTTTACGGTTACCATCTACTATCATTTTTAAATTCGAAAATTGTTTAGACTTGCTCGCTTCTTGTTTTGTATTTATTGGTATGTACTAATTACTACTATCCGTCTGAAATAAGAATGGAAAATGAGCTGAATGAGCTGCATTATTTTGTTCTGCTTTGTACAAATTAACTCCCAGTTGAGTAATATTTTTATCGTCTATCTTTCTAAGTGCGTTGACGTTGACTCGCGGGCTCGCAAGCGCAATGATGGGCGCGGTCACGAAATAACAAACATAATAATATGGCGTAATATCCAAGTGTTCACGTACGAAACGCACGGTAGCGGGCAAGCTGACGTCTGACGTGCGCGGCGCGCTAGCGGCAGTATCAAAGGCGCGAGGTGTTTGTGTGTGTCTCTTTAGCCGCCAGGCGTTTGTGCGAGCGACAAGTTCAGACAGATTAAACTTACCTACCTAACGTCGAGAGTGAATCGCGCACTTCCCGCTTGTTTGACTTGAACACACGCAGATATCTCACGTGTTTGATATTATCGCGCGCGTCAGCGGGCTCCAAGTAGCTTGCCCGCTGCTTAGACGGCACGTGCGCTTTGCAAGCGACCACTTATAGTAGGGGAGCCGAGGATTCTCAATTTGCAGTTACTCGAGAGTCATGGCGACCTATTGGATTTGAAAGATTATTTTCTGAAAAGAAAAAAGTTTCTGACAAGTTTTCTATTTTAGTGGGGGGGGGAGAGAGCGTGTAACAGTTTTGAAACTGTAAAAAAATCAGTTGTACAGAAGTACTCGAGCGCGTCAGATATTTATAGTGTAAACGCGCTTTATAATTCTGATAACCAATACATTAATCTGACGATTAACTCGAGGGGGCTGTCCGTGGCAAGCGGTTGAAAATCAAAAAAAAAAAAAAGTTACTTGAGCTCGTCAGATATTCAAGGTGTATGTAAAATTGTAAAGTAAACCCTAAAAAGTGTCGTATTAAAATGTCTGACGATTTGGATGTGGCACAAAGCATTAATTCATATTTCTATCTGTAAAAAAAAGAGCATCTTAAAGGAAATTTATAAACAATATAACTGCATTCACGAATAAAAAATGTATAAAATAAAATGAATTAATTACGAATAGAAAACCATCTACATCCTTAAAATCCCATCAAAAACATAAATGTGGAATGAGAGCCAAGTTCAATTACGATTTATGGTTGGTTGGTTGGTGACTTCACGGACAAAATAAGTAAAATCTAAATGGGCGCCAAGGTCAGTGGTCAGTCCTGAAATTTATTTATCTATATACTGGGTGTTTCTTTTAAATTGGCCAAAAGGGGGAAATCCGAATCCATAAGAGATACGGGAAAACTTTCTTAGGAAACTTTAGCTCTTTTATGATGTTGACTAGTGATGTTACGAATATTCGCATTCGCAAATATTCGCAAGTTTTTTGATATTCGCATTCGCATCCGCATAAATCGATGCGAATGTTTGCGAGTATTTTTAAAACACTATTTTTTAATTTATCACTATGATTTGAATATGAAAACTGCATGTAATGGAATAGTCTTAAAGAAGACACCTATATTGAACTATTTCTGTTAATCCGGTTGTATTAAAATATTAACAGAATCGCAACAAAAATCCTTTTTATCGTGATAAAATCATCAAATGAGTCCTTTCACCCAGTTATGCAAAATTATCTACTATATACATAACTAGCGACCCGCCCCGGCTTCGCACGGGTGCAATGCTGATATAAAATACACTACAGAAAAACTGTGAACGTTGTATATAAAAACATAGCGGCACGCTCCGGCTTCGCACGGGTATAAATTATATAGCCTATGTGATTAAAATCGATCCAGTAGTTTTGATTTATTCATTTATGCCCGTGGCTCGCACGCGTTAAATTTGGAGTGAAACAATCCCCTTTCCCTATACCATGAAGATTTCCTGCTATCTTTGGAATATCTAAATTCATACACTACATTTTTACTTATTTACTTTTTACATTTTTAACTATTTATTTTATTTTTACAACATATTACAGAATCACTACATAGTATAAAACAAATTCGCTCTTGCCGCACCGGGCGACCGGCCGGTACCGCCGCAAACGCTACGTCCCGCAATTTTTAAATCTGTAATATCGAGCCTGTTATGGAAGAACATCGTAACCGACAAACATACAATTTTACAGGAGAGGTATTTTATTGTTTATTTTTTTAAGGTTAATCAGACATGTACGGTTTTTGTAATAAGTGCAAAACACGTTAGGATCTACGTATAATCAATTAAATAATTGCAGAAAGAGTTAAATAATGAGTACTTTTGTCGCTTAAGATAAAATTTAAGGTCGTAATTTCATCTTGTTTTCAAAAATCGTCAGTTACGCTATCAGTTTTCGATATAATCAGAAACCCATATCAAGTTTTTTCTTAATAAAACGAAAACATAATAAATCAATTTATGTTAATAATAGTTGGTACTTAATCAATTTTCATTAACATCAATACAATAAATCATTCGTTGTCACTTTCATCCGGTAGTAAGTCCTTTGTATTGTCATCGTATGGCAGGAATTATACCCTTGTCACACATTTTTTTTAGATCCATGAACTTTGGTTTAGCAATAGGTATTTTTGCCAAGTATGCCGCCGTGGGTGCCTGGAGACGCTGTTGACTTTTATCATCATAATCATCAGCCGGAATACGTCCTCCACTGAACATAGGCCTCCGTCTTAGACCGCCACGCCGAACGATAATTCGCCACTTGCATGCATCCGTTAAGGCAGACCCGTTGGGAAACGATACTGAGGTCGCTGAGCATAGCATTGAGGTGCATCATCATCATCGGTAAAACGAAGGTGAGTGATGTATTCGCCATTGATGTTGATGCCGAATCCGTTCCATTCCAAGAGTTTGAAAACGTCCTCCAACGCGTTCGTGAACAGTTTCGGAGAAATAACGTCTCCCGGTCTCACGCTTTTCTGGAATTGGATTGGTTTCGTGCTCTCTTCCTGAAGTCGGATGGACATGGTGGCTTTTCTATACAAACACTTCAACACTTTGATATACCTATAGTCAATATGACATCGTTGGAGGGACTGCAATACTGCCCAGGTTTCTATTGAATCGAAGGCTTTTTCATAGTCCACAAATGCTAAACACAATGGCCGATTATACTCCTCTGTCTTCTGTATAATCTGGTGGAGCATGTGTATGTGGTCTATAGTACTAAAACCTTTTGGGAAACCGGCTTGTTCGGGAGGCTGGAAGTCATCAAACCTGCGTTCGAGACGGTTCGTAATGACTCTTGAGAACAGCTTGTATACATGGCTAGAAGTGAGATTGGGCTGTTAAAGTTCTTCAACAAGGTGTTGTCACCCTTTTTGAAGAAAAGAACAACCACACTCCTGTGCCGTGCCTATGGCGTAGAACCTTCGAGTATGACGGAATTAAATAACTTCTGGAGGACTAGAAGTACCGGTTTCCACCCGCTCTCAGAAGTTCTGTTGTGATTCCGTCCTCACCCGGCGCCTTGTTATTCTTGAGCTGTTTAAGAGCCATTCTAATCACGTACAGGCTGATGTCCGGGATATCCTCAGTGCAGTGTCTAGTCAGTTTAGCTCTTGCGTCTCGAGCTGTACCGACACTGGGTTGTCGTGTTGATGTGTATAACTGCCCGTAAAACCTCTCAAGCTCTCTTAGGATCTCCGGTTTCGTCAAAATAATGCTGCCGTTAATCTTCAGCTTTGACATTTGGCTCTGCCTAATAGACGAATTCTTTGCGAAGACTTTTGGCACGTTTAACAGTAATTCTTCACTTTACTAAACAAAGAAGTCGGTTAAAAAGAGTTATTCGCAAGCCGGTGTATCGTTATTTCGAACAAGTTTGAACTTGAAACTTTCTAACAATCAGTGTTTAGTTATTGCTCAACGACAATTTCTTTTTACTTTCATTTAAATATTTAAGATTAATATCATTTCAACATTGTATAAATAAAAAAGAAACAAAATAAATTATTACTTCATTTAAATAAATATGCAGTCAAACAATTTACATTCAAATATGTACCTGTTTCCTGCAAATAAACAAAATGCATAAATGATAACTAAACGAAACACAGATTTTGGTCAGATCTTTTATCTGCAGTTTTATCGTAAGTGACAAACGTTACTTACGATAAGTTGGTTACGATAATTCTGATTGATCTACTATTTGAAACTTTAACTTTTTGTCGTTTGCGATACTATTCATTTCTTGTCATAATTTTGACGTTTATGCAATTATGAGTTTAGGGGTCTTTGCGATAAGGTCTAAATCATTTTAACTTGACGTTACGATAAAAAGTGAAATATCTATATTTTGTCGCTTACGATGTTCTTCCATAACAGGCTCGATATCTTCGAAAATATTCACTTAAATCATACGGTGTAAAGGGCCATATAGATCTATATGAAATGAACAATGTATTCAAGGTATTTAATTGGTTAAGGATTAATGCTGTATTGGTTAAAATCGCTTCGAAAATTAGCCATTATTTGTCGTAAAAAGTAAATGACAAAAAAAAGTTATTGTGGGTTATCCTTAAGAGATAGACATATACCATCGCGGACTTTCTGTAGACCTTTTCAATGTGTACGATACTTAGTACATTATTTTGATAAAACTCGTAGGGTTCAGCCTGCGTTTGCAATGTAAGCGGAAAAAATGTAATTATTTACGACATCACATTAGAAACCTCAAAAATAACAGTACTTCTCCACTATTTAATGGATGTTATTATACATATAAACCTTCCTCTTGAATCACTCTATCTATTAAAAAAAACCGCATCAAATTCCGTTGCGTAGTTTCAAAGATTTAAGCGTACAAAGGGACATAGGGACAGAGAAAGCGACTTTGTTTTATACTATGTAGTGATTTTGCATATACACACATCAACACGGTCTAGGGTATAGGAATATTTCATTCTCAATTAAATAACTCGAAAAGTACAGTGGAGCGTCGATTATCCGAACGTCGGTTAACCGAACGACCGCTTAACCGAACTACCTTCGGCTCCTTTATACCATTGGAATTCCTGAGTAATGCTTATTTTATTTATTATCATCCATACTTAGTTGCCATTCCACCAATTTGCACTAAGCGCTTGCACATATTATGCACACAGCAAAGGACCACAACTCACTTCCTGCGTCGTTAAACAGTTATAGTGAACAAATGTCTTCAGTCTGGTAATCTCGCTCGATTGTAAGCTTTGTCTCTGTCACTTTTGACCTGGACTAGAGTCAAGAGCAAACCCATCTCATATAAAAAAAATAAAGAAAAAACTGTACGTAAACTTATATAACTACATACAGCTTGACATAAAAATGTAGAAAACCGGAAGTCGCCACTGTCTTCGCGCTACCAGCACTTTGAATGATTTTATTTTAATTTTTTTCACTTATTACGTTAGTTTTTATGGCACAATAATAAATCTAATAAACCTGCGGTCTTTGTTTACATCAAATATCCAAGATTTTAAAAAGTTGTCATAAACAAAAAGATTAGTTCCGTTTCAATCCGTTCTGGCCAAGCTGTACATTATAGGAAGTTCGATTATCCGAAAAATTCAGTTCTCCGAACACCCATCATGTCCCCCAATTAGTTCGGATAATTTAATCGACGCTCTACTGTACTGGCCGCATTGGAATCTTTTATACACCGATTTGTTTGTAATTTATCTCAGACTAATTCCAAATTCAAATTTTTGAAAATTCTTTTGTTTCGGTGGCATAAAAATATCTTGATGTATATGAGAGGGAGTTTTCATTTGTGCGAAATTTAGAAAACAATACGAATTACGTTTAGTTACAGTTTTTTTTTTTCATTTTTAAACGAAAGATAAAGTTAAAATTGAGGTATTGTAGCCATGCAACGCCGGTATTTGACGAGGGCGGAGATGTTACGAGCTGTGGGAATGCTGGAAGCTGGATCAGTTCAGCGTAATGCTGCTGAGGCCATAGGGACCCATCAAAATGTAATTTCAAGATTGTGGACACGCTATCGTACCACAGCTAGCGGAAAGGCACCGGGGGCCAAGTCGCATCACTACCCCCAGACAAGACCGATTTTTGCAAATTACTGCGCGAGCACAACCAAATGCAACGGCGACTCAATAGATCCAAAGGCTGCGAGTGGAACACCAAGTGCTTGTGAGTGACCAAACTGTAAGAAGGCGACTGCATGAAAGCAATCTACGCTCTCGTAGACCACTCCGGGTCCCACCTTTAAGGAGAGGCAATCGTGGACGACGATTAGAATGGGTTCGGAACCACGTGGACTGGGGCCATGAGCAATGGTCCAATATGCTGTTCACGGATGAATCCAGGTTCGGCTTCCATCCAGATTCACGAAGGACGCGTGTTTGGCGAATTCCTGGACGATGGAGCCGTCTCCAGAACCCTCAGGAAGTTCACCCATACCAAGGAGGACCAATTATGGTTTGGGCAGGAATTCGTCTTGGAGGACGGACGGATCTCGTTTGGGTGCGGGGCAATATGACGGCAGAACGATACGTCCAACAGGTGCTGGGGCCCGTAATCTTGCCCCACAGAACACAAAGGCCCTAACATTATGTGTATGTAACCAAGCTGCTACCGTTCTCGCCGTGTGTGCCCGGGACACGGCGAGAAGGGTAGCAGCTTGGTTACATACACATAATGTTAGGGCCTTAGACTGGCCTGCTCAATCGCCATGCTGCAAAGAAGAGCTCTGAAGGAAGTTCCTGAAAATCTGGCTACAGAGGATCAACTTTTTGCGCACCTCAGAAGGACATGGAACAATATTCCGCAGCAAGACATTGACAACCTTGTTCTGAGCATGCCGAATCGTTGTCGATGTGTTATGAACATCATGGGCGCTTTCTCAGACTACTAACTTTAAGTTTATAAACACAAATTAAATGATTTTTTTATTTGTTTCAGTTTTTACTCACAAATTAAAAGTTCATTCATATACGGTTTCCGTCTATGCTTCATTTTTTTTTCCATAAAATCCTGAAATTTTAATCTATACCTTAACCATTATTAAAAAATGACATTTAAATAATTAACACATTGATAGTAATTCGCCTTTTTAAAAATATCCCTAGACCGTGTTGATGTGTGTATGAGAATATAGAGAAAAACAATAAAAAAAAAAAAGGTTGCACTCCAGGAGTGCCGGTAGAAGTGAAAACTTTTTTGTTACTATGTTTTATTTTTAATTTGAATGACGTCTTACTCATTTTCGATCAGGGTCACGTGACCCTGACGCGAGTTTTGGTCACGTGACCCTGACGCGAGTTTTAAATTTTTTACCCATTACAGAAAAAGTGTACAACGCCGCTAAAGAAGTTTTCACTTCAAAAAAATTAATTGTTTTTATAAGACGTGATATTAATTCAAATATTATAGACTTGGCCAATGTTTGGTTTAAACTTTAATGTCTGACATGAAATATCAAACCTATCTATCATTTTTCGTGCGTTTTATAGAAAAGTCAATATTCGCATTCGCAATCGCGAATATTGAAATTGAATATTCGCATTCGCGAATGTCATAAACATTCACAACATCACTAATGTTGACTATTTAAGCATTTTTTATTTTTTCATCAAGTGTGAGCTGTCCACAGAAATTAGTGTTATTGGCCATTTTTTTTAATGCCGTTCGACTCTGTTTCATGTAAGGATCATTATTTTCATTGTATGGGAAGAAAATAATCGGAACGGCGGAAGTTGGTCAAATGCAAAATACTTTTTCATACAAATTGTATGAATGACAAAATTAGTTACTTATATTTTTTATGATGTTATTTGATTTCGTGTTATGTGAGGATTATTTCATTGTATGGGAAGGAAAATATCTGGACAGAAGAAGTTGGTCAAAAGTACAGTAAAGTTTCTTCTACCAGCATGAAGTTTATTTGTAGTAGTCAGTACTTCATTAGATTTACTATTTATTTTCACACTTCTGTTGCCCGTACAATGAAATGATCCTCACATAACACGAAATCAATGCCACTTTTCGTTGTAATTTTATAACTGAGGAACGGGCTCACCTATCCAAACCAAATGTTTAGGCTTTGTTTGGACTATTTAGTAGATGGTTCATGTGAAATTTGCACAAAATTAGTAGAGCGGTTCTTCATTTATCACAATTTTTGTAACAAATTAATTCAATAAATGGCGGATCATTTTGACAATGATCGCCATCGAAGATGGCGGACATTAAATCACGATCGATAATTGCGAACTTACTGGTAGTTCACCTTTACTCCAAGATTCTACCGACATCGCCCCATGCAAAACGTCAGATATTAGTGGGTATGATTTTTACTCGAGCGCGTTTCATTTTTTTTTTAATTGAAGATAACTTCTTCAATTAAAAAAAAAATGAAACGCGCTCGGGTAGATCAGTTCAGTACTCGCTCGAGTATTTCTGCGGATCGATTTTTTTTTACTATTCTGACGGGTTGTCCCAAACAAAACCCCACCAGATGAAGGGTTGAAACTTGTTACAGGTACATTAAAGGGTGCAAGGATTCTCCCTTATAATAATCTCACGCGCTGAAGTCACAGCAAAAATCCTTTCTTGGGCTCCCCAACTATTAGATATTAATCCATAATAATGTTTGATATTTCGTGACAGTTAACTTAGTGCCTCAAGACGAAAGTCTTCAAAAATATGTGTTACCAGTGACGACTTACGGCACCGAAACGTGGTCTTTCACTATCAGCCTCATCGCAAAGCTGTAAGTCGCCCAACGAGCTATGGAGAGGGCTATGCTCGGTGTTGTTCTACGTGATCGAATCCGAAATGAGAAGATCCGTAGACGAACTAAAGTCACCGATATATCCCATCGGATTAGCAAGCTGAAGTGGCAATGGGCAGGCCATATTGCTCGCAGAGCAGTAGCCGATGGGGTCGAAAAGCACTAGAGGGGAGACCACGGACTAGCAAGCGCAGCGTAGGACGTCTACCAACAAGATGGACAAGCGACCTTATAAAGGTCGCCGGATGCAGGTCGGTTCCAACTGGTATAATTATGTGGAAATCTAAAGGGCAGGCCTATGTTCAGCAGTGGACGTCCGATGGCTGAGATGATGATGATGGTGATGAAATTAAAGACATAATATGTTGTTTTAAAAAGAGCTTTTGTAAGTAATAAAAAAATTTAAAAAAAGTAACAAGCAGTTTTAGTTTTCAAAATGTTTAAATAAGCGTTTTTTTTTTTGTTTTTTTTTTTTAGTTTAGGGCATTATTTCAAATTAGTTCGACTATGTTTCTTTTCTAGGCTAGATCTTTATAAACTTGCCATAATAAATTAAATATTTACAGAAAAACGATCAATAGATAACATTTATTTGTATCTTGCGTAATCAAACGCTTCACATTCACCTGGTAGGTAGGTATGTTCTAATGTTGATTTTATAATGGGCGACGTAGGGACTTTCCTAGCGGGACAGGCGGCGCGCCTCTTATTCGTAGATTATTTCATTGTTCATAAGGGATATACCTTATGAACAATGAACTGAGAAACACCGACCTACTTATAAATAGGGTAGTTTCCAGGGTCAAAATAATTACATTCTATTTAGTCCGTATTTTAGATTATAAAAAAATATTGGACACGTATTTTTTCTTTTTTCGATTAAACAAAAAATAACAAAGATAATAGCCTATTTAAGTTACCTGTTGACGTCATTCTGCGCGAAAAATGCCACGCATCGTGACGTCACACGTAACTTTAATAGGCTATATCTTTGTCATTTTTGGTCTAATTTACAAATAAAAAAATACGTGTCCCTTATTTTTGAATAATCTAAAAGTCGGACTAATTACATTTTTTTAGGCAACTAGCCTATTATGTCTTAAAAATAGGGAAATTACCAAGTAAACTGCGTTTCTACGCTTTCTTTCCATTTTGTTTATTTATAATAATAATATAATAATAATAATAATAACTGGCAACACTGAAGTAAACATCAGATACAAACAATTTTTTTCATTTTTTCTGCATTTCCTACTATATCACGTAAAATCAAATAAAATTCAAGGATCTAAACAACAAAAACATATGTAAAAAACAGTAATTGTGAATAACTGCCTGAAAAACTGTAAATATAAGAATGAAGAAAAAAACCAAATTATGACACCAAATGACAAATGTCACAACGATTTACGATGAATGATAAATGGAAAATATGCAACAATATTTGTAAAGGATGTTAACCAGAGCCAAAGCAAGACTTAACACACGCCCACCACCTCCGGAGTCGTCGCTCAGCTCCGCCTCGCCGCCGCCGGACCCCGGATCACTTGCGTCACCGGCAGCGGCAGTTGCGTCGAGCTCGAGCGACGAATATTTCTCCCCGCCGACGTCGCCAACACCTGTACGTCGGCAGGGGAGAGGCCGGCCACCGAAGAGCCTGGGACTTAGGGGCCAACCGGCCCCGAGCCGGGTCCCCGCTGCCGGTGGTTGTGTGCAGCGCATGCGATGGACTCAGTCCATTAATGAGAATGTCATGCGCGCATACTACGGGTCTACAGAGGGGGGAACTAACCTCACTGCGTACCGTGTTAGGATGCTGTCTCTGTTCCAGGTACTTGAACCAACCCTAAACATCTCGGCCCAACGACTGTCGGATCAGGTGCGGGTCATCCAACGTAATCATATGTTGGACGACACCGCACTTGATAGGCTGCGCTCAGAGGTACTAAGCAACCGTACCATCTTATCTTCACCACCACCAACGGCGCCGGCGCCCGTGTCTGTACACAGAGTCCCGCCGCGCTCTGTTATTTCTGTTGTGGAGGAGGATGATGCGGTTGCCACAGTAAGTAGCCAGTGCAACGAACGAGTGAGGGGCGCACTGGAGGATGCGCTTTGTGAGTACCGCTCAACCCCCATTACGCTTAGGCCCCGATTACCGCGGTTACCCATGCACAAAAAAAATAGGGCGCTGGTGAGTGCCTTGAACTCGCTGCTTAAGAATCATTTCGAGAGCAGCGAGGATCTTGCCGATACACATTCGATCCTGTTTTGCGGGGCTGTTGCAGCATGTCGATTAGCTAATGTCAAGTTTCCGGACAGTGACGGAGCTAATCGACCAAAACCAGCTGTACCAGCCTGGCAGTGCAGGATTGAGCGTCGTATCGGCGAGGCCAGGGTACTCATCGGCAAACTATATTGCTTCAGGGAGGGAAATACACGACCACGTGTGATGCGCTTTGTGAGACGGGCATTCTCGGGGACTGATATCGGTCCTCAAGATTACATGTCCCGTGTCACAGAGCGCATCGACTTCCTGA
The DNA here is from genome assembly GCA_036375495.1 of Agrotis segetum. Taxonomy (NCBI): domain Eukaryota; kingdom Metazoa; phylum Arthropoda; class Insecta; order Lepidoptera; family Noctuidae; genus Agrotis; species Agrotis segetum. The sequence goes on from JAQSVV010000277.1 coordinate 3,032,964, forward strand.
AGCAAAAAGTTTGTGCATGGGCAAGCCGTATTCGGCGGTACAAGCGGCGGGTTGATCGATACTCACAGAATCGCATGTTCCAGCGCGATGAGAGGTGGGTATACAGAGCTTGGGAGCGGCCTGAACAAAACATGGCTGACTTGTGCCGCCCGGATGATAACGCTACGAGCACATTCTGGCGCAACATCTGGTCGGTACCTGTCAGTCATGCTGAGGCTGACTGGATGCGTGATGTCGAGCAAGTATGTGAAACTATTCCAGAAATGGAAAAAGTTGTTATAACGCCATTAGATATAGCCAAAGCAGTCCGTCCGTTACCGAATTGGAAATCACCGGGACCGGACGGACTGCATAACTTTTGGCTTAAATGGCTAACTAGTTCACATACTTGCCTGGCATCTCAATTCCAGTCATCCTTAGAGTCTGGGTCGCTACCCCAGTTTCTAACAACTGGTGTTACCCACCTGCTCCATAAATCGGGTAGTACCACGGAACCCAAGAACTATAGACCGATCACTTGTTTGTCAACGGTCTATAAACTTCTTACATCCATTTTGAGAGTGAAAATTAACACACATATTGAAAGTAACTCCATTATGTCTGCCTCTCAAAATGGATGTAGGAACGGGTCCCGTGGTACTAAGGAGCTACTCCTCATTGACATGGCCATTAGCCAACAGGTTCGTCGATCTCGCAGGGATTTGTCCACATGCTGGATAGATTATAAGAAGGCCTACGACTCGGTGCCACATACATGGCTCATGAGGGTGCTGGAGTTGTACAAGATAGATGCAACTCTACGCGCCTTCCTTGAGTCATGTATGGGGCAAAGGAGAACGGTCCTTTGCTATCCAGGGTGTCGACAGATCCAGGCGATCGATGAACCTGTATGGATCAAGCGGGGAATATTCCAGGGCGACAGTTTGAGTCCACTTTGGTTCTGCTTAGCCCTGAATCCTCTAAGCACATTGCTGGAGAATTCAGGTCTGGGCTATCGGTTGAGGAGAGGTGGTCAGGTCATATCTCACCTTCTTTACATGGATGATCTGAAACTCTTTGCCCCCAACAAATTGCAACTGATGGAGCTACTAAAGGTAACTGAAACTTTTAGTAGCGCCATCAGGATGGAATTTGGTGTGGACAAATGTGCAGTCATGCATGTAAAGCGAGGGGAGATTATGGAATCTGAAGGGATTCAGCTTTCAGATTCCATACAACTTAGATCACTCTCCTCATCCGAAACCTACAAGTATTTGGGTATGTCGGAGGCGTTAGGCATTGATATACCGGACGTGAAACAATCGTTGAAGGAGCGCTTCTTTGGGCGCCTGAATAAGGTTTTAAACAGCCTTCTTTCAGGCGGAAACAAGGTGCGCGCCTTCAACGGTTGGGTCATGCCGGTGTTAATGTACTCTTTCGGCATACTCAAATGGACTCAAACTGAACTCGACGCCTTAGATAGGCGGGTCCGTACTCTGTTGACCGCAAACCGGATGCATCACCCACGTTCATCGGTAATGAGGCTGTACATCCCGCGGAAGTGCGGGGGTCGAGGCTTTTTAAATGCTAAGACCCTCCACAACCGCGAGGTGTGCAGTCTCAGAGAATATTTTTTGAAAATGGAAGTGGGTATGCATCGGGATGTGGTCACAGTGGACAAGGGACTCACCCCGCTATCCATGGCTAAAGAGAACTGGCACAAACCTGTGATACTCAGTACCGAGGACCGCAGGGAAGTATGGCAAAGCAAGGAGCTACACGGACGCTTCTACCGGGCTCTTCATGGGCCCGATGTAGATTTTCTAGCGTCCGTGTCCTGGCTACGTTTCGGTGACCTCTTCGGGGAAACTGAAGGTTTTGTCTGTGCGATTATGGACGAAGTTATCTTGACGAACAACTACCGGAGACATATTATAAAGGATGGGACGATTGACGTGTGTCGGGCATGCCATCGTCCAGGTGAATCCATCCGACATATTATCTCTGGTTGTTCTCGTCTTGCTAACGGCGAGTACTTGCACAGGCACAACCTAGTAGCCAGGATCATCCACCAGCAACTTGCGTTGAAATACAAACTTGTGGAATCTGAGGTACCGTATTACAGGTATGTGCCCGACCCAGTTCTCGAGAAAGACCATGTCACGTTGTACTGGGATCTGCCTATCATTACTGACAGGACTATTGTCGCCAATAAGCCTGACATAGTAGTGATAGACAGATCAGCGCGCCGCGCAATGATAATCGATGTTACCATCCCGCATGACGAGAACCTCGTGAAGGCAGAGAAAGATAAACAAATCAAATATCTCGATCTAGCGCGCGAGGTTGTCGACATGTGGAATGTGAGCTCGGCTATCATTGTGCCGATTGTCGTGACTGCCAATGGCCTGATGGCTAAGAGCCTCGACGAACACCTTTCGAGGCTCTCCTTAGGGGGTTGGATCAAGGGCCAGATTCAGAAGGCAGTACTTCTTGATACGGCCCGTATTGTGAGGAGGTTCCTGTCTCTGGAGCCCTAACCACCGGTAGCTTGGACCCCGCTCCCACACCGGTGGAACACTATTTTTTATATTTTTAAATGTTTTTAATTTTTTTTTATTTAATAATATTGAAAAAATGTAAAACAATATGTACAAAAAATGAATAAACGACATAATAATAATAATATTCCACAACTATCACACAACGCCATCTAGTCCCAAGCTAAGCAGAGCTTGTGTTATGGGTACTAGACAACTGATAAACATACTTATATATTTCTAAATACATACATATTATAGATAAATTACACCCAGACACAGAACAAATGATCGTGCTCATCACACAAACATTTGTCCTGGGTGGGAATCGAACCCACGACCTCCGGCATAGCAGTCAGGGTCACTAACCACTAGACCAACAGGCCAGTCAATTACGCAATAATACTTATTACGTTGACGAACTATCAGCGGTCGACTTTAACACGTATTACCCGTCACACAGTCGGTAGCAAAACAAATACAGGGAAAGAGAAAAAATAATTTGTATACAGTGTAACACATGTACTAATACTAATGCGTTACCTACACACCACCGCCGGTCGCGCGTCGTCCTGCCCCGCGCTATCTCGCTCGCACGCATGTATTAAAGTAAGAATTGCACAGCAAGCAAACACAACATCAAGTTGCAACGCGTTAGATACCCCCGCCCTTGTACCCGCGCCGCCGTGCCGTCTCGCATGCTCGCATGTTTTTCGGTACCGAAATCGTATAAAGGTTAAATAACAATTTATCCTAACCTTTATTTATATGGGTACCGGTATAGCTCAACCTCTATTTTGAATCGGTACCGTTATATTTTTGAGGTATCTTAACCTTTAACCTTAACCGCTTTCAGTCCCTGATTTGTAGATCTTTGACAGTCGTTACTGTTAGTCAGAAGCTCTAAAGTCTGACAACCAGTCTTACCAAGGGGTATCGTATTACCCAGTTACTGGGTTGTGGAGGTCCGACAGGCAGTCGCTCCATGTAAAATACTGATATCCAGCTGAATCTGGTTTGACTGGAAGCCGACCCCAATATAGTTGGGAAAAGGCTAGGCAGATGATGAGTAGTTTCACTCTAAAGGCCACACCAGTGTCAAAGCAACTTTGTAACATTTTAAACTTCGTAGTAAAGTGAACGTAAAAGTATTATATGTTCCACTTTTGTTACGTTTTTATTGCGTTTTCTTACGTTAGTGTAACTGAGATGAGTGATGGAGATGGAACGAATGCGTTTTTAGGGCAGGACTAACTGGGTTTTTGGATTTTCACATTTGGATGTAAATAATGTAGGGGAAAGATTTCTGACAAAAACCGAATAAATGATCTGAACTTAAAGTCGGAAAATCTTTAGTTATAAACGGAGAAAGTTTGTTTGTAGTTAATAGTTAAGGCAGAACGAATTTTGTTGAATTTTGGCATAGATTTGGATCATAGTTTTGACAGATTGGCACTTATCAGTGCATTCAAAATTTTTGCCTTTAAGTAATATTGTTGTGCCGTAATTATTTTAGCGAAATATTTGAGATGATTCTAAGTTAGTAACAAAAAAATATATATATGTATAAATAAAAGGGCCTTAATTTATTGGCCTAAAAAGGCCACATCAGCAGTTTGTACTTATACTTAAACTTATGAATTGCGATAAGATTCTTAAAATGATGATGATTCTTGAAATTCTCTTATACATATTGCTCAAGGAATAGAATAAGTACATCTAGAATAATCGCATTGTTATATTATTATTCTGCATAAGTGGCCCAGAACTTACAAAACGGAGTAACGCTTACAAAAACACCGAGTTTCCAACACAAATTCTCTCTTTGTAAGTGTTAAAAACTTCTTTTTGTTAACACCATAGCTAGATTTAAAAAGGAAAGATTTTCGACTGCTACTGAGTAAGAAATAAGGCAACCAGTAAGTGGGCAATAAATTGTAAAAGTAGAAAAAACATTGGTGGCGACTGTACACTTGTTTTAATTTTAGTTTGGCTTGTTTTCGTAGTACAGCATATGTTTTTGTTATGCTTATGAATTTGTAGCATAATCTTCTAATAAGTTAAATAAAGTGCATAAATTAGTAGATTATCTTAAGCCTGTAATTAATATTACAAAATATATGACAGTGAGTTTGTTGGTTTTTAGTCGTGCTTCGATACGTCGATTTTTTTTCCAAAATGTTTCCACAAATAGAATGTGATTTGGGTAAAATGCATGTATGCTTAAAACAGGTTCATTTTTAGAAAATGGTGGGACATTTTCAACAGATGTTTTCAGATTTTCACAGAAAATACCTCGTAAAAACTTTCGAGGAAATAAAGTGTAGATTCAAAAAGTTTTCCTTTGTTTATTTGTTGTACTAACTTAAATGATTGATAGACAAAATGGAATATTCCGCAAAAATCTCAACTCCCAAAGAAAGTACAGTTACGCACACAAAGTTTATGCTTAATAATATATAATTGATATATTAAAATTGATGGCCCGCTCATCGCTATTAAACGGGCCCACACTATAAAAATCCGTAGACATAAAAATCCTCGTAACTTTAGTAGTCAATAAGAATGATATTAAGGTCATTTCGGACCCTTAACGTAATTGAATTTCAATTTACGACTTATATATTATTCTCACAATTTAAATAATGTTGTATTAAAAGTGGGTATTATCTTCATTTATTTTAACACTTTATCAAGAAAAGCAGCGAATTATTTTTAAGTCGTTAAGTTTTAATTAAGGCTTGATTAAAATTATACTTTGTTATCATCCCCATTTCAGACCTAATATTATAGGGATTTTTAAAATTCTAAGTAACAGTACGGTTTACGCTTTGTTCTTCGTTTGTAGAAGAAAGGCTCACTTCCAAATACGTAGAACTTAATCATAACAGGCGATATTATTTGTGTAATAATTAATTAAACCTCTGGCTTACATTTTGTAGTTTACAGGCAAAGATAACCACACTTTATAATATGTAATATTGTACAGCCATTTTAATTAAATATCATTGTATATGGACTACTAGTTTAGTTTCGGAATTCTGTAAATCACTGTAAATGGCGTTAGTGGTCAATAAATCTTTAATATCCTAGTCGTAAATAAGATAATATTACCCTAATATCACGATATCGAGGTAATTACTTAGATATCTAACTTAGCAATAATATTATACGTTATAACTTATGTCCTAATAAGTTAAGCTTTTGTAAAATAGGTTATGTAGATACTGATTGAAATATTGACATTAATTTATTGATCTTAACCTTATTTGGATAGCTTTAATTCTTGAATTAAAGCTACAAAATACTCTTGTTTTAAAGCTACTTATTCAAAATTCTACCAGAAAGTTTAAATTATTCAGAAGTCCGTCATTTAACATATTGAGAATATTTTGAAAAAACTGGCTTTTCAATGCGGGAATAAAAAAATATTTGCCTAGTATGTATATTTTTATGTTTTAGATACAAATCAAATCTCATAAAGCAGCGTAGCTTCTTATTTGAAAATTTCAGAACACGGTTCCCATTCTAAAAATTAGAAAACTGCACAGATGAAGCCACGTTGCAAAGCTAGTACTTTAATAAAACTTCTTCCTCGTAGCGATAGCGTGACTATTGCCAGATGCGACCAGTCTAGCTGGCCACTCAATCTTCTTTTATTTTCTACTCTTTTTAGTAAAGAGTATGTTTATTCTTTTGAAGTCTGGAAAAAATTACTACCATTTTAATGCTACTGTTTCTAACTGTAAGCTAGCACTGGGCAAAAACTTTTTCGATTCAGAACTAGTATTATTTAACCGGTAATTTTTGACCTAATGATAATTTACCCACATTTTACAAGTTTAATTTTCATTTAACTACTTAAAAAAAAAAAACAAGCAATAACATTTTGCTCAAATTGGGAACCCAACACAGTACATTTTACTCAGCAGGAACAATTTCGTCAAATAGACTAACAGCGCAGTCATAAAAAATATCGCTTCCAAACAACCTACGTTCAAAACGATACCGATATTTACATTTTTACGAGTTTAATTTATCAAATTCAATATGAATTATGAATCGGATTTGTCGTGTATCGATTAAATTCGTATTTAATATCGATATGACCTCATGGGAAATCATTCGTTATCATAATAAATGGAATATATTACCGGAAAAATATTTTATTATTGGTAAACGCGTTTTGTTCGTGATTGTACTTTTGATTCTAATTGCTTTTGTTTTTATTAAATTTTTTGGTGTTATTTCCATATTTATCTACGTTTTATTGCAAAACATCTGTTTGAAATATTCAGATTTTATTTCGATATTTGATTTGATTTTTACTCTAGATTTTAATTTAGGTGAAACGAAAACAAAAATAGCTACCTCTTATGAGGTATTCCATAAATTAAGAGATCAATAATTTTAAGACGACGATGTGATTGGCAACCAGAGTATGCCATATGAATGGTTATTTTTCATTGCTACTGACCTTTTCTAAGGGTGCTCCCACATCTAACGACGCGGATTCGGATTTTTCCCTCGCCCTTTCTCTTTCTGTCCGAATCCGCGTCGTTAGATGTGGGAGCACCCTAACTCCCACTACAAAATATGGAATACTATAATACTATGGATTGTATTCGCAAGGACGCTCTACAAATGTGAGCTCTAAATGGAATATTCCAACTTTCCGACGAAAAGCAAAAATATTTTCAGTAAATTACTTGAAACTCACCGAGTGGATATGTGTTTCCGAACGAGAACTCTTTGCATAAGAATCAAGGTCGAAATACACTTCTGTGAATAAACATAGGAAAAACTACGCGATTGGCGAAAAGCTTTTGGATTTCCACAGAAAAAAGTCGTTTATTGGAAAACTTTTTAGTAAGGAATAATAGTTGCCAGCGCTATGTGTGGCTATGAAACCAGCGGGTATAGCTGTCACGATATCGTATGAGACTTTTTTTACTAATTTTTAACTAAGCGTTTTTTTACAATATTTGCTGCTTTTACCCAATTAAACAGTTTATTATTGCACTTCTTTTAGCAAGATTACATTACAATATTCCTTTCTTCTTCCCCATTTTTATGGCGCTTGTAATTTCAAACCTGGGCGCAAAGCCAAAAGTAATAATTACAACATTGCGGTATTTTATCAATAATGTAACCAGGGTCGCGGAGTATTGTTACAGTAACTGTGACCCTCTAAAGTAAAGGGCTATTGAAGGACACTGTGGACTTAGCCACCACGAGTCTGACAGTCCCGGAGTCATTTGTTGATTTTACCACAATAAAAAAAAACACTTAACTTAATTTCGATACTCATTTGTTGAGATGTTGACTCATGTTTGCCCAGTGGTATCGGTCCCGACTTACGAATTGTAGGTCGTGGGTTCGAACCCCGCCAGGCCCATTACTTTGTGTAATTTATTTAATCACCACTGCTCTCAAAACGGTGAATGAAAACATCGTGATGAAACCAGCATGTCCTAGAACCAAAAATTCGAATACATGTGATATCCACCAATCCGCACTGATGGGCCCGTATGGTGGATTATGGTCCACTCCCTCTCATAGAGGCCTGTGTCCCAGCAGTGGGAACATTAAAGGCTGATGATATTGATGACTCATTTGTTACTAAGAAAGACATCAGTAGTGACTTCAATGAATAGAAGCAACTTGCTCATAAGACCGTACAACCAATCAGCGGTCAGCAATCCGATTGACAAGCAACCAAGCGAGTTGATTGGTGCATTATGCTTCCTAGACCGATCATTGTTTTGCTCAAGTTTAGCTCTGTTAAAGTTGACCTATTTACCTACTTATGAGATTGTTCAGTAAATGGCGTCCTTTATAGCTATAAGCGATATTGTCTTCAGTTAGGACAGTTCTGGATAACCAGTTTTGCTATCTTGATGTTCAGCTAGTGTATTACAGACAGAGCTAAAAAAAATTGGAAAACTCATGGAGAGTAAGGGTTGAACCACATCTGACAGTGCGGAATCGCCTTTTTCCGTCGCCCTTTCTCTTTCTGTCGCTTAGAACTGCCATTTGCTAGACCGAGAAAGAAAGCATAATGCGATAGCACGCGGCGGAATCCTCGAGGCGGCCGCGTGCTATCGCATTGTGCATTCTTTCAGCGACAGAAAGAGAAAGGGTAACGGAAAAAGGCGATTCCGTGCTGCCAGATGTGGTTCAACCCTTAGAGTAGCATTCAAGCATAGTAGCAGTCTGTCTTCTCTTCGAAGTCAAATAATTTTGTCCATGTTATGAAACAAGAGTAAGAAAGACCTGGTGGCCTACCATAAATTCTTAACGAGATCAAATTTAGGCTGTGGAAAAGAGATGGCGCTAGACGACCTGTATAGCACTGTCTCTTTTCCACAGGCTAAACTGGATCGCGTTAAGAGCTCGTGGTAACGCCTCAGAGAAGTAATGAGTATGAAGAATGAAATCGCCATAAATATGAATATGAGGAATAAAAAAGCACACTTACTCCAAATAATGACTGATTTTATTCTTAGTGCCCGCCCCGCTACCGCTCATGACAGACGCTGTTTTCCAAGCCACACAGCTAGTGAGAAAACATTCAAGCGAGGTAACATCGTTGGGCAACTTTTACGGCGACCATTCCCTGTAGTCTTCGGCCTACACCCCATATCCGTTTCCGGGCATTTGGCTAATCGTTTATTGTCAACGGAATCTTTTTTGTGATTTATTGGGATTTCTGCGAAAACGAAGTTTTTGTCGTCAAAGTGGTATTTTTGTGGTTGAATTTTTGCTTTTATTTGTAACGATAAATCGTTGCAGAAGTATTTGGTAAACAATTGAAATAGTGTCCAGACGTTTCAGTAACTACATTGTGTAAATAATTGAGCAAATTACAATAAAATTAAATAGAAAGACAAAGACAAATTAAAAGGCAATAGTTTCCACAGTGGTACAGTATTTTTTTAACCGACTTCTTAAAGGAGGAGGTTCTCAATTTAGTCGGTAATTTCCGGGTAACTATCTGTGTGCCAAAATTCGACCAAGTCCGTCCAGTATCCTCACCGTGACCCCGATACATAAAAGGCTATTGAAGGACACCATGGATTTTAGTCAGTACAAGTCTGACAGTCCCTCCCGCTCTGCCCGGGGTGGGAGGACTCATTTGATGATTTTACGACGCTAAAAAAAAAGTCTGTCCAGTATTTTTTGCGTGAAAGAGTAAGGAACATCCATACACCAATCCTCACAAACGCATCTATGATACTAATAAACACATATTACACACCACATACATAATTATGTATTAAATATCAAGCTATCAGCCATTACACGATCGCTAAACATTTGTTCAAAAACCGTACACTCAGCGGTGCAGTCCACACTAGTTGAAAAGCTGTTTACCGGCCGACCATCGCTAGTGTTGCCTTGCAATTTCGGAAAAAAAGTCGGGATTTTGTTTTGTAGTTCGATTAACAGTGAACTTAGGTTTAACAGAATGCAATTACTATTTTATTTAATTAAAAGTAATCAGAGTCGATACATATCGTGACAGTGGCGCCACCTCGATCTCTTAATCTCAATTTCTTCTTATTATCTCAGTTTTTCGGGACAGTTAGAAAAAATAATGAACAACATTGAAAACTTTTATGACGACCAAGTCCAAGTTTTGCAGACAAATATGGATGCAAAACTATTTTAAGTAGTAATCGTTTACGTGTTCGTTTATTACTGTTAAAATAATCAAAAACTGTACTTCCCCGAAGTGTTACCCACATAACAACTCCAATTATGTTTACATCCAAACTGAGCACAAATCCCTTTCAGGCTTCGAGACTGCCACTGACAAATTCCTAATGGAAAACTTAATAACACTTTGCCCGATTAGAGAATCGAAACCCGGACTTCATGCCGAGCAGCTTCATGCGGACACTAAACTAACGAGGTAGTCTTGTCAAAAACCGGGATTTGTAGAGTCCCGATCAAGACATCAACGTACTTTTCAAAATCGGGACGCGAAAATTGAAGCACCAACACTACCCACCACCCAACTCTACAGAACAGAAACCCACGAACTAATCCTCGCGGAACTTTCCAAATGTTCCCCCGTGTGTAACGAGGCGGTCCTATTTAACTGAAATCACTATTTAGTATTGATTTCTCAGTTCTGTAGTTTGGTTGTTATGTGGTTATGTCCGTTTGCGAATTGGTATTATTATTTGAACTGTTTAAGCGGTTTTAAAGTCAGTTTTGCAGTCCAAGGAACTGTCTTAACTTACTCGCATATTCGAGTGTTAGCTATATACCACAATATCGCCTGATGGTAAGTGATGATGTGGTTGACGATGAAGAACGCTTGTCTAGAAGTAACCTGTTCACTCTTGACTTGAAGACCCCAAGGTTGTAGCAATCAGAAAACAAAGACCAAGGCAAGGAATTCCACTCCTTAGCATTGCGTAGAATGAAAGTATGGGATGTGGAGTAAAATAAACAAACAAGAAAAGTGAGTGTATAAAAACGTGGGAAAAACTGGATTAAAATGTTTATATAAGTCATAACATAATTTCTTTCCATGTTTTTGGCCATCTTTGAGACAGAAATATCGCTCCATATGTTTTGTCACTATGTATGTGAGAAAGATCTGAGAATATATTTCATTTCGGAGACGAAAACAACTATAAATCGTTCTCTAGATTAAAAGGATATATAAATCTTTCTCCAGATTCTAGGTTAAACTGCCTTCCTTCTAAATCAATGACATAAGTGCGTTTTTACTAAAAGTAAGTGAAACCTACATCTTTACTTCTTTCTTTTCTTTGTATATGAAAACATTTTGATGAGTGGTGGTGGGGACTCTAAGGAGCTATCTGTCAAATCGTATAATCATTAATTCTTAGTTCGGGCTCGTTGTTAAAATGTCTGTCCGTCTTAGAGATTAGACACCCAGCTCCGCTTTTTATATTTGGGGTTGACCAAATCATCAAATGATCCTGTTCCATCAATATCCTATTCAGGGCTGCGGCATTTCAGGGCTGCGGATTTCTTGAATATTTCCGCAAGCACCGAGAAATTGTAACTGTAATAACGCTTTTGATGATTTTACCACCATAAAGAGAAAATAAATGCTCTTTCTTCACAAAGTCAACATAGAGTTTTGGATAACGTTGACACTGGCCTAAAAACTTGACCAATCTTGATTGACCCTTGGCTGTCAACTATCAACAGCAATAGACAAACACAGGATGTTCTAATGTCCTCAATTTTATATCGCCTTACTGCCGTTCGTTTAGTAGTCAAACGAAAATATACCGAATTCAGATCAACTTAGCCTTACTTATTGAGTAACTGCTGCCTGCATGTTTAGGAGGTAATACTGATGCTGCTAGCCTTCATCTTCCCACTGTTGGGCAAAGGCTTCCAGTGGCTTTCAGTTTCCTCGATCCAGGGCCAATGTGAATCACAGGTCCTAAGAAAACCAATTTCCAACTATGTATTAGCTTGTAAATACCAAGAGGTTTTCTATTATTCAATTACTGGAAACCTTCACTAGAATTCATCAAATAGTAACTACTTTTTAGTCGATAAAAGCGAATATTTAAGTCATTAGATTCACCCAACTTTTCAAAAGAATTATCATTTTTTTTTTCATTTATTTTGATTTTTGTATGCATGGCATGTCCTAGAACCAAAAAATTCGAAGACATGACATCCACTAATCCACACTTGGCCCGCGTGGTGGATTATGGCCCACTCTCTCTCACAGGCCTGAGGCCTGTGTCCCAGCAGTGGGAATATTATAGGCTGATGATGATGATGCGCTCTTGCTAGTATGAAATAACCCTTAACCAATCACTTACTTAACTCACGTCAAACGAAAGATTAAGTCAAAAACTTAGCTCACGAAATGTTTCCCAGTTTAGCTAGAGCAGGCACAGTGAAACAGCAAAAGAGAACGAATGTTTAAACCGAGTTTAACGACTCTTTAATGTTGTACTGCAAAGTTGAGGTTTGTGAAGCGGAATAGATTAGACCTTTTATGAGATCTAAACTCGTTCTGAAAAAGGGGAAAGGGAGACAATGTGTTGTTGCGTCTTTGTGTATGAATTGTCGAGTTTTGTACTTAGGGTAATGTTGGTCTGGGGTTTTTATTATGTAATTTTTTATGAAGATTGTAACGGTTATCACGATGTAATATTAGTTACTTGGTCTTTCGCATTCCTTCTTGTAATAGATTTACTTTGAACAGTAAAAGGCGAGTGTGGTAGAGTTGCGAAGTAGCCAAAAAACCGAAATAATGATAGATAGAGCAAAGTGCATGCATCTATGGACAGATTTAAGGTGAGTCCGCCCGCGCCTTTTTTTGTAGCATGGTAAAATCGATCAAATGAGTCCTCCCACCAAGGGTAGGGCTGGAGGGACTGTCAGACTTAGTACTGACTAAAATTTACGGTTTCCTTCAATAGCCCTTTACGTTCCGGGATCACGGAAGCTCGTTAGTCTCGCTACCCCGACTACTCATGACCTACGGAGAATTCGAGGTACTACATTTTCTAAATAAATGTACAATGTTATGTAATGACAATGACACTAGCGCCGCTTCAAAAGGTCATTAATGGTGGTGCGGACTTTAGTATCATCACTTCAGCAGTCGATATTATAGCAGTAGTAGATATTGTGAAAAGACCATTTTGACAAATCTAAAGTTAGGTTTGCAAGGAAATGTATTACAAAGCTAACTACAACAACTACATTTATGCCCAAATCAACATTTATTGATACTCTTTCAAAAAGACAAAGGGAAGACATTATTACACTAGTTTAGAAGTTTAATAACTCTCAGTTGAAGTAAAAAGGATGTCATAAAAATGAAATATGCGTGTAGGTCCACTGTTAATAAGAGTGGCGCTCGTTATCTGATCTTTTGACAAAGATGGGGTCGGGATGAATTGAAGATCGGGTGTCGTGTAGACAGATATTCAACAATTTTTTTTTGACGTGGTTGTATCATCAAAAGAGTCCTCCCACTCCGGGAGGGACTGTCAGACTTGTACTGACTAAAATCCATGGTGTTCTTCAATAGCCCTTTATGTTTCGGGGTCACGGTGATGGGATAAGTCCGGCGACCCCGGCTTTAGCCCTCTGAGACGGCCCCGTCATTATTCTGACGCTCTTTGAGGTGCGCGTGGGACAACGCGCCGTTGACCCGGGCATGGTCCATGGCGGGCAGCGAGTTGGCCTTTAGCCTTTTTACCTTGGATTGTATTTTTGATATTTTGCGTCTGGCTAGACAGATGTGTAGTACTCGTATTTTAGGGATTGTTGGTTTACTTGATGATGATCGTTTTTTTTTACTGAAAACGGGCTTCCAGTCTAACTGGATACAGAGAAAGGAAGTCAAATTCCTTTTTTTAGATGCAGCCTTCATAGCCCATTTAGTTCTTACATTACTACTACTTATGTACACGACTTATTGGTGCTAGTTTTCTTCCAAAAGTCTCTTAAAAGTCATCATCACAATACATCTAACTTCTCCAGCCATAATAATCCCAAAACGTCACGCATTCCCAAATTGCTGTTAATCCAGTTTCAAAATCCGACTTTAAAATACTAGAAAAGGCAGGTATCCCATCTCATTATTCTCCTTAAACTCTAATAGTAAGCCAGCAAACATGGAAATGCACAAAGCTATACGAATCACGTTTGTGAAAGAATCCTCATGTAAGCTAGGTCTTATTACCTCGTAATAGGATTGTGTTTAAGCTCATTATTTTGTAGGAACATACTTGTTTTCGAAGTATTAGATAAGAATTACTGGTTTCATTCGATTCTTATTGGAATTACATTTAAATATGGAACGGGAAATGAGTTTCGGGTCGCTCGCGAAAAAACATATGACTCTTTCCAATTTGAACGTTTTAGAGCTTTTTCTGATGTATACGGTCATGGTCGGTGTGGAGGGTAAAGCATTAAGGTATGAGCTACGATGAGAGTTTTCCTGGAACGTAAAGGCTATTGAAGGACACCGTAGATTTTAGTCAGTACGAGTCTGACAGTCCCTCCCGCTCAGCTTTAGGTTCGAGGACTCATTTGATTATTTTACCATTTAAAAAAAAAACATGGCTACGCGTGCCGTAACCGCATGTATGTGAAAAGGGCCTAAGGCCCGTATTACAGATTTTAAGAATGTCCCTAAAAACTCAAGGGTTACTTAAAACTAGTTTCACTTTCAACCAATCAAATGGCTTTAATCTAGTTTTAAGTAATGCTTGAGTATTGAGCGATGTTCTGTTATACGGTTCTTAGAGTCAATCTACAATGGACATCTTTTAGAAAACTTCCAACGTTGTTAAATTTTTAATTTTTGGCCCAATTTTCGCCCATTTCGTCGTGGGCACTCCGTCAAATCATTACAGAAAAGCACTCTTAGAAAAATACTTGAGGGAAAATTTGCAATTCCTAAATTCTGTCAGTTGGATAACCATTAATGTTGATAATACACGGACGTCGGAATTTTCAAGTGTACTTCAAGTCCCTCAACTTTTCAAGTATCGTAATTTAATTATTCTTTTCGCTTTTTCAAGTAATTATGCGACTGATTTACCTCGATGTTTTTGGAAAGGATTTTTTTTAATAATAATGATGTTGAGTTTATTGTTTTTTATTGAAGAGAAGTTTCTAGAACTCTTCGATTTGACGGGTCTATAGCTCTTTCTTTTTTGTTTAGAGTAGAATAATTTTGAAGTGCTAAAGTTTTGTCAATTCTGGTGTATTTGGTGATTCAACAATTAAGTGGTCAGGTTGGTATGTTGACTGAGCTATCGACTGCTCTTCTACGTGTCTCGGGTTTGATTGCAACGAATACATATTTGTAAAATTTACAGATATTTTTACCGGGTCTGTTTGTTTGTATATGTGAGTCTTTAAGTTTATAAACGCAACCACGAAAAAGGAGAAACTCCGTGTGTGAGACACAACTAAGAACTGTTTTTAATAGTCAAAATCAAAGGACGATATCTTCAAAAGAATGTAGGACTGGTTTACCAAATAACAGTGTGCCTTTTCATCTAAATCTTAGCCGTCAATTAAACGAGTGTTACTATTTGGATATCTTACATCGAGTAAACTATCAATCTTACAATTTAAGCTCTATTTACAGCCAACAGTTCGCCATCACTGACACTTAGACCTCTGCTCACCCCCTTATAAGGCAAAAGACTGCAAAGATAAACTATATGTTCAGAATACAGGATGTCAATTTGTTTCTTTCAATGCAAATCAAGGCCCATTCAAATCTAAATGCTTAATACTCGAACATCATTTATGGAACCGAAGACTAAAATTATTTATGGTCTGTCGACTGTCTTAGAATTAAAAAAAAAAAAAACAGAATACGTATTAGCTTTTTTCAACATTTTTTTTTTCATGTCAACTTTGATTAAAATGTCAACTTTAATTTATAAGGTCGAATCAAATTGTTCGAATTATGAAATTGTAACGGTTTTTTTTAAAACGTGATAAATTGGAGTTTGTCATGTAATTGACATTTTAGGGGCTATCAATTTAATGTTTGTATAAATAATTACAGTTATCAAATAAATTGGCCTTATTTTGTCTGTTTAATAGTTGTTTGCTTAACAGCTGACACTTATTACATTGATAAACGTAAGATATTTTGAGAAAAGAATAACAACAAAAATATTTAGCAGTAGGTATTGACTTCTTCTATTAAAAATCTTTGTTTTTTGTTTCACTAGGAGGTGAACCTCACCCACCTAAAGAAATCAATGTAATTATTATTAAAAGTTCACCTTGACTACACCACCAAAAACAATAGACCACTCAATGTCCCTTTACCCAAAAGGACAATAAGCCAAGTCAACACGTCAAAATAAAAAAAAAGACATGAAAACTCTTCCTCAGCTTAACATGATCACTATAATAAACCACAAACCATGATGAATAACTTAAAACCTCCATTTTTAGAGATATTTCCTTTGGGTTGTGGAGGTACTGCATAATAAATATGCTAAATGGATATATGAGGAGGTATTTTAGGGTTACTGTGTCCGGGTTTTATTTAGGAAATTGTTACGTTATAGGTACTCGAGTTATGAAAAGGTTGTAGTGTAGGAGTTGAGCCAGTTTTTTTTTAAACATGGCCCACGCTGAATGAATTTTTCTTGTCTCAAGTTTTTGAGTCGGAATATCTGCCTAGGACACGAATAGTTTGCTATGAAGCTTTTACAATAATATTAGGCATAATTAGGTACTTCGGACTCGATTCGAGGTCTCATTTGATGATTTTACCAAGCCAAAATTAACTGGTCGATTGCGCCGAAAATAACCTACAATCTGGTATGTAACCAGACACCACACAACTCGTGGTGATAATTGCTGAGCTCTGTGTGAGAACATTCTATTTATTTACACCTCATGCAACACAATATGAATGGTAGAGAATGCCTCAGGCATTAAGTCCGCCTATATACCCATAGGCGGACTTAATGCCTGTGGCATTCTCTACCATATTGTCAACAGTCAAAAGGTTATTATTATTTAAATAGTGGGATGCACATAATCACATATACATTTATACTTACATAAAAAATAGTTAAAAGTTCCGAGACCTAAGTACATTTATGTGAGATTATGTTTAGTTTAACCACTCTATGGAGCCCAACGGGCAGGAAACATCAACGCGGCAGGCCCAGAAGGAGATGGAGGGATGAGCTCGACTCATTTTTGAGGGATTGGCCCACACTCGCATTAAATCGCGAGAGATGGAAAGAGGGAAGGGAGGCCTTTGCCCTGCAGTAGGACAACGGAGGCTCTAAATAAATAAATAAAATGTATAGTTTTATTCTGCGGAACAAGGTTCAAGTTCATATTCAAGCCACGATTCCTAGACCTTTTTTATCCATTACCAATCACCTTCCAAAAGATAAGTACAACTCCCATATGTACTTAAAAATATAAAAGTCATTTTGAACTTAAAAATTTCTGTTTTAAAATCGATTGTTCTTTAACTTGTTTTGCTCTCAAACCGCCTACAAAGATATGGGGTCTAATCTTGGCCCGGATTACACAATCTAAATAAATCAGCGTTTTATCACCCACGCAAATTGGGATAAGTAAGATTTAAGGGAGGAAGGAAGGAAGGTTACCATGATTACATTCTTTTTTTAAGCTTAGTTGTTTTTTAAAAGATGCGTTGAACGTTATTTATATTTACCATAGACTAGACTAGTGATGTATAGAGGATGGTGTCAGAATGAGCTGTCAAATCAATTGATATGTCAAACTGACATGAGCAGTAGAAATGCCAGATCCAGTTGCCTTTACCTCTTATAGGATACTTATTCACCTAAAATAACACGTATTTTCGCTAATTATTTTAAACGCATTAACGCATGCGACGCGCATCGTAAAGAATAGAGAATTTCAGCTTGCAGGTGTGGGTTGCAATAGCCTAGTTGTTTAGGGCGTCTGGAGTACCTATCCAAAAGACGGGGGTTCGAATCCCACTTGCAATCTAATTTTTATTTCCTCAAAAAATCATCTTTACGTATTTTCACTTCAAATATTGGAATTGTAATTTACTAGATAGACTCTTAACCATTTTAGTCATCAAAACCAATAGGTAAGAACAAATAGACTCTACAATTTAGTCTATAGGCTTTCTTTCAAAGATCGCATCAAATGACTGGCCTTAATGAGTGTCCATAACTGGAAACTAAAGTTAGCACCAAACTTTTTAATGAATAGTTTTTCGCTGAATAAGTAAGATACTCTTTCGTTGTCCTTTTCGTCTTTGAACATTCTCTTTGTGGTATTATTGGGTATTTTGAAAATGGAATACTGACTTTTAGGATTGTTTTTGAGTTGTTACTGCATAGCTGTTACTGTATAGACAGAAAACAAGACCTAATAGTCTTGTTTTCTGTCTATGAAGCTGTAGAGTCCATTTTGCATTGAGCAACGAACTTTAATACTTATAAAAATACAACATAGTCTTATGTTTGTAATATCCCAAAGTGTAGTAAGTGCACCTACGTCGTTTCGCCAGATCTAGACCTGAGGTACCTAGCTTCTTTTAAATATAAATCATCAATCTAACTTCTACTTACTGTTCTCCATAAAATCAAGGTACCTAGTAAATGTTTGCAAACAGCAATTCGACATCGCTGTCAATTTCAAATCACGAATACTTACTAAAGTTTATTGGCTATCAAAATCAGTTTACAATCAAAACTATCAATGAAGACTATTTATACCGAACAGTGCATTGAATGAAGCAATCACAGAAGCCATAATACATCCAATAACAACAACCCGAGCTATTTCAAAGCATTTGCGGTTAACCGAAGCGATTTTCTCTAATTCCGTTTTAATTTCAATAAAAACATGGCGCGCGTGTTTTTTAAACAAAATGGCGGGCACCTGTTACAACCAAATTATATGCTTGGGTCGCAACGAAAACAGATGAAAAAAAAGATGGGTTTGGACATAGAGTGTGCTAATGGCCAGTCATAATATGATTCTGTTTTTAAAAATGTTTGCTGGCCATTTCATGTTGTCGTTGACTTTAATTTTTAAAATTTTCTAGAATGGTTGTATTCTTTGTCATAACGATGGTAGTGTTTCAAAATTCAGCATTTACCTGTTATTTGCCGTTTCATGAACTACCTACATATTTGAAGACAAAAATGGGAATAAGGAAAAAATATTTATTAGAAAAAATAATGTATCCTTATACATTTACATGTCTCGTTACATAGTTTAACCGCACTAGTATTTGATGTTTCATCGCAAAGCGTTATTAAAAAGACCGTATTCTTCAATAACGTGTTTGCTTTTTATAAGAGGAAACGCGCCCAGTGGTCCAATTTGTTTACATGTTTGCTTCCAAATTCAGTTTGGTCTTTTCGCCGCTTTTTCGCCAGTATGCAACATCGCCGGATGCGAGGGTTTTTTGTCCCCACTTTAAGTGCAACTCAAACATTGGGCGACTGTGTTTTCACAGCCACTGAGTTTTTTTACACCAATTTCGTTATTTGAGGATAATTCTACTGTCACATTTTTGACCATATGCTTGAGTAAACGGCCGTAATGATGGCCAATTTGGCTGTGGGAATTTTTGCTTATATGGTTTTGGAAAAACGTCACCCACCAGTTTTTGGTTGAACAAACAACCTCCGTGATAAATATTAACCCATGTAACCGCTTCATGTAATTATGTGTATAAAATGAAAGCCATTTTGTTGAGAAAGTTAATCTTTTTAGCACAAATCTGCCTTTCGCAAAGAACTAAATAAAAACTGTCATCAGCATCACCATTTCATAAAACATTTAAATTCGCCACAGATGATGTAAAAACCTCATAAAAACAGCGAAAACTAATCCACGATGGGCAGAACGGCCGCTTTCGTGGACAAAAACCAACTAACGTTTTTATGACAGCCTCTAATGGCAGAAATCGTGTAGCCATTCCATTTCGCCTCAATAGATGTTCTCTGTTGCTAAATTGAGGGTTTTCCACGACCTTGTGACATTAAAAAAATGCTTAAGACTAAAGTTGATTACTTTCCCTTTCAAGTTTTAAGTGTCTGTTTCGTAACTTGAAGCTATTTGGATTTGTTATTAAAATTAGAAACTTTTTCCACGGTGTCCGTTTTAACTTTTCTTTTCAGCGCGCGTTTTCCTTTTGAAATGTACTGTTGAAGTTGGGAGAGAATTGATTTGTTTTGCAATTTAATGAAAGAATAAAACAGTCTTTGTTTTGGTCGGTTGTGTTTTGAGGTAACCGCGATCTTGCAACCATAACAAGAAACAATTAGCCGAACTATCAACCAGAACCCTGTCACAGAATGATCTAAATCGAGGCACAATCAATACGAAACTCGAGCTAAATGCTTCATTATCCCCGAGCTAAATACCAAGAGAATAACGGAAAATAATGTTAGTCACGTTTTTTTATCTCATTAATGGCTGAGAGCTATTTATCTCTCCATGTCGCTTGTGTAGCCACCATTAATACATGTCAAAACGGACTTTACTGTCGGCGCTCTCAGGGGACTTTTGTATTTTCGTTTTGTCTAGTGACGTTTCGATTTCGGCACACTGTGCATTGTCTTTTTGTAAGGGATCTCGCTTTTGAGGGGATTTTGGATTAAAGCTATGTTTTGTTTCCTGGGTATAATGGATGTTTGTAGTTTATAATTGTTTGGAATAACTACTTATTTGTTTTGTTTTTGTTGCAGGTATGTTTTGCATGGTTGGTTGGAGTTTCTTCGTATGGAGATGAGTAAGTTAATTGCAAATCGTTTTTAAATCGTTGCGTGGACCTGATTTTATGATTTGACTAGTAGTTGAGTGGCTATCTATTATTTTGCCATTGCTGTTAAGGAGAATTTGAAGATTCTGAGTAATGCTTGTTAGAAATAATTGAGCATTTGATTCGGTAGTCCTTAGCGAAGATGACAGGAAATATTTGATGGCGATAGACTGTTTTGGTCCACTCTTTCTCAGGTGCCTTTGGTCCACTCTTGCTGAAGATTGACAGAGATAGACAAGTGGGCTGAAGTTTCCCTTACTTCATGCAAAGAAAAACAGGCTTAATCCCTGTTTAATAAATGCGAATTTGTGTATAAGTGTTTGCTCCATTTTCACTTCAAAACTACTGAACTGACTTTGATGAATTTTGGTACATTGACGGGACTCTGAAGACAGCAGGGCAGGGGAGATGGCCACCACACCACCAGTTAGTAAATAAATAAAAAGGCAACGAACAATTAAATTACATCTATTGATAAACATCAGCATTCAAGTTTTCTCATTCCAAATCTAATTATGGCCACATTGACAACCTATTTAATGACTGTGTGGGCAATATTTTGTATGTAAGACATCTGAATAAAATAACCAGAAACTGGTTACACTGCCTGGGGGTAGTAATTAAGGCAATGAAGTCTTTATAATGTTACTACGTGGGTTTGGCGCCGGGTCGGGCTCATAACGGTCAGTTTCTTATCTCGTTTTGAGATCTTCTAAGCTCACTCTTACAACCGGAATTGTGAGTACCTGAGCATTTAATATTCTTGAGCTTCTTTAATGGCGAATATTTTCTGAATAGAGCATACAAAGAAAGTATGGAATCTGGTAGAAAAAAAGTTACAATAGTTTAAACGGATATTTAACAATTGCTCCCGGAATACAATAATTGTGCTTGGCTTTTATATAGGGTGACTGGTAATTAGTGTACGATACTTAAACACGGGATTGTGCTCATGATAACCAACAACTTTTACTATGGGAGCAAAGCCGAAATCGTGAAAAAAATATCCGCTGATCAGTACATTAAGCAAAAATAAATGTACTAAACAGCTAATTTTTTTTTCGAGTTTGTCATGAATACAATCACGTGTTTAAGTATCGTACACTAATTACCAGTCACCCCATATACCTATCTGTTTTTACACGATTATTAAATTATTAAAGTTTACATTATATACCTACATTAAAAAAAATATTTTAAATCAAATCATTAATTTCAATTAGGCCATCGAAAAAGCACTTTTGAATGTCGATTACAATTAAAAGAAATAGGATGGGATTGACACCCATTCTAAAGGTTAGGTTAGCTCCATACGAATATGGAGAAGAATGGGTAAGAAACTCCATACTTATTGACGTCACTCATAGCGCGATGCGACGCAACGCGACGCGATTTGATCGAATTCCAACTACAAGTGAAAATCAACCTTTCCTTGCTTTAGTAGGTTTATGTGAAGTTTGCACAAAATTAATTCAATAAATTGTGGATCATTTTGATAATGGGGATTTTACTGTCAAAGTAGCGAAGCACGTACCGGGCCGCTAGATGGTGATAAAAAGCTGTCAAAAATATATGATCCATAGACAAGACAATTATTAAAAAAAAAAAAAACAATATGTCCTCCGCCAGGTCAGACAAATAAAAGATGAAAGTTCACAGGTACTTTACCAACTAATATTCAGATAAATTATTATCGTAAGATGCAAAAGAGGGTTTGATATTCAAAAATGGTCTTAACTTTTATGAATATTCAATTTAATATCTAAAGATAGGCCCTTTGTAATCTACCTCAGAATCAATTAAGTTTAAAGGTCTACCTAAGGCATGAATAAATTAATTTTAATATTGGCAACTCAGTTTATTTTCGTTAGTAAAGACTGTTACTGACTTATTAAGCTTAGTGGTGAGCAGTGGTGGTGTTGTGTCAGCTCCGACTTTGAGTTGTACTGCGCTACGAAAGACACTTCCAAAGTGGTAAAATGTGTCCCCCCCTGTAACTTCTAAAATAAGAGAATGATAAAACTAAAAAAATATGAAGCACATTACCATGCAAACTTCAATTGGAAATTGGTTTGAACGAGATCGAGTAATTAGGTTTTTTTTAATACGTCATAAATCGTAAACCGCATTTTACCATGCAAAGTTACAAGAACTTTTATACTATGTTACTTGCTGCTACGGAACCCCTTGTGGGCGAGTAAGACTCGCGCTTGGCCGGTTTTTTAAGACGTTATAATACCCCCCTGTTAACATAAGAGAAAAACATAAAATCATGGGAGGTCCAGTAGAAAAAAATAACAAGAAAAATAAAACAATAGAGAAGCCATTACTTCGCATCTCATTGGCCAAGACAATAGTTAAACAATAAACTATAAATAACAACAATAATAAATTAAAACCATCTAAAAATCGTTTTTGAGATGAGCACATGCAAATGAACAGACAGGTAAGCAAGCACACACAAGCGGACGTGGTTCGGAATTTAAAATAAACTGTCATCTGCATACCTTAGGGATAGATCTTGAATTAATGGACAGATGTGTCTATCGTGTTTTTTTTATCGAATTACCATTGCAAGAGCAGTGGTGGCCCAGTGGTATCGGTCCCGACTTACGAGGTCGTGGGTTCGGACCCGCCAGGCGCATTACTGTAATTTATTTCATCACCACTGCTCTCAAAACGGTGAAGGAAAACATCGTAAGGAAACCGGCATGTCCTAGAACCAAAAATTGGAAGATTTGTGACATCCACCAATCCGCATTGGGCCCGCGTGGAGGATTATGGCCCACTCTCTCTTACAGAGAGGATGCCTGTGTCCCAGAAGTGGGAACATTATAGGCTGATGATGATGACCAGAGCAAAGCAAAAAAATGTGCAGGACCTTGGGACACCGCCTATTAAAAGTAGATATAACTTAAATGCATTGAAATGTAACGCACTGCCTAAACCACTGGGTATATGTGACGAATTTCAGCAGTAAGAATTTTTTTTCGAAAATCTTTAAGTTGTCAATATTACTTAAAAAAAAAATGAAAATCTCGAGCTGCCGAATGAAATGTAGCATCCAAATTCTGACAATACCGTTTTAAATAGATTTCTCTCAAATTGGACACCTTTGAATCCTACTCTATGACAATTAAAATGGCTGATTGAGTAATTTATTCATATTTCTTTCTATTAAAGACGAAAATATGCATTCAATACTGCAATGGAACGAAGACCGCTAGCTTTATTGTGCAGAATAAAATGCTCGATACCCATTGAATTGAGATCAATCTAAGAAAAAAGATATTGGTGCGAACTATACCTTCCTATATAGGTAAGGGGTGTACATAGTGTGAAACGGACACAGTAGGTATCTTAAAATTTCCGAACGAAAATATATATGTCATTTGTGGTTGTCAACACTGACAGATTTGGCGGTTATAGTCCGCGCCAATGCAACGGTTCTGTTCAGATTTCCACATTGTGTCCTCTTTTTCGGTAGTTTTGAGCTGGATAATATAATTTAATTGTTCCCTCTGCGGAAAAAATGGTTCGAATTTACAAAAATAAAATTTAAAAAAAACAAAGACCTTTGGTTGATTTATACATACTTTTTGCGTGTATCATTTCCTGTTTCTACACATTAGTGCTGTTAGCCACCAAATCACATACAAAACTAAATTTCAATAATAGATAAATAAGTTTCGGTGATATTTTGATAACTGATAACGGTAACTTGCGCTATCTACAATCACTAAACAGTAACGTGGCTTATCTTGTTATCAATATAAGTGTGGGGGGGTTTGGCCACTTCTGGACACCATCTGCTATGTGATAACGTGACATTAACTCTTGGTAGCTTATCAATATCCATTGTAACTTAATCTAATAAAAACGAGACGGGTTTAATGACCTCTATGGAAGAAAATTGTAATATAAATAATGAGTATGCATATGCATGCAAAATACGCGCGGACATCCTACCATGTAATACAGTGTAAAGTCCAAATTACTTAAAATAATTTCGTGCAGATTTGGTTACAGAAAGAGAGAAAGATTTAGGCAGAGGTGTACCTAATAGTGTATGTACCATATACTTACAAGAGTTATGTTTTAATTCCTATGTACGTATTATAGTTTGACCCTTTGTCATTAACAGGCTCAAATCTAGATTTGAGCCTGTTAATGACAAAGGGTCAAACAAAGGTCTTACTATTGAGAATCTCTGTGACTTATATTTAAAAAAAACTTAATTTCAGAAAATATCTATAGGATATAACCACCGTTTCAAACAAAAAATAACCGCTTAAATATGCTACATAAATCACATCAAGTAAAACACTTTAAAGATTTTCAACCACTGCAAGCTACGACGTGGAGGAGTGATAAAATATAGCATCATTAAACACAGAAATCGTCTATCTATGCACAATGGTCCGCCAGGTGTCACCGCCACCCTTACTGAATCTATCATAGCGCTATCAAACTGCTCCCATTGGTTGCGGAAAAAATTAAGTATGAGCTCCTGTGATAAAGCCATGGTTCCGTATTATTTCTTTAATGTTATTGTTATAAATTTTATCATTATTTGCAAATTATAAAATAAACATTATAATATTATTTATTTGTGTATGTATATAAAATAAACGTCATTTCACATACTGTTATTCACTTAAATTAAATAATAGAACAATCAAAAATGAATACTAACAATGCACATTGTGCACATGACAATCATTCGAAAACGTGTTTATTTCATTTTTCTTGGAATTGCTAAAAATTGGCAACGTATTTTCATATAGTTGGTTAGGTAGTTTTAAAATCAAATTGAATTTTCAATTTGAATACAAAAATATTATTTATGTATTGTATGGTAATATTATTTCGCGAAAAGAATACTTGAATAGTCTAAAAGTAAACAATGCTGCAAAGTACAAATATTAAAGTTTTTCCAGACAATAAGTCTCGTTTACATTTTTTATTTCAATGCCAAGTATGATGCATCAACTGAATCCGTAAAAAAGCAGTAAAACGTATTCAAAAAACTTTTCCTTGCACAAAATTTCCCTCATTTTTTCACATTTAAAATTTAGTAGCCCATGAATTATGACGACCGCAGGGCAAAACGCTCCCCTCTTTAAACCACCAATAAAAAGCATAAAGCCAGGAAAATAGCTACACAGTACCATGAAGGGAATTAAAGGTCCTTCCGTAGACGGAACCCTAAAAAAACCCCTCCTGCGCTATTACAGATAAGAAGATGTAAATTACTCCTGGAGGGTGTTAAAACGAATTTCTTGAAGCGCTCCTCTTGAACAAAATTGATGTTTTAGAAGCATGATCGAAGATCAGGTGAGAGCAGCAGATTTACTTATCAACGCTTGGGCCAACAAGGACTTTATAAACGCGGTGGAATTACTTAATTTTTTACTCTTGCTTACTCTTAGAAGTACTTAAGGTATCTAAAACCGGTTTCAAAGTCTTCTTGTAAAATCTAATGTGTATAGCTCAGGAACTTATGATACACGATTCAAAATAGTCCTACAAGTTATGATGCTATTTGCATTCATTGCCCGATTCTGAATAATTCTGTGAATTTCATTTTGCAATTTTCATTATTGACCAAATCAAATCAAGATATAGAAACATCACGTTTATTGCTTAAAACAAAAATGTAAACCATGCAGTAAGTAAGTACACAGGTTAAATAAAGTCCATGCCAATTGAATGTATCAAAACGGACACTAATTCAACCACAAACGGTTTAATTTTACATCCATCACCACTTTATTGCATTGATAATCAAAATATAAAATACATGAAACCGAATCACTTCACTAGATAAACATGAGATGTACTAAAACCCTGACCAAGCAATAGTCGGAACACAGAATAGAGATGTACAGAAGTCCAGCTTCATATCTACACTGATCAAAAACAGGTGCACGCACACATGTTTTTTTTTATGTATAATCATTAAATGAGCTTTTGGTGAAGCGGAGGGCGCTATCAAATTCTTACTAATAAAAGTCCACCCTGTTTTTGACGTAGGACTCTGTATCCTGCTTAGACAAAGGTGTAAAAGTATAACGTTAGAATGCGTAAATTTCTAGAAAAACCAGTCTGATTTCAAAAGTTGTTTACATGATAGCCTATTCTTCACGAAGTTTATATGCTATTCAACATCAATGCCTTTAGAAGCCTGACCGCGATAAAAGAACGAGACATAACTATACAGAGCATAGACAACAAGTCGTAAATATTCCCATTTTCATGCTTCTTCTCAGTGAAGGGAGGACTAATCCTCTACGCGAGTTCAATGAGGTTTCGTAGATATCTCATGGCTTCGTATTATAGGTTCTTAGATACGCCATTTTCCATAGACGCAGTAAGGCGATTTCAAACAAATGACAGTTGCGAGTGTCCTTGCATTCGCTGTACGCGCCATCTATGTGTGCGTGCGTTCAATTCTATAGATCCTTCTGGATTTATCTATTCCGTGGCGTCGTCTAAGCTAGATATAGCTGATATACAATCCCTACACTTCGATATATCAACAATGGGCGCTTTGTTCGTTTATCGATTCAGCACAGTGGGACACATTGCGCTGGGGTGGACAAAATTGCCGTTTGTGAAGGATGGGATTATTTTTATATAGATGTTGTAGTCGTGTTGGGTTTTATGGGTTTTGATTTGGTGACGTTGAAGAAATGGGAGGTCGTGATTTTTGTCATGTCTATAGGAAACAATTTGACTTCTATCAAATTCGTTTTAATCAAATTGTATCACATTATGATTATGTATTAAAAATAATGTAGTAATTAAAAATAATGGGGAAGCCTATGTTCAGCAGTGGACGTCTTCGGGCCGATGATGACGATTAAAAATAAAAATGCGTTACTGGCTTGTAGAAGTCAGATCCAGGCAGTCGCTCCGAGTTGCTCAAAAATATTGATTTCAGCTGTGTCTAGTTCCACTGTAAGCCGACCCCAACATAGTTGGGAAAAGGCAGGCAGATGATGGTGATTTTATATTACAATCTGATATTATTTTACTAAAACTTAAAATGGTTGATGGATTAAAATACTCATAAATCAAGTTCCTTTGCGATATACGGTTCGGTTACGTCTTGAATAAAGTATATTTCAAGAACCATTAGGGGCGAAAAACATTGAGTTTTCGTTCGAGCATGTTACACAAAAACTATTAAACTGTATTTAATGGATCTTTCACTAACACAAATGTTTCAATAAAAACATCAAATCCTAATCAATATCCAATGCATTCTGGCATGTAATCCATTTGCAAAGTCACATAATGTATTTCAAATGACTTATTGTTTCTAGAGACGTAAAATTATGTGGATTAGGAAATTTTAGCAAAACCAAGCTCATTTATACTGAAAGCTTCGAATTCTATTCGAAAATCCAACGATATTATTGCCCATGAATGTTCTTTGATACGTTTACGTAACTATTAAAGTGAATCATGAAGTTATTATGAATAGAAATTGCTAATAACACACAGAACAGCACCCTGTATATACCTACTAATTTGTACAAATTACACATTCTAATTTGGCCCGAGCGTCTCAGATATTGTTATCGACTCAAGTTTCTATAATTCAATTGCACAGTGGTCTCAACCATTAGCTATGTGTAGACAAAATTATTTTGCGTCTGTGGTGAAGTTAATTTGGGGGTCGAACTTGCCTCAAGCCCACGGCAGAGGCAGACACAGGTTGGTTACCTAAGGCACTCTAACTAAATTACTTTGGCTACTCTGTACCAAATTTATTTGGAAACTTCTACACGTTACACGGTGAATGATTAAACAAGAGAACAACTTGCGTTAATAAAACTGCTTGTTTCTGAATTGTTTGGAGTTTCGCTGAAGAAACTTTCTTAAGAATTTTCAGCTTAGATAAAATAAAGCTTACACGCAAACGTTAACCGTTAATGTGCGCCAAGTTTTAATTATATTTGAAAAATGTCACATTGAAAGGAAAATCGCAAGCGCCTGATAACGTAACAAAGACGAAGCTTCAGTGGTCCAGGATACTTGATTATAACAAAAGGTCTATAGAATTAACGGTATTCGAGGTGCAACTTCAATGAATGAAAGGTGAATGGCTTTTAGAACAACTTATTTTGTATTTACGGAATTTCCTTTTAAGTTTCTGAAATGTTTTCACCCAAAAATCCAAGTCAATAAACGACAAGTGGGACTGTAAACGTATAAATATATGTCTCTTTGCTACCGGGCGCACAGTGGGTGCAAACAGCCGATAGCGCGGACAAAAAGATTCCACCGCATTGTGGCCGAGACACAATGGCACGCCGCGAGAAAGGAGAACTTGTAATTACTATTTTCCTACGGGCGCCTTTTCAGGGGGTTTATATTTCAGAAAAATGGAATATACGTGAGGACCGACACTTCTTTGTGGTGCCATCTCATATCTTCGGCATACATCACAGCCAAATAAGAATGGAGAACTCAACTAAAGACTAATCTCGCTTGTATTCTCCCTGTTAAACATTTGTGACCCAAATACCTCTTCGTTCAAATTGCTACAATATTTAACGCTGAAATGGCTACAATTTAAAGCGGAAATTCAGAATATAGATGTGACATTAACTGCCTAATTAAGTAAACATAACGACCTCCCTGACAAATAACTTTAATATTGCTGTCCTCATAACGTTTTGTTAAACAAATATATTTGATTTCCAGATATGTTAATCGTTATTTATTAACGGATAAAACTAGATTGGTACAATAAAGACATTAAATTATGTAACCCCACTTCGTAAGATCTAAAGCAATCGAAATCTTCTCCGAAGATGCCGTATTATTACAGAAATTGCTAGGTATAAGCTATTAGCATCGAACATAATGGTCATTGGTTGGTGTAATCTCATAAAAGGATCTACCACAAATGTAGCCGGCGAGCCCCTCAATATTTACTGGAATAAAGTGTTCTTCAAAGAGTAAATGACAGGAATGAGTCGATGTAAGGAGCGAGTGAGAGGCAACTCAGGCTATTTACCTCGATGGCACATCTGTAATTACTGTATAGCGTATACGAGAGTTAAAATATCCCGTCGCTTTACTTGGAATTTTGTCCACGGAGTTCGAGCGTAAGTGCCACTAGGCGCCGAGCGATTATCAACTGTATTCTCTTTAATGAACCGCGTCCGTGCACAGCGCCGCAGTTAAGAAACTTTTCATAGTTTCATAGTTACACTAACTAGTTTGAAGAGATAATTAAATACGAAGCATTGAAACGAAACCTTTGAGATTTCCAACGACCTTTTGTTTCTATGAATGAGAGAGAGGTCAACAGACATTGTGTCGGGCCTACTGGCTACAAACAAAAAACGTTGGCCAGGCTACTTATTACCAATAACATTTTGAGAGAGAGAACTAAGTGGCATTTAAGTGTCAGTCAACTGGTGTTTAGGCCGTTTTGCGTTTGGAGGTGTGCGACCGGCCCGAGGCGGACTGGTTTGAACCGAAGCCGGTTGGACAAAGTGTAGCGACTTAGTAAGTCGGTATGGTTACTCCTTTGTGGGCGCATTCCGATAGATACGGGCCCCGCCAGACTGAAATGCGGATAATGAAGAGCGCTTATTGTGATTTGTGTGGCATCCGAGTTGGGAACTAGATATGCAGTTGGTCCTGTACAGTATCAAGAGATCGGTAGATTTATACTCTCATACACGTCTTTAGCATCGCTGATGCGAATAAATATTGCTTTGAAGGCTTTAAATTGCAGTTGCTTTAGTAAAAACATTGCGAAAGTAAATCGGAGAGGATGTTTTTTGTTGTCTTTTTGAGATGGTGTTGTGCCCTCAATCTCAAGTTATTCCGGCTTTAAAAAGCCCCGAACACGCGAGGTTACGGCCAAATTCGGCAGTTTTACGGCCGTAAGATAGGGTTATTTATACCGGGAGTCTTATTTAATAACGTTATCGGAATCGGTGTGTCGTTAAATCCATTAAAGCTTGTCTTACCTGTATATTTCGGATGTTTTAAAAGATATATATGCTTTGGATTTTGTTTTATATTTCTCTTTAAGTTCTTTAATGGTTTAATATGGCGACGTTGCACATACATTAAAAGAATCTTGTTTTAGTACCGAAGAAATTTTATCACTTTATATAATCTGCCGGGAAGATTCTTAAAACAGAACCGATTAAGAAAAAAGCCTCAATTTAATAATTCTCTATCTTTTTAGAGATGCAATATTGATTCTAAAGCATAGAAAATCCCATCAAATCAATCACTATTCAACGAAATATGTCTTTCCTTTTCACACAAATCACAAGACAGACAAGCAATGCATTCAACACATCTACAACTCAGTCAGCGGCCACACAACACATCATAATATCTCATATCCTGTTATTCCGACTTCCTCGTATGTCGTAATACAATTTACTGTAATCACATTAGTTAGTAATGATATCAACACACTGATCCATTTAGCCATACTTTTGTTTTGTACCCTCATAATATTTCTGGACGAAAGATTTGTGGGTGACGATGTTTTTGAACTGATTGACCTGTTTCCGAACGCTATGTAGGCATTCGGAACTCAGTTTTTTGAAGTGTTTGTAAAAGAAATGGCTTCCTATTTCAAAAGAACAATTTTGGCGACAACTTATTCAGGCTTTGGCGAGAATATGAGAATCTAGTTCCAGAATCTTGGAATGGAAGCCCTAAGTAAACTGGGACACCTAAAAGGAACTTGCTCGACGTTCGAGTTAATTTTAGGAACTGTATTCTTGTAGAAACTTTCTACAAAAAATCTCGAATACTATTCCCTCGACGCCTTTATGACGTTTCTCTGTAACCAGATAATTTCGAACAACTCGTATCGCGCTCAAAATCTTAGAAAAGGAATTTGATATGCAACTTAACGTCAACTTTATCGTAAATCTATGAAAATATCCTTACAAAAAACGTTATCTCCCATCTATATACTGCCATTTATCTCGAAAAAGCAGGCCAAATCTTCCGAAAAATGGTTCAATGACCTCCTTAACATACTCGGCGCGTAACAGCGAAATTTTTTCACCCACTCTTTGGCCATGCCATCACATTGCATGGTGTTTAAACCCAGCACACGTTGCCACGCACAACAATTGTGATTTTATTTAAAATTCATGAGACGCAATATTATTTTTGTCCATAAAATTATAATTTTGGTGGAATGGCCCACTGGGTATGGTCGATTTGGGTTAGAGGTGGGGGGGAGAAGAACCCACAGATACTATACGTATTTAGATTTAATCTTATTCTAAAATCACATTGAGTTGACCTTCATACGATTAGGATACTCAGTTTGGACTATTTTGTTTAGTATTCGTGACGTGTTTTGTAGAAAATGTGTGCTTCTCCTGTCAGTGAATTTAATAATGTCCGGCAGTTCATAGCAATTTTGACAGCACTGTCTTTTTTTTCATTTTATGTGTGCAAGTTGCAGGTAGTTGTGCACAGTGGGTAAGATAGACGCGGTCATATCTATAGTTCCATAATTTTATACTAATTTAATGAACTCCAGAGTTTTTTGTTTGAATCCGCTAATCTCAGGAACTTTTAGTTCGAATCGAATAAAATATTTTTGTGTTGGATAGCACATTTAGCGAGGAAGGCTTTAAGCTATAAAACATCACGGTACGACTAATGGGGAGTCGGGCAGAGGGACTAGTCTTATAAATAGTGCGAATAATCATTAAATGACTTTCTAATTCTTTTTTTTATTAATGTTGCCCCACACTAGGAATGTCTCCTGTGTCGTGTGTGCGTTTCAACAACTAATACACCAAGTAATCCTCCATTTTTCATGACATCGTACTGTTGATGATGATGTAGATGTGATCCTTCAATCGTCTTTATGAAAATCTTCGTACATTACAGGCATTTAAGCACACCATCGATTCACAATATAGAGATCGTACTACAAATAAAAATAGCTTCTAATATTCTAGATTTAGAACACCATTCCACATAACACCAATTAGCCTTATAAACTAGGCACAACTTGTTCACCCAAATAGAGAACGAGGGGCACATAAATAAAACGAAGAGTTAATAAACTGCACTATTATAGTCGGTATATATTTTGTTTTAACACACTACTATTAAAATTATGAGCAGTGTTAACTATAAATAATCCAGTTAACAGCTAATACCGAATAATGGCCTGTGACAACTGCAGTTTAGTTTTAATGTCTAGTATAAATTGTCGTATTGTATTTCTGTGAGGTCTGAGAAAGTTGTTGTAGTTTAGTTTTTAATAAGTTTCTTGGTGAAATAATGTAGTTTTTTTTTGTATTTTGGATATTGTATATCGACTCTAAATTAGGTGGCAGGACGATCTAAACGCGTACCTTAATGGCAAGTCCGAAGTGGCACTAGAAAAGAGTACTTGGAAGGATATGAGACAGGCCTTTGCCCAGCAGTGGGAAAACAAAACAAAAAACGAATGAAAAAAAGATGGCGGCCAAACAGGAAGGAGATGACGAGACGAACTGGATGTCTTTGTTATTACTATGCATTTTCGATCATGACCTGTACCCTCAGCACGATTTTTCACTCTTTTACTTTACAGCGTCTTTCCAGTATTTACAGCGTTTCTTGTATGACAAAATGGAACAGCGCCTCTGGTGTGCGACGAATGAACTAATTTTTTCTTTGAAAATTGTCAAAGTTCCAGTTTACTTTACGTTTCAAATACTGAAAACTCGTGCTAAGGGTTAGATTGTAAAACATTGCCTTAATTAAAATCGTAGGTAAATTTTAATAACTAGAGAAACGATTTACTCAAAGAAATCTTGAATATTTATGTGTGACAATAATAGAAGAACTAGTGACGTGGTTATTAGCAAAACTTTTAAATATTCATTCAATTCAAGTTATGATTTAACCCTAATAACACAACATCATTACGTGCGTAAAATATTTAAAGCAATAGAAAATTATCTATTATTGCTAGTTTATGTACCATTGTAGTCAAAAACAATATTACAGCACTAAAACATGAATAGAATTGTTTTTTCCCCGGACGTCGCGATCAGACGCACTGTGCGTTATATTTTATTGTTACTGAATTTTATTGCTCGGGGCTCAGATCAAAGAAATAGGCAGATGGAACGCTCGGAACACGCGAGTGGTTCCACCAAAGTTAATACAAAATCAAATCGAATTACATTCCATAATGTTTTCTTTGTTTTTGAGAACAACTTTTACAAGGGTTAAAGACACGTGACGGCATATTTTGTCAAACAACAACAACGACGCGCAGCTTGGTACGACGCGTAGCTTGGTACAGTGATTCGATTTTGATTTTGTATTAACTTTGGTGGAACCACTCGCGTGTTCTGAGCGCTCTATCTGTCTATTTCTTTGATCTGAGGCTCGGGGCATCTTTCTTGCTAATATTGTGATGTTTATTATCCATTGTTGTTTTCGTATCGTAGAACGGAACAAGGAGAGAGTTCTAAACCAGCACTGAATATAATTTGACGAGAAGCAATGATATTATAAAGAAAGATACGCCATGTTCATACTAAATGGCGTTCAGATATCGTTGCGTTGTTATTATAAGTACCAACTTAATAAAACTTACAGTAATTTAAAACTACGACAGCGATAGATAATACGGAACGTATAAGATAGAAAGAGATAGCTAGTTTTAGTGTGTTGCGCTTGAAGTACAGGCCACAAAATGACAGAACACTAGAGTATCAAAGAGTTTGTCGATTTTCACAGAAGAGACATTGAATGTAACAATAGGTGGTGTGCGCTTGGTAAAATTATTTATTATTTTTATGTCGATTACCAATGTACAGCTACTAAGTACTGCGAAGGAAATTTTATTTTTTTACAATATTAATATTATATTTAAGATACTATCGAATATTTGTATCAAACTGAAGACAATTTATTTATATTTATAGTTTAATCGAATACGTAATAGCTGTTAGTAACATTGGCGACTTTCTTAAAAATGAAATAAATGTGTAGGATTTTGAATAATTAATAATATACTTCAACACAAGCGCCTGTGATGATGAATGATGTTTTAAATAAAACAACAAACATTTTGAATTCTATTTATTACAAGGAAAACAAAGATTTTTGTATTTACGACTGACGTCTTAATAAGGTGTTCCTATGGTTCATAATGTTATTACTTAGTCCGTATAAAAAATAAACACTAAATAATATTATTTTAACAAAAAAACTAACCTCATTCTATAAAACTTTAATCATAAAAAATTGAAAGCGCAACGCTATAATTGTGCCTAACATTTCGCTTCTGTTTAATTAATCTATGACCCGACTTATGACGGATGCTATTTGTCTCTGTCACGCAGCAGATTGCCATCCTATTATCTATCCTTTTCGAACCATTATGTCAGTAATATGAAATTTATTTGAAAATGAGGAATAACTCGTAAAATAAATAAAAATTTGATATATTTATAAAGACTTACTTATGGTATGTCACTCCACAACTCTTATTTATCTTTGCACCATAGTTTTTGCACTTTCTAAACACACAACTTGGCATTTTTGTTACGCCGCGCACTCACGTTACCTCGCTCTCTAATGTAACCCGACTAAATCAAGAAGGCAACAATTGGGTTTCATTCGCCTCAACACTTTGTGCGTGCTAGTGCGATATCTACCTCTTTTTATTTATAATATCATTGACGAGAAGTATAAAAATAAAGTACAATTTCTAAGTAGAAACCATACGCTTATAGGGATTTTTATTCAAGGCAATGAAATGAGTTTATAGTATTTTGATTTGAAATACGTTTGACAGGAATGATAATTTAGGTACTGTGATGGAAAGTAATTCTTAAAAGTTAACCAATTTTTAACAGACTTGAAAAAAGGCGGAGGTTCTCAATTCTGGTGTTTGTATTCTTTTGTGTTTGTTTGCGCATAACTCCGTCGTTTGCCAACCGATTTGCAAAATTCTTTTTTTTTTTTTTGTTGGATAGTGTGTACTTACCTATTTCCCAAATGATGCCATAATTTTTTTATTGAAATGGGACAAACAGTTCTTACGTATAAATAAATGGGTTTGCTGTTGGCCTTAATCTAGCAAAAAAGGCAAAAAATAGTCCTAGATGGAGTGAGGTCACCCAAATAGAATTGTAACTCCTGCGCACATGTAACACAGTCAAAACTGTTCGGTGCCTTACTTCGATAGGATGGTGGTTACGAACCAATCGGCCTACCACCGTCACTGG
Organism: Agrotis segetum; assembly: GCA_036375495.1. Classification (NCBI taxonomy): domain Eukaryota; kingdom Metazoa; phylum Arthropoda; class Insecta; order Lepidoptera; family Noctuidae; genus Agrotis; species Agrotis segetum. Next base: position 3,069,050 of record JAQSVV010000277.1, read on the forward strand.
AATCATCCAGCTGTTATTGAAGGTTATCCCACCCCAATCCCACCAAAACTTAAGAAATCCTAAGAATTTTGGTGTTTTTTCTCTTTTTCAAACTGCTGTTTAAATTCTCAATTTACATTTCAACCCGATGTTAACACAGTGTTCAAAAACGTTATTGGGTCTGGACAAAAAAGCGTATAAAAAATTTTTAGTCGGGAAAAGTAAATATTGGTATAATTTACCAAAGTTTATAAGGAAAACGAGCAACCTGTTGTTTTTATTTGGGTATTGAAGACACAATATATTTACTGTTTATCGTGAAATGGTCGATTAGGATACAATTTAGTGTTCCGATAATTTGCCTTTCATTGGGTTTGAGTGGGTAGTATTTATTATTTGTGTACTTTTTACTGAATTAATGTCGATTCAAGCATTTATTTAAAATCTACAAAGTTTAAGATGCATTTGATAAAATTACTGAAAGTAAACATTTAAGTTAAAAACATTTTGTAGTCCCAAACTTCTAACATGCAATAGATAATTGTTACAACTGGAATTGCCAGTCCAAAAAGATAAGACTGCGAGAAAAAAAACAAACGTGTTTGTTCCCACGTATCTTAACTCCATCAGACAAGCATCTAATACTACTGACATTGCCACGAACATACAAACACATTGTTTTCAACAACTGTATTTTATTACTCCTTCCTTTTATTGAGCACGGCGTAATACAAATCGACATGGGTATTAAAAATGTAAGAAACAATCACAGTCTCTATACATCCGTCTCTTTCACTCACACGCAATAAAAAAGAGATTGCAATACTTTATAGCCCGGTGATCGCGAGACAAGATCGGTGCAGCCAAAAAACATTTATTACACACCATCAATTTTTAAAACCCGTGTAACGTGACACCAGGGAACAAATGAATGTGTTCAAGACAACCGAAATGCGTGTCTGACCGCACAGTGGGCAGAATAGTGATGTTACATGGCCATAACATTTTTTTTTCTCGTCCAACCACAGATTTATTCATTCGTTATAGTTTTTTATGCATAACATAAAAAGTAAAACGATCGTTAAATAAATTACGACGCATTAATTGAGAATCTCTAATTTTTCTAAAAGTGTAAAAATAGTCGCGGCAGCCGATCGTGAGCGTCGTTTTTTCGCCATTTTACCCTTTTCTTGGTTGTTAACGCGAAGAATTTTATGAGAAACTGTAATAAACTGATATTATAATAGTTCTCTTTAATAATAATGGCGGCGGAGAAATAAAATGGCCGTAAGAGGGTTAAAATTAAATGTTCTTTTGCGTTAGTAGAACATAATAGTTTGAGTAATTGTAGAACAAAGGCGGAATAAAAGTATGTTTAAAAACAAGTTCCTTGTCTTTGTTGCCGTGGAGTCGAGTACAAACACTGACCTACATTTAAAATGTAAAAGTAAAATAAACAGTTCTCCATCCTCTCAAGTTAACCCCTCAACATCTGCAGTCATTAAAATCATGTCACAACCGTAAACATTCCGATAAATCGTCACAATAATTTAAAGCACACTAAACCTTAGCCTTCTATTCAAAATTTCCCACAAACGATTTAACATCCTCACAGTTCGATGGTAACTGAGGCCGCAACTTGGTCAGTCATAAAACTTGAGCATAAAACCGTAATTGCACCATTACAGGGTTAATTAGCAAAGCTGAGGCGTTTGTCAGCCGAAGTTTTACGGTTTTACGTGACTGAATTCGATCGACGCCATGTCAGAACAAGTTGGTCACGTGGTGTATTTATTTTTGGGGCGAGGGTACGGAATTAATTACGAAGGGATTAGGGAGATATTTTTCCGGAAAATTCGGATAGAAAATAGAGGCAAACAGCTGTTGAGGGCAACGGACTTTGCGTTTGCCTGTCTTATAACTATATATTGTCGTTTGCGTGTTTTTGAAGATATAAAATGTCAACTGGTTTTTTGAATAACTTAGATTGGATCTCACTTACAAAACTGGGTACGATTGACGTATTGTTGTATTCAAACCGAGTTTAAGAGCTGAAAGTTTCGATATTTGAAAATATTGACCAATGCTCATGCTTTTAATGAGGGAAGGACTTGCCTAGCAGTGATACAGTAATGACGAATTTGGTGAAATTCGTCATTAATCGTTACTTAGCCTTCAGAATTCGGATTACAACAATGAAGTTAAAACTAAGTCGAAATATAGCCGTAACTTCAGCACTCACTTTCAAAATCATTTCTTAATTCAGTACAACTTACGTAGATCTTTAACTCTAATTACCATATAAAGCAGACGGAATGGCTTTAATTGACAAAGTTAACAACAAAACATTTAAAGTAATCATTAAGCACTGTCAAACTTAACTTAGAACTAACTTAGCACACGCGCGAACTTAAACTTCAATCATATTTGATTGCAGAACTAACTTGGAGGCATTATTTTGTAGAATATAGTGCTTTTGCTACCACGTTTAATAATTTCTCAAAAAGTGGAGCTTCTAAGACTTTTTAATTAACTTAAGTAGGTAGAGGGATGTGAGCAGCCATTTCTTGTCGTTATGAGAGAGACGTGAACTCATGTGAAGGACTAGAAAGCACCCTTTTTTCTTTTCTCTCTCGTTGAAATGGAGTTTTGAACGTGTAACGAATTTAAGTGACGTAAGTTTTACAGAAAAATATTTTTGTCCAGAATTTTTTTGAGACGTGATTTTGTTACACTGTGCGAATTTTGCGAGTTTTAATTTTCACACACTAGTTTACCAAATTACTTTAGAGTATAATTCTCTTTCACAATTATGTGTTTTTTTTTTTGTTATTTGCTTTTGCATCATTTTCCTTGTTAAATTATTGTTACTTTTCATTCATTATTTTCAAACTAAGGAATAGTATATTACCTATATTTATAATACCAAGACATATTTAATTAATGATTAATTTATGCATGGTAAGGTACGCGCTTCGCTTCAGCTTTTAATTTTACATTATATACTTAGCAAAGATATTATATTAAGTTTGACACACTAATAAAGTATTTTAATATCCGTGGTTTAAATATAAAATTGGAAATAAAGTGAAAAGTGAAGCTTTTGATGTCAAATTTTGGTATTGACAGTTCTATAGAAAACATTTTTTATTTTAATTTAATTCAGTGAGTTGGGTTTTCGTTTCAGTTATTTTCAATAACTGTATCTTGATGACGTGTTGTCATTGACTAGACCTTGCTCCGAGTTATATAAAAATCATTTATTATGATAAACTTTTGCTTATTTTGCTAATTTTTATACGTAGTAACAAAATGCACAGGAAAACAGTGATTTACAGGTCGTATTTGTTTCAAAAACATAACCTTCACCTTTAAAAAAAATAGTTTAGATTTTTTTTGGCTTGCAACAATGTCCCAGTGCTGGGCAATGGCCTCCCAAAGTTCCATTTTGAATCGAAACAATTTTAAAAAACATACTCCATTGGGAAGTTTTGTTTATGGAACCAAATTCGAAGTTTAAAGTCTTGAATTATTCAGAATATTGCTTGCATTTCGTCACTTGACAACTCTCACCAAATTATTAATTAAATCGCTTCTGGTAAAGATTACGAAATATCTTTAATTTTCCATTTATTGTGCTTATACCAAATCAAAATAAAACAATTGCCAGCTATAAAACAAACTCGCGAACGCACAAGGCGCGCACCGATTTGATTCGGCGATAAAACTTAGCACAATAATTTGTCGCAATCGATTCGCATCGCTTTAGCTACGCGGTGGGGAACTGGGCTTATGGCGATATGCGTTATTGCAAGAAAGTTGGATTTGTCCCACTTATTTTACTGAGATTAATGATGATCTTCAACCGTTGCAAATGGTTGGACGCAACCTACAAAGCGAATAATTGTACAAAAAGCGAACTTATACATTGAAAACAAAACCTTATAGACAATCGAAAATAAACTCAAAAAGCTAAAAACTTAAGTATGTACTCTTTTCTTAAAAATCGTCCTCTTCAGTCATACGGTACAGAAAGATATTTTTTGGAAGTTTCATGTTTTTTTCCACAAAACAGTAATCACTATATGTATCCAGACTGTGGGTCGCGATGTATCCAGACTGTGGGTCGCGGGACTTATCAAATTACCGTGACCCTGGAACATAAAGGGCTTTTGAAGGAAATTCCTTAATTAATTTGTTGACTGTAAAACATAAACCAAAAATAATGATTAAATTATTATGTATTCTATTTTAGTGTAATGTTAAACTTGGTTTTGCATGGAATTGCAATAGTTTTTATTGAATTACATAGACGTGCACATTAAGAAGCTCTAACTTATAATTAAGATACAATCTCAATGTAGTCTTTAATTTAACTTTTAATTAACTTCTTACATCTCTTTGTTAGATAAGTAAATTCGCTACATGGATACAAAATGGTTTCGTGTTTTCCAACAATAATTCTGTTAGCTTATATTTAGTTTCACATAGTTTTACATATCTATCCAATTAATTAACATTACAGTAATTATAAAAAAAAAAAATTAAGTCTGCAGCACCTTAATGCACAGTGCTACAAATAAACTTTAGTCGTGGACAAAAATTAAGAGAAAGATGTTTTTTTACTGCAAAGATGAGACATGTTAATAATTTCACTCTTATTTTTCTAATGTATGTACACTTTACACAATTTGTGACGTCATTATACCAGCAAAATTATACCGACGTAGTGACGTTTCGTGATTCTCTAAAGCGTTGAATCTTCATCAATTTTGGCTGACGTAAATAAAGAATAGTTCCAAATATTTTTTGAAAATCTTTCTTCCGGACAATTTTTTATTAAATTAACTTATTTACCAAGCTCAATCGCAACAAATGAGAAAACATCAAGTGCAATATTAATACAAAGTCTAAACCAAGCCTAAGCCCAGCTACCTCCAAAATTGGACCATCTTGAGATAACAGCCTACTATTGTATGCGACGTAGACCTCTGGCCATCCTATTAATTACTCCTATCTCACAGCCATGTACAGGCAATTGGAGCCAATTAGACATAGAACCACCTCCAGTTAAGGAGTACAGCAGTTTCCAGGATTATCGATGAGTGAAGATGCTTCTCAATTTCATCGGGTTATGGAGTTGAGGGCTTGATTTCTAGGTGTGAGGATTTGAATTGATGGAGTGGTTAATGAGGGTCTATATCTGGAGCGACTTTGATCACTATCAAAGTGGTGCATCAGTCTTTGTGAAGATTTAAATTGTCAGATATTTTAATGAGTTGGAATTGGTAGTGGCTTTTAAATAGAGCAGTTTATTTAGTCTCTTGCAAGAATGCAGTCTCTTGGCTTATTTGTTTCGTAAAATTGGTGTGTGTTTATTTTCTATGAAGCTGTTTGATTAAGGTACTTTAAAACAGGATAATTAGACTATAACAGACTTTCTCTTTTTGACTTTTTTTTACTAAAAGTGCTTTTTTACTTGAATCAGCAAATAGTACAATGGATAGCAGTTGTGTCAATTCCGAAATGAACGAAAATGAGCGAAACAGCTGACCATAAAACGTGGTCAAAAACCAATTATGTGATCCCAACAAAAACACCGCAGTACCGACCACACTATAGGAATACTCCCAACAATTGAATTCAAAGTCCAGTACGAGAAATCCCACGAGATTTATAACAGATAGCTATCAAAGCAAAGATGACCACAGAAGTGTGACTACATGCAACGAATGTAAACAAGCGTACGCACATTTTAACGCGTACGCGAGGAAGTCGCAAGCTCGACTGTGTAGCGATATATTCTCGATTCGATTTCTAGACTTTGCCTTACCTAGGAATCAACCTAAGAATGGAAATATTATTGAATTTCTCTTCCAGGAATTCTTCAGGAGTTTGTAAAGCACGTTGAACTGATTTTCATGCACCGGATTTCGTCTTAGACGCGTGAGTCTGCCGTCAGAAGTATTCACTGGCTCTTTGGTCGTTTGTCACTCTGGCGGGGCCCGCGGGTCCAAACGACCAAATGCGTTTTTGAATTGTTCGTTTGGACCCGCTATCAAAATTTGAGAATTGTATTAGCAAATAGAAAAGTCCCCTACCAGTCTGTTCCGACTTTCGGTATGCCGCTTGTCCAAGGGGATGGTGATGTAGACAAGGACATAACACACCTGATGAACTGGGGATGGATGATGTACGTGAAGCTTTTCCATGTGGTCTTTGAGATCTCAAACATAAATGACAGTCGCGAGTACCTTTGCACTTGCTGTACTTGTGTGTACTTGTGTCTATGTGTGTGTAGAAATTATGGTAGTTGTGAGCGCGCACTCGCTGTTTTGTGGAACTTCTGTATTTTTCTTTCCTTTAAAGTTACTCTGCAGCTGAAGTTACGATGACAACCTGCTAACATGTTCGGACGGACTCGTCCCGTGACATTAGTTTATAGTACAGGTAGAACAATGCCCCTATTTATTATTGTCCAACCGCACTGTGCGATGAACGGTGGACAAAAAATGTGATTTAGTTACGAGCAACTTGACAGGAATTAGATTGGCAGCGCCGGAATGAAATTGTTTTCTCAAGAACTTGGATAGATAGATTTTAGAGGGAAAATGTTCATTTCGTGTCAAATAAATGTCAGAAGTGATTTTTGGAAGTGTCTTGGTGAAGGCTTGATTTTAGCCAGCGAAATAATAATTTTGAGTTCTTTGTTAAATTTAATCTCAGAAACTGGCTCGCGGATACAAAATCACTGTAATAAAAACTTTAAATTGTATTTTCATCCTTCCATCACTTTAGCTTCGAAATACACCCGAAAACATCGTTACAACTTAAATCACTTGCCCAACAATAGCCAATTACAAATTGATTCTAAACCTTACCATCACAAAATAACAGTTTAATTTATATTCAAAACTTCATCCGGAAACGTTTAGTGTTTTTGTTAAAGCAATTTTTCATTATAATTACTTGTAAAATATTTATGGGCTATTGTGGGTACTTTTTATGTCGCTCCCGAGGCAAGGCACTGGTTTGAAGAAATAATTGTGTAATTTATGTGTTGTAATTTTGTCCAGAGCTGTTTTAAATTTATACCAGTGTGTAGTGAACGTATGATTTGTGTTTGAAGGCTGTTTAAGTTAAGTGTTTGACGGCATCATGTTGTTGTGTGCTTGATTTAATGCTTAATTGTCTTTGCCTTACCAATAGATTTTGCCTTTTAGTAAAGAAAAGCAGTATTAAATTCAATGATTTGTTAGATTGTCTTTGTATCTGATTTACTGCATGTTACAGTCGTTGGAAGTGACTGCTATTAGACCTGAGTTTGAGGCCTGGGTCGGGAATTATGATTTCGGAATCGGATTGCGAATTCCGAAGATTCATCTCCCTACACAATACTTTAGGTACCTCAACATAATAATTAAGTAAATATTGTACGTTTAAAAAAGGTAAGAAAGGGCTCCTAAATGTAATGGTCTATTACACTCATTTTTTTTTTTTTAAATATTTATTGCTTCCTTTATCAAGACTAGTCATGGTCCGTGGTTTTGCATACTTTACTAGTTACTTTCGATTCTACGATGGTTTAGTTTTTATTGCTTGATGGTAAATATTTAAATAATTCTTTTGTCACGGTTTGTAAGTACATTCGTTCAGCTTTGGGATTGCACCAGTACTTAAGGCCCTTGGTACGACTCGACGCAAATCTCACTGCCTTGCGAAAGACGAGTAATGGGTAACTTGCCGTCCGATAAAGGAGTTGTCAACTATCCGTGGAAGGCTACTATAGGGAGAATCCCCAGGTTCGTCTAAGAAAGTTACTGTGGTTCTAGAAAACGAGTTACGGATCCTTCCCAAATACCATCTCCTTTCTGGAAAGACTGTTAATTGCGTGTTCCGAAATTAATAGTTTCTCTCATATTCCAAAAAAAACGCGATCGTGTACACACAGGGTGTAACCTTAAGCTAATTTGTTTTATAAACGTCAAAGAATACAATTAGTAGTAATAAATAAAGGAATTTCCTGTACATTTGTTATAAACCACGCGATTTGAACACGCAAATATTATTAATTGTATTCTTACTTCTAATCTGTTACTTTTTTATCAAGATTAGAGGTTGAAATGGAAACGCAAAATGTCAAACGCCCTGTAGAGTTTATTTGACTAAGTTGTTTGCTTCGGTTTGCTTATAATTTTTTTTTCATCCCCCCATCTCGGAAAGCCTATTTTTCCTCTTCGATATCTGTGGGTAAAAGCCGTTTTTATCCTCTAGTGGATAAAGTAAATTGAATTTGGAACATGCACGTGCACTAAAGAGTTGTGCCAGTAAAGGCGGCTGCTGACCCCTACAGCTGTTCGCTTGTTGTGGTGCCCATTGGGCTAACTTGAATCCCGAACCAGAATCCTTTGGTGCGTAATCTACTATTAATTTATTACAATCTAAAAAGAATAGAATAGAAAACATTTATTTTACATGGACACACACACAAACATAATAAAAAATAAAATCTCAGACTCGGAACCTTATTGACTCAGAACTTTTCTTTTGCGGTTTTCTTTTCACGTCCTACTTATTGTTAAGAAAAACCTAGATAAAAATAAGAAACTTAAAAACATACTAAACTATATTTTATTTTCTGTAATACTTACCTATAATAACGTAGTAAGTAGTTATTACCTAAACTTTTTTTTGCATCTACTCATTTCCTCGCTGAGGTGGGATGAAAAGTTACGTGTTGCACTCGAGTGCAAAGATTTTTCACCTTGTGCTCTTTTGATTCCCTCGCTACCGCTCATGATTCTAATTTTTGAATCACTCGTTGCACTCGTGATTCAATTTTAGAATCATTCGCTTGCTCGGTCATCAAAATTGAGCACGCGGTTAAAAAGCAACTTTGCACTCTTGTATAACAAATAACTATTTAAATACATCCATCAAAGAGATTTAACAGAACCTATAGAGCGGGCATTGGGAAAATTGTCATACAAAAATGTTGATGCCGTGCGTCATTAGCACTACCGTTGCATAGCAACGCCACTACTAGACTGAGTGACTTATTACCTATTGGTAAAAAGTTTTGGATCACAACTTTCTTCGTGATGTCCCGTCTATTGCTCGTATATAGTATAATGTCTTTGACATACATAAACTCATGCTTATAACTTCGTAACACCTCATGGCACAGGGCACAAATCTAAATTCCGTGTTTGCTTTAACCCAATTAAATTTTTGCACAAACTAGGAATCGAACCTGGGCTCAATAGTTGCACTAGAATAAAAAATGCCTACTGGTAACACTGGTTTTAGTGGCCCTAATTAGGGTAGAACCTAATTAAAGGTTACCAATTATAGTTTACTGAATTTCATTGAATTCAATATCATTCAGGCTTTTGTCGAGAGTTCCGCGAAATTATTAATTCAAAATGAAACCGATATTGTTTATCTGTTAAGTAGCATGCGTATAAAAGCTTCAGTTAATAATAAATTGGGATTCGGTTTGTAATTATATTTAAACCTCATCATAACGGTTTATCGTTTCAAGGTATTTTCAGTTATATAAGTACTAGCTGTTGCCGGCTCCGCTCATCATCATCATCATCATCATATAATGTTCCCACTGCTGGGACACAGGCCTGCTCTCTGTGAGAGGGAGTGGCCATAATCCACCACGCGGGCCCAGTTTGGGTTGGTAGATGTCACATGTCTTCAATTTTTTGGTTCTAGCACATGCCGGTTTCCTCACGATGTTTTCCTTCACCGTTTTGAGAGCAGTGGTGATGAAGTAAATTACACTAAGTAATGCGCTTGGCGGGGTTCGAACCCACGATCTACTACTCGTAAGTCGGGACCAATACCATTGGTCGACCACTGCTCAGGACTCCGCTCGCTACAACTCAAAAATTATCCCACGAGAATATAAAATCGGGATAAAAACTATCCTGTCTGTTAATCCAGGTTATAAACTGTCTACCAAAGGACAGCGAGTGAAAGCGTCCACCCTCCAACAGATTTGACACAGGACGGGGTCATTTAAGAGTCGGGGTCAACTTTCAGTTACAAATATAATTTCCTAACGAAAAAAAAAAACACTTTAAACCTAGCTACAGTTTACCCGACAAATTTTACTAGTCAGCTAATTAACCACCCTACAGGAAGTTGAACTCACAATTATGTACATACTGCTTACTATTATTTTTATAAAAAGGGAAAGGGGTTGATAATAAGGGTGACGCCGGTTAAAGGGTTATATTACAATATTTGTATGAATATTTTCTACTATGTACAGTCACGAGCAATAACATGTATACATTTAACAAAATTCAAACGCAAATTACGCGTGAAATACTGGTTTCCACCTTGAATTAAGACCTATTTCGTAACAGTATGGCTTCCAAAATAGAAGTCTAATGAAAAGGGAAAAGTTTAATCAATGGTAGCACAAAATGGCTATTAAATGCTGATGCATAGTGTAAACATACTCTCTCTGCTCATGACTGTACGTTGTATGAGTATTTAAAAACGAAAGGTTGTTTACAAATGTCTGCCGTAGAGCAGTTAGATAGACTAGTAATTAATAGAGGTTTGTATACTGACTAAAAGACTACAGAACTGTGTTTGCCTAATAGCAAAAACACTGACAAACAAATTGTAAGGTGATGGGTTCAAAACCAGGCGCATTACTTAGTGTAATTTATTTCGTCACCACTGCTCGCAAAAGAGCCAACCAAAAATTCGAAAACATGTAACATCTACCAAACGGCACTGCGCTCATATGGTGGTAAAGCCACTCCCACAGAGAGGAGGCCTGTATCCCAGCAGTGGGAACATTATAGGCTAATTATGCTATGGAGCATATAGATTTTGCTCTCAAAGCCCTTCTTCATTTTAAAATAGACTTTCAAAAGACATTTTCTCTTGAACAAAGAATGCAATTTATTCTTCTATTAATTTCAAATACAGAGTTAGATATTCATGAATAATCATATTGATACTTTTGAATATTTCATTTAAAATAAATTATAAGGGATTTGTATAATCAAAGCATAAAATATGATATTCAAAACTTTGCTATTAAAATAAATATAGTTTTAGAAATGTATCTAGTTCTGAAGTCTGCATATTATTTAAAATAATTTTGAAAAAACATCTAGAGTAATTTATTAAATCGAATACCTACCATTTTCATTTAAAACGGACAGTCTAGAAGTTCCAAAGAAGTCAAGCCAAGTATGAGAAGCGGTAACTGAATTCTCGAGCTAAGAAAAGCCTGGAAGTCTAGCTGGAAAAGGCTAGGTGGATAACGATAAAGAAATATTATACAAGTTTATTAAAGTAACTCCTATTAACTTTGGTGGCATACACCCGTCAAAAACAATTGCAAACGAATAGGTGTTGAAAATGTTCAAAAATCAAAATAGTGACAAGAGTGACGAAGTTTCTCTAATCTTTTTCATTTGTTTTTCACGTCTTTTGTTTAGTTGTCGAATAGGGAGAGTTATGAAACGGAACGTAGACTGTAGAATCCGCGCCACGATTGGTACCTTTCTTTTTCCTTTTACGTGGTAAAAGCATCAAATAAGTCCTCCCACCCAACCGTCAGACTCGTACTGACAAAATCCATGGTGTCCTTCAATAGCCTTTACGTTCCAGGGTCACGGTAATTCGATAAGTCCCGCGACCCCGCAAGGCTGTGGCCGTCTAGAGGGGCCCCTTCATCGTGCTGACTCTCTTTGAGCCGCGCGTGGAACACAACGCGCCGTCGACCTGGGCATGGTCCATGGTCGGACAACGAGTCGCCCATTACCAGTGCCATTACTAGCCGTCCGCATGTCGGCGCCTACGGTGGCCGGTGATCGTCTGCCGACGTCCGTCGCCGTGGGCGTGCCGTTCAAGACCTGCGGAGAAATTACAAATAACAATAACAACAACAATACTAATGTTTAATACAATTGGATGTAATGTAATGACAGAGACACTAACACCACGTCAAACGGACTTCAGTCATGGCACAAACTTTTAGCTGTTACTTCTTGCGTTTTTCCATGCCAAAGTTTTGACTACTGTCAATAAATCGATGTTTTATAACAACATGTTGCTATGCGTGTGAAAAGCAACTAAAAATACGCTGTTTATAGGAACAAGTCATACGTCAACCTGTGATTTCACTCGTGTCTAAATTGGTATTACGAATGGTGGTACAATTTGAAAGAGATAGCGAGATTTTTTTTTTTAGCGTGGTAAAATCATCAAATGAGTCCTACAACCCCGGGCGGGGCGGGAGGGACTGTCAGACTTCTACTGACTAAAATCCACGGTGTCCTTCATAGCCTGTTAAGTTCCGGGGTTACGGTAAGGGAATAATCCCGCGACCCCGGCAGGCTTTGGCCCTCTGAGAGGGGGGCCCCGTCATTATGCTGACGCTCTTTGAGGCGCGCGTGGGACACAACGCGCCGTCGACCCGGGCATGGTCCTTGGTCGGGCAGCGAGTTGCCCTTTACTCGCTGCCCGCATGCCCACTCGCTGCCCGCATGCCCGAGATAGCGAGATTGTCAATTGTTTTGGACTGTGTCCATGAGCTGATGAAATTGGTTAATTGGATTTAGCGTAAGAGGCTATAAGGTCTGAATTCGTCTGTAAAACGTGGCCGCTGACGTCGCAGTATGGTGTAATATTATATTCGTACGCGCGACTGACGTACGTAATGTACTAAGAGGAATACAGGCCAATGGTTTTATTTTCCGTTCCTGTAGCGGCGCGTACGTAAATTAATATTTCTCATTAAAATAAGCAACCGAAAGTGCCCTACCGATATCAGCGTGAGTGGCTTTCATGCCCAAGAGCGGACGGCGAGTAATTCCACCAAGGGGGACTTGCCGTCCATCATGGACCATTCTCGGGGATGACTAAGGATTGTGTTCAAACGCGCGCCTCATAGAGCTGTAAGCAATATGACAGCCCTCCTCTTAGAGGGCCAAAGCCTGCCGGTGTCGCTGGACTGTCTCGTCAGGTTACCGTGACCCTAGAGCGAAAAGAGCTATTGAAGGAATACTCTGGATTTTAGTCAGTACGCGTCTGACAGTCCCTGTTGATCCCATCTCGCTCTTGCCACAATAAAAAAAAATTTAGCTACAGATAAAAAGCAAGAAATGGAATAATGATGAATCTTGCGTACTTAGATGATTACTAAGTTCTTGCCAAATTGGGTAGTCTTCTTGCTTGCCATTAAAACGAACGCTTGTGACTTACACCACATTTAAATTGAGTCTGCAACGAATGAGGAGTCACCAACATAAATATAATGACATTGGGTATTATGCTAATAATAGTGGTTGCATTATGTTATGAATTACACGGGAAATAGTATTTTTATCTGTTGACATAATTACATTATAAATAGGACTAATTTATTTGTGTAATGTGCTGTGGTAATTTGTTTATAACATAGTCGGATTTCTATTATAGTTGACTTGACGTTATGGCTCAGTTAAAAGAAAGGTTGTATTTTAATCTTAAAAAACAAAGTTGTCGAGGCTAATTTGCGCTCAGCTAACTCAAAGAACGTTTCAAAGTGACACAATTTTTCTTTTTAACCCACTTTTTATGCAAAATAAAAATACACAAGGCTATTTTATTATTTTTATTTTTAAAACCTAACCCTGTAACGCTAAAGTAATTTCATAATACGCTTATAACATTGTGCATTCAGCGTAAAGTGCGTGCAACGATGAACGACATCAAAGTGAACGAATGGACGAGCTGTGAACGAGTGACCGGGTGAATGATTCCGCACGCTCCGATGGAAGTGACCGACCATAAGTGCGGTCATTCGAACTTACGATGTTTAAACATTCGATTAGTCGTTCCTGAGTTTATCCTAAGAGATGAATTATCACAGGATATCCTTGTGTATGATTGGATTTATGTTTCCTGAAGAATAAATGTCAAAATTATGTCTTGCGCTGGGTTTTGTTTAATTTAAATGGGTTGTGTACGTAATTGGCTAGTGTAAATGTGCCTATCATTGGTGCTGGCAGTTTGATTTACTGTTGTTGTATTCTAAGATGTTCTGTTGATCGCTATTAGGCTGAGTCCATTTCCTCGCTCCCCAATATAAGTATTACTAGTTGTGCGATAGCTGTAACTTGCCGATATCGTCAGGCATATTACTAACTTTAGGCAGTGTAATAATCTTAAACTTTAACAAACACAGGTGGTGAAGTAATATTTAATTCTATGACACTTGACATCCACCAATCAGAATTGGATCATAAGAGGTGAATCGTGGTCCACTCCCTCGCACAGGGAGGCCTGTGTCCCAGCTGGGGGAATATTTTCGGCAATGCGGATGCTATAATTGTGAAGTTGTAATATTTACATCAGTATAGTAATTAAAGTTGTTCCAAGTGACGATGATCGCTAATTTGAGCTTAAAATGTTGTATCATCGCGCTTGCAACAAAGCTGAACGTTAAAAACTCAAAGTCGATAGGTACTAGTAGTTATTCTTCTATCATTGAAGTTAATGCTAAATAAATTGTTGTATCTGCATGATCTTTATTACTGTAACTTCTTTTACCTTTAAAATACCTTATTAATGAATTAAATTCACACCAGAAATCCCGCAAAATAAGCAACAAAATTCAAATTCCTTCTAATGCTAATTTTAAAATAACCTATGTAACAAGTCAGTGTCTACGGGCGAAGTAATCCGTGAACGAATGAGTGAGCTAGTGAATGAACGGCTGATTTATTTGCTCGAGCCGATCCCTGTGGAATGGTAGCCAATTGAGGGTAGAACAAAGCTTTGAATGACTGCTTATTTGGAATGCTTAAATGGACGTAAAGGGAAGTGCATAGTGTTATTTTTTTTTTAGTTGTAGCTTGTATTTGCTTTTTAGGGTTGATTTTTAGTATGACGAGATAATCGTAATAGGGCAATCTATCAATAATACTTTATGTACCAAGTACCCTGTACTGTAATCTTCACTAATTTTATGAAGCAAAATAATGTGTTTGGTAATCGCGCTTACCTCAGAAATTATTGATTCGAATTGAAAAAGTATTTTATTATTATTGAATTTATCGAGAAAGGATATAAGCTAGGTATATCACGCTATGTCCAACAGAAGCCGGGAGGGTTGAAAAATTACCAACAAAATCATTAAAAAAGTGTGTATGTTTTTTTTTCATTTTCTTCATGTTTTTAATAAAGACGTGGAACCTTATTATGTCTATAGCAAACAAATACTTATACAAACTAGTAATACTAATAATACTATAATACTCAAGCGAAATAGAAACATCTTCTACCGTTACAAATAAGCTTTTTAAATACTTACCTACTTAAAAATATACTCTCACGCAAACAACAGTAAAAGGACCACACATGAAGACATAATTGCCATTAACAACACTATCATTGTCCAAGTTTAGAAAAAAAACAAAAAAAACATTCGTTTATTGACCAATTATCTTGTAACCTACAAAAGGAAAAAATGTTTACAACCTCTGATATAAAAATAACGGTGTCAATCTGCAATTCACTTGTTATAAAAAAAAAAAATCGGACGGTCGCTTTCCGTCTGGTTGTACAGTCGAGGTCTTAAAACCTTTATCAGTTTTGATATTCTTTCTTTTGGAAAGCCAGAATAAAAAGTATTTGAGCCTGCATCTACTTATAAAAGCTATATCTATATCTTCGAAAACAATTTTATGTTTTGTTTTTTGTAACATTACATTTTTGTACCTAAGTACTGTAATTTTGATTCATTAATCTTAATTAGTCTTAGTAGTAAGTTGCACACGCAATATAATAAACGCAAACTGATAAAATTATATTTGTGAATATTTTCATTGTCATTCAATATTTTTTCGTTCGTATAAATAAAACATCTAACAAAAAAGCTGAAGATAAGAAACATAATTATTATCATGGACCTTATTAGGACGCAGTAACTGTCAAGATGACCAACATATTTTGTCTCTGACCGTTCATAAAACTAAAGGTGACGAACGTATTCTTACTGAGATTGTACCTATAAGTACGGTGCACAAAAAAGGTATATTTACCCTGTAACTCCCGTCTCAATAGGTATTACACTCGAAATTCTCCTTACAAAAGGTTCTTTTTCTCTCCCATGTTAAGTAGAGGAGGTTTTTAGGTATGTAGCGTCAGCAGCCAAAGTTTAGATTGCGTTGCTTTATGTTTGTTTTGTGGAATGTTTCTTTCTTTCTTTTGTTTTGTTTTTCTAATGATTGTTTTTTGTTTTTGTTTCAGGTAAGGATTGTCCGTTGTATTGAAGTGCGAGGGATTTGTTTGGGGTCAACGCTGTTGAACTGTGAGTGTTGATTATTTTGTAAGATATACTGCTCCATTTTATCTATACATAGGGTGACTGGTAATTAGTGTACGATACTTAAACACGTGATTGTGCTCATGATAACCAACAACGGTTGTTCAGTAAAATTTATGTTTTCTTAATGTACTGAACATCTGATATTTTTTTTACGATTTACAAACTCAATAATTCAACAACGATGATCAAATTTACTTTTTCTGAATCACGAATAAATGTTTATTTAAAAAAAAATATTGTCTTTTTTTTCATTAGAATGCCTCTGAGCAAAGATGTGGTCGACGGTCATGCACGCTTGTTTGAAAGTAACCTATTCACTTTTGATTTAAAAACCCTAAGATTGCAGCTATCAGAAAATACAGACTCTCAGGAACTCGAACACCTAGGTGTCGAATATTTTAAACTACTCACACTAAAAACCAATACCAATTAATGCTTTATCCTTAAACACACTTCAAAATAAAGCTACTCGATTTATTCTCCTAACTGTACAATCATTCGTCTCGTTGAGAGCTTGCTACCGAACAAAGGTAGCAGAAACCAATTTGTTACGTGATAATATGTCCCCCTTCTCCCCTTCGATACGATGGGCGAATGGGCCCAGCCTACTCTTTGACAATAAAACGAACGTTTACTTTGCCTTGTTTTTGGTAATTAGTGGTTCGATTTTACATTTGTGATATTAAGGAAGATTATTGACAGAATAATTGAAAAGTTTCTATAAGTGATATTAAGGAAGATAATTGACAAAAATAGTTGAAGTGTGTTTGATAGAAACAAATAATCTAAGTAATAAACAATATCTTTGTGTGGTTACACTAGTTTTTATGATAAATGTCCATGTCCAAAATTAAGAATCTACCGCCTTGCCACAAGAATATAAAAATCTGTTGAACGCTTGTTAAAATAAGTGTAACTGCAACCCTTATAATATCAACATGAATTGTCGTTTTGACATTGACAGTTTTTTTAGACAAGTGTTCAATAGAAGTTTATTTTTCTTGTAGTAAAACGGTTTAAGTTTTATGCTTTTTTTGCTAACCCTTATATCTTCTGAGCTTGATTTAATAACTCTCAAAGTATTTGTCTGATGGAATGTAATAATTTAATCTGGCAAAAACAATACCACATATAACCCTCAAAATGTTAAATTCAATCTAACTCGTCAAACTCGTGTTAATTTTTCATTCGAACAGGGTGATCCATCAAATGCATCCAGACTATTAGCTCTTAGAAATATTAGGTAGAGAATTCGTAAAATATTGATAGACAGATACACATATGCAACTATCACATAAATTGATATAGGTACCATGTTTCGCATTTGAACTTCGTAAAACTTAATAAAATATAGAAATGAGGGAGTGAAACACAAAAATTACACAAAAGAAAATAATGAAAATACTGTTTTTTTTTTTGCATAAAATGTCAGCTTATTTTTTTTTATTTATTTGAGAAAAACTTTATCCAAGAAATAGTCCAATAAAAATTTAACGTTGATAAAAAATGCAAATATTTCTGAATGCGTACGTACGGTCAAAAAATAAAAGTAATTCGAACTACACAATTCACAACTAGCAAATAGATTTCTTTTATTTTCTTTCTTTCTTTCTATCATTGTAAAAGAGACCTCTTCACAATCTAAACACCTAGTAGAGAACACCCACCTTCATAACAGAAACATCAAAACCCAAGTCCTACCCGAATTCCAATAAAAAGGTAAATCCCGTCTTACGTCCAATATTACCGATATATACCCGTTCTATCAATATTTGTCGAAGGCAAAATCACTACGCCAGGCCGTGTAGGGCGGGGCCGACTTGAAAGGCGTACTGGCGTACTCGGCGTACCACAAGACGTAAAGGTGTAATTTCAATACGCCGTCTATAGTAAAACGTCAGATTATGCGTGAATTTTGCATAAAATACTTTGATTTGGTTTGTGATGTTCTTTGTCAAAGGGCTTATTAGCATACTGTGTGGTTAGATCAGTGTTGGGACCTAAATTGTGGATTATTGGGGGTATTGAGTAACGAGTAGAGTAGCTTAGAAGTTTATTGTGTCATTAGGACTTATTTACAACCGCCGTATTGCATTTAGTACCTACTAATTTTAATTGTAAAAAGAGATTAGTAATTTCAAGCTCAGTGGATATTGACAAGATGGCCGTTTACAACTGGGTGATCGAGTGAGAGATTGGAGGCGCCTATGTCCAACAGTGGACTGCGAAAGCCTGATAAAAAGGGATTAGTTATAGCATGCTTTAAAGTAGGGTAAGTAGACTTTTAAGTTTTAAAAACTCAATGTACCTTATTTCACGCAAATATAGATTATTTATTCTTATTCTTAGAACCGATTATTTTCAGAATATTAGTCTGACGTTTTAACTTCGTCAAATCAGCGTCTTTGAATTTAAGGAAAAGTAGTTTTTGTCAAAACTCCCCCTTTTTTCTAGTCGCAATCTCCGTAAAAAGGTTTGGTTTGCTCCTAAGAATTTCACACGTGTCTAGTTTTGTTCCTGGTTAATGGCAAAAGGCTCAAAAAGATTCCGTGTCTTTCATCTAAAGGAAGATAAAGTAAAAAATCTAAAGCCTAAAGGAAATGGAATGTTCAGACTTACATTTTTGGCAACCTTCAAACCAGACAATACTCTAAAAACCTAAACAAAGTTTTAAGTTGACTGGCCTGTTGGTCTAGTGGTTAGTGACCCTGATTGCTATGCCGGGGTTCGTGGGTTTGATTCCCACCCAGGACAAATGTTTGTGTGATGAGCATAATCATTTGTTCTGTTTCTGGGTGTAATTTATCTATAATATGTATGTATTTAGAAATATATAAGTACGTTTATCAGTTGTCTAGTACCCATAACACAAGCTCTGCTTAGCTTGGGACTAGATGGCGCTGTGTGATAGTTGTGGGATATTATTATTATTATATTATAAGTCTACAAATAGTAGAGTTTTTTTTAATAGACATGGGTTCGCTCTTTTACTTACTTTCGTCTAGGTCAGAGTTTCAGAAGTAGAAGTATTTAGTCATAAGTAGTTCACTCTAACTGTGAAGAGTTTTGGGTTCTGAATACAATAATACAATTTTACATAAAAATAAATCACGCACTGCCAAAAAGGGTGAAAATTACATACTTGCAATAGCGTTTATTTACAAAATTAAATAAACGGTCGACGGTAAAAATAAATTAATATGACGAGGGGTTGTCAAATAACTGCCCTTTCTAAACGGAATTTATTTTGAAAATCTCTCGCCTGTCACAGCCCTATAATCTTCTTATGATCGTTGATATTGATAAAATGGATGTGACAATTACGATTAAATCATTTTAAAACTAACAATGCCGTCTCGTTATAATTCTAACGACTGACTTCAGTCAGATTTAATTTTCAAATAAAATGTTGCCTATGATTCTCGTTGAATAATGTAGTTTTCTAGTAATATAATTATGATACTAGTATGATATTAGTAGGTTTTGTTTATTGTTTCGCCAGAAACAAAAATACCAATACTATTTACAAGGTTTTCCACTATGCGAAAAATTAACATTCTTTTGTCACCTTTATACCTAAATAAAAATTGACAGCTAAAAGGGGCTTGTTTTTTTAAGGGATAACTATGACATGCATGAAGGTAGAAAAATGACAAAACTTTACTTTCTACTGTACTATCTTTGCCAAATCAGTAGCTTTTGATGAAAAACGTTTGTGGTTTTCTTCTGTTGTCTTACTTTGTCATATACAAAAAGTTGAAATTCAGTATAGCGATTATTTTCTAGGTTTATTTTTGCATGTAAATGTAAAGTAAAAGATACCAAATCAAGCCCATTTAGAAGTTGTATGAGGTGCAATGTTTCATACAGGAATCATGCTCGGTTAATTTGTTCTACGATGACTATCGTTTATGATGTATTATTTACTACTACATAATTATATGATATGGAACTTAATTACACCTATACATTGAGCTTTTGAAGGCGTTTGTAACACCTCTAAGAATTTAAGGCGATGCGCTTGTTTTGTCCGGTGATATTTCACCTAAACCCGACATTGTACTGTATCTATCTAATATCTTTAAACGAGCAATTCTTGTATATTTATAATATATAATCAGGATCTCGGAAACGGCTCCAAGGATTTTCATGAAAGTTACAGATGAGGGGTTTTTCGGCTCAAGGAATCGATTTATCAAGGTCCCAGGTTCGAGAAAAGCTCGGTTCCCAAGATATAGACATTTTAAAAACCGAGCAAAGCTCGGTCAACCAGATATTGTATTATTATTTACAATTACATGTCAAACAAAACACATCCATAACAGAAAAGTAACAATAGCTAATTTGATTTTGTCTTGTATAAGTTGAAGATTTCCCAAAACGAAGGAGACAAAAGCGAAAGGTACAAATATGGATTTTTAATTGGATAAAAGCAATAACATTACCATTGATGATTAACTAGGAAGTATTATTTCAAAGGATTACAACACGAAAGGTGCTTTTATGGTACAGGAAATCTAAAGGAACAATATGAATCGTCTTCATATTTATAAGGTTTTCAGAAAATTTTACAATAGCTATTATTTTCGATTAAGTTTGTCACGTATGTCTTCCTTATTTGAGCGTTTAGAAACGTGCCAATAAAAAGGTCTAGACTATCGTAAAGAGACATTCCATACTCTTCAAAATAGCATGTATTGTTTTATTGCAGAACTTTGTTACTTTTTTTGGGATCTGATTGTTGTTGTTGCTGTGGCGTGCCTTAAATGTAAGGCCTACAGCCAAGGGGTTAAATAAAAACAAAACGACGTATGTAAGTCAGTTGAATTGATTAATTATGTCGTAATAGCATGGACTCTTTTAATTTTTAGTTTGAAAAAATTGCAAATCTTTCTAGGACCTTCGAATTATAATCGGTGAGTGGTGAATAGTTGCTATTAGGTAAGTATACCTGTCTTGAGATGTTAAATTAAATGATCTATCTATACTGTTAAACATGCTGACAAAAATAAGCAGTAACTTCCAGTTAATGTTAATATCATCTTGTTACTATCGGGAAGTATAAATTAAATTGTCGTGAGCACCCGAGTACCCTTCCGCATCGCAATGATGCCTGTCCGGCTGTCCGACTTTGTCCCGTGTTGTCCGACTTTGTCCCGCGTTGTCCGACCCTGTCCCGAATTGTCCTTCCCTGTCCGGACTTTGCCTAAACTTGTTTGGATTACGTGTCCAATTTGGGACGCGTCAATACTTATTTTTTATATTTATTTTGTACGATTATGGCAGGTTATGGCGTATTTAAAATTTTAAATGTTGTTGGCGTATTTTTTTGGGATTAGGCCTTTTTTACTGTTTTGAGTCCGAAATAATGTTGATTTAATCATAATCAAGATAAACTTATTTTGGAAAAATATTAAAACTTGCAAATAAATTGTCTACATAATTATACACCGTGACTTTTTAGTCGTCTTACAAAAAGGGTCCACTTAATGTATCCGACCTAAAATACCTCTAGGCAAGTTTTTTTTTTTTTTTAATCGTTAATAATAATTTTTATTTTTAATAAATAGGTGCATTAGAAATATGAAACACCCTGTTAAATGTTTACGTATCTAGCTGTAAAGTATACCTACCCAGCGCAATAGTCGGGCAGATCATTCTATCTCCATTTTCTATGAGACAAGGGTGTTTCTAACTACACCTTGCGTCATAATAACGAATTAAAATTTTATTTTAAAAATTTTCACATCTCTTAAATACCTATTTTTTTATTATAAACGTGTTCTAGTCATTGGGTACATGAACTGGGCTGCTTTTGTAAGACGACTAAAAAGTCACGGTGTATAGTAAAATTTTTAGAGCCAATTTAATAAAACCCATGTATTAATTATGAAAAAATAAAAAACGTCTGGAGGTCTCTTATCCATTGAATTTAGTTGCCTATTAGTTAGTTATCTTGGTAGTTTCGCGCTAGTTTTCCCAGTTTCACTACTTTCCTATAATCTTCTAAGTTGTTGCTTGTAATGTCAAACACTATCTGTAATTATCACGACAACTTCATATACTTACTTATACTTATTTATAAAACATAATAAAACGAACCAGTTATTAAAGAAGTGTGTCGACAAAGTAAAGCAATCATTGTCAAAGAAATAATTTTCTTTTAATTGTCGATGGAAATTAAGTTTGTAATTATTCTTTGTTTTTGTTTTCTTAATTTTACAGACAGAAAATGTCGTATCAATTTTATTAAGATTTAAAATGACCTACTCAAAAACATTTTTTCATTTTCATTAGTGACCGACCGAAATTTCGGTGTCGGTTTCGGTTTCGGCCGGTTTCGGCCAAAATACCTAGTTTCGGCCTTAGTTTCGGTTTCGGCCAAAATATAGCCGAAACTTTCGGCCCCGCCGAAACTCAAGTGTTCCTGCATTTTCGTGCGTCGTTCGGTAAAATTCGTAGCTAACACGTACTTGCTCGCCGGCGGGGCCCCGGCTCAGTTTGCCACCGTCCGTTTATTCGTGAGACGAGGTTATGTTTTTGAGTTTACTGCCAAGAGTACCTAAGTCTTGTATATTCATGTCATATTAAAAAATATTTGTTACGTACGTTAATGATTAAATACTTATCAATCGTCAAGGCGATTAGAATTAGGATTAGGCGGTATTCGAAACTTAATTAAGTAAACGGTTTCTTTTTTGAAATAATGCAATTTTTTTAGTCTAATGTCTCAGTTATTTCGTATTGCTAAATTAATATAGTGCGATTGTTGAGACTTCAAATCTAGTGAAACATTGGAAACAAACAAGGATTTTTTTATAATTTCGAATAGATTATGGACTCGGTAGAAGTTAAATAACATAGAAAAATAGCAATTCTTAAGATCGTCTATCTATCCATAAAAGACATTGCCCAAATCAGGCCCACAGTGAACAGTAAACTAGAGAAAAAACACTACATGCATTAATTTAACCATAAAAAAATAGGTATTTGTGTGTCTTCAAAGAACCGTCACTAAAATCTACAATAATTCGTTAAAAAAAGTAAATCAATTGAAAAAAACGGAAGTTTTCTTGATTTCAACGCTGGTAAAATATTGCCAGCATCTAATCACATTTCAAGTATTTTCATTAATTAATCGATTAGAATCGATTATACAAAAATACAATAACCTCACCGGCATACCCATTTGGCTTTTCTTGTATTGTAATAAAAACGAACTAAAATAAAACATGAATATACAAACCAATGACTATGCTCGTAAAAAAAGAATTCAAATAATAATCAAAAATCAGTCATTTAAAAAGGAATCGATACATCGGTTCAATGTTTTTATTTTTTTGTGATAGTGACAACACTCATTTTTAATTCTGTCATTATCACTGACTGACACTGTCATGTTGCGCTCAATGTGAATGTGTTTTGATTTTTCTTCAATTTCTTTTACTGCGACCTGGCTTTGTTATAAGGAGTTGTTTCGGATTTTGCATACCGATTTATAACGTTTTCTACAATGACTGAAGAACATTGTGTGAATTGTGGTTTTAACCTAACCGAATTTCAAAATCATAGGTAGGTACCTTAAAACCCGAAGAAAATCATACATACAGCAGTTGGTTGTACCACGGCAGGTAAATATACTAATTATAAAATGATTTTGCTATTGCCTATGCCATCATCCAATTATTTACCGATAATTATAATATTGTTTCAGGTATTAACAGACAATCTTGTTTACCGAAACCGCTGGTTGGTCGTAACCCAAGCCTTGTTCTACAACAACACCTGGAAGGATCTGTACGTCAAAGCAGCTGCATTAATAATTGTAGACGTTCTGTTAGACGGCGGATAAGAAGTCACCTATTAAGAACAGATAAAGATAGTTGAAGTCTCATTAAAAATGTCAATATTAAATGGATTGATTGATTGTTTTTTATACCCTACTACCTATAGTACCTATAATATTTATATAAATATATACTAGAAACTCTCCCCTACTATCATTATCAATAATCAAGTATTAAAAAAAGAAAACTTCTTGTATCTCACAGTTCCACACTTTTGCACATAGAAAATTAACCTCAAAACATTGCTTTTTTTAACATTTCTAAAATAGTGGCGTCACTTTGAATATGTTTTTCAGATATCCTATATTATTAAGATTCTAAAACACTGCATTTTAAGACAAATATTTGATGTCCGTCTGGGCCTGGGTCACTATGGAGGCTGAACATTCCCCTTTGCCGTATTTCATTATTACCCAGAATTTGATCCTTAGTATTAACACAATCAAATGGTGTAGTAATACAGGTTGTGATTTTTGTTTTCAAAATTAGCGGGTTCGATGGCCACGATTATTGATTTTTCTAAAATCCAATGATATTTTAGTTTTCGGAAAAATCGGTCTCGAGACTCTATTCAACGTTTTTCGATATTTCTCATAGTTAAAAATATAGCCGTCCACGCCCAGTTGAAAAATTCGCCCTGTGTATTTGACACTTTTTCTTGTGCCAACAAATGTGAAAAAAAAAAAACAAAAAAAAATCAGAAAAAAATCGAAATATTAAAAGTTTTAAAAAGTTTCGGTTTCGGTTTCGGCCGAAACTGAGAGCAAGGCCGAAGGTTCGGTTTCGGTTTCGGTTTCGGCTGAAAAATCAGTTTCGGTCGGACACTAAATTTTCATTTTCATTTTTCATTTTCAAGCTGTTTTTTATGATTTTATGTTTCGTACCCCAGCAGGGCTAGCATGCGCAAGTCGACAAAATTTTGTCGACACATTATCTCGTGTTGAGACGACTTATGTCTGTTTGTCGATGGGAGGGGCTAACATGCGCAACATTATCTCGTCCTGAGACGACATAATGTGTGTTTGTCGATGGGAGCTAACATGGTGACACTAATATGTCGTGTCGTTCTGACATAGAACTCATGTCGTTCTGTCAAACCTGTTTTTGTCGTCATGCGCGCTATATTTAGTCGAATTTTGACATTTTCCTATGACAAGTTTCTCGTCGATGGTTTTCGAGGACGAGAAATCGCGACAACAGTGACTAAAAACTGAAAACAGTGTTCTGTGAACTTTTAAGTATAATGGCGGCGCCGTACTACAATTATCATTTAACTGTGTATGAGGAGAGGGAAGCATGAAAAATACAGAGGAAGGTGATTCGCGACGTCTGTAACCCATTTGACCTAAGGGATAACGAGTTCCAGTCCCTTTGGCGAATTACAAAGCCTATGGCTATTTATGTTATAGATAAGCTCCAAGCCGATTACATTTACAGTTATTTACAG
Source organism: Agrotis segetum (assembly GCA_036375495.1). NCBI lineage: Eukaryota > Metazoa > Arthropoda > Insecta > Lepidoptera > Noctuidae > Agrotis > Agrotis segetum. The sequence goes on from JAQSVV010000277.1 coordinate 3,094,680, forward strand.
TTCAATTTGTAATTACTATCAATCTATCTCTTTCAATTAATAAGGGCACTATTATTGTACAGTACGTACACACGCGACAAGTAAACTTTCGTTCGTATTACGAATAATGTTTCGCAGCAATTTCAGAACTTTGTAGGTACTTACTGAATAGTCAACATTCAATCTTGATTTATGGTTGGCATAGTGTTTATTTTCTACATTACATTTAGGACATTTCATCGAGATAATTAATGTTACAAAGTATTATGATTAAAGAACTTTGAAAAATCCATTATTTACACGGTTTGTTTTGTAAATCAATTATAACATTCATCATCATCAGCCTATATTGTTCCCACTGCTGGGACACGAGCCTTCACTCTGTGAGAGGGAGTGGGCCATAGATATATTATAGAAGGAGATATGGCGTGGAGTTCAAAATGTATAGAAAACCGGTGAAGCCACAACTGCCCCACCATAAAGATAATATATTACGCATGTAGTATATCAAAACAATACTACGAACAAGTGCACACAAGCGCCGTCGAAAAATCTGTCATTTAAAATAAACCTTATTCTTTAAACCACAGCGTACTTTTTCCGTGTAATTTACTCACACTAAAACAATTATCATTGTGTGTCGTCGGGACACGGGGGCGGACTCGACAGTGTTTGACTAAATCGAAGAGTTCACGATAAATATATCGATAAATTATAAAGGTTTAGAAATAAAATTAATAAAAAACGATATGAAACCGTTTTTATTATCTTTATTGTATAGATTACTATTAATTTAGTCCATAGATTACTAAACTAAACATTAATTAATTTACTTAACCATCTTCGGTTTCGCATTTATAAAATACTCTGTAAAATAATAAAAAATTGTAAAAATCCATGAACCACATCGGCCTTCCAGCCTTATTACAAGATAAAAAATTAAAAAAAAAAACTGAAATATTAAAATAGCAATTAGCAGCCGACTTTCTTGTCGATAGACTTAGTCGGATTTCCAAGAGCACGTCACTAGCCAGCGGTCGTACCATGCGACATTGTATCCGTTTCGACCGCGCGGCCATGACGTTTTTTTTTATTAAAAACCATCTCAAGTTTTTGTAAAAAAATGTAAAAGTCGATTCCCAAAAACCATAAATTTGTCAAAGCAATGGTTAAAAAGTTATAAGGGTTTGAACGTGGCCGCGCCATCGGCACATTCCGAACCGCGCGGCCATGGAGATCTTTAAAACTAAGAGTCGCAGAGACCTGAAATTTTGGGAAATAGTAGATTGAATTTGTAAACCAAATGTAAAAATATAGAAAAAAATCCTGTGTTTATATTTTAGGAGCTGCAAGGCTAAAACCTCATGGCCGCGCCATTGAAACGGTGACGAACACGTTATCGCCGATATCTCGCTGAAAAAACATCTCAGACGTTTGAAGTTCTTTGTAAAATATAGATTTTAATTTGTCGAAACATGTAAAAATACAACAAAAAATCCTAGGATTATATTTTAGGAGATGATATTATAGGACAATGTATGTCCTAGTGTAAGCCAACAATCTGTGAATATTGTGATTTTTAAAGAAATGTATGTCCTAGTGTAAGCAAACAATCTGTGATTTTTAAAGAAATAACATTATTTTTTTACGTACCTTATTGCTTCATTTAAATTCGAATCCTTGAGATAATATCATTTCTAATATAAAAATAGGTGGAAAGTTCTCTGTAAATAATAACACTGGTTAACAAATTTTAAGGTTTTGTTAATCCATGAAATGAGTTGTGCTAATTGCGAAAGAATACCTCTAAACATACATTTTGATGTAAGTTTTAAGGTCGAGTTAGCTCGCGTTTTTTGTGGAATCAAATAAAAATGTTTTGACTTAAGATAACATTATATTCATAAATCACGTATTATAAAATTTAAAAATGAGTTAATATATTGCTTTTCCGTTTATAAGTAATATCTACAGCCTCTCTCTTCAACGTCCAGCAGTAGTCTGCTAACATAGCAGGACTCCATTTGCCCTGGTATCGCTCTTCCATGCCTGAAATATCCTGGTGAAAACGTTCACCATGTTCGTCGCTAACATCTCCCATATTACAAACAAAAATTGTTAGGATTGCTTTCACAGGAACGAGGCATAATCAAAAATATAAATTCACAAAGTTTTAGTTTAAACTTCACAATAAAAACTAAAAACAAAATTTGTTTGATACACTTAAGACGTTGCTGTAGGTTACACTGCTATTACCACGTCATACACTAATTGTATTTTCACGGTGTTTGATAGCGAATGCCAGCGCAATCTTAACGTTCTTTATGATGTATTAAATCTAGTAAAGTAAAGCCGTGCTGTAATAACGAACAAGTCGAAACTTGCGAGAGTGCGGCGAACGCAATACAAGATTAAACTTGTATAGCTCGATAACTCGAGCTAAGACACTTGTAATATTATAACTGATGATTAGTATTCACCAAGTACTGCCTATTTTTGTATTTCATCATTCATGGGCAAAACCATTGTTAACCAGTGTAATCCGTGGTCACCCTAATCGAGATATTAAAGATGTATTAGAGATTTTGTTCAACAGCTCCTGAAACATAAACCTAGGATTTTTTTTTGTATTTTTGGTAGTTTCGACATATTCAAATCTAGGTTTTACAAAAAAATTCAGACCTCTGCGATGCTTTTTCAGCGAGATATTGGTGAAAAACTAAATTTTCAACGTTTCGATGGCGCGGCCATGGGGTTTTAGTCTTATAGCTCCTAAAATATAATCCTAGGATTTTTTGTTGTATTTTTACATGTTTCGACAAATTAAAATCTATATTTTACAAAGAACTTCAAACGTCTGAGATGTTTTTTCAGCGAGATATCGGCGATAACGTGTTCGTCACCGTTTCAATGGCGCGGCCATGAGGTTTTAGCCTTGCAGCTCCTAAAATATAAACACAGGATTTTTTTCTATATTTTTACATTTGGTTTACAAATTCAATCTACTATTTCCCAAAATTTCAGGTCTCTGCGACTCTTAGTTTTAAAGATCTCCATGGCCGCGCGGTTCGGAATGTGCCGATGGCGCGGCCACGTTCAAACCCTTATAACTTTTTAACCATTGCTTTGACAAATTTATGGTTTTTGGGAATCGACTTTTACATTTTTTTACAAAAACTTGAGATGGTTTTTAATAAAAAAAAACGTCATGGCCGCGCGGTCGAAACGGATACTGCGACATTACGGCTGATTGAGGTATCGTTATCAGCGTTGCCAGACCGTACCAAAAAGTACGGTTTCCCGTACTATTCATCACACAATCGTACCACAACCGTACCTCAGTGCAGACTGTACCTTTTTCGTACCTTTTCTATACTAGTGATTTATTTTTCACTACACAGGGTAAAAAAAATAAAAAACCCTTTTTCCTGTTTTTATCAGCATTTTGAATTTTCGTTTAAAAAACTTTTTTCTTCAAACCAAATAAGTTTAGTCCGTATTTTAGATTGTAAAAAAATATTGGACACGTATTTTTTCTTTTTTCGATTAAACAAAAAAGAACAAAGATAATAGCCTATTTATGCGAATCGAGCAAAACAACAAAACTTAATGTCAATCTGACAGCAGGATAAAATTTTGCGAGGTAACTTAACTAATGAGGTTTGTTTTCATGAAATGGTAACATCGGTTATCTCGCGTCGCGAAGGCGAAGTCACGACGAGATATCTTCTCGAGCGTGGCGTGGTGCGCATGCTATGAAAAGTGACAAACGAATCGAGAACTACAAAATAAGAGATAATGTCGCCTTGCGCATGCTAGCCCTGCTGGTTGGTTAAAGTTTGACCAGACGCGACTAACCACTCAAACTCATGCAAAAAATTGATCAGGTTACGTTAACAACGCTTCAAAAATGATACTACATCATTTTTCATGTCAATTTAGCACGAGAAAAAACGCCTCGTCAGTTTTTTATCGAAAATGGGTTGCATAATTACAAGCCCGGTTCGTATACCAAAACTTCGGGCTATTCAACTCCAAAAGCTATGGGCATTAAAGCTGCTTAAATGTGCATAACTTATTACAGCATTCATGTGCAAATACGACCCATTTTCACTACGATAAAATACATATTTATCGATTCGACTGTACCAACCCCCAAATATGATTCAACGGAGACACACTTCAAAAATTAACATAAGCAACGTTATAATATTCAAGTTGGTCCTTCGAGTCGCATATTACGCTGTCGACGTAAAATTTCGGTGGAAATTATTTCGTAAAAAACATTCTGTAACTTAAAAAGGTGAGTGTAAGTGAGTGTTGCCAAGTTACCGCTTTATGACAGCCTCTTAATGAAAATGAAACTCTCGTTGAGTTTATTTTCATTGTACCCACGGATTAACCGCAGTACGAGCGTAGGGGAATCGTAGTAAAGCAAATACAAGCTAGCTATGTGTGTGCAAATATTGTGCCCCTTTTTAACCGTCCCAGCGGATAGTCTATTGTTTGGCCAAAGAACTTGGGGCCTTTTGGTTAAATACTGCGTATTTTTGTACTGTGGTGTCGTTGTTTTAGTTAGCCGTATCTACCCTTTAGTCTATTTTACCCTTGTGGGGTTGAGTGTCTACTATCCAGTTTATACTACGTATTTGCTCCGCTCGAAGCTAAGTTAGAATGTTGGTTTTAATAATTATACCGTTCAAGTTTGTAAGAGAAATTCTAATATTTCTAAAATACGTCTCTGGAGTGTGGTTTAAAGACAACGACATTTTATCTGATGGTTAGATAACCGCAACTTTGAAGATAATCTCGAATGTAATTGCGAAATTTATAAATGCAGTTTAACGTTAAAATTACGTCGTAGTAAATGTTTGTGTTGTATGCAAATTGTAGATATGAGTAATGACTCTTCTGGGCCAACATTGCACGGTTTAACTAATGTTGATATAACCTACATTATGTCGACTTTATTTAATGTTTCTCTATTGATATTTGCTGATAAGTCTATGTTACTGGGATTTGTTTGCAGATTTGTATAAAAAGTGTAACTAAATGCATATCGAAGCGAAAGGTTTATTGTTTTTTCTCTATACAAACAAACATGGGTACGTTGTTAGGATTGTACACCATTCAACCGCTCGGTTCGCGCAGTGCTGGGTAATCGACTGCTCTGCATCGTTCTGCGGGTTCGATTCCCACAAGGAAACAATTTTAATATTTGCATGACTTATAGATAGTTCTTAATAGTAGACTGTTTGTGTTTATGAATTTGTAAACGCACCCACGATACACAACAAATTCTCGAGCTATCCCAATATCTCGTTATTTAATAAATTGTCAACTCTATTACGGTAGAAAAAGGTTTAGTTTTGGTTTGCCAACTTCATGAAGCGTTTTATAATCGAAGCTTTTTCTAGTAAACTGAAGCAAGTATACCATCAATGTATTAAAATTAGGTTTACAATTTAGATTTACGCATACCACTTCGATCGAATTGAGCCCAAAACCTAAAGGACTTAATACTCTAAGATCCTGGATAAAGGATCCATTTCTAATTTAATCCCAGGATGATAGTAATCGAAATATATTTTCGTAATAACTCGCCTTTTCTCTAATTGAAATATCAGTAAGGCTTCGTTCACGGACATGCGGGGCGTCAAGCGGAGCGGCGCGCGTAGCGGGCAGCCCGAAACACAAACATACTACGTTAAACGAAACCGTACGTTACGAAACATACGGCGATGTACTGTGCACGCTTTGTGCGAAGTTGGTAATGGAGACTATCAAATCGATCGCCACTATGTAGATATACTTAAAAAGATAACTTCATAAATTAAACCTAGAAAACTACATTAAGTTAGTTCACATCTTTGACACAACTCTAGTTGGAAAGAATTGGTAGATCTCATGTCCCCAAAAGTGAACATATTTGGAAGAGACCTACACTTAGCATTGGTTGACTAGAGGTTGAAGTAGTAAAAGATGTCCTAAATAAGGTGATGACGAGGAGGAGCGGTTATCGCGCGGTCACAGCGTATAGAGCGTTCACGGAGAAACGTTAACAAAATGGCACCAGCCCGCTCCGCCCAACGCTCCGCTTGACGCGCCGCCTACCCTTGAACGAGGCCTAAGAATCCCGGGAAGTCCTGCCAAACTCGTAGATATTTAATATTGTTCTGCATTTCATATTCCATAATGAATTTTCGTATTGTGATTCCATTCAAGTTCCAAAATTTAATCAAAACAATTGAATTTATTGTTTTCTTTCATTATTATTAATAATAGAATTTTTGTGAACGTTCATTTTCCCGGGACCTTTCGTTCTAATTTTATTACGTCCTAGTATTAGTTTTCATATTGGATTGTCTCTTTTGTTTGTTAGTTCCCGTTTTATCTAATAAAGCGTTTATTTATTTTGTCTTTATTTATTCTAAATACTAAAACTGATAGCTTTAATTCTGGTAGTCAACAACCTTCAAAATATTTTTTTTGCACTTAATGTTATAAAATAAAGCCTATAAAGGACGGCGAGTACGTTAGCTCACCGTTCGATTAAGAACTAATACGTTCTAGTCGAAGTCACGTCGTTGGCCACGTGGTTTTCAGGCAGTAAGTGCAAGTATATTTTATAATTTTTAGGACCCATTTTACGATTTTTCCACAAAAAAATGAGCATATAAAGATCACTACTATCTCTTTAAGTCTTTTTACGTGGTAAAATCGCCAAATGAGTCCTCCCATCCCGGGTAGGGCGGGAGGGACTGTCAGACTTGTACTGACTAAAATCCACGGTGTCCTTCGGTAGCCCTTTGTGTACCAGAGTCGTGGTATACGTATGTCTCGCAACCCCGGCCCTCTATAGGCGCGTCATTATGCTGACGCTCCCAAAGTCTAGATATGTTTAGACAAATAAATTCAACCACGAAAGAGCTTACCTACTTTCAAACCCAGCCGTACCTACCTCCTAGGTGCCTTAAAACCCCAAGAATCTAAGCCCCAAGTTTAATCAAAACGGAGCTATTTCTAGGAAATACCTTATTTCTAAGGATGTCGTCCCAAAATAGGATAGGTCGGGGGTCCCTTACGCAAAATAAGTTCAATTTACAGTCAGATACGTGCCCGAAACAGCTGGCAGCTATCTGACGGGCTCTCATAGGGTCAAGCGACTGCCGGGGTCGCGGAACTGTCTTATAAGGTTACCGAGACGCCGGAACATTAAAGGCAAATGAAGGAACACGGTTCTTTTAAGTTGTCAAATGTGTCCTACACCCAGGGCGGGATGGTAGGGACTGTCAGACTCGTACTGACTAAAATCCATGGTGTCCTTGAGCAGCCCTTTACGTTTCAGGGCCATGGTTACTTGATAAGATAGTCCCGCGACCCCGGCAGGCTTTGGTCCTCTAAGGGGAGTCCTGCCATACTTTAGTTCTTTTGCTCTGCTGTAGGATCCCGAACGCATTATATGATATTTCGAAATAAAAAAGTGCTGTAATATCAGCGAAAATACAAGGAATGGTTTATTGGGAATCTGCATGAGTGATTTAGATATGATCTTCGATTGTGAAGCCCCTTTGTAGGATATTTATTTGACTTGCGGAGGGGAGAAAACGGGATTGGTCCCGCAGTTCCGCTATTATACTTTCCGGGTATTAAAAGAGTTTTGACAATACATATTTCAACAGATGAAAATTGGGGTGGGGGGGATTTATCTCGTAGTTGTCCACCCTGGGCAATGGCACAAGCTAGAACAACATCAAACTTGTATCCTTCAATCGCCCTTTACGTTCTAGGGTCTCGGGTACCTCCAGTGCCGCGACCCCGGCTTTCGTTGCCGTCAGATAAAAACGTTGATGTTTACCGGAAAAATGTAGTTGGTTCTTCGTGTTCAGAATTTCAAATCCTTTTGCTATTTTTAGCTCCTTTTGTGTTATTCCGTGTGTTTATATAAATAATATCTATTTAAAACAAGGACAAGTGTAACAAGGGTCTGCCGGGCCAATGATTCCGAGATAGGATGCCATGAAAAGTTAAATTGTTTCGCTACCCAACCGCAAAAAACACGGGAAACAGAAATAATATGCCAGAAATATCTAGGTGGGAGAAACGGACATACAATTCCAGAAATATCTTCGCGTTTATAGGGTAGGCATAGTTCTAAGTATAGTTTGGAATAGATTTTTTTTTTTTTTTTTTTTACGTGGTAAAATCATCAAATGAGTCCTCCAACCCCGGGCAGGGCGGGAGGGACTGTCAGACTTGTACTGACTAAAATCCACGGTGTCCTTCGGTAGCCCTTTGTGTGCCGGAGTCGCGGTATACGTGTGTCCCGCAACCCCGGCAGGACTGTGGCCCTCTATAGGGGGGCCCCGTCACTATGCTGACGCTCCTTGAGGCGCGCGTGGGACACAACGCGCCGTCGACCCGGGCATGGTCCTTGGTCGGGCAGCGAGTTGCCCTTTACTCGCCGCCCGCATGCCCGCGCCTACGGTGGTTTTGGAATAGATAGGGAAGGAGAGTGTAAGACATGATAAAAACTTGGACTTTATCCATCTTACTGTATCCATCCAAAGGTTGTCTTGAAAAGATCGCTTTTAGCGATAAGACCGCCCATTGTGTCACCCTATTTATAAAATATTGTTAATTGGATGTAATTTGTATGGTGTACATAATAAAGAGTATTATATTCTATTCTATTCTTTATCTCATTATCAGTATGCTTTATTTAATGACTACTCGGCATTTACGTAGAAATCAGAATCTTTCCCGATTTGATGAATGTGGTGTTTTTCCTGGGTAAGTAATAGATGATATAACTACAAAATCTCTAAAACTTACAAGAGATAACAACTGAATATATAATTTTATTTGATATAACGATCTGTTAATATAATAAACGATAGACATAATTTTATAATGACTAATTTCTATAAGCATAACAATCAATGAATATAAAATCGTTTTGTATACCGCTCAAAAGACATAAAACTTATTTGGTCTAATTTTTTTTCTTCCTGGCAAGTAATCTAACACTGATGTACCTAGTAATAGTACCATCTGCCGTGAATCTTCGACGGAGCCCCGCTTCGCGGGGCTCCTATTTCTGCGTACAGGGTTTAAAGTAACCTAACACGAAGGGGATGGCGGGGTCTTTCAGACCCCGCCATCCCCTTCGAACCTAACCTGTCCGTGTCGGCGTGCCCCAAGTCCCGAGCTCGCTTCGCTCGCTCTTGCATCCTAGGTCAAATAACTGATTACTACCTGTCATGCTGGGTCAACGGAGCCCCGCTTCGCGGGGCTCCTATTTCTGGGTGCAAGGTTTAAAGTAACCTAACACGAAGGGGATGGCGGGATCTTTCAGATCCCGCCATCCCTTTCGAACCTAACCTGTCCGTGTCGGGGTGTCCCAAGTCACGAGCTCGCTTCGCTCGCTCTTGGATACTAAATTTTTCTAATAAAAATAGCATTCGTGAAGGCAAACAATCAAAGTTCAAAGGATAAACCAAAGTCATCAAAGAAAATAGTTTAAACGGTAAATTAGACATTTCAAACGTTATATGTAATGATTTTCGCTCATTTAAACGTTATAACAAATAAAATTATATGAAATGAGTTTTAGAGTAACACAAACATTATGTGTAGAGAAATTATATCAATCGTTGGTATATCTCACGTTGATTATATCATGTGAACGTTATTGAAATGAAAATATATCAAATAACTTTATATGAAATGAGACGCACCCGTTTTTCCTACACTTGTGCAAAATTCACTATTCTAAGAAGCGGTTCTACCTAGTGATTAAAAAATATCCCACAGAAACATTATATCTGGCAGAAAGGTATCCCATATGTTATACAGATTATAAACTGCCTGCCAAATTATTCGTTCTGCCACTTGTCAAATAGTAATAAACATCGGTCCGTCTTCACAAACTTTAGAATTTAATTTGGTGTAAGTTCCTGATATCATTGTGACTTTTATTCTTACCTCTTTCACTGTTAAACCTACTTATTTCCCTATAATTACATCTCTTGGAAGACAATCAGTTAGATCAGCAAACTCAACACCACATGTCAACTTTGAATTCGGACAATTCTGTACACGACCAATTCCGACTACTGCTTCCCTTCAAACATTATCTGCAATCAGTGTCTCACACGTGGCAGACACGTGTTTACATTATTAGCCACAAGTCCTGACCACACTACCAAGACCCCTGAGCTTCGATAGCATAATGATTTTTTCTTTTGTTAATTGAAACATTAGAAGGGATCGAAGGATCATATAAGCTGGTCTTTCAACACCCTATGCTTTTAGGTGTCAAGTGACGATGTCACACTTTTGTGCTGCGGTGTTGTTAATAACAATGTGTGATATTGTGATCCTTGTGATTTTTCTACCTTCAAGGGATTAACTGAAAGGTTTTGTCCTATTTTCATCTTCGTGGGTACTAAATAATTGGATAAAAGAAGAAAAAACTGGAGAGTGCATAACTAACCATGAAATGAGGGGAATCAAAAAGTAAAGAGTAATCGTGAAGTCGTGAGTCCAAAGCCGGGTGTGTATCCAGTTTTTTCTAACACATTATTCAATACATCACTTCTCCAAAGGGTGAAATACAATACATTGGTAAAAAACACTCAACGACAACATAAAGAAGTCTTTGTTACATAAACAGGAAAGATTTGTTTGATGGCCTAGAAAGATAAGAAGTTTTTACGAATCCCTTTACAAAAGAATTTAGAAGCTGCCGTAAAGAACGACTCATTCAATCGTAGCTAACGTGAAACAAAAAAAAAACACATTTTGAACTATGTCGCAGAACTCGTAGACACGGAAAAAAGTGGACCTAAAATCCGACCTTTCAAGACCCTCTAAATTCAAAAATGCCATTTCACATCTACCCTATTTTTCATCTTCAAAAACAGTCAAAGCTTTGACCCGAAAACTGCAAAAGCCTATCACCAGTTTGGAGTCAGCTACAGGGGCCCATGGGTGTGTCCGATGTGGAAATTGCATTTCACGTCCCTTTGTCCGAGGGTTTTTTGTTTACCGACTCAGGTGTTGATTCAGAACTCGACTGTATAGTAGTCGTTTGTGAGGGTAATCCAACTTGATTAATTTACTGTTGAATGTCCTCACTAATTAAGCCACTGATTCTGCCTAACTGGGTAACATCAATGGATAGTTCAACATTTAGTAATTTGTAAAAGCTTTTTCAATTTCGATAAAAGTTTTTGTTTACATGAACTGTCTAGTTTTATATTTCAAACTTTGATTTGTTTGTAGTTTCGTTTCTATTTCAACCAAATAGACTAGACAGCAGTTTTATCTTCAACAAAAATAGAGAAAACAAAAACAAATCCTTTGTCAAATTCAAAGGTGGACCGATAAACCAAAAACGCACAAAGCCGTATCCGGAATCCGGATCGAAGGACGGAGCAGAAAACAAATGCATATCGATATCAAAGAAACGCATCCTATGCAAGATAAAAACAAAAATAAAATCGTAGCTCCTACTCTACCCAGTACGCAATGGAGCATGGAACGTGGACGCCAATTATATTGGCCGCTGGATTTACGTCGCGTCACTTTTCTGGCCGGTGATTGACTGACGGCGGCCATCTTCTTTTTTTCGTTTTGTTATACAACTAGCACTCTCCCTCTATAGAGAACTAGCTATTATTAAATTGTTCAAGGGTTTGCTAGAATGATTTGTAGTGCGATTTGTAAGTTTGTCTGTCTTTAGTACAGTAATTAAAGGCTCAAGTATTTAGGTCCTTTGATCCTCTAACTTATTTTGTGACATTTGTGTCCTTATAACAGACTTTACCATCAAAAGAAAAAGGCTCACTATTTTACATAACCAAGTCTTTTCATCTGAATCGATTTATCTGTCCTTGAAAACGATTGACAAAAAGGCCTTCTCTAATAGGGTTTCTAAATCCTAAAATAATGCCTTTACAGTCAATGTTTTCTGTGTACAGTGGCGTGCATATATTCGATGCCAGTATTCTACGGGCACGTCTCAATCGAACCCGGTAAGAAGGAAATCATTTACGCCAATAACGCTCTCTCACCCCCGATCGTGGGTGATTTAAAGAGGGGTAAAGTACTTCAGTAAATATCGATTTTCTTAGGTAAATATTTACGTCGTTTATTCCCTTTTTTGTCGTCGTTATGAAATTGTTATTGAGGCATAAAAGTTGAGTTAAGATGAGGCGTTTAAATGCCTATATAAAGTTGAGACTGAATGAAGATATTTTCTGGTGGATTTTTTAAGGGTTTTGCTGTTTATTTTTGGGAGTTATGAGATGAGTGTGGTAGTAGTAAACGTGAACAAAATCTTCACTTAAAATCCAAAAAAAAATTAAACAGCGATTTTTAAAAGGGTCTTGACCAAATGTGGGACATACAATATTTTGTATTTATTGTATTATCTTAGTCTTAATTCAATTCAAATTGATTATTTTCTTTCATTTAAAAATATTCTTAAAAAAAAAACAATTATTATTTCAAAAAGGTCATGTCCATCATTTACACTTCGAAATATTTCTCAAGTAAAAAAAAAACTTCACAAAGGCGCAAAACGGAAATGGACGCACAAAGAAACGATGTAACGAGTGGGCCAGCTCTCATTACTGCTTTAACAAAGATGTACAATTTTGCACGGAAATGACTCGGACGGTTATAGGGACTTTCACCCCTCGAAACTTCACCAACTTGAAGGGTAGTCTGAACTCAATTTGTTCACAAGATTTCGATAGTGTCTGATGCCTTGAGATTTTAATACGTCTTCGTATATATGATAATATATATTCTTTTATGGCGGCTTCACATTAGTGCTGTGAACCCCCGTGAATAGGTGCGAACGAGAATGTGGATGGTTTTCGCAGGGTTCACGCGCGTTCGCGCCTGTTCCGACGATCAGAGACGGTATTGTGTCGACAATTCGCGGCGAGTATTCGCGGCGTTAATTCAAGGCACTAATGTGGAGCCGCCATTATGAATGTGAAAATATTTGTATGTTATACGTTAACGAAACTTGTAATTGTTTTAACTTGTTTGTTTTACCAAAAAAATGTGATAATATTGAAACAGGTTTTAATGGTCACGCGCTGGTGACACGTGACTTTTGTTACCCCGAATGCGCAGGAGACTTTCTGACCGTCTTAAAAAGGTGCGATCCTGCCACGTAAAGGAGACTGACAAAATCAGGTTGACTTTTGGGTCATCACTCAACCCAGGGCGAGATACATTTGATGACTTGCCAATTAAAATGCAAATGTCTTAAATTTTTGGACACAGGACTATAGAAAAAAAAATATAATCCGCACTACATAAAAATGCACTATATAAATAAAGTGTTGTAGCCTTGCTTGCTTTTACGACTGCGTATGAAGGCATTAATTTTAGTATCCAATATATTTTATACCTAGACATAAAACCCAGTACGATTGCTTTAAGCTTTTCGCAATTCAGCACCTTGAGACCTAATTTCAGGCTGAACGAATACGGAATACAAGTCATAAAAAAAACATTACGCCTGTTATACTTAAAGAGATAATCAGAGCATTTACGAAACTAGGCATTGTGTGAATTAGTCCTTTTAAAGCTGCTGAGTAATTTTTTTTTTACATAAAAACAGTTTGGGGTGACACTAGGATTTATTATAAACAACGTTACTTATTTATTGACAAAGCCACCTAACTGACAATATCGGTTTACTATTTGAACCGTAATGTTTTCAGTCACATATAATAATAATCCAAGCGCATACGCATTCAGACTCGGGAGAAATTCCTGATGGAAAATCACACGGTATTTTGCTTTACCTGGGAATCGCACCTAGAACGTCACGTGCTCAGTAGTAGATATTATTACGCCATTAATGAAATATGTATCAGTGAAGAAAGGTCAATCTTACTCTTAGGTATTAATCTATCTTACTTGTAACTAATATTCTAGAAGCGAAAGATTATATTATACATGAATGGATGAATGTTTCTTACTGTTACACACAAAAACAACTGAACGGACTTATATGAAACTAGCTGTGCCCGCGATTTCGTTAGCGTGGATGTCGAAACTTAACAATGTATTTTTTATAAAATTGACAAAGTTTCATACAAAGTTTCATCTCCTATTTTATCCCCTTGGGGGTAGAATTGATCAAAATCCTTTCTTAGCGGATGCCTACGTCATAACATCTACCTGCATGCCAAATTTCAGCCCGATCTGTCCAGTGGTTTGGGCTGTTTGTTGATAGATCACTATGTCAGTCAGTCACCTATGAGTTACATATGTTTAGATTTAGTATAGAGATAGTTTATAGTTCGAATTAACACATAGGCTACATTTTATCCCAGTATTAAGTTCCCGTGGGATACAATTTGAAATGACACTCCAGAATCAACTAGAACAGGCAGTAAGAAAAAAAAAACAGCTGCTAGAATATTATGATAAATATCCCTTCTAAAACCTATGTGTACACATTTAAACACACACGAACATACTCGAAACTAGCTCTTAACACTAGTGCCGGGTGTTTAAATATCTTATGATCTTAGTGAACGTATCCAAACTGGATTGCCACTCGCTACTCGCCCGACGTGGAACGACGCGCACCTGTCGCTACGCCCTTGTTGGCCATTCTCCTTTGGATGTTGTAAGCATTAATTTATCAGTGATATTTGTAACATCTGTTGGTTTAGGATAGTTTTTTATTAGAAAAGTGTCATGAATGGGACAGGTTTTTTTATTGATTTGTGGCTGGTTTAGGACAAAAAAAAAAACAAAAATGTCATTGTACCGTTCTTTTTTAGGTCATTTTATTTGTCTCATAAATTGATCTTCTTGGTAAAGGATCAGGTGCATAGTTTTAATAACTGGTGTGCGTATATGACCAGATATATGATCGTGAACAAGGTGAAAGTAATAGCAGCATCATAGCAGGTTTTCTGAGGTTTCTATTAACCTTTATGGAAAAAAGACTTTTGTCGGACTGTCTTTGCACTTTGACTCTGGTACTTAAAGAGCAACCGAAGAATCAGGGTGGATATTGAGTCAGTTAAAGGGTAACAGTCCCTTCTGCACCACAAAGGGTGGATGGACTCATTTGATGATTTTACTCATCATCATCATCATCATCAACAGCCGGAGGACGTCCACTGCTGAACATAGGCCTCCCCCTTAGACCGCCACGCCGAACGACAATTCGCCACTTGCATCCATCGGCTGCCCGCGACCCTCACGATGTCGTCGGTCCACCTAGTGGGAGGCCTGCCTACGCTGCGTTTTCCGGTCCGTGGTCGCCACTCGAGAACTTTTCTTCCCCATCGGTTGTCAGTTCTACGAGCGATGTGGCCTGCCCATTGCCACTTCAACTTGCAAATTTTATGAGCTATGTCGGTGACTTTGGTTCTTCGCCGAATATCCATGTTCCGGATTTTATCCCGCAAAGAAACTCCGAGCATAGCTCTTTCCATTGCTCGTTGAGTGACTCTTAGTCTCTCTAAGAGGCCAGCAGTCAAGGACCACGTTTCGGAGCCATATATCATCACTGGCAACACTATTATTTATTATTTACTATCTCAAAAAAATGAGTAAGACTATTATGAATGTTTATCAATATTTATGTAATTCATCATCATCATCATCAGCCTATAATGTTCCCACTGCTGGGACACAGGCCTCCTCTCTGTGAGAGGGAGTGGGCCATAATCCACCACGCGGGCCCAGTCCGGGTTGGTAGATGTCACATATCTTCGAATTTTTAGTTCTAGGACATGTCGGTTTCCTCACGATGTTTTCCTTCACCGCTTTGAGAGCAGTGGTGATGAAATAAATTACACAAAGTAATGCACCTGGCGAGGATCGAACCCACGACCTACAATTCGTAAGTCGGGACCGATACCACTGGGCCACCACTGCTCTTTATGTAATTATATCAAAAGTAATTCAGAATCAAATTGTTGTGAAAAACTTCAAACCAAAAACCTATTTTCTTCTAAACAACTTTAACCTATCCAAATCACAATGGATCCAGGGTTTCTACTCGAATAGAGACAACGAAATGTCACCCAAAGACATTGTTACGGAAGGGAAATGCAAATTGGGACAGCTCCCATATTGACTCCATTTTATTGAGCACTCTTTTAAGGCAAACGGAACCAAATACAAACGACGTAATTTGCTGAAAATTGTATAGATATTTGGGTTATGTTTGTGGTGATTACAAAAGAAAAAAGCAATGTTACTGGTATATGCTAGCGAAGGAGTGGCCGCGAGGGAGAGGACAGCTTCCATCTCACAACCCAGTGGAGGATTCCCGGCGGCCGTAGGCTCGAGATGGCGAAGAATGGGCGACTCGCCGTCCGATCGTGTACCAGGCGCGTCTCTTAAAGGGTCAAAGCCTGCCAGGGTCGTCTTATAAGGTAACCGTGGCCCCGGAACGTAAATGGCTATTGAAGGACACCGTGGATTTTAGTCAGTATAAGACTGACAATCCCTCCCGTCCTGCGGAGAAGGATTCATTTGATGATTACACCACGTAGAAGAAAATCGAAAAGTCTTTTTCGATAAAAAATATTGACAGAGAACCAATAATCCTATTAATATTTAAGGATTCACTAATCAGCTCTTGGATAAGTTGAATCATGAATTACTTAGAACTAATATTGAACTAAAATCTAATATCACATGTCATATAATATTATACGTCTTCTAAGGGTCAATTCACACTGAGACGCGAAGTTGCTTACGACGGGCGAAGCACAAATTCTAATTTTATTTATTACACGAAAATATACACATTTTACCGAGGACGTGAGATAGCTTGGCGTTGCGCGCGAATTTTAATTGCGATTCAAAATCGGAGACTTGCGTCGCCTTGTGTCGAAGGGGCTAACTTTTTCCTATAGCCTATCTCTGGGTGAATGTATATGTACATAGCTTTCAAACATTGAAAACATTTTCAAAGTCGGCAGAGTAGTTTTTGAGTTTATTCATTACAAACCTACACATACACATAAAAATACAAATCTTTCTTCTTTATATGATAGTGTAGACGTGAAAATATACACATTTACTCGCGATAACACGTGGCAGCAGTGTCTCATCATCATCAGCCTATAATGTTCCCACTGCTGGGACACAGGCCTCCTCTCTGTGAGAGGGACTGGGCCCTAATCCATCACGCGGGCCCAGTGCGGATTGGTGAATGTCACAAGTCTTCGAATTTTTTGTTCTAGGATATGCCGGTTTTCTCACGATGTTTTCCTTCACCGTTTTGAGAGCGGCAGTGTCTATCTAACATTATTTATGTACTAAACGAAAAGATACACATTTCCAGTAGCGGCGCGTTGCGTCTCAGTATGAACTGATCCTAAATCCCAACTTATCAATATGATTACTTTTGCCAGCAAGACCGGTATAACTTCTACTTTTTCGAGAAGAAGAAACGTATCATCAATTCCAAAAAAAAAAAGTCCAGGTAACATTCGCAGTACCTTTGAAAACTTTTCTAATGGTATCCGAGTACCCGAAAGTTTACCCTGAAAATTTTGACGAACTAAAAGTTTCACATGTATAAAAAAAAAAGTATCCTACCTATATTATTATAAATGCAAAAGAAAGTTTGTTTGTTTGTTACTTTTTCACGCCTAAACCAGTGAACCGAACATAACGATTTTTTTGTGCATCGCTGTCTTGTCAGGTGTATGTGTAGGAAGGGGCATAGGAAGGAACACGGGGGGGATTTTAGTCAGTAAGAGTCTGACAGTCCCTTCCGCCCTACCCAGGGCGGGAGGACTCATTTGACGATTTTACCACTTAAAAAAAATAAAAAAAAGGTGTTTAACAGGGGGTCTAATCTCTAAGCACGAAACCCGATTTTTCTGTCTTAGTGACGGGCGTTTTGACAACGAGGCCCAACTACGAATGAATGATATTACAATTTGACAGATAGCTCCTTAGACTTATGATTAGAAATTTAATGCAATTTCTTGTAATGACATAGACACTACCGCCACTTAAAAAGGACTTCATATCGTCTCTTCGTTAATGGACTTAAAGTAGACCCCCAGAATCAGACATTCATCCCTATAAAATGTGCTATTCCTGAAGTAAATAGTAATAAAGTCCACATGAGCGAAACCGCGGGAAAAAGTTAGTACCTATATGGACAACGTATACATAAGTTTGAACAGCAAAAGTATGATAGGTTTTTCATGTACGCATTTATTTGGCTTGTTTATCACTATCGAGAAAATATGATTTTTATGTTCGAGCAAATGTATGTAGTTTATTTATTTAGAACTTTTGTAGTTTCTGTTATTTTTGGCTTTTCACTTGAGAGTAGTTTTTGTTGAAGTCCAATTTTCTTTTAAGAAACTTGGATTAAGTTCGGAACTTATTTTTTCTTACATTTTTATAACACGTGTGTATCTTATCTCTTTTTTTTCAGTTCAGACTTATTTTTTTTTATAGCCAATGCCTTCGAAACCAGACATTGGAAATAAAAGCGTTCCGTTTTTCTCACACGCTTATTTTAACTTGTTAAAATCATCAAATGAGTCCTCCCACCCAGGGCAGGATGGGAGGGACTGTCACACTTGTACTGACTAAAATCCACGGTGTTCCAACAATAGCCGTTTACGTTCCATGGTCACGGTTACCTGTTTAAACAGTCTCGCGGCCCAGTAGCTTTTTTTTCACGCTTGTGTAAAAAATACAAGATTTTTTCTATAAATGTTCATTGAACGAAATGATCCCTCAGTTCATCTCAACTAAAAGAGTTACATGAGATGGAGCATATGCTGAGCTTATTCGATCTTAGAAATGTGATTCGTCCTAGATTTTAATGCAGGGGTGGCAATTTTTTTTTATGCGATCATTCTCGTTTTGCTGTTTAAAATAAGATTCGCTGAGGTATTGAGTGTTTAAGGTATACTTTTTTTAGTGTTGTAGATTGAATATCTTACTTATTTGGACGTGTTTTATTGAACATTTTGAGGGAAATTGTTAAAATTAATCAGTAAAGTAGTACGAGTAATCAAGGAATGGATATGGAGCAAAACAAAATGAAACGCTGGTTAAAGGGAATAAGGTTGGAACTATAATAATTTTGACCGTATTCAGCTGTGGTATTCATACAAAAAAGTTATGATCATCTTTGAATTGGCTGAAAGAGAGAGAGAGAACTATGTATCTCTCTCTCTTCCCCCCACTCTCTCTCTTTTCACATGAAATTGAAAAGGACAGGAAGATACTTCTTTGCGTTAGGTTTCTATAAAGGGTACTGTACAAAATATTCCCAACTAGCTGACCCATGCCCACTTCGTTGGGCGGTAAAATATACATGATATCTTTATAATATACAGCCGAAAGCACTCACGAACAATGTAGCTTTCGACCAGTGAAACAATTTTTAAAATCAGTTCATTACTTCCGGACATTACCCCCTTTAAACGAACAAATTTTAACTATTTAAAATATTGGTATAGATATAGGTAGATAAGATGTTATTCGTCAAAATTTGAGCCTAAGCAGATCGCAGTAAATAGGAAATTTGAGCACATGTCGCGCGCCGGCTGAGCGCAGTAAGCACGTCTCGGGATTCGAACCGGTCGCCTAGATTGCTACTTAGGGTTGCCACTATTGATTTACAGGCTGTGAATAGGTTTCGTCCTTTTCTGTCGATATTGGGTATATTTTGAGGCCAGAAGCATTCACTGGTTGAGTGTTATTAATCAACCGTTTTTCTGAAATTGAGATGATCGGTATTACTTGACAATTTTTTCACCTTTTAGAGAGGGTAAACTATAACAATATTGTTAAAAGAAAGTAAACTATATTCAGAATTTCAGATAGACTAATCTGCCAGTCTTTCTCAAACTTTTTTTCACCTGTCTGAGGTCGGCCTACAGTTAAACTGCATTCAGTTGAATTAGTTGAATAACAATATTTTAAATGTAACGTCTCATCTCACCTTCGTAACTCTAAACTCGGCTTTAAAAACATAGTACAGATAGATATAGCTCATTTTAAACCAGGCCAGGGATTCCTCATGTATCCTGGGTTCGTTTAAAAACAGAAACTCACATACACAAACACCCAGACCAGAAACAACTATGTACTTGTAGATCATACAAAATTAAAAATTTGTTACGCGGGAATCGAAAGCCTAGGTTTCAAAAATTGGAACAAATGAAAAAGGGTCACAAAAGAAAATCAGATTATAAATCAAATTGTTGCCCAGAAACGTTTATAATGTATTTATTTGTAGCCATTATTATTAACTACTGAATGTATACGAACGTTTCATCACCCCGAACACATTTGTTATTCCTGTGAACAAAAAAAAAATAGATCCGTCATGGATCTATTTTTTTTTTGTGAGAATTTACTAGAACGTTATTCAGTAAACATTTTGCTATAAAATGATTAATTTTTCAGCAGTATTTTTAGATATCTTTTCAAGTTGGATTACCGGAAATATTTTAGCTGTATTTTTTTTGTAATATTGCAATATTCTCATTCGATGAAAATAAATCTAGTTTTCAATACTGGATTTGAATGATGCGAAACCGTTTTCCTGATATATTTCGTAGCAACTTTTAAATATTCACTGCTATACACGCTATAACCTACTATGTATTGATAAAACGACCCAAAAACAATATCAAACTTCCATCTTCAAATTAAAAAAAAAGTGCAAAAAAGGTTGCAACACAAAAAAAAAACTAACCTTTTTTTTTAATTCCGTGCCAACCCTGCTGGCATCTTATCTCGTCGAAAGGTACGCTTGACGGGACTGCGTCAATAGACGGGGGTCTATAGACGTCTATAGTTGTCTATAGCCTAGCCTGTCTGTGTGTGTGTCAATCCGTGTTTGTGATAGTGCATAGGCTGTAAGGTAAGGCGTATTGCATTGACAATCTAGTAAGGTGCTTATTAAAAGGTTGCGAATTGATTTTGGATATTTTTGACAACTGTCATAATCATTTTTTGTGTTGCCTTACTAATCATTTATACTATACATAATTATAGATATGCCAAATACTTAGGATCCTGTAAGCGATCAAATTGTTCGTCAAAATTTGACGACATTATCAAATAATTTCTTAGTCTTAAGTCTACAGCTTTGTTTGATGCGTTTGTCAAACATCAACGTGTTTGTCTAGTTTGATGAAAAATCTTGTTTGTCAATCAACTTGTTTCAACGTCGGTGTTTGTCAAAATACTATCGCTGAGACAGTCAATACCATAAAAGCGTTATTTGACAGCTTAGTTTGACTAAAATGTTTGTCAAATATGTTTGATCATTTACTTGGAACTTTCTATCAAGCAAGCCAAGCCTCCTATCTCTTTCACACACCACCACCAATGCAAATCAATTTACCTCGCATACCCACATCATCAATTCTTCCGCCAAACCGATTTGACAAAATACACCATAGAGAAAAACCCCTGTACACATGATATATCGATATACATACCCTTTTATAAGGAAAAAAAGCCTTAACATCCCACAGAATTTCATACACTTTATGATAGCGAATTTATTTCAACTAAAATCGATTCCCTTTCGTGGTATAATACATTATTCAAGCCAGATTTTCGAAGCCTGTTGACGGCAGTGAAGACCCGACTTTATTATGCTTCTTACTCTACTTACTAAGTGTATACTTTGCATTACTGTAGGAAATATAATGCAAGTTAAAATTTTGTGGTGTGATTACAGAAAAGTGACGACAAAGTTTTTTAAATGATTCCCTTTTAAGAACTTTTTGAGTAGAGAAAATGAGCACACTGTACTACGTGGAATTGACTTTAGCGGATCAAAATGAGCTTTATATTCATGCAATTAAAGCTCATTGTAATCGATGTTGACACAATTTTTTTTTTCATGATATTGCCTTTCGAACTGCTACCGACCTAACGAAAGACACCAGCGCCCACAAAATAAGTGTTTTTGTTTTAGTGTGTTAAAATCATCAAAAGAGTCCTCTTGCCCACTGCAAGATTGACTGTCAGACTTGACCTTTCTAAAAACCTCGGTGTCCTTCAACAGCCCTTTACGTTCCTGGGTCCAAGTATTTGTTAGTCCCTTGACCCCGGCAACAGATAAGGTGACACTACACTTGTTTGGAGCCTGAGTTGAACTGACGATGTGTGACATGTAAATGAGGAAGTCATATTACATTTTGGTAACCAGAAACTGTGACAGATGTATTTCCTACCGAATAAGTACCTACATGTTTTTTTTCAGTTCCAACAAAAATGAATATAAGCAGATTCGCTAGAACGTAATCATAATTTCTTATCATTACATTTTATATTTTCTTGCTTTCAAAAAGAGCCTTCCAAAATAATTCATTAATTTAGCAACACCCACGCAACATACCACATTCAATTTACATAAATACATGATACACATCCGTCTCAGGATATGTATCTACATATGTATATGTTATGTATTGTATAAACCCGGATACCGACAAGCTCAGGTGATTAAGTTCCGTTTTGCCAACGTTGAGATAAATGACAAATACCTAATCAGTCGAGTGTTATGCCGCATGTTACGTTGCGAGGTTGGCAGGAATCAGGATTTGTGGTGGGGAATACAATTTGGAGATGTCTATTTACTGATTGGAATTGATAATAAAGCAGTTTCAAATTAGGCTAGATATAACAATGTTTAGTACTCAAAATTCTACTTCTTGTCGTATCAAAATTCTACTACACAATCTCCTTTCATTCACGCAGCCATAAGATCATCAAGTATACAGGTGACAAAAATGCAGTATTTCAAAATAAGGACTAAATTTTATGGAAGTTCTATGAATAATTTCATGCTTAAAACTGAATGGTACCGAGGTTGTATTACTCGTAGTATCGAACTACCAGGTATATATCACATAAAAAACCATTGAAAAAACTCATCAACAAGCCGCGTATAAAAGCACCAATAAATAAAAAAGTAATCTCACACGAAAAACATAAAAATCTGACGCAAACACATGCAGACGAGACATTCCACTACCATCATACTATCATTTAGCTTCACACAAACGGTCTAAATTGCAGCACGGCCCCAAAGAAAGATGCTATACTAAAGTAAAATTGCTCCTAGATAATCATGAATAAGAAGAATAAAAAAAACGGCTTTACAAAAAACCTACCGAAGCATGGCCTCCACTTCAGATTAAACGTACATTCAGCAATATTTTTCACAAAGGATACCTTAATCCCTAACAAGTGGGGGTAAGCCTTTATGCCCCGATTTTCATAACCGCTCGCTTCTGGAAATTGAAATTGCAGCTATATGATATAGAGTAAAGGTGGGATTGGTTTGGTAGAAAGTTGGACTCGAAATTTTTATGCCCATTTTTCGGTTTTGGGGAAAATGTATGCTAATATTGCTGTTGTATGGTAATGAGTTCAATGCTGAAACTTTAACTATTTTACTCCGTCGACTGTGCCCACGTGGTTGGCAAAATATTCCCTACGGGATCCTACACCCGAGAAAATAATTTAAGCATTGCACTAACCCAGATTTTACTCTATAACTGTGTAAAATTTCATCGAAATCAGTCCATCTGTTAACAGGATAATAGATTCACTTAGCTACTTTCTCGTTTTGGATCTCAGTTTCGCCATTCTTTTCCACAACTCTACATTCCATTCGGAATAGAAGACCATAAAAAAAAAAAAAAAAATCTCAGCTACAGCATTCAAATCACATCCAATCGTTAATCACAACAACAAACTTACCTATTTCCGTGCTCAAACCAACATCAAACATTTACTTTTCAAACGAGTAAAACAAAACCAAACCACCTGGCTACATGATTTCGATACCGTTCGCTATATTTCGCATGCGATAAGGAACCATGTTGACAATAGGCCCCATAAGCTTTCATTCCGATATTAATATTGCCGAGTTGAAACTCGTCGATGGGTTGCGATCGTCCTTTTTTTATTGAAAACTCTTTCTGGCGTCAATGGCGTGTCTGGTCAGTGAACCATGTTTACAATGTTACGGGGAAATTAAAATATGTTTTGGTGTTGTTTTCAATCGGTCTGGGCGTACTGGCTTGTAGGTGTGTAGTTACAGAATAGGCAGTTGTAGGTGGAATATTATTTATATTTAGACTACTGCAACCCACTGTTGTCTTAAGTTACCTGTCTTCTTTCAAATTCAGGCAGGGATAAGGAAAACGAAAAAGTGTGATCTGAACTAATTTAGGAACTAAATTAGTTCAGATCACACTTTTTCTTTTCTTTCTCTACTTCCTCGTGTCCGAAGAACCTATCTTTAAAATTGTATGTCCAAAAATTAACCACTTATTTGGCCTAATCGGTAGCAAGGCACCGATTACGTTGACTGCATTGTTTCGGACACGTAAGGCAAGAAAGAAAGCATTATTTCTTCGAAGAGATTTAGAGAATCAATTAAAGTTTCTTGATACTGGCATTTTTACTTAAAAATAAAACTATTTATGCCTGTTACAGTAAGTTATCGTCGCGAAACTTGTAATTATATATATGACAACACGAACGAAGGATAACTTATAAGAATAGCTTACAATTAAATAAAAAAAGATCGATTTCTTGTTCCGCCTTCAATCTACATTCATTAGCAGTTTTATTAACAGTACAAAACGTGAATATAAAATCAGAAATTATAACTTTCAACCTCATAAAATCTTAGCCACGAATAATTATGAAGTGCCTTAGAAATATACGAGTAAAAATTGGAGGGAAGAATTATTTTTAGACTTTAAAACAATGGGCAATTAAGTTTGGTTTTCTTTGGGACGTTATTAGAGTAAAAGTTAATCTATTGTGACGGGTAATTAGTGAGTTTAAAGTAGTTAAAACGATACTTTTATGGGTCAACACTCAAGGGTACACTTAAGTTCTTGTTTTAAGTAAAATTGGACACACACGCCAACATACATACGTCCTGTTTTAATGTTAACATGTCAGGCTATACATAAAATAAATAACATTAGTTTTTAAATCCAAACTTTTGCTCATGTGAAAATTATTCTGTCCGTATGTAATCTCATAACGGGCAAATGTGTAATTCAGATTAATTAAAATGTGGGTTAGGACATGGGATATTTTTTATCCTAATGTAGGTACTAGTGGGATAAAAAATATCCTAAATTATTATTTTATCCGACTATCACAAACTAACACTCGAAGTTAGAGTCAAAAAAAGAAAACACCATTTAGTATTTTGACATTGTATTTCTCTCAGTCCTAAAAATGAAAATTTTTAAATTAAAAACATGTAACCTTAATTTTAAAATCCACTTTACAAGACAACCTTAGCGAAGGTCAACACAATGTTAACCTTGTTTAATAAAAAGTAATTAGCGTTTTTAAAACATTAGCCAACGACATACAAAGAACAAAAAAAAAAGAAAGTATACAACACAAAATAATTTGCCTTTTCAGTAAGTGTCAGGGGTTGAAAGTGATTACGCTTGAACACCATAATTTAGGATGAAAGTTAGAAAAGATTCCGTGCAAAGTATTAAGGACAAAAGACCTTTTTCGGGCGGTTTACATAATAAAACAATGGGCACCGACGGAACCCTGTTCCTGAGCTAGGGTTGCCAGGACTCAAAAGGATTTAGAACCTCGTTAACAAGAAAAAAACTTGCTTTCAAATTAAAATGACATTGCATGACGCCTGAAGATTTTCGACACTTATGTCAAAAGAAAGAAGGTATTGCCATAATTATCATCATCTGGGGTCGCAGGAATAAACCGCTACCGTGACCCCGGAACGTAAAAGGCTTTTGAAGGACACCATGGATTTTAGTCAGTACAAGTCTGACAGTCTCTTCTGCTCTGCCCAGGGTAGGAGGCCTCAGTTGATGAAGCATATTGCCATCATACAGGCACAAATCCAGCCTCTGGCTGCTACAGGGATATTCTTAGTGAAAAACACCAATAACACTTTGTCTGACCAAGAAATCGACTTAAGTAACACACGTCCACAAGCGTTTAGAATTATTCAAAAATTAAATCAGAACAACCGGTATACATTTGTTTTTTTTTTAAGCAGAGACAACAAACATAAGAACTTATTAATTTGGCCCTGCCAGCCATTAGGACCCAGGTAGCCACATTTTTACGACCACAGATACGCATATTTTGTATCGGAAGATGATCTCAGCCAAATGTGGCCAGCATACATAATTATTATGGCAGATTAAATTAAGGTTTGTGACTCTGAGTCACTGTGGAAATGAGCAAAACAATAAATTAACTTTACGACCTGTTTTTTGTTGGATTCCGGCGATTGTTTTCGTGATAATAATTTCTACTTGACGTAATTTGAAGTCGTATTTTAATTTTCAACACCCTCGGAAGGGTAATCTTTAAGATAGTAACTTTTCTAAAACTGTCTTTTATTTTCTTTTTATTGTTACTTATTTCAGAACTGGCAACCCTAACATGTATACCGAATAATAATGCGTTATTTGACGTGAATTATGTGAATTATTCGCGTTAAAGCAACTTCAACCGCGAAATTTTAATAATGAATTAAAACATCCTTTCAAAATGTAAATTTTTAATTAGTATAACGCCGGTATCCCTTCGGTGTTTCAGACTGTTATATCGTGTTATGTTTGTTTGCGATGCTCAGTTGTATTAAGGGGAGTTATCGGACACTGTAAACCGTTTTATCTAGATTCGTATTTGCATTTTAACTTAGCGAAGCGACGGCCATTTTACAACTTGCATATGAGTATGTCATTTGAAAACATGGGTTGTTAAGTTTTGACGCCATTTAGGGATTTTAAAAGAGGGTTTGTCAATCTCAAGCCTATATTAAAAAGAAAATATAAAATGTTTATTTCGGTATAATTACGTAACCTACAATATGTAAAACAATGGGGCGTTTATGTGTTTTTTGACAGCTAGAAATTCAAACTTATATACTTTTTAATTTTCAAGATAACCCATAAAATTAAAACCCGTAATTTGGTTGTCGGAACCAGAAGCATAACGGAATTAAATAATTTTGCAGCGAACAAGTTTACTCAGTCAAAAAACCTCTGTAATTACAATAAATACCGTTAAGTGTCACTTCAAAACAAGCTCTCCCCCAAATCGGTACTCAAGTCCCCATTAAATAACTCTTTGATCATCTACACTCCAATATTAAGAATTTAATAATCGAGCATCTAAACAACGGCCTAATGTGTCAACAAACTCAATCCTCAAACAAGTTAAAAGGAAGTTTTACTCTCCCCCTTTCCCCCAATTGGTCCTTTGTCTGCTCAGAATCGATCCCCCGTCACTAAATAATATTTCTGTAAGAAAATCAGAATCACCCTTTTCGAATTTTCCATTCAAAGCACCATTTTAAGCTCATTGTCCTTTTAAGTACAGTCAGCTTTGAAAATTTCAATTAAATTTTTTAAATCGCCTTCCGATTTTTAGGGTTCCGTAGTCAACAAGGAACCCTTATAGTTTCGCCATGTCCGTCCGTCCGTCCGTCCGTCCGTCCGTCTGTCCGCAGTTTAGCTCAGAGACACACAGTACTAGAGAGCTGTAATTTGGTGTAAATATACGGATTTGTTGTGCCAAAAAAGTGGTAAAATAAAATCTCGTAAAATATTTTTTTTTAGGGTACCTCCAGTACTTACACGTAAAGTGAGGATTTTTTTTTTCTCGCGTACCTCTTAGTGTGGGGTATCATTAAATAGGCCTTTAAAAAATAATGATAGTTTCGATTAACAATTTTTTGATAAAAAAATTCGTTTGTGAAATATTAAGCTTCAAAGTGCTAAATTTTGCTCGATTCGAGTGTCCCCCCCCTCTACCAGCTAAACGGTTATGTTTGGGGGTGTGAAAAAATTCACAGTAGTAGTACATATAACGAAGTTTAAAAGAAAATTATCATGACTAAGCATGGCTTTACAACTTTACGAGTAATAGTCGACCAACTTATAAAATGTACTTGATATCATATTTTCTTAAACAAAATGTATCGGAGACAACTGCAAATGTAAGTTTGTCAACTTTATTTTTACAGCTTTTATAGGTATGGTTTTTGGGGATAGGTAGGTTTTTATCGACAACTATTTTTAACTAAATTCAAAAAAGGAGGAGGTTCTAAATTCGTTGTAATCTTTTTTCTTATGTATTTTCCCCGATTTCTCAAAGACTCCTGTACCGATTTTGAAAATTCTTCTTTTTAAAATTAAATTCAGCGAATCAGTTTAGTTAGTTCGCATAAGTATTTTGATGGGCAACTACGGAACCCTACACTGTGCGTGGCCCGACACGCACTTGGCCGGTTTTATTTTAATACTTCGGAAGTATTTAAATAAATGTAAATAAATTAAATTGAACATTTATGGTAATGTAATTAGACTATTAAGTTTCTGAATCGGAAGATTTTGATCAAATCGATTTTTGATAATTCAATAATACTACATAACATAGCTAATTTGTATATAACACTTGGTAAAATGCTAATACTGGTTGTAGAACGCCTTAAATTCTTGTAATGTTCATGTTTGAATAAATTTTCTCTTGTCTTTTGATATTTTAAATCTGCATACCTAATTCTGAGCTTGTTTTGTCCGTAAAATATGCGTGTTTCGCTTTATTTTTGAGCAAAGACATAAAATATAGTAATTCGTAATGAAGATTGAAACAAAACATGCATTTGTATTTGTCGTAACTTTGTGTGTACTTACACAAATTTATTCAAATTACATACATAGTCGGCTTTGAAAATAAAATGAATGGTCGTGTTCTCATGAATATTATTTTAGTTGTTAAAACTTAATTGTTCTCTGGAAAATAAATGTTGAAAAGCTAACAAAACACGTCTGACATTTCTTTCATAGTTTAAGATAAATTAAATGCGTGGGACAGAGAGACATAATCATTTGTTACGATTACGAATGGAAATTGAAACATAAATAGCAAAATACACGAACATTTTTCACAAACACAATAAAAATCTTGTCAAAATTTCAAACGTCAATAAAAGTCGTCCCCTACACAATTATTAGTATAATAATGAAACATTATGACAGGAGCCAAAGTTCCCAGATAAGGGGAGAAACACACCGAGCATAAATATATTATTCGAACACTTTAAACTGTCCTCCCGATGGGCAACTTCCTTAAATATTGCAGATTTATGCTAAACGTTAACGTGGACTCTGGATTTTTTATGACCGCATAAAAACTTAATTCGAATTAACTCCCGGTGTAAGTCGAGTTTTACTTTTACCCTTTTGGGGGAGCCTTGGAAATGTTTTCGAGTTTCATATCATTAATGTAAATCTTTAAAACCTAATTAGAATCTTAAAACTGAGCAAAAAAATCCTAAAAAAGTAAAAGAGACAATTTATTTGCAAGATGGATGGTTTTTTCAATGCTATCAAGATTGAAACGAAATAAAACGTTCCCTATTTCAATTACGTTCATCTTTCGGTCATTTTTCAATCTTATTCCAACACAAATCATAGACCGAATGAATAGTCATAACAGTCTGGTCATTTCTCATGTAAATTAAATCATTCGTTCACTTTCGTTTCTGCAATTCGCATTTTAAGACAATAATTTAAGATTAAGACTTAAATATTTTTGTTAAATGGATTTTCTAGTCATAAAATTTTAGTTTCTTTCATTGAATATAATAGCCAAGTGTTTAAGCAATTCTTAAAAACTTTTACTTAGAATAATAGACGTACATTAAAGAAAAAGTAATTTTAAGAATACGAATATTAAGGAAGACTTAGATAATGCTTAATTCACACAAAGACTGTAATAAAAACATAATTTTATTTAGTCTGAAGTACACTTAGTTTTACACCAATATTTTTACTACTTCAGGAATAATAGATCTCTAACAACGAACTATAATATTTCCTCCATTTTCGGCAAGAAAACTGAGAAAATCTAATTAATTAATTAGCTCGTTTATTAAATTATCAAAAAATGTTTGACCTGTATTTTTCTTTTGTTACCTAATCCAAAATTGACGAAGATACGAATAATATAATAATAATATTCACAGTTAAAATACGTCACTTCTAGTTATAATCCTACTAATATAATAAATGCGAAAGTTTGTGAGGATCTACGTATGTGTATGTAGGTATGTTTGTTACTCCTTCACGCAAAAACCACTGAACGGATTTGGCTCAAATTTGGTAAACAGATAGTTTATAACCAGGATTAACACATAGGATAGTTTTTATCCCGATTTTATATTCCCGTGGGATATATTTTCGAGTTGTAGCGGGCGAAGCCAGTGGCAACAGCTAGTTTTTCATAATTCTGACATCATGCTTCCCT
Organism: Agrotis segetum; assembly: GCA_036375495.1. Classification (NCBI taxonomy): domain Eukaryota; kingdom Metazoa; phylum Arthropoda; class Insecta; order Lepidoptera; family Noctuidae; genus Agrotis; species Agrotis segetum. Next base: position 3,125,013 of record JAQSVV010000277.1, read on the forward strand.
AATCCCAAGTTTTGATGCAATATTTATATTTGACAAGATTTTTCAATGATAAAAAAAAATGTTTATATTATTTATCACAATTACAACTGATGAATTAATAACATTGGCAATTTATTGATGCTATCATGACTATTGTTAGCATACACAATAATCGACTAAGTTGAAACTAATATTATTTGTGGGTAGCAACATTATTTTTAAAATATTTTATCCTTTTTTAGTTATGGCAACCCATAGATCATTTTGAAGAATAAAAACGGCGTAGTAAATTGATTTTGACATTCCATTCTCGGCTACAGACGACGAAAGCGGTCTTGAATAATAATTTTAAGGTGTTGAGTACCAATAAACAGTTTTCTACAAGTATTTGAGTGTTTAATTCTTTCACTATAATGTGCTACAAGAAAGATATGCCACAGATTTAAATGTCTAGATATCCCTTGAAGCTGTCCAAAATCCTCTCAGTATTGAGGTTACAGACCAAAAAGATCAAAGGACCAAGAAACTGGTAGACTAAACTTTGTCCCACAAAAACCAATAGTCTACAGTTAAGACCTCGTCTCTATTTAAATGTTCTGATTGAAACCCGAAGATTGAACACTCAGACGAAGTTACCATTCCAAATTGGACTTAATTTTCTACCCGTTAAAGTTGAAAGTTGCTGTTAAAAGTTAAGAATTTTCGTCTACCCTCTTCCAATGAATAATTCAAGTGGTTCCTAATAACTAGTAGGTAGCTACTGGTCGTGGATGTATGGATTTTGTTCTTTTCGTTTTTTTTTGGGATTAGAGGAAAGGAATGATCGATGATGTTAGAATTTATTTCTTTTGATGTGCTTGACTGTACTTATTTAGAAGAAATATGTTTTACTGTTCGCATACATTTTGTATTACTGTCTTAGAACACTCAGAGCAAATGTCAACATTTTTAGTTTGAAAACTTGGCTAATATCTTTAAAAATTAGCAAATTAAACCTATAGTATTCCAATCCTTGGCTCTAGGGACCTGCCATCCTATCCCTGGTGGCCTAGACTTAAAGCATGAGTAGTTAGGTTGTGGGAAGAAGACAGAGCTATACAAGTCGTCTAAAATTCACGGATGCCCAGTTGCCTAAGGGCCCTGTAAACGATCAAATTGTTTGTCAAATAATTTGACGCGTTTGGCAAATATCTTACGTACCTATTTGATGAAAATCGTATAACAAAAGAACAAACGACGGCGGTGTTTATCAAAAACGTTCATATGAAGCCAACGCCAAAGAAACTTTATTTGTCTAATTTCTTTGATGTTTGGTTGATCACTTTGCTTGAATACTCTTATTTCCTTATTATGTTTTGAGAGAGCAATAAATTAGACAAAGTAACACCGCTGTCTGGGTTCAAACCTAAGTTAACCATTACACAGTGCTCCGCTTTAAAGACTGCATTACATTCATATGTTCAAAGCTCATTGCCTCTTTCTTAGAAACACCTAAGTCGACTGGACAGCAGCCATCTTAGTAATCTGATTAAATTACTGCGAAATCCTCAATTGATACAGAGCTCAACTTACTAATTGAGTGGCTGAATGCAGTATCTCTCAAAGTATGTCATTACAAGCTCTGCCCTGCGGCTTTGCCTGAGTTTCAGGAATAAATATTAATTGTCTTAATTTGTAGTTGTGAAGTTGCCTTGATGCAATTTGCTATCTAAATATGCTCGGAATTGTCAAAAGATCTTCTGGACTTTGACGTAACTATATAACTGTACAGAAGCCACCAGGTCAACCTACCCTTACCTATCTGTCAATTTTCTTTAATAGATTTCGACTTTATCACAAAAGAATAAGTTGCATGTTCACCTGGCAAAACTCTGATATTTCTGAATTTTGAAAATCTAAAAGAAATTAATGTCGTATAATCATGACATGTATAATTTATTTGTCTTTAATATACGGAACATCAGTCTTGTCGTGAAGAATGTCTTGAATTGAATACATTCCAAAGCGTATTTTGATGACTTGTCAAGCAGAATTCTCAAACTTTTCCATAACTTAACCCAGCTAGAGTTTTACTAAGCTACCATCGTAACGTCCATTAAATGACACTTTGTCTAGACTAAGAGGACACAGGCACACTGCCCGATTTAAAGGGCATAGGGCATTACTAATCCCAAAAACAAATCTTCAAACTGGTTTGACGAGAGATACATCCAACTGTAATATAACTTGAACGTGTACAATCGTAACTAACAAAAACTTCTTTTTTTTTTCCAGGTACGTACTTACTACTCAAGAGGGGTAATCAACAAAGTTCCACACTCCACTGCAGTAAATTTAACAGTGGCAACATTGGCAACAAAAGAAGTTCAGCGCCATCTCGCGGTGTTTTCTGTAAGTTTACAAGTTAGTACTGCGAATTGCGGATTGTAAGTCCGTGAAGAAAGTTTTAAAGAAACGTTTTGGTGTAGTTATTTATTTTAATTGAAGATTATGAAAGTTGAAATGTTCGGGTTGTGGTTATGATTGTGCCAGCGTTTTATGGTGTTGTAAAATATGATTTAGGCATGAAAATTGCGTAACGTAATTTGCTAGTACGCAATTTTCATGACATACACACATCAACAGAATCTAGGGATATTTTATATTTCATCAAATATCTAAAAATCTATGAAGAATTTTCTGAAATAGTAAATGGAAGAATGATAGGTTATTTTAAGCTCTTTATTAAAAAATAAAAAATATTTCGTGATTCTTTTGTTTTAAATAAAAATGTTAATTTTTTTAATCGCCGTAGCAAATTAATATGGTAAAAAACTTCATTTCTTCTTATAAAACTATTAATTTTAATGAAAATTGAATTATTATTATAAAATCCAATTATTAATAATCAGTGTTGCCACCTCTTACATTAATTACACATCGACATCGATTGTATATGCTTAAAATTAGGTTGTCAATGTCTTGCTGCGGTATGAGGTCCCATGTTCTTTGCAAGTGTTCGTAAAGTTGTTGTTCTGTCGTCTAATTTGGCGGGAAATCTCTCAAAGCTTTTCGTTCAGGATGTAGCTGAACGGCACACGGGTAGATATTGCGTTACTACGCAGAGACAGGATCGATTGCTCCAAATGACCGCTAGAAGACAACCCAATATCACAGCGATGCAACTAGTACAAAGGCTCCAGGAGGACCACCACCTGCTGGTAAGCGACCAAACCGTGCTAAGGAGGTTACATGAAGTTGGTCTTCATGCTCGAAGACAGCTACATGTTCCAGCATTGCGACGTGGCAATCGCGGTCGGCGGCTTTCGTGGGCTCGGGAGCATTTACCATGGAGTGACGAACAATGGTCTTTGGTGCTGTTCACCGACGAGTCCCGGTTTGGGTTTCATCTGGATTCACGAATAACATGCGTTTGGAGAACTCCAGGGATAGTTAGCCGTCTACGGCACCCTCAGGGGGTCCACTCATACCAAGGCGGGACAATCATGGTGTGGGCAGGAATTTGTCTTGGCGGACGAACCCAGCTCATTTGGATCCAAGGTAACAAGAGTGCACAAAAATACCACGAAAAGGTAGTAGAGCCTGTTATTGTCCTACACAGAATCCAAATGGGTCAGCAATTTCTATTCATGCACGATAATTCTCCTTCCATACGGCGCGGCTGGTATCGGCCGCTCTCCCACACCACGATATTTAAATTTTGGATTGGCCTGCACAGTCGCCCGACTTAAATCCTATCGAGCATGCTTGGGACATGTTACAACGAAAAGCTTTGAGAGATTTCCCGCCAAATTAGACGACAGAACAACAACTTTACGAACACTTGCAAAGAACATGGGACCTCATACCGCAGCAAGACATTGACAACCTAATTTTAAGCATGAACAATCGATGTCGATGTGTAATTAATGTAAGAGGTGGCAACACTGATTATTAATAATTAGATTTTATAAGAATTTTTAAATTTTCATTATAATTAATAGTTTTATTAGAAGAAATGAAGTTTTTTACCATATTAATTTGCTACGGCGATTAAAAAAAATTAACATTTTTATTTAAAACAAAAGAATCACGAAATATTTTTTATTTTTTAATAAAGAGCTTAAAATAACCTATCATTCTTCCATTTACTATTTCAGAAAATTCTTCATAGATTTTTAGATATTTGATGAAATATAAAATATCCCTAGATTCTGTTGATGTGTGTATACTACAAGTGTGAGTTAACTTAGAGGTTGACCACGCAATTGCATATAGACAAACTATCGACTTGAGCAGATGAGAAAGAGCTATATAATTATATCTATGCAATAAAGTGAAGTTCGACAAAAGAAATCAAAACAAGGCGAATGTTGTGTTTTCCTCATACATTCACAGCATTATGCTTATTGTGGTCGATTTAAAGCAGATTTTACTATAATTCATTGAGCTTGCAACATTGATTATGTTGTCAAAATACAAGTGATTGTTATTTCACCTTCCAAATGCAATAGAATAATATAATTTAGTCCTTCGAAGCTAGTAAACCCAACCTCTCGTGCCGTATTGTACGATTTCGGAGAGATTAATAACATTTATGTGACTTGAATGGTTGTTTCTATGATATGCAAACGTTTAACATCATGCATATTTAATAATATTAGAAGACATTGCACCATCGCAATCGTCACTAAAATATAAATTTGCAATGAAACTTTCAAATAAATCCAACGAAATATTTAAAACCTATCCCGATTTTCATAAATAAATAATAAAAAAAACTCTAAAACAAAATTTTATGAGTACTTATTCCCTCAAAAACGCCCTATAAAATAAAACGTAACGAAAATAAATACATATTTTTTTAATGGCAACTCCGAGCTGTCAAAGGCATATTCAGTCATAAATCTATGGTAGGACTTAGTGGAAATTGTTTTATAAACATGGTGTTATATACGGTACAGAGTTAGCAGCGGATAATATAAACAGAAATCTAAACGTGACCAATATATTAGTTACTGCTGTATTGATTGTAAACAATCTAACTATGGATGGTAGTATGAATGGTCGTGCAAGTCTTAGAAATTTTTATATTTTTATTTTTATTTTCATTTTTTTTTTTTTGAAGAAAACTATTAATAGAAAAAAGAAAAGAGTAGAAGTAAGTGAAATTAGCCATAATTTTATAATTATTTTATCATAAAACATAAAAGAATGGGAAGCCGACCCAACATAATTGTGATAAAGGCTAGATGATAGAATAGAATCGAAAGCCCTGTGTCCAGTGAGGAAAGAATATTATCAGATAAAATATTTCTGCGTATTGACAGTTCTCACTCGTAAAATAAATAAAAACCACACAATTCCATGCAACACTTACTGCAGTAATGTCCAAGTATTAAATCCTCAATTATTTCACAACGTACGTTTACTAAGAAGAGGTGGCAGGTAATAACATACAATTATATACCTCAGTTTATTTTACATACCTCTAAATATACTGTGGTTGTGTCCATTATGCTAATTTTGGTTCAGTGACGTCACATCCTTAATCTGTGAAACGCTAGAATATGGAGAATGATAATAGCGCTAAATTATACTCTTTAGCTTTTTAAAACTAAAAAATATAGGTTAATGTTTTTCTCAGCAAGTTGACAGTGTACGTTCTTTTGTTTGAGAATATCCTTGGAAATACTAATTATATGCTGTCCAAGTAACAAGTAGCTTAAAACAAATCCAGTTTGAACTGGTTTCTTATATCATTGAGTCTGTAAAACGTTAGGCAAACTGAGTTTATGATAATGTGCGATCGGCTTTACTTACTACGAGTCTTCTTTATTTGCACTAGTTGCCATTATAAAAAAAATATGAATACTCATCATAGTTATATAAAAACGTAGCATTTATTATAATATGATTGTTTTTACTTCTATTTTCTATAAAAAAGTATTGTTAACTTATCGATTTGTTCTGAAGTTCTTCGACGAATCACTCTTCAATAAATTGAACTACCCACCACTTCAAATTTAGCACCCAGAAAATAAAGGACAAAGACCAACACCTATAGAAAATAAAACTTAATTTACCCAAACACGACGGCAATAAAAACCTTTTTAGTAAAACCATTGTATTGCTTGGTTCACTCTCGCATGACCGTTCGGAACTGGGTCATAGTTGGCGCATAGTGCATAGATGTAGCTCGAAATACGCTTGTACCAAAATTAATGTTGGTAATTGACTTTAGTACAGTTAGCTATTAGATAAATTACATTATAATGCTCTAGTTTTGTTGTATTTTGAACCAGTTTTTGGGAGTTTAAAGGATAATGCGAATGGTCTAATTTAGTGCAGCTTTGTTGGGGGTTAAAAGTTTATTTTTCTGTTATTTATTTTATAACTGTGTGTTCATGTAGTATCATATTTTCTGAAAAAATGTTGCCATTCAAATTAGCTACAAGACTATCGTAAATTGATTATTTTTTTAATTGGGACAAACTATTCCCAAACCACTGCAACTCCTGAAAGCCAGAATCAACAGTGGCAACAACCAGAAAAAATGATTATGTTTCCACAACCAATAAAGTTAATACAATACCGATTTCCTGAGGGTTTAAGGAGTGGTGTCCGTATAAACGGTATACCCACATTTCGCCAGCCATACTTATGTAGTTCCCATCAGCGGACTTTTTAGTCTAGCAAAAAAATGACAAACCATATAATTATTTCAAATAGGTCATTAAAATTCAACTTTTAAACGAAAAACTATAAAACGAGAGTAAAAGAAGAACACCCATTTACAAGGCTAGTTTCGTATAGAAAATAATCCTGTAATAAAAATTCCATATCCCTGTCATATTTTTATTTATAATGTTGAAAGAAGCATGCATGATTGTGGTACTTGACCCAATTTTTGTTCCATTCAGCTTTTTAAAATATTACCTACAAAAAGGGAAAAGCGCATCCTTGAAACATCTCCTTTAACCTAGATCGCAAAACCAGTTTTCAAAATTGTAAAATTTATCCTGGAATATCTGCAATTTATTCTGTAAAGTTCACTTAAAACTTTAATTTGTTTTCAATACATATTATAAAACACAAAGTACCCAAAACCTATTGTTAGTGTATTATTGATTTCAACAGATTTTTGCACTGTTTTTACTAAAAGATAGTTCATTTCTTGTGGAAGGTTTCGGTAAATAGTACGGTTTTTTTAGTACAAAACAAAACATTTACCCCCTTACTTATAAACATTGATTAGACGTTACTTATCTTAAATAGCTCTTAAGTCACTTGCCATCTCTATTCATTGAAATAGAAATGACAAGGACAGGTGATAGTAATCGGTAGCTAAGCAACACGTGTTTTTATAAGTAAGGCGGTTACTCTTCACCACTAAATCAATTATTAGCATTATTAATATTATATTGATAAGTATCGGAATAATAACACTGACCATTGCAAAAGTTTTAAAAGGACAATAGGTGGACATACACTCGACATTTCTTGGTTTTTCGTAAGATTTTCATTTCTCATGTGTCTTTTGGGTAAAATATTTTCAAGCAGTGCTTTTTCTAATAAAACTTTTTTTTTATGTTACAAAATTAAAACACAAAATCATATATTTTTAAAGGCTCAGTTCGACAATTTGCATTTAAAATAAAGGATAACACCCAAACAACACTTTAAAAAGGGCATTGTGTGAAAAGCATATGCAATGACATAGCCACTCCAGAAAATATGACTCCAGTGCTACAATGGGTGGTGGAAAGTGGGTCAGGAGCTTGAGCTACTCCTCACCATGAGAAGGTGCAACTTTGTTTTTATTCACGATTGCTGCAAACTGTTTTTGCCTGCCCCACTTATTTTTTAGGTTAATTGGACTGTATGAGGTGTTTCAGGAAAATGGAGTGTTTTGAGGATTTCCTTATTTTTTGTTGTTGTTTTTTTGGTGTTTTGGATTGATAAATGTATTATAGATACGAAACATGTTAACAAGTTGGATGTTTGTTTCGATTTTATTTTAGGGTTGGGAGTTTGATTTTGTTGCTAGACTATTATGAGCTTAAACGAACATGTTTATCTTATTAAGTTGGGTAATTACGCATACGTAGACTACTTATGTCTTAAATTAAAGCATTATGCAAAGAGCTTTAGTAAAACATCTGTAGAAATAAGAATTACACAGGGATTATTTGATTTTGAGTAGTCACACCTATTTACAAATCGTAATAAATAACTAAAATAACTAGGGTACCTAAACAAAATAGTTTTCAAACTATGAAAATATTTTCTTTTTCTAAATATAAATGTAATTTAAGCTTTTGCCACGAACTAATTTACATGAAAAATATTTTTTTTCAAGTGTAAGTAATGTTATATTAACAAAATAATACACAAACAACTTAAAGAAATACATTCTGTAACATGTTTAAGTACAAATAGTTTAAACTCTTACTTTATTTCTTTTATTCACAATACAATACAATACAGTGCGACTCCGTTTATTTTTCTGTTATGATAACGTTATTACCTCACAGAGAGGACATAGCTTCGAAAATTAAGAAATATTTTATTTATTTTAATGTTTCTATTGCGGTTGAAGACTTTTGCTATAGTTTTACTTACCGTGTTATCGTACAAAATTGTAAATATTAATCTAAAATAATACGCTTTGAAATTGACATTGATAAAATTATTGTTCGACAATAGAGTTAGTAACGAAATGAAAATAAAAAGACAATCAAACATAAATAATTTATCATGGGATGGCCTGTCGTGACTACAAAAGTAATGAAGTCTAGAATCTTCAATAATAAAATAAATTACTATGCTACACACATTTACATGACAAACATATTTCGGTCATTAGGAACGAAAGTACAATCCAAGTTCACGAAAAATTACAAAGCTAAAACCATATATTACTTTGGACAAGAGTATCATAGGAGCCAATTTCTTTTATAGTAAACTAGGTACAAATGCTAGAATTATTCATTTTAGAAACTAGAATAGAAAATTATAGAAGCCAAGGCTTTTATGCTATGGTACAATAAAAATAATAACACACAATAGATCATAAATCAACGTATAGATTTCTTTTGCACTCTACATCATTAAATCCGATTATATCTGTGTTTTTATGTATATACTTTTTTTTATGAAGCGAAAGCCCTTAATCTGCCACCCACTGTGACTTTTATGTTGTGATATTAATCCGTTTAATCACGAAAGTGGAGCTCTTTACCTAATGCCAGGTCTGGTTTTTTTATCTTTGTTTATTTAGAAGTCGAATATTGAAACGGTTTTTTTTAAATAACTTAGGTCAAGCACTGTTGAAGACTTAGTGTAATTAAGTACATGGGTCATTCCATGACAAACGCTACCAAGGCCTCAAAAAAAAACCTCGTCGAAATAAGTCAATTATAACTTAATTTCATAGAAAACATTCCTATCCTTCATGTCTAGGTTTTTTTTTTATATAATTCGTAATATTTTTCGTATTGTACCCACATGAAAGTAATGTTCGAAAGACCAGGGCGTCAAGGTAATTTCTACGTCAATATTGGCAATGCTAAAAGAAAAGAAAGAAGCCGTCAACCATCACTTGGTTTCCTTTAAATGTGAGCTTTACTTATTGTTATTATTTGGATCGCGTTAAAAATAATAAAAACTTTATATTTACTGTTTTGAGAAGGGTTTTCCAAACTGTGGTATTAGTGTAACACCCGAAACGAAAAAGAGGTAAAAGTTTGTTTAATTTTTCGTCTAATTATAAATTTAAACTAACATATTTTGCCAAAGTAAAGTTCTGTGGTTAATCTAGTTGAATATCTAACAATAATTATGAAATCATGTGTTTTAATTGTATTTTCAGCGTTTGAAAATGTGTAACACCCGAAACGTTTTGGGTGTTACATTATAAGTAGGACAAGCTTATACTTCGTTTAAGTGCTTATTTGTCAGCGAAGCATATAATAATTTATGCACAGGTGTGTTAATATGATGTATGTCAGAAAAGTAGAGAAATTTCTCCCAGATTAACCTTTAAAAAAGGCTGATGGCGAGAAAAAAATAAAGGGGTCGAATTTCGCAAAATCCAGTCTTGGTGAGCACCTACGACCTAAAAAAAACCCTCCCGACAAAATTTGAAGCTCTAGTCATACTAGCACTTGTAGTTTTTGAGATTTCGTGATGAGTGAGAGAGCGAGTGATTTTTCGTTTTTATTTGTAGTTTTTTCCATTATAGTTATTCTAAATTCTATAATAGTTGATTTATTATTACATAATTTTAAAAGAAAGCGTGAAATTTCATAAAAATAGCGCATAATTTCGGATATATGTATTTGAATTTCGTACTCGTAACACCCGAAACGAAATGGTGGTAACACCCGAAACAGCTAATTTTATTTATTAAAACTTATGGAAAATTGATTACTAAGTTTTTTTCCCGTGTAAAGGTGTGCTACTGGATCTAGATTAACTTGTTATAAATTAAACTGGAGATTACTGGTAAAATTCGCTGAATTATGCATATTAAGACAGACAGTCAGAAGGTAGAGGCAATTTTATGTAACGCCCGAAACGGCTACTTATTCGCAATTTTCTCTTTATTGTTCAAATATTCAAAGAATGTGATTTTAGGAAAAGAAAATATAACCCAATAAGTAGGTGATTCGATAGTTATAACAGTCTACTTAAGAATACTAATACTAATAAATCATAGTTAAATGAGTTCAATTGTAACACCCGAAACGATGGAATGACCCACATACAAATTATACAAAACAATGTTGACGTAATCAGAAATATCTGCAATAATTTTCTTGTAATTACATACTGTAACAATGAGGTACAAAATAATTACAGCAGCAATATTAATTTATACCAATTAAGTCTATCAATATGATATTTTGGACTTGTCTGAAAACAATTGAAAAATTTCGTCATTTTATCTCGAGATTTCACACAGTATTTTCCATTTCAATTATCTTTACTCTTCCCATTGGAAAACTAAACTATCCATAGTTCCGAACATAATATTTGAACTATTCACCAAAAAAAAAAAATCATAGAAGCCAATTGTTGCCAAAGCTGCCAGTTGCCACTAGCAGTCGTTAATGGCACAGTGGCAGTAACTGCACGCACGCGACACTCCTTATAATGCTCCCCTCGTATTTATAATAGAGAGAAATAAAATGTTCTATCGATCCACCAGGGGAATTGGTTAGGGCTGCCCTGAAAAGAAAATAAACGATCAATAAATTCTAAAATTATTTTGGTTATTGCACAGAATGATTACATTATAAAAATTCCAACTTTTTCCCTTACCGCTTCACCGGATAAAGAAAAAGTTCCTGTATAAAAAAAATCGCTTCGACTGGAATGAAAAGTAGATATCTACGAAGCTAAAAGAACCTGTAGTATTCGTTATTTCTGTTTCGTTTGACAAAATATACAGTTATGGTTATCGTAACGGCATCTAACAGCAATAAAAAGAAGTAAAGTATCAAGATTTTTGGATCACAGAATGTTTATTACCAACATGAAAATATGCACATCTCTTTTGGACACCATTAGAATATATTAAAAATAAAATTATACTTTATTGATATTTTGAGGTCAACATAAAGACACGACGATAGACATCTAATAACCATAGTTTATATTAATCTATTATGCATAATTAATTACCAATTATTTTAATACGTCTCATTAGTTTTAAGAAAGACATAACTATAATTTTCGTTTAATAGTTATTTTTATGAATTAATTTTGAATCGAAATATCGTTATGAATATTATAAAATTTAAGTAGATGTTTTTAGTATTACACCATATAATTATAAAACAAAGAAAGTGTTGGGAATACAACATTGTTTGTTTGCAAAGATATTTTTAAAGAAATGAAAAATTCTGTTGCGAGCAGGGTTCGATCCTGCGTGACTGCGTCTTCTGGATAGGTACTCCAGACGCCTTAACCACTAGGCCATCGCAACCACTACTCACAACGTTGAATTTCTCGTTCCCTTGTTTTTCTAACGCTGTTTACTATTGTGTTGTGTTGTGTGTTTATTGTTTGTTTGGTACATTATTTGAAAATTTCTAATAAAAAGTATCTGACATTCGTAACCCTTTGTACTAAAATAATATTAAATCTTCTTTCAAAAAAAAAACTTGCTAAAGTGACACCCCTGACACACGACTTATGAACGCGTGGTTCGCACGAACTGTTTATATTACCAACGCCAGCTATTGCCATTTTTTTGGCGGCAAAACCATTGAATCAGAACTTAGCTATAATGCGAGTAATCGTCTATATCCGTTTATTTTCTATTAGATTATATTTTTAGTGATGGCTACTGAATTATGGGCATTGTCCTTTAGTTCGAAATGAGATTTGGATCTAGTCCATATTGTTGGTAAGTGAACCGGAATGAAAGAACATGTTTTTTTAATGTAGAAAAACGTTGAAAAGAAATTCTTAGTGTATTGTTTGTTTTTCTGTAAACATTATTTTTTATTCAAACACAAGTCATTAGATGTTATTTTTAGTTTAATAAGTATTTATTTCATTTATTTCAGACAAAGAATTTAAAATTTTGAATATCATGAAATGTCAATCATACATTATAAAATGTTCATAATGTATTTTTGTATAGAAAATTTAATCTAATTGTCGATTCACAATTATTGTGGATATTCTAAACAGAAAAAATGGCATGAAACTCCATGGATTAAGCTTCGTTTTCGTTCGTGTGATTTTTCAAAACCAAGCTAAAAACAGCCTCATTCAAGTTAAAAGATGTGTCACAGCTTGAATGAGAATTTAAAGATGATTATTTATATTTAAATGAAAAAAAAAAACTTAAGGTTTGCGTTCCACTATCTCGCCTGATAGTAAGCGAAGATGTGATCTACGGTGAAGCAAGCTTGCCTAGAAGTTACCTACCTATTCACTCTTGACTTGAAAACCCAAACAATCCAAAAATAATCATCCACAAACCAAAATCGAATCAACCATGTAAAACAATAACCGAACAGATGCGAATCATACGCGTCCAAAGAACAACCCCATAGGGGGGGACGTCCCTTAATAAAGCCCTATTGTTCACCCCCCGTATTTATTTCAAGGATAGATAATCTTTTATTATGCCTAGTCACAATTTATGGTTCGACGTCGAATTTCATTTGTCATTGACAAGCTTTGTGAGCGATCCTTTTGTGTTCTCGATTCTCGTAAGGTAATCGATATTTCGGCTATGTTGTCGAGAATCGATTTGCTAGTTTCGTAATTTTTAGTCGATAGTGTAGACCGTGCCTAATGGCGTGGTGTCAACGTTTCTTAGGTTCTTTGAAAGTGTGAAATTAGTTGATAACGGTTTTTAAATGTACTTGGAAGATGAGTTGATGGAACCCAGTGGTGTGGCTAAGACAATAAAAAAATAGAAAAAAAATAGTCCGTCGCAATCCAAGTAATAGGGTAGTTTCCAGGGTCACAATAATTACATTCTATTTAGTCCGCATTTTAGATTTAAAAACAATTTTGGACATGTATTTTTTCTTTTTTCGATTAAACAAAAAATAACAAACATAACAGCCTATTTAAGTTACCTGTGACGTCACCCTGCGCGAAAAATGCCACGCATCGTGACGTCACACGTAACTTTAATAGGCTATATCTTTGTCATTTTTGGTCTAATTTACAAATAAAAAAATACGTGTCCCTTATTTTTGAATAATCTAAAAGACGGACTAATTACATTTTTTTTTGGGAAACTAGCCTATTATATTATTAACAAGAATTTTGAGCAATAATTAAAATACTCTATATTTTAATTATTGCTCAAAATTCTTGTTAATGTTGAACTTAGAACCAATCAATGACACATTTATGTATTATGTGAGTTAATTTTTTAGTATTTTTTTCCAAAACACTGTATAGTGCTAGAGTGAGTTAAAAAACTCGGAAAAGTTTTTTTAGATAATTTCCCAATTTGAAAGTAAAGTAGCAAATATTGGGATATTGACGCTTATTTTCCTTTTACTTACCAAGGGAATACATAATCTATAATATAAAAAGCAATGCCACTTTTCGTTGTAATTTTGTAACTCGAGAATGGGCTCACCTATCCAAACCGAATGTTAAGGCTTTGTTCGGACTATTTAGTAGATGGTTAATGTGAAGTTTGCACAAAATTGGTCGAGCGGTTCTTCATTTATCGCATTTCTGGTAACAAATGAATTCAATAAATGGCGGATCATTTTGTTAATGGAGATTTTGCTGTCAAAGTAGCGAAGCACGTACTGGGTCCCCAGTAAATATAAAAACGAGTATCCTGTCTTCTTAAAAACAAATACAACCGATTAGTTACAACAATATTTAAAAAAAAACACACACTATCCCGGCGTGAAACATAATTTCCCAACACAAGTACGTAAGTACTTAAATCCCATACGAAGTGTTTCTTCTTAATAGTTCCCATCCGTTACCGTCATTTAGCCGCCATTACTGACTTTCACAGGTAGCTGTCAATGGTAATTTAACTTCGTTACCAAATCAAAGCTGCTTCTTAATACTAAGGTCCTACAGTTAGCGAGTAGCGAGAGGCGTTTCAGCTCGTTTATTTCGTGTAAGCTTTCCATGGTCAATTGTCATGTCATGTCTGTCTTAGCAAGAGCAAAACAAGTCGCAAAAAAAAAACTCGAATATCCCAAAGAAGGCTACTAAGCGCTTCTTCGATGGAAGAGATAGCGGTATACCGGTGGATCCTTATTGCAATCTATATTCCAACTCCTGAGTTGAAGCCCCAACTAAGATACCACCAGTGTGTTTCAGATGTCTCATGTCTTCGAAAGCTCTATGAGATGACATGACATACCAGCTTCCTCAAGATGTATCCTTCACCGTTTTGAGAGCAGTAGTGATGAAATAAATTGAAAAAAGTAATACACATGCCTGGATCCACGATTTTAGTCTCGTTAGTCTCATTAGCATTTACCACAAGGCCACCACTGCTTTCAAACAAATCACTCGGGCAAATCGCTGAAAGGTAATAGCTTTATCGCTTACGGTGGGACATGTCCTTATCCCTAAGCATAAGTATACGTTCATTTAATTCGTAGTTTTTACGACTCGAAAACGTTTTTACCGATAAACCTGCTGTTTTCGATGTATCGATACTGTATCGTCGAGTAGAAAAGTGGTTTGATTGATTTGTGTAATTAGGTGCCTATTTTTTATAAAAGGGTCTTCAGGAAATGTGATTGTGTGTGTATATGCTTTTTTATTCAAGAACATGATTTACTAAGGAATCGGAAGAATATACATCGAGATTTTTAAAGAAACTAGCTTTTCCTCATACTTTGTTCACGTCAGGATTTAGGTAAGTACCTTTCGACTGACCGCGTCGTTGCTTCCCATTGCTCGGTTGCGCAAGAGCGCAAAAGTGAGAACTTTTTCCGACATGCTTAACAAAAGTTATGATACGAGTAGCATGCCTAATATATTTACGAGCTAGATCGATAGTCGCTCTTTATAAAAGAAGACCGGAATTACAAATTACATAAATAAAATGGTATAAAAAATTATTACGCCACTACTAAAAATATTTCATATTTTAATAACTTAAGTTCTCACTAGTACGGTTTTACGATTTTATAGGCTATAATTGATTTCGCAATCAGTACTGAGTTGTACACTTATCGAGTTCTGCATAATCAATTTATTTAACTGATAGCCGATATTACCTACTTTTACGACTTTTTATTAATGAAAAGTTTGCTGTTATAAGAGTCCGGTTATTTAATACGGATATTTATTTGCAGACATCCGGATTTTGGTTAAATAAATCGGATGTTTATTTTACGAATCCGGATTTTCATTGAAGACAACCGGATACTTATTTCTTGAAATCCGGTTTTTAATTCCATAAATTCAATTTCATCATCAGCCTATAATGTTCCCACTGCTGGAACACAGGCCTCCTCTCTGTGAGAGGGAGTGGGCAATAATCCAACTCGCAGCCCCAGTGAGAGGGTTGGTAGATGTCACATGTCTTTGAATTTTTGGTTCGACATGCCGGTTTCCTCACGATGTTTTCTTTCACCGTTTTGAGAGCAGTGGTGGTGAAATAAATTACACAAAGTAATATGCCTGGCTGAGTTCGAACCCACGACCTACAACTCGTAAGTCGGGGCCGATACCACTCGGCCACAACTGCTCCAAATCCAATTCTTAGAATTGAATTATTTTATGTTTTTTTTCAATGGTGTTAGGGATGGAAGTTTTTTTGACTTGAAATGTAAATTCCTAGTTCTACTTTGGCAATGCCTCAGCTCAAATTGAAAGCGAACTTGGCAAGGAATCTGTTGTTTCAATGTTGAGGAAATTTGTGTAAACTGTTTGCTAGAATTTTTATCTTTTTCATCCATTCTTTTCTTTTTTAACTGAGTTTGATCTTAGTCTCAATCTAGTTCAGAAACGAAGATGAGACTACCAAGTTGCTAACTCATCCAAAACAAACTGGAACTCCAATACCAGTGCTAATATTATTCTTTAGCTAATAAACAGTTAGCCTGCCGGGGTCGCGGGACTGTGTCATCAGGTTTCCGTGACCCTGGAACGTAAAGGGCTATTGAAGGATGACCGTGGATTTTAGTGCCAGTCTGACAGTCCCTCCCGTCCTGTCCTGGGTGGAATACTCATTTGATGATTTTATCACGATAAAAAAAATATAAATAGTTGTTAAACTTACTTCGTCCAGTAATTGCTTTTAGATAATAATAGGTATTTTCCTTTTTATTTTACCATCTCTAAAACTTTTCATTACACTTTATTCCACTAACAAAAAACATAAAAAACTAAGAACAAACCACACTCAATTTTCACATCGTTTCAAAACAATCTTAAATTTCTAAATCAATCTCGAGTCAACAATGGGTCTTTAATCAACTATTGTTAATGGCTATTTATTGCTCATTAAAGGGTCTTATGAAGTATGAGGCTATTCGCCGGGCTATAAATCGGGCTACGATAGGCAATTAGACCGAAACGCTTTGCTGTAGCCATATAGCCTGGACTGGTGTTGTGAGGGAATTGTTTCCTTGTGAATAGGGTTACCTAACATCTGAAAATTTAAATGAAAGAAGTTCTGACATTTAAATGAAAGATCAGAAATATTAATAAAATGTTTTGACTTATAAGTAAAAAAAATTGATATACATATAAAGATTAAGTTCTGTCTTTTAAATGAAAAGTTCTGTCACTAAAATAAAAAGTTTTATTTAGCCCAACCCCGATATTGGAGAATGAGTTGGCTCATATATTCGTGCACATGTAAATCATCATAATCGCCGTATTTTCATAAAAGTCTGAAATAACCAAGAAATAACTGTTTATTTTTTGTTGATTTTATCGTTGTTCCCATCATAACATTTCTTCAAAAGTTAAATTACTTCAGTCACTTTTAAGTTTCTTTTAAAGAAAATCTAAGATTGTAGAAATATTATTTCTGAGCAAATGAAAAGCCCAAACAACTTTTTACAGACATTATACGCATTCGTTGCGAATTTCAAAGAATTTCTATGGAAAGAAAAATCCTGTTCACGATAATAATTTCTGGAAAGTTTGACAACCCTACCACACAAACATTTTGTAGTGTTAAAATCGTTTTATAGTTTTAGAACGCTGTAACCAGTTGGTGTTTAGAAATATGCAACCTTTGCAGTTTTTAATGGTTAAATGGCCAGGTTTATATCGGAGCGGAGGGTATATAAACAGACAATACCCTTGTGATAGCTAGTTTGGTATCCTCTTGATTTAAGGAGTGCATTGTCCTAAGAAAAGAATAAAAGGATATTATTATATTAATGTGGGACTTTTATATAAAATGTGCTAAAATAATTTAAATTTTCGTTGTCATCAACAATCATTTTATTTTTCAATCAGTTCGTTTTAATTAGCCTACATAACGCACACCGAAAATGCAATCGTCGCAGCAAAGAACTTTCGCGACAACGTATTTCGCAGTAAAGGACTTTCGCGATAACGTACATCGCATTAAGAAACTTTCGTGATAACGTACTTCGCAGTAATGAACTTTCGCGACAACGTTTTTCGCAGTAAAAAACTGTCGCAGTAACGTACTTCGCGGTAATGAACATTCGTTGTAACGTACATCGCGGTAACGAACTTCGCAGTAATGACGTACACCCCATTTTGACATATTATCAAAGGTGACCGAGACTGAATGACGGTTTAAATGTGTTTAGCATTAAATGAATTTCATTTGTTTTTTCTTACTTTATTTATGGCCTTTTGCTTTAGTATTTTAAAATTCAACTCTCCTATCTCATTTGTTAGTACGAGATATTATGAATTTGAAAAATTTGTGAAAATGAATTGAGGTTTAGTTTTGCATGCGAGGTTTTTTTTTGCACGCAAAAAAAAAAACGCTGAAAATGTTTAAACAAAATTTGGCACACACCTACATTATAACTTTGATTATATCACATAGGACCCGATATTATGTTTCGAAGACCAATTTAGACAGAGGCTAAAAGCTGAATTTCGTAATCTCTCAATTCAGTGATACCGTGTCACATTACATTTAGTCCAAACAGCAAATCTAATGCAACGTCACTTCGAAACCTCCATTGATACAATACCATTACTGAAATACACTGTTGACTCTAACTATCGGAAATCCGCAACACACAGCATTCTAACACAAACGGCTTATATGCGGATAATACCGGTACTGATGGTACAGTCATCAACGACAGGCATTTTGACGAAGGCTCTTCTTTGTACATCGATAGGGTCAAACCGTCTTACTACAAAAAAAGAAAAATAAAGAAGAAAAAAGATAAACACAACAAAAACATGAATGATGTAACAAAGGATTTGTAATATTTTGGCGATCTAAAAAGAGTGTCCATGGAGTTTCTTGCCCGTTCTTCTCCATAGAGATCTACTTCTTGGAATGGACATCTACGGTACTTTCACAGTTTTTATGTCTTGTGACTGGGACTGTAGCACCATAACTTTGTAGTGTTTAATTATATTTTTTATGTCTTTGACAATTCAAAAGTGCCTGTAACTTGAATTAAATGCTTTTGATTTGATTTGAAAACTTGTAAAAAAAATGTGAACTTCGAAACGGCATTAGACGTTGATAAAAAGGTCGTTTTGCAGTTGGTATCTATCATCTGTTAAACACTTTTTTAAGACAAGTGTTTAACAGATGTTTAACTTATTGTAGTTAGAAAGAAATTTCTTACCAGTATGTTCACAAGGCACAATTCTTAATTTAAAATCAGGAAGGAACTAAGCAGGAAAGGATGTCGGACACCACACATTAGACAGCACGGTTGATGTAGTTGCCAAGTTATCGACTGCTTCGCTTTGTGTGGCGGGTTCGATTCCCGCAAGGAAGAATTAGTTGTTTTAGGTCAGACTGTACTACAGTACTGACATTGTGTTTGGAATTGGTCGAGGGACCCCCATTTGGCCTGATCATGCCACAGCGACCAACCTGAGCTCTGAAGAGTTAATAAAACCTTTAAGGGTTGACACACATTTTTTTCTTAGACTTTTTTAGCAGCAGAGAAGAAGTATGAAAAAGAAAGAGACAAAACCATGTTGCCCAAAGCCCAATTTGAGTCCATAGACAATCATCTAAAAATTAATTCTCAAAGCGATACATAGCTGTTGTGATAATAGTCATTTGCCATTGACTGTACCAAAACCGTTACGACAAATACCAATGGAATTGTTTGAATTTCTCCAACGTTTGTAACGCAGGCGCCATATTTGATTGTGCGTAGCTAATTGATTTCAACTGTCATTGTTTTGCATTTAATTACGTTTATTGAAAAGGATTTTCGTTACCGCTAATACTATGTTTCGATTGGCTGGTATTATTATTGGTTGTGGCTTTGATAGTTATTTTGTGTATCCAACGTCGTTATTGGCAATTGAATTGTAGATATTATTTTGAACAGATAGTATCACCTTTATCAGCCTATAAATGTTCCCATTGCTGGGCTACAGGCCACTCTGTGAGAGGCAGTGGGCCATAATCCACCATGCGAGCCCACTGTATGTAAAAGGTTTTTTGAAATTTTGAATATGTAATAAAAAGCACATTTTAGCAGAAAATCTTTGCTATCTTCTACTGTTATATTTTATGTCAGTTCAAACGTAAACAAATTAGTTATTTAAAGAACTATATTCTATTTAATAAAATGATTTTATTGTTAAAAAAAAATACTTATGATAGACAAAGTACTTACTCGTCAAGACGAATCAATCGAGTCTAAACTCGATGGGCGTTTCATTACAGAGTTCCTATGTCCACCTTCCAGCTTCATCATCAGATCAGCTCCATATCATCATAATATTGCATTGTCACACGATATACGTAAATATACAAAATCTCACCTCAATCGGAAACCGGGAAGTGTATCAAATTTAACTTGCAAGATTTGATCACAGACAACGGGAGCTATGAAACTAAATAAAATCTTGTAAACTAATCATCATCATCATCAGTCAGCCGTGAGACGTCCACTGCTGAACATAGGCCTCCCCTTTAGACTTCCAGTAGGACCAGTTGTAAGCGGCCTGCATCCAGCGTGATCCTGTGGCCTTCATTAGATCGTCTGCCCACCTAGTAGGTGGACGTCTTACGCTGCGCTTGCCGGTGCGTGGTCTCCATTCGAGAACCTTACGGCGCCATTGGCCATCAGTTCTGTAAACTAATAAATTTACTCAATGGTTTGTCGTCTTCAAGGTCGAAAGTCAATTGAAAGACAAAAATCACACACACATTCACAGTATGATTGTTGAGGCAATATTTCATAATATTATCGCTAATGTAAGCCGCCCGTGTTCGTTTGCCCTCCTTCGCTTCCTAGCATTGTGTAGACGCCACACTCCAATGCCTCTGTTCCTATAAGCTTCTGCGTTACCACTAGGGCTGGCAAAGAAAAACTAAAAACATTATGCGAAAGAAAGTTATGGCAAAATAATTTAGACCAAAAGATGATTATGCCAACACATACTGTATGCTAGAAAATAATAATCGCTTAGAACACTAAGCGATTATTATTTTCTAGCATACAGTATATATGTGTGTATGTAGCATACATAATAACAATTATGCCAAATAAGTTATGCTAAATTATATTTGAGCAGTAACATTATGCGAAATAAGCTTTCTAATCTATACTTTTTCTACGATTTTGCATGTATGGAGCTCGAAAGTTATACCACGAAAACATACTACGCCAGCACAATAAGTAGAAAACTATTTTCGCCATGTTGTTAATAATAGCTAGGTACGAAATAATATAATTATGATAAATTTTCAATTGACTGTTGAAAGAGAGGTCATTCACGTTTTCATTATCGGAATGGTCGCATATCTTCAACGTTAACTTATTCTGTGAAGAAATCAAATCTTACCCAGAAAAAAAATACTAGGAAATATATACGAGTACATTCTGATAAAAAAAAAGAAAAATATGAAGTTTTTACAACTTAATGCATTTTTCACTTCACGCTGTTTCTACTAAGTACAATTCTTGATTCAGATTGATAAAGAAGTACAATAAAATGCCTACTTTATTACCCGACCGCCATTTTCTATAGTTGATTGAGTTTTTTAGGGTTCCATACACCTACCTACCAGGGACCTTATTTCTAAGACTCCACAGTCCGTCTCTCTGTGTCCGTCTGTCACCAGACTTAATATCATGAACCGATCACGGTTCATGATATTAAGTGATAATTACAACTTGCTAAGTATCAACTTAGAAAGTTGTAATTATCACAATTCATGCATTTCTGATAACAAATACTAAAAAAAAATGTAAATGTTTAAGGAGCTCCCATACAACACAAAAATGTTTTTTTTTTGCCGTTTTTGCATTAATGGTACTGAACCTTTCGTGTGCGAGTCCAACTCGTACTTGCCTAGTATTTTTTGTCCATCAGCCATGTCATGTCTAATTATACAGCCTAGAAGTTCGTGATAGCAATTGATTGAACTTCTTTATTACTTTTTTATTACAACTTAGATACGGTTCTATAATTTTCTTTTAATTACCTAGTACTGGTGATTTAAAATTTTAACTAGAATACCTAGACGTCACGAAACAATCTTAAAAGGTTATCTGGTGGCCTACCATGAACTCTTAAACGTGAGTCTTTAGGCTGTGGGAAAGAGATGGCGCTAGACGACTTGTATAGCTCTGTCTCTTTCCTACAGCCTAAACTGGATCGCGTTAAGAGCTCGTTTTAAGGCCTCAAGGGTCTAAGGCCGAGACTCCACCTAAGCGTTATTGTCACAGCTCCACTCCGGCAACGCAATTCTATTGGTTGTTCAAAACACGTCTCGACTCGCACAGCTTTGGTGGAGTCTCGGCGTAAAACTCGAAGAGCAACTGATTAATTGTTTGATTTTGTCAGTGAAGTCTGTAAGGCAATATTTTTTTATATTTTTTTCTTTGAACATTATTCGTCAATTTTTACTTCTAATTTATACTGTACCGTTGGTGTGTTTACAGACATCGTAGTAGCCAAAGCCAATCTAAAGTACTGCTAGTTGATATTAGACCTTGTCATCTGTTGTTAAAGTTTAAGTTTTAATGATGATTACAAGTTTGCTGTACAAATATTTAATAAAACAAACATTCTATATATTTATGTATCCAGTAACAGACTTATAGAGGTCAAATATAAGTACGTAGTTATGTCCCTCAAAAAATAAAATAAAGGTCGCATCAAACACAACCCAAATCCCGCCACCGAAAAAAAAACCGGAATCACGAAAAACAAAAGCTCATCTAGCATAAAGAAAAAAAAAAGAAAAGTGACGTCCCTACACCCACGTATGTTGTTTCACACATAAATCCAGAGCCACAACGGGCCCGGCAGAGGTAGAGGTGTTTGATTTACTACGCCGCGAGAATAATATTGCATTCTCTTGTTCCGTACCTGTATTCTGCTTACACATGATTTATAAAAACGTTTTTTGGGTGTGAATGTTCGTCGTAAATATGATTTTCCACCTAGACTTTATGTGGCTGTATATTAGATGCGCTGCCTGAAATGTTGGGTCGACTTGGGCCCGTGTTTAACATAACTTAGGTTTACGGACGGGATAGGTGCGAAGGTAATTCTGTAGTGCTTTAAATTGATGACGTAATTAGGATGGCTGGGTAAATAACTAGTTGAGATCGGGTAGAAATGTAAGTAATGGGCAATAAAATTTAGACTCTGTGGAAAACTAGGATTTTGGGACGTTTTAGCAAACATAGTTCAACCTGGATTAAGAAGTAATTATCGGTTATTATACGATGGACCTCTATTATTCTAAAGCGATGCTGAACTTAGAATCTATATTGTAGAACCTTTTAATATTCAAAAACAAAGAAAGCAATTTCAACGCTATCGAATTTCGGTAAAAAACACTTATTATACAAAACAAACTTTATAAAAACTATAATTCAAATGCCATACAGTAAATCATAAATAAAGCTCTGGCCAAACTGAAGCGTATCCCGCGCGGAATACGTCGCGAAATTGGCTTACGCTGTAACCAGTGCGAGTTATCGCGATTACCTAAACATTAGAATAATCGTCGCGCACAGTCGCACCTCGAATCCCGCCGGGAATTCGCCTCGGTGAAGGCAGAGCTTAACTTGTGAATCTATAGTTTATTTATTTAAGGATTACCAACGAGGGAACATTACATGACACGTTACAAAATCTATAATATCTACGTGTTCTAGTTTATTATGCCAACATACAGTTAAATTCGCATACTTAATTACAGATTTAGAACACTCAAATTTTTTCTTTGTTCAGACTAAAGTCATGGCTTATCAAAAACCACAGAAGGATTCCAGCTATTACCCTTGCATTAGTACTTTTGTCTCATCTATGTTCCTATATCTGTTTATCGACGAAATACTACACAAATTGACAGAATATAGAAAGATTTCTATAGTCCTGCTGAACGTAGCGATGCCTAAAACGTAGATGAAAAAAATGCTGCGTCATTGAAAGTCTTTTTATATTTGCACAAAAAATATTTTCGAATCATCATCTGCCTAGCCTTTTCCCAACTATATTGGGGTCGGCTTACAGTCGAACCAGATGCAGCTGAATATCAGTATTTTACATGGAGCGACTGCCTATCGGACCTCCACAACCCAGTAACTGGGTAATATGATACTCCATGGTAAGACTGGTTGTCAGACTTTAGAGCTTCTGACTAACAGTAAAAAATATTTACGAATGTCATAGAAATAACTTTGTACATTACTGGTAGAATAGAGATAGAATTGATCGTGCTATGTGTACTGGTTATAAAAGCATGCGTTACGAGTACTACGCATCTAAACTTTCTGAAGAAACTCTCCAAGAGGAGAGGAGGTGGGGAGGTCATTTGCAGCTAAACTTTCTGAAGAATTTCGCCAAGAGGGGAGGAAGGTCAGTGCATGTCCTTCCCAGACGTCCCCTCCCTTTCAAACAGTAATTGGAGAATATTGCCAAATCCAATACACTTGATAAGAACGAACGTCTATTGTATTATGAACAAGTTTCCGGTCACAGGTGGATGTGTACATCCTTTTTCTTTTTTCCCTTGGGCTTATGGGGTATCCCCTTTTTGGGAGAGGAAAAGGGAATGGGAAATTCGTCATTGGGTAATGGGGATTCGTCAGTAAGTTATTTGTTGATTGGTGTAGTTTATTTGAAGTCTATTTCGCTAATCAGAAGGATTTTTGGTTGTGAAATTCGTTTTTAGACACAGAAGTCATTTTATCTACAAAATTGATGACAGATCGACTGTTTTTTTTTTTCTATTTGCTGTTTTTATGCTATATCATTTATCAATTTGGAACCGTGAGCTTTCTGATGTAAAACAAGTTACCAGTAGTTAGTTGATACTTCATAGTGTATTCGTTAATTATTAGATTTTCTGCCTTGAAAGCTGTCTTACCTGACCTTATTTCCTTTTCTAACTTATTTTATCAAAGTGCACTAATGAATCAAAGCACAACAATACCCCACCCACATTCTAATCAACCAAAACAAACAACACACACACATACACAAGAAAATCAACACCCATTGCAAATTCCCGCTCATAACACTTCCATGACCTCATCAAATATTACGAAACCTAATACCATTCATTACTAATACAATGGGTGGTCCATAATCACATTGTTTTTAATTACGAAACCACTAATGATTCTTGCTAACACTGAATTACTGATTCTCGTTCAAAGAAATCTTAAATATCAAACCATTATTTCAAGACACGCGGCGAAATGCAGAACTAACTTGGGTCACATACAAATTTTGACAGTCTGCGAAGATAGTGGCGCCATTTGGAGGGTCAACTTATATTGGATGGGCGGGTGGTACGGTGTTCCATTTCTCGAGTATGTGAATTCGTTTTTGTGGTGTCAGTAAACAAGTATTTGTTTGCTTTTCTTGTTAAACAGTTTCAAAGCTTACTTGACATTACTTTACAGCTTATTTAAGCTTTTCCTTTAAGCAGTGATTGGCATACATCTATGTTTTTGATACAGATTTCATTGCATATAAGGGGCAGGGGCAGGGGTTGAGAGCAGTGGTGGCCCAGTGGTATCGGCCCCGACTTACGAGTTGTAGGCCGTGGGTTCGAATCCAAGCAGGCGCATTACTTTGTGTAATTTATTTCATCACTACTGCTCTCAAAACGGTGAAGGAAAACATCGTGAGGAAACCGGCATGTCCTAGAACCAAAAAATTCGAAGACATGTGACATTCACCAATCCGCACTGGGCCCGCGTGGTGGATTATGGCCCACCCCCTCTCACCGAGAGGAGGCCTGTGTCCCAGCAGTGGGAACATTAATAGGCTGATGATGAAGGGGCAGTACACAGTTATAATTAGTGAGCGCCGCATAACCGTTTTTTTTTAGGATGGTAATCATCAAATGACTCCTCCTGCCCTGATTGGATTGTGAGGGGCTGTCACACTCCTACTTACTACAAATCTACTCCGTTCTTTCAGTTTCCCTTTGCATTCAAAGCCCATTGTCACTTAGATAGTCTCATAACCACGGGAGGCGATTTTCCCATACATCCGTCAGTTTGTTTTATCACGACGGATCGACTCGGACTTGGTTCTTGATTGGACGAATATTATAATCTAAGATGGGAATCAGCTAATAAGGAAAAGAAATAGTGAATGATACTGTGACGTCTGATAGAGGAGAATGGACGGAGAAAACGTGTTGCGCCGACCACAAGTAAAGTGGGATAAGGGCAGGATGATGATGATGGGAGTCAGCTAATAAAATTTGAGACAATAGCAATGCTTATAAGTCCGGTAAAGCTTAGCTAGAGTAAAAGGAGAAGCCTATTACCAGCAGAGATTGACAGTACAATCAAACAAAATAACGAAGAACTATTATAACACTTTCCACATAAATAAATAACACCGTAAACGGGCAAAGCCTTCACCAAACAATAGAAATTAAGACTCAAAGAATTATAGCAAGTTAACCTTATGATATAACGTTATAATTTACTTCATATATAAATTTTAATAATGATATTCTCTTAGTTGATTTATGTGGTGGGCTCCCCGCCTATAAGTCGCTACTACACGACATAAATTAAACGAGACTCTTAGACTATTGCCTACTTGCACCTCATTTTGGAAGAGTTATAACTTCCTGTTCAAATCATGGTTTGTGATTCCATACGATATAGGTTTAAATATGCAAAGAAGAGGCGTAATTTTTGGTTAAAATTGCTTTTTAATTACAAAAGGAGAAACGACTTTCATGGCTACGATAATGGAGAAAACTAATAATAGCGTCAAAATATGTACACACGGCATCAAGCTATACAAAACCAGTTTACCTTGGCCTCGCCTTACATGATCTTTTCGCACAGTGAACATTCAGCGTATACTAGTTTTGCATAGCTTTATGTGTAGCCGTGTGTACGCTTAAAAAGAGAGAAAACTCATAGTTACGATACAAATATGGGTGTTTGTGTGAGTTCAAATTTTTGTATCGTACCCGCGATGTAGGAGAAAAATCTTACTGAGGGACCAATCTAGGAAAAAAAATACGCAAAAAATTAAAAATATCGATACCCGTCTTAGAATTTTCGCTCAGTAATTTATTCATTTGTTCTAACGCGCGTTTCGTTTGATCCTGTATGAGTACACACCTATGACGTCTGATTGGAAATAAAATATAGGTTGCCAAGCTACATAAATTTTGAAATCTTAAGTTTATACTGGCAAAACAACTAGTAAAAAAAAAAGATAATTATGATAAATTCAAGGGGTGTTAAAAAAAAAATTAATCATATTTTCTCCACGTGACCGAAATCGTAAGTGTAACACACTTTCTTAAAAAAACACACTTCTACTAAATCCGGGATAACAGAGACCACGGTATCTTACGACAAAATCCAAAATGGCTGCCTAGCTTAACTGTCACGAACTCATAAATTAAAATCACACAAACATAATCCTTATTTTAACGAACGGATTAACAAAATAATAATATTTGCAAAACATTCGCGGAACCTGGCTGTTATAATAATTTATTATGTTTTAGTAAATAGACGTTGTGTAATACATGGGACCAATACAATTTCAGTAAATCTGTAAACTATATCTGTATCCTTATCACGAATTTTCACTCTTTTACTTTACAGTATTTACAGCGTTTCTTATATTAAAAAATGTAACAGCGCCTCTGATGTGCGAAGAAGGAACTAATTTTTTCCTTGAAAATTGACAATTGGAAATTGTCAAAGTTCCAGTTTACTTTACGTCTCAAATACTGAAAATTCGTGCTAAGGGTACAGTTAGTTTTTCTGTGAATTTAGATAAAATTCAATCATCCTTATTACTGAAATTATAAATGAATCCAAAAGTTTAGATGGATATCAATTGCTCATACACGTCAAAATGGCTGAACGGATCTTGATAAAAAATATCTTAGAGATAGTTAAAATTAAAGCTAATTTTTATCCCGGTATTGCGTGTCCATCGGATAGTTTTCGGGTTATACACGGACAAAGCCGCTGGCAACAGTTAGTTTCTAATCAATATTAACCGTTCTGTTATCTTACTCACTATGACTCAGAAAGCTTGGCAGCATTAATTAATTAGCATTTGCTTATCAAAGAATTATTTAATCAAGAGCAAACAATTTACTACTTACTACTTTTCTTGAACATAAATAATACCTCATATAGTCATATATAGAAATTTTCTGCATTATTTTTTTTCTAGTTCTCAGTAATATTTATCCATCTTTAAACTTGTCATTTTCAATCAGAACTAAAACTTTAAAACAACCAAAATCAACTGCATGTTACTTCATCAAGTTTTCTCATTAAAAAAACTTTTTTGGATAAAAACTAAACAAAACAAACAAAGGTCCTGTCGAACGCGTGTCTGAAATATCCGACTACCGTCAATGTGTATTAATTAAATTTCACACATTGTTAGCTTTAGGGAAGTGGCGATTTACCTGCGAAATAATTTCGGATCAGCTTCGACGTTTCACGCGTCAGGAACAACCCTAGCCCATCAAGAGTCCTTTGTAGGGCTGTCACTAAAAATATTGGGACTCAATTAAAATGCTGATGAATATAATTTCTGTTTTATTTAAATTATTGATTAAATTAATTGTGAGTTATGGGCCCGCAAAGCTTAGGGTTGGTGCCATGAAGCGACACGGTACCATGGCAGACCTTGAAGGAGATGGTGATGCGAACTCATCCAGTTTGTCCAGCCATCTCCTTTGTCTTCATTGGGAAATAGAAGGAACTAGCGCATCCTGGAGGCAGCCCTGCAGTGGGAAATTACAGGCTTGTAATTATAATAAACTAGCTGTTGCCAGCGGCTTCACCCGCTATAACTTGAAAATTATCCCACGGGAACATAAAATCGGGATAAAAACTATCCTATGTGTTAATCCAGGTTATAAACTATCTGTGTACCAAATTTTAGCCTAATCCGTTCAGTGGTTTTTGCGTGAAAGAGTAACAAACATCCATACTTACAAACTTTCGCCTTTATAATAGTAGTAGGATAATTTGTTGGTTAAGAAAAATGTGATAAACTAAAAAGCAAGAAAAACTTATTTCTTAGATAAATAAGGCCGTTGGTTAAAAAACTAAATTGTTGGCCAACTTAATTGATGATCAATAAAATGTCTGGCCAACTAAAACATTCTGCTGTTGGACTATTAATTAGTTGGTGAAAAATTACTGTCCATCACTATTCCGGGTGATCAGGTGCTGATCAACAGAATTGTATATTCATTTTTATGGCACCCACGGGAAATGTAACGAATTATTTTCCTAGAATGTTTTGTTACCTAAAAACTTAACAGAACAGTAATTGTCAAAGAGGAATAGACAGTCTAATTAGTGATAAAGGGTGCATAGCTTATATGGTTCAATCAACTAGTCAAATATTTGAATATTAGCGTTTTGTGGTACGAGTATCATTGTTTGATGTCACTATTGACATACGATATTTGATTATTATAATCAATGATCAAATTACATAATACGTAATAAACCTTACTGTGTGAATTAATTAGAAGGAATTCGGTTCTTACGAGTATTAATTCTATACTTAGTACATACTTCCTGGTTGCAGGATAAAATTAACTGCATATCAATGTACAAGGAAATTATGACTCGTGAAGAAAATTTGGAATGTCATTTTGTTTTTGTAAAAAATATTTTACTCAAGCATTATACAAAATGATAGACTTCCTTGTTGGTCTAGTGTTCGCAAGCACGACCGATGAGCATGAAGTTTGAGTTCAATTCCTATAGCAGGCAAAATGTTATTGGGTTAATCCATTCGATTATTTAGTCAGTCGTTGCAAGAGTGAAAGAGTCGTCAGATTACCGTCTGACGGCTCATTACTCAAACCCAATAGCACTATTTAATTTGACCAATTATGCTACGCTATCAATTACACATTAGCGATACATTTTACAAGAACGCTCTCACAAAAGATCTCTCGTAAAGATGTTTCACATCAAAACCTAAAAAATGAAAACTTAACAAAAAAAAAAAATTACACTTACAAAAGTACGCAACAAAATTAAGCTTATCATTTTAAAAGCAACACAACCAATTAGCAAACACTACTTAATCGAATCGAATTAATTATTTTTTTAATTGCAACACAGCCCTGTGACGGTACGACTCCCTAGGGTTGCCAACTTCCACAATTTGGTTGGTAGTTGGTACAAGTTGGGTTGGTGTCCAGTAGCTAACGTATTTAGTATTTACTGTTTCGAAATATTAATCTGGTTGTAACGAAGTGACGATAGTTTGGACGGGACATAGATTATGATTTATGTGTAGAAGAGACATTTTGACGACATAGTTAAGTGTTTTTGATCGCTTTGTTGGTTAACTTGAGTCAAGGGTTTGATTGAAAGTAGAAGTGGAAATTCTGGTGTTATTCTGATAATTTTCGTTTAATCGCAATTTTTTTTAGTTTCGTTTTTATTGTTTTTGTGATTTAGTTAATTTTTTAAATATCTGTTTATCCCTTTTAGTTAGTTTAGTTCTTTTTTTTTTTTTTGAAAATATTTGTATTACTTGTTTAATTAGAAAAATTTAGTTATTATAATTAAATTTTTCTGTAGGCACACAATAATTTAAAATCTTTTTGAACATAAAATATTATATAATTGAAATAATAAAAAAAATTCGTTGACCTTCAACGATTTTTTTTCGTTTAATTTACATGAAAGCCACTGCAATAAAACAACAATAAAATTAACAATGAATAGCCACTAAAATGAATGGCTATTTAATTAGGATTTAGTCATAACACCATGTGTAAAATGCAAAGTAAGTTGTAAATAAATAACATGATGTATTCACACTACAAAAGTGTGAAAATATCTTAGAGTTTTGCAAAGAGAACTCAAAAAGATATTGAGTACAGAATACAGAATTATTTGCAATCCAATAACTGTCAAATATTTTTTTTTAACTCAATAATTAAAAATATTTATAATTAACAACGGAATATTTAACTACAATGCATCATGAAAACTCGTACCTAATAATAAGCCCTATCAGTTTGTATTAATTACGTATATATATTAAACTTATTAGGTAAAGTATTGCTTGCGAAGTTGTAAATTACATTAAGATTTAATAGGCGATAAACCTAAAACTTATAAAGCGAATTTCATCCTTATTGATCATTTTATATCTCTAACGTATTACCAATCTCAGACGATCTCGTGGCTGAATAATTACAGCCGCATAGGCCGATCTTCTAGGTGAAGCTGCTCATGCCAAGGTTGGTCTGTGGATGGGTGACAATCTGTCATAGCGAGTTTCCTCCGTGTCTCGGAAAGCACGTAAAGCCGTTGGTCCCGGCTGTCATTTGTAGATCTCTGACTGGCGTTACTATTATTCAGAAGCTCTAAAAGTCAGACAACCAGTCTTACCATGGGGTATCGTATTACCCAGTTACTGGGTTGTGCTGGTGCGATAGGCAGTCGCTTCATGTAATACTGATATTCAGCTGCATCTGGTTAGACTGGAAGCCGACCCCAATATAGTTAGTAAAAGGCAGACAGAGGCAGATTACCAATTTTGCCCGGGCAATAAATTGCTCTAAAAACCCTTGTTACACACCTTGTCTAATTCTTTCTGTAGGTGCAAATAAATATCTCAGTGTTGCCCTCTTGCCAGCCTCACTAAATTAGTATTTTATTGCCCGCCTCGTTTTCAATTTTTATTGCTCTTTGCCAAATAGAAACGAATAAATCTTGTTGCTTTGATTCTACACAATTTGTTTATTGCTTGTTGAAAATATAACTGGTTTTATTGCGGTTTTGTTGCTAATAGTTGTTTGTAGTAATTCATTCGGTTAATGGCTCACTTCTCTATGATCTTTTTATAGGAGCAGCATTTATTGGATTGGTGCTGTTTAAGGTAATCTTAATGCAGAATAAAAGTCTGTCTGGAAATCAGTCTAGACAAGTTTTGAGGGTCTCTTCGAAGTCGAAATAAGAAATATATTTAAATAACTAGAGTAAAAATAGGCCATTTAAACATAGCAAATACAAATTTACTAAAATACATCGTCGGCATAGAGCGAAAAAGATATCAAGTTGACAAAAACTTTTAGTGTTACAAAGCAATTCCTTCTACATCGTCGACATTTTATATTAAAAAAAAATTCAATACAATTTAAAAAACCTGGAATGTCTATTTAAATAATCTATGTCCCAATAACATGACAGCACAGTTTCACAGCAAAAGTTCATTTTACAGGCTGAAACTTGACGCGAATCACTCATCTACAACACTGAGAGCAAACAACTGAAAATTTAACGCCTGAAACCAACAATGTGCGTTAAATTTAATTGGATTGACAGTAGAAACATCATTGACAAAGTTTATATTGTTAACCGGGGTTTAAACTACCTGTTAATGTTTGTTATACAAGCATTTATTATACCTAGTTTCATCTTTTTCATGTAGGGAAATATGCTGTATAAAGCTGAATATAAATAGATTATTAAGCCTGACAATATTTATTTATTAAAATTATCATTATTAAACATGACTGATGTAACCGTTTCTTTCTCTATTACTTTCGCGATTCACGAACGTTATTTTCTGGAATAGATCTTTTGCTCTATGGTGTAGATGCTCATTTCATTTCTGTCTGTTGTTAAGTCTATCCAACTTCTATAGAAATTATAGCTATACATTCTTGAAACTTTTTAACTTCCATTATTTTAACGCCGAACTGACGATAGGTGGAGTAGGATGGTTCTCGAATGGAGACCGCGTGTAGGTAAGCGTAGGGTGGGACGGCCCCAGCAAGATGGACCGATGACCTGAAGAAGGTGGCTGGAAGTGGCTGGATGAAAAAAGCTGGAGATCGTGCGATGTGGCGCTTCCTGACAGAGGCCTATTTCCAGCAGTGGACTGCAATAGGCTGAGATGATGATGATGAATGATTATTCAACGACATACAACTCCAAGTTATTTCACCATCTGCCTTGTCTTTTCCCATTTATGTTAGGATCGGCTTCCAGTCTAACTAAATACAGTTAAATATCAGTATTTAATTTTAAGCTGCTACCTAACTGTCCTCTACAGCCCAATTATAACTGAAATAAGTATACCCATTGGTAAGACTGGTTGTTTCTGGAACTGCATCTATTTGTCAAAATTTAATTACAAATTACAAGTCAACTCAAAAACCATTTAAAACTCCTGCAGAACTACTCCCACTAAAATTAAGAACGTATAAAGAATGGCTTTTAAACACCATAATTGTAGCATTTACCATTTACATAAGAGTTTGGCACGAAACAAT
Source organism: Agrotis segetum (assembly GCA_036375495.1). Lineage (NCBI taxonomy): Eukaryota > Metazoa > Arthropoda > Insecta > Lepidoptera > Noctuidae > Agrotis > Agrotis segetum. Next base: position 3,158,395 of record JAQSVV010000277.1, read on the forward strand.
GGGAAAATATACTGCGGACCATATTTTACACTTTCAACAAGCAAATTCCTATAAAAATGCCACAACATATAATTACCGTTAAGATGGGTGATATTTTTTCGTTTGGCAACACTACAATTGTCTGTCGAGAATTCTGAAGATGTGGCAACACTCGCGATTCGTAAATCAACAACTTTTTTGATGGTTTTGTGCAATGCGCACTCTCGCTGTTCGATACTCCCGAACTTATAAAAAAGTGGAAGAATCTGTTTACTTAAAGAGTAAATAAAAATCATTAACCCAAGAATAAATACACAAAAAATATCTGTAATAAAAGATACCACGTAAATCTAAAATGAGCCTGTATACTTGAAAAACTGTATTTGCATTAATTTCTTATCATTTAAGGCTTAGAAAGTTAAACTTTTCCAACAAAGCCAGTTTACTCAACATTATCTAAATCTTATGTTCAAATAACTAATCCAGTGTTTTCTTTTATTCACAGGTACGTCAACAATTCAACATTGAAAAACTTCAGCACAGACGCTAGCTATTACGTCTTCCAAAACCCAGTAAGTACGATAAAGCCATTTTTTTTTATCGTGGTAAAATCATCAAATGAGTCCAACCCAGGGCAGGGCGGGACTGTCAGACTCGTATTAACTAAGGCGCGTGCCACATAAGAAAAGACGTAAGCCGAGGACGCTTCCCAAACGAACGAAAATGTATGAGAGTAGGATCTGCGCCCCGTCTCTTCTGTGTGTTCTACGTCGCGATGCTTCTATAAGTGTACATTTTGTATCAAAGAGACGCCGAAAAGATATATGTATATGTCGCCGCCTATAATCCACGGTGTCCTTTAATAGCCCTATACACGTTCCAGGGTCATAGTAATTCGATAAAACCACGAACTACAATTTATTTCTTATTAAAGTGACCTATATTTTCTCTACACAAAAACTAAGCCACGCAACAAAACATTAAGACTGCGCAACAAAACAATTTCCATTCCGTTACCGATTCAGATTCAATTACAATTTCAACTTGCGACAATTCCTCTGCAACTAATTTGATATACTAAGTTATAGCTAAGTTATTATTGTAGATGTTTTGCTTCCTCAAGCCAATCTAAGTTGCGTTGACAACAATTATAAGTTCCGCCGCTTCTCGTCATTTTGTGAAAATGTCTGCTCAAGTTAACTTTGTACATTCAGAGTATTATTACGGAATTTTGTTTAAATTTTCTCTTGTAACAAGAATGTTACTCAGATCAATTAGGAAGGAAGGTTTGTCGAAACCATTTTGTGACATAATGCCAGCTTTTTTAGCTCATTATATAGTAACTCTTACAAGATAAGATAAAGAGACACTTTAAAAAATAACAAAGTACCTATTTTATTGCTAAACGTTTCTTTCAAGGGTCAGTTGATAGATTTAGGTCATTGACACCTTCCTCCAAAGTTGGACCATTTTTTTAAAACTGTAAAACCATGTTTTCTACTATACATAATAAATTGATGGAAACTGTGATACATGTCTGAAAGAAGAAATGGCTAGAAAACGGAATACCGAAAGAAGAAGAATGAATGTTCTTACTGAGATTAAAAAAAACTAGGTTTTGCTATGATCGTCTAATCTAGGTCAACCATTGTTTCTCTTCCGCATCCATCAACTTTTTTCATTACTTCAAAGTGCACACTGCGCCAACCCACAGGCATCCTTTGCACAAAAACTAAATCTAAAATATTTCCATTTAAACGAAAACCAACAACACGTACGTGAAACTGCAAAGTGGTACGACGGAGTAACGACTCTAGACAAAAGTTCAAACTAAAGAAATCACGTTTCACGAACCATTGTCACCTGCGTCCACTACCAAAAGTGCATTTTCTAGAAACTACCAAGGCGTCGAGGGACTTAGATTTTGTTTTATTTGTAACTTTACGCAACTACGAATCGCTTTTCTTACAAACAAATACATGTCCAACTGTAAAGAGTAAATTAAATTGCCTTTACTTTGTCATAAATAAAAATATAACGTTTGTTCTCAAAGTTACCGAACGAAAATATCCTTCTGTTTATTGCTGTTCCAAAAAATGTTCGAGTAAAACAATGTTTCAAACTGACAAACGTTTTTATGATTCAACAAGAGCATGCAGCTTAGCTTGCAGTCTCAGCGTTTTCTCCGTCGGAAAAACTTGAGCGAGAGACGGAATTATAAATCGGTGCAGTCAGAGAGAGACAACAGATGTCTGGAATAGAACAAGTTCGGAAATTTACGGGCTGACCGGACCGTCAGTTTTTTGGCGAACTACTATAGTGCTTCGCCGCACTGGGCGTGTAAAATTCATGTAATTTAAAACTTTTGTTGAATTAGTGAGTTTTTGTACACCCGTGTGATTAATGCTACCTTTATACGGAAGGTGGGGGTAGGTGAGGGAGAGGGAGGGGGGTTGAAAACTTTTGCTATTACTTTGAATGGATGTTTAAATTTCTCAATAAAAGTTCCTTGGAAGGTTGTTTGGACTCGCATTGTGTGTTTGATATTTTGACAGAGCATTTGGATCGAAGTTTTGTTGTGGAAGTTGGTGGAAACCGCTTAATAAACGTCTTTGGGAAGTACCTTTGAATATGTAGATGGAAAGTTTATACGTCAAAGTTATTTATAGGGAGGCAATGCTTGATTTCCGCTGAAATTTCAGCCTGATCGTGTATTGTCGTTTGTTTATGTAAGGTTTATTAGATCAAAGGTTGTGGAGGTGGAAAGGTCGGGTTCTGTTTGTCAAATAAACAATTGGGTTCGAACCTATCAACTTTGAACAAGAACCTGAGCAAAACGTAATTAATATGATGAAAATTTATGAAAGGTAAGGCTCTTCGTACACAACGCGTCTTAAGTCTTCGATATCTTAGGACATCGCTATCGATTGATGTGTGCCTGTGAACATCTAAGGATTTGTATAGCTAAAGTCGCCTGGACACGAAATCGTCAGGTATCGGTGATTTGCGTGGCGTAGTGTACGAATGGGCTTACAGTTTTCGACACCTTGATTTCAGTCACCTTAATGTCAACGGCCCCTCTTGAAAACATTGAACAAGTCTATTACAAGAAAATTACAGTTTTCTTCAAAATGTTCTTTCATAAAAATGAGTTGTAGTTTAGTTTCAAATAATAAATTAAAAACATTACATTTAATCAAATTATTATTATTATAAATGAAAGATCGTTTTCTCTTTGATAAAGGTTACTAGAATTGTCAAAGTAAAAATAAAATACTAAGGTGGTGATTCAAACCCTTCTTTAAAAGGTTTATTTTTGTAATACTTCAGTTATTTAACGTGGGTAGACATTTAAAAGGAAAAACCGTAATTTTTTCGCGCCTTTAATGTTAACATTATTTGAAGGATTTCTTGAAATCTCTCTACGGTCCTAACTCTTGGAAGAAATATTCCATCATATTATAATTTACTCAGGTTTAAAAAAATAGATTTGATACCAAGAATAAATTTTCTTTAAAAAACTTCGAATAATGACAAGATATGAAACCACATTAAAAAGTGTGTGATCTTCATAAAAATCGTGATATATTTTATGGAGATTTTATCAGATTTGATTTAAATTATCAGGCTTAAAAGATTTCAGAATCAAAGTCCAACTATTTACTTCTAATGGGCCATTAGAAGAAATTTATGAAAGTTTAGTAAACTATGATTAAAGAAAGAAAGAAAGAAAAAAGATTTATTGGAACACACAGGACAAAACAAACAAAATTACATGAATAAAAGCAACAGAGAAAAACAAAAATTAGTATAAGAAAAACAAACGTTTAAAAGGTACAACAAAACATAAAACAATTTAGTCCTGTGCGAGGCCAAAAGGCTCCTACCTCAGTAACAGTCGCTAGATTGTACAATAGTCCATATTTGTGCATCACAATACAGATGTTCAGTTAGATTAGACGTGATGGTGGCTCTCAAATGCAGGAGTCAAGTTGCAGGGTCTGCAACATGCAGGTGATAGGTCTGGTGTTGCAAGTGTCCACCTGGAATTATGGTAAAAGAAAGAGGAGGTTTTTTTGTCTTTGTCTATCTTCAAGTAAGTCTTCCCACCCGAGCGGTACAAAGCTGTCAGACTCGTCCAGACTAAAATACACGGTGATCCTTCAATAGACTTTTACGTTCCAGGGTCACTTACTTTGTGAGACAGTCCAGCGACCCCGGCACTATTCTTGGCAGTCTTAACGTTGATATTGCACAACAAAAGAAGTGTCGCAGCAAAACCATTTTTAGGGTTCCGTAGCCAAATGGCAGAAAACGGAAATGCTCATATCTAGATTCGTCATGTTTGTCTGTCCGTCTGTATGTCACAGCCATTTTTTTACGAAAGTATAAGAGCTATCCTGTTGAAACTTGGTAAGTAGATGTAATATATGTGAACCGCATTAGGATTTTTTCACATAAATTAAATAAAAACCAATTTTGGGGGGTGTCGTGAACTATTCTTCCTAAAACCCAGCTTCGAATTGCAAACACATTTTCAACAATACGTCTTACTTGACATCATTTAGGAGGTGATAAATGGTTCTATCTGATAGCTATGTACAAGCTGTATTCGCTACGTTGTCCAGTTTTATCTCACGACAAAGATGCAGCTTCCGTTTCTATTTGTCAAGTTGACAATGTGGATATGTTGGTTTACGATCAATATATATGGTGTATTTTGTACTAGTTTTTACTTGTTTTTCTTTTGACCAGTATGTCATGTATATGTATGTACATAGATCAAGTACCCCTTAGCACGAATTTTCACTTCAGAACATAAAGTCATCATCATCAGCCTATAATGTTCCCACTGCTAGGACACAGACCTCGTCTTTGTAAGAGGGAGTTTGCCATTATCTACCACCCGGGCCCTGTGCGGGTTGGTAGATGTCGCATGTCTTCGAATATTTGGTTCTAGGAAATGCCGGTTTCCTCACGATGTTTTCTTTGACCAGTATCTTGTCAAAATTTTGACAAGTTGCTGAAATGGGAATAAAAAGTTGCCCTTAAAAAAGGTGCTCCGGAAAAAGTTACTCAAATGGGAAAACCAATGAACCAATGTATTATGTATGTAATCTGTTCACTCAAATACTGATTATACTGGCATATTAGAGTAGGTTGTTGTCTGTCTGTACCAACGACGATATTACTATGCATGCACGATCTAAGGAACAAAAATCATTCTGCCAACTCGCTGAGGTACTACGTCAGCGAGGGGGACGGGGTACTGCGTTGTGATTGGCTAACTCAAGGTCTGTTCTGTCTCAACGTATGTTTACGGCTCACAGGATTGGTCGAAATGAGACGAATGTAAGACTTTTTTGCCTAATGTGTTGGCAGACATCGGTCGCCTGTTATTACGAGTCTAGTATTACATCGTCGTTGGTCTGTACGTATTTTTGGAAATTTTAGACCAGAATTTGTTAGCATTTTGTCAATACTTAAGATCACAATTTAATTGTTACCTAAAATGCTTAAACAAGCGTTTCATGTTTCAACAACTTTTAAGAGTATTGAAATCAACTTTTATTTTAGTTTTGTCTATCCGATAAAGTTTTAATGCTGGTAAAAGGAATTTTGTCTAGGGACTGTTAAAACCAAGTTAATTTAAGCGAAAGTCGTTTATCCACACTACTTTAAGAAGGGTCTACACAACGAGCTGAGCTCGAGCAGAGCATTCAAGATGATGGTTTAAATATCATAAACCATGGTGCATATTAATTCTGTATTGCACCCATGTGAAACCGAGGCAGATCACTAGTATACGATAAAATAAGATTATTCCGAAGCAAAAACTATTTTGGGCTCTTTGATCAAACATACCTTTAATATCAAGACATAGTTGCCAAATAATAAAAATCTTTTCTTCTTCAAAAGAATACCAATTTTTTCAGTAATTTGCAAGATTTCATTCCTATCTCTAAGACATTCTTAAGGCGACATACTCAGACACGATCGACCAGAAAGATAAAGTATTCTTGAAGTAAAATGCTGAAACCTTTTTTTCATTCCCTTATTACAAAAGCCTGTGTTAATCTTTGAGGATAACTAGTTGATTAGTGTAATTAGTAATTTGCTAAGTTAATCTTAATGCAGAGTTTATAGTTTTAGTTACAATTGATAGTAGAATTAAATTAATATAATAATTCAAAACTATGCACATAGTCTATGTATAACTTTAATCCATATCCTATTCGTTCAATCGCTTCGACGTGAATGAGTGACAATCAACCATAAATATTTATAAAAAAACAACTATTGTTTCTGATAAAATCAAAAATCAAGTATCCAATAATATTTTTAACCGTGCAAATACAAAATAACCTGAACTAAGAGGTTTAACGAAATTCTAACAAATCTTATTGGCATATCTGATTAATTACTATACTTCCCACGGTAAAATACTACTGTAGTAAGAACAAATCCAATTTTATGACGTAGTAAAGGTAGGTCAAATAAAACGTTTATTAGATTGACACACCGGGTCGAAAGTCAACTTTATTGCTTAGGAAATACGGAATAGATTTATTCTAAGATTGTTCACAGGAGTTCCAGAAGCTTTAATTTGTTTCATTATATTTTTAGACATTTGTATCGCTTAGATAAAAAAGAAATAAGTTTGTTTGGCTCAAGATGCAAGATACAGCACACAAAATAAACAAAAATGAACTCAATATTAAATAGGAAAAATAAAAATAATTTTGTGTGCCCCTTAACTGCTTAGCTTATTTGGTTTCTCTAATACTCTTTCCCACCAATGGGAAAAATAATACAGGCTGATGTTTTAACTCGCCGCTTTTTTAACAAAATACGTCACCAATTTTTAACCTATTTCTGCTTACAAGCAAACTTGTCACCCTTTTTACTAAATTCTCGTCTATATATAAAAGGTATTAGACGATAATACAGGGTGATGTACACGGCTGTATTAAGTGCGGTCGGGTTTCCACCTGGGACCGTGCATCAGCATGGTATTATACATACATGATGGCACTAAGACTTGACAGTTTCGCTTCATATTTTATTATGGATGGTTTTTAGTAGGTGTTAGTGGCGACAGAAATGTTTATACACTTCCGTGAAAATGACGAAATGTAAATTGCAGTAAACAATTAACGTTTTATGATATTTATCTACAAAGGCTATTGTGATAAGCTAAAATTCTACATCTTATGTAAGGTAAAGGGAGATTATTTGGTGAGACAGGCAACTCAGTGATAGAGTCTTGAAAGTCTCTCAAAACTTAACCCATGTATGCAGTAATGCAAAATGATGTGTCACTACATTTTGTCTACTTTAGTAGTGTACTAGTTGAAAAAATGCCTTTTACATTTAATACAAGGTAGAAAAAAAATTGGTTTTTTTACAGGAAAAATATTACTGTGATAATACAATTACCACAGAATACTAGTATTAACTACGCAATTACAGTGAAAAATCAAAGAAAAAATGAGATCTGATCCCGATCCTAAATCCTTTAATAACTCCTTAAAAAACAAGCCTGTAGGACTAACTTAACATTTTTACTTTACGACTGAATTTGCAGGTGAGTAAAAACATATTTGTAAAACAAAACTTACTGCTCTCCATCGTACCTAAAACAAGGACCTTATTACGTCATTCACTTCCAACCAGACGGGACATACCATCATACCCTCTTTTACCCCAATTTTTGACCGACCTTAAGTACCTACTACAACTGACCAAAGGAGGGTAGTTTATTAAATATTCTTATATGTCTAAGTGACGTCACGTAGTCGGTAAAGCTTACATTTACATAATTAAGGACGGCCATCTTGTATCGTTAGTGCGCTTATAACATCTGCCTTTATTTTTATGTCTCTTTATACAGGGTGTTGGGAATATGTGTGTAGGAGGAAAAGAGGTTCTGAGTGAAATGGTTAGTGAGAGGATAAATAATTTGATGAGGAAGTGGGGTATTTCTTTTGTAATAATTTTACTATCTTTTTAGCGAAAGTTTGTGAGGATTGATGGATTGATACTCGTACTTGTTAATACTGAATCACGTCAAAACGGCTGAACACATCTTAATGAAATTCAGATAAAGTTTATATTATCAAATAAATTACCATTTATCCTGGTATTTCGTTTCCGTATCTTAATGTTTTACTCAGAAATAAGTTCTAATCTGTAAAATTACGTAAGGTACCGTTTGTTTCTGTATTACGTTCCCATGGGGTAATTTTCGAATCACACGGCACGGGGGCAAAGCCACTGGCAACAGCTAGTCTGATATAATTTATATTATGCATGCTATTTCAGTAGTACCGTTTACTAAGTGCATCGCTAACAAAGTAATAAGCAGAAGCAATAAAATATAATGAAGAGCATGTTGACATACTCACACTTAACGACTGCCAACCCATTTCCTTGGAGACAGTTACGATTGGACCGAAATGATAAATACGGACAAATGATTTAACATCTGTCATTTATATATCACTGGTTTGTTAGAAGTGATTCGTGTCGAGCTAAAGTTTATCTATCTTTAAATAAGGGCGAGTTGTTTATTTAGTTTCAAAATTAGTTAAAATTCGTGAACAAATTATTGAAAATTGTTAATCATCATCAGCCTATAATGTTCCCACTGCTGGGACACAGGCCTCCTCTCTGTTAGAGGGAGTAGGCCATAATCCACCACGCGGGCCCAGTGCGGATTGGTAGATGTCACATGTCTTCGAATTTTTGGTTCTAGGACATGCCGGTTTCCTCATGATGTTTTCCTTCACCGTTTTAAAAGATTTTAACGAATTGTTAGTTTAATTTGTAAACAAACAACTGGCTCTTAATTAGATCGTCTAGAAAAATAAGACAGACAAAAAAATACTTGTCAAACCGTACTTTTCAACAGTTAAATTCTTTATAATTTGCCTCGTTTGTGACAATACAACTAATATAAAAAGCTTTTTATTATGAAAATTATCATTGTAATAATGTCTACTACGCCAAACAATGATGCCTTACGTTGCATTTTATTTGTTAAGGCGAGGTTTGAGGCAATTTTATGTTTTTATTCTTTTGTTATTTTTTTTTTTTAATTAAGTATTGTATTTGAACACAATTTAGATTCCCTAAACCTTAAAGTAAATTCTCATTTGTGCAAATTTTGTGAATATTCACTAAATTAGCACAAAAAACTAATGTCTTAATGTACATATTTTATTAGGTTAATCATTCAATGTTTGTATATTATATACAATTTGTCTAATTTTACCAAAGTAATAAAAAACCGTCTTTCGGTTTAAAGTTGAAAATCTTTTTATGAATATTGGGATATTGGGGTTGGTTGTTGTTTTGGCCTTTGAGCAAGAAGGCTTTTAAAAGCAAAGAACACTAAATACAACAAAATCATTAAAATCCTAAAATGGTCAAGAAAAGTCCTCTCCCTTAAAAATAATCTCCCAACAATTTCCTATAATTATAACACAGATTCATCTATGAAAGTGAGCCTACATTTTATAGTAATTACGTCTTATTATACGTCTGTATCGATGGTATGGATAATTGACAATTATTAACTTTGATCTATTCACAGTTCTGACTCGGCTATTTTTTGGATGACTTGTATCAATTTGACGTCGTAATGTGGCTAGAAAATTAGAATTTAACTCTAAGGAAATTCTAATAGAAATCAATAGGGTTATTTGAAGCATAAAAAAATTGCAAATCGGGTTGTTTTGATAAAACCCATCAAAATTCGAGAGTCGGGCTCGTGACATCGCAAGCAAGTAAAAACTGCACTAGCCTGTGACGTATTGCCCTTATTAAATTTATTTTTATATAAGGTGATTTTACCCCATTTTTTGTGGTTGTTTTTGAAGGCGGTTACATTTTTTTAGTCAGTACAAGTAGTCCAGTCACTAAAGCCTAAACCCGAAAATAATTAGTAACACGCTGAAATTTTTAGGGGTTCTTAAGGAAGGTAAAATAACATACCGGGTGATTTTGCAGCGTTCTGGGGTGTACGGAAAGGGTTGAAAAGGGGTGAAAAGGGGTGAAAATGGTTTTTCGTTAATAACATTGCCAAGAAAATTAGTAACACGCTGCAAATTTGGAATTAGGTTGTTCTTACCGTTTTTTAACGTGTATTAAATTTGCAGCGCTTTGCGACATACGGAACATTGTTTTTTTTTTAAAAACAGTGATTGCACTGTTTTTATTGTAAAAACAGGGGTAAGAAAATTAGTAACACGCTGCAAATTTGGAATTAGGTTGTTCTTACCGGTTTGTAACGTGTATCAAGTTTGCAGCGTTTTGCAACATACGGAACATTGTCTATTATTAAAAAAACAATGAAATTATTTAATCACACAGGTGAAAGAAATTTGTAACTCGCTGTAAATTTGTAATTAAGTTGTTTTTACCGTTTCGTAACGTATATCAAAGGAGAACATTCACGCTCCATACATTTTTGGGCCTTTTCCGAAAGTTCCGGCCAACGAAAAAAATTGGTACCTATGGGTAGTACTAGTCATTTGGAGCAATAGTTACTATGGCACAAAAGTTGTAGGATTGCTCTCGGCCAAGTTATAAAAGTTCGAAGATTCGTAATTTTCATACATTTTTTAATTTTTGAATGTGTTCAGAAACACCAAATAGTGATAAGTATTGCTAGAACTAGGGACCTCAAGCAATTTAACATAAAATATCATCACGCCTGTAATCCCTGAAGGGTTGGGCAGAGATGTTCCGAATTAAAATGAATATTAATCTCTTAATTTTTTGTGAAAAGAAATAAAAACATGTTAAAATATATAAATCTTCTGGTGAAGCCAGCATCGGGAACAGAATCAACGTTGCCTGTGGTAGAGGTCTTGGGAAAGTGACCTTCTAACAATACGAATCCTGACTAAAAGTACTGCTTTCTGAATCAGCCACGTTTTTTGGCTAATGAAGTCATCAACTGTGCTACAGTGTTCTACTAAGATAGTCCTGGGACCTGGTAGGCGTTTGGCTCGATAAGGGCCTCTGAAAGCTCCTTTAGTGGCGCGAGGAACACGACATACTATCGTCCTTACTCCCTATTACTCGCCGTACGCGGCTGGATTGAGAGACGGCGATGCAAACCCGTCCCATCGCTAATTGGGGGTTCGAAAGTATCGCGTTCCGAAGGCTCTGAGGCTCTTTAAGAAAACTACAAATGTATGAATGAAATGTAATGAACGCAAAAGGCAACCAAATGAATAGGGTGGACTTTTAGTCAGCAGGAGTCTGACAGGCTCTCCAGCTCAACCCAGAGCGAGATAACTCATTAATAATTATGATGATTCTATTTCCCAAAAAAGGGCTGATTCAAAAAGCACTTAATTGGTCACGATTTGTATTGTTAAGAGGTCGCTTTCCCAAGACCCCCGCCACAGGCAATGTTGATTCTGTTCCCGATGGCAGCCCCACCAGCAGAAATATATTTTAACATGTTTTTATTTCTTTTCACAAAAAAAAATAAGAGACGATTATTCATTTTAATTCGGAACACCTCTGCCCTACCCTTCAGGGATTACAGGCGTGATGATATTTTATGTTAAATTGCTTGAGGTCCCTAGTTCTAGCAATACTTATCACTATTTGGTGTTTCTGAACACATTCAGAAATTAAAAAAATTATGAAAATACACACACACATACAAATCTTGGAACTTGTATAACTTGGCCGAGAGCAATCCTACAACTTTTGTGCCATAGTAACTATTGCTCCAAATGACTAGTACTACCCATAGGTATCAATTTTTTTAGTTGGCCGGCACTTTCAGAAAAGGCCCAAAAAAATGATCTCCTTTGCAGCGTTTTACAACTAATTGAACATTGTTTATTATTAAAAAAACAGTGTGATTTGTTAGTAACAAGGGTAAAAAAGTAGGAACACGCTGCAATTTTAGAATTAGGTTGTTCTTACCGGTTTGTAACGTTTTGCAAAAAACTGAACTTTTTTCATTCATTACCATAAAAACAAATATTTCAGTTAGTAACAATAGTGAAAAAGTTAATGAAGAGTTGCAATCTGGAGAAAATGTTGTCAAAACCTTTTTGAAACATTTTTCAAAGGACATCATTTTTTTTGGGCCATTTCTGAAAGTGCCAACGAAAAAAATTGGTACCTTTCGTATTATTGGTTGGTATAGGTAGTACTAGTCATTTGGAGCAATAGTTACTATGGCACAAAAGTTGTAGGATTGCTCTCGGCCAAGTTATACAAGTTCGAAGATTCGTAATTTTCATACATTTTTCAATTTTTGAAAGTGCCGATATTCACCAAATAATGATAAGAATTGCTAGAACTAGCGACCTCAAGTAATTTAACATAACGCCTGTAATCCCTGAGGGGTTGGGCAGAGGAGTACCGAATAAAAATGAATAATAATCTGTTTCTTTTTGTGAAAAGTAACAAAAACATTTTAAAATATACAAATCTGCTGGTAGGACCAGCATCGGGAACAGTATCGGGGTTGCCTGTGGTTAGGGGTCTTGGGAGAGGAATCTCCTAACAATACGAAACGTGATCAGCACTGCTGCTTGAATCAGCCCTTTTTAGGGGGAAATAAAATCATCAAATGAGTTATCTCGCTCTGGGCTGATCTCTAGAGTCTGTCAGACTCCTAGACGCCCTTTGCGTTCCAGATACTAAGATAGTCGACGAGCCTATGGTACCTACATTTCATTCATACATTTGTTGTTTTCTCAAAGAGCCTCATAGCTTTGGAACACGATACTTGTATGTTAGCGGTGAGACGGGTTTGCCTCACCGCCCGCCCAATCAACGAGACTCGACTGAAACTCGTCCTTGGAATCCCGTGGAACTTTAAGGAGCATTTCCGACGTTTGGATCAAAAACAGGATCGAGCCGGGGCTGCCATCAAGCTGTTACCCAACCTTGTAAGCAAACGCCGCTTTCTGAAGGCTCTACGAGGAAGTGGTACTGTTAAAGCCCCTCTACGGGAACCCTGTGTCTGTCGTTTCCATACGGAAGCAAACACACAAGCCAATCGCACCAGGGGATCATGGCTATTCGGGCGATCCACTCATACACAAAGATGCTGGAGGATCTGCTTCCAGATCACACGTTGGCAATCCGGAAAGGAGGTTGCCATCTGACAGTTCCGCGTACTGAAGGCTATGAGACTCTTTCAGAAAACAACAAATGTATGAATGAAATGTATCGGGTCGTCGACTATCTTAGATCTGGAACGCATATTGCAACCTAATGAAGGAGGTGGACTGTTAGTCAGCAGGAGTCTAACTTGACGATTTTATTACCCAAAAAACGGGTTGATTCAAAAAGCAATATTTTTGGTCACGATTCGTACTCTTAGGAGGTCGCTCTCCCAGAACCCCTAATACAGACAACTTCGATTCTGTTCTCGATTCTGGCCCCACCAGTAGATTTATATATTAAAAAAAAACCACAAAAATAATGTGATTAATTATTATTCATTTTTATTGGATACACCTCTACCCAACCCTTCTGGAATAACAGGTGTAATGATGTTTTATGTTAAATTGCTTGAAGTCGCTAGTTTTTATCATTATTTGCTTATTGGTACTTTCAGAAATTAAAAAATGTATGTAAATTACGAATCTTCGATCTTGTATAACTTGGCCGCGAGAGCAATCCTACAACTGTTGTGCTATAGTAACTATTTCTCCCAATGACTAGTACTACCCATAGGTGACAATTTTTTTCGTTCCTTTCAGAAAAGACCCAAAAAAAAATATTATTCCACAACTATCACACAACGCCATCTAGTCCCAAGCCAAGCTAAGCAGAGCTTGTGATAGGGGTACTAGACAACTGATAAGCATACTTATATATTTCTAAATACATACATCAAAATATAATAGACAAATTACACCCAGACACAGAACAAATGAACGTGCTCTTCACACAAACATCTGTCCTGGGTGGGAATCGAACCCACGACCCCCGGCATAGCAGTCAGGTTCACTAACCACTAGACCAACAGGCCAGTCAAAATGTATGGAGCGTGAATGTTCTCCTTTGAAAAATGTTTCAAAAAGGTGTTGACAACATTTTCACCAGATTGCAACTATTCACTAACTTTTTCACCATTGTTACTAACTGAAATATTTGTTTATAATTATGGTAATGAATGAAAAAAGTTCAGTTTTTTGCAAAACGTTACAAACCGGTAAGAACCACCTAATTCTAAAATTGAAGCGTGTTCCTACTTTTTTACTCTTGTTACTTACAAATCGCACTGTTTTTACCGACTTCAAAAAAAAGGAGGTTATCAATTCGACCCGTATGTATGTAATATTATCAGAACTGCCCAGTTTTCGCATATGTTAGTCTATATCAGCGTCTGAACAAATGTACCAAATTTCATAAGTGTATGTATGTATGTATGTATGTTTTTATGTTTGTGCACACATATCTCCGGAACTACAAGTTTGATTTAAGTAATTCTTTTTTTGTTGTACTAGGTCTTGTTCAACTTCGGGTACACTGTAAGTAGTAGTGTGTGTTTCATCAAAATCGGTTCAGTAGTTTTAGAGATATGGATTGTTTTCGTTGTGACGGATTACAAGATTAGTGCACATCATGTAAGAAAACTTTGTATTTTACAAGAATTTGGGTTGAATATTTAATAAATAAGCTAAAAAGGGTAAAATAAAAACTTAAAAAAAAGTACCGACTTCAAAATAAATACAAAAAAGTTTTAAATAACCTTTCTTTCGGAAGTCGGTGGCAATAGTCAATGAAATATTAAAAACTAGCTGTTACCAGCGGTTTCACCCGCTAAAACTCGAAAATTATCCCACGGGAACATAAAATCGGGATAAAAACTATCCTATGTGTTAATCCAGGTTATAAACTATCTGTGTACCAAATTTTAGCCAAATCCGTTCAGTGGTTTTTGCGTGAAAGAGTAACAAACATCCATACATCCATACTTACAAACTTTCGCCTTTATAATAGTAGTAAAATTAAAGCCACCGACTTCCGAAAGAAAGGTTATTTTAGACTTTTTTGTATTTATTTTTAAGTCGGTACTTTTTTTTAAAAAGTTTTTTTTTTAATAATAATATGCAATGTTCAATTTGTTGTAAAACGCTGCAAATTTGATATACGTTACGAAACGGTAAAACAAATTAATTACAAATTTACAGCGAGTTACAAATTTTTTTCACCCGTGTGAATAAATAATTTCATTCTTTTTTTAATAGTAGACAATGTTCCGTTTGCTCCTTGAAGTTCCACGGGATGCCAAGGACGAGTTTCAGTCGAGTCTCGTTGATTGGGCGGGCGGTGAGGCAAACCCGTCTCACCGCTAACATACAAGTATCGTGTTCCAAAGCTATGAGGCTCTTTGAGAAAACAACAAATGTATGAATGAAATGTAGGTACCAGCTCGTCGACTATCTTAGTATCTGGAACGCAAAGGGCGTCTAGGAGTCTGACAGACTCTAGAGATCAGCCCAGAGCGAGATAACTCATTTGATGATTTTATTTCCCCCTAAAAAGGGCTGATTCAAGCAGCAGTGCTGATCACGTTCCGTATTGTTAGGAGATTCCTCTCCCAAGACCCCTAACCACAGGCAACCCCGATACTGTTCCCGATGCTGGTCCTACCAGCAGATTTGTATGTTTTAAAATGTTTTTGTTACTTTTCACAAAAAGAAACAGATTATTATTCATTTTTATTCGGTACTCCTCTGCCCAACCCCTCAGGGATTACAGGCGTTATGTTAAATTACTTGAGGTCGCTAGTTCTAGCAATTTTTATCATTATTTGGTGAATATCGGCACTTTCAAAAATTGAAAAATGTATGAAAATTACGAATCTTCGAACTTGTATAACTTGGCCGAGAGCAATCCTACAACTTTTGTGCCATAGTAACTATTGCTCCAAATGACTAGTACTACCTATACCAACCAATAATACGAAAGGTACCAATTTTTTTCGTTGGCACTTTCAGAAATGGCCCAAAAAAAATGATGTCCTTTGAAAAATGTTTCAAAAAGGTTTTGACAACATTTTCTCCAGATTGCAACTCTTCATTAACTTTTTCACTATTGTTACTAACTGAAATATTTGTTTTTATGGTAATGAATGAAAAAAGTTCAGTTTTTTGCAAAACGTTACAAACCGGTAAGAACAACCTAATTCTAAAATTGCAGCGTGTTCCTACTTTTTTACCCTTGTTACTAACAAATCACACTGTTTTTTAATAATAAACAATGTTCAATTAGTTGTAAAACGCTGCAAATTTGATATACGTTACGAAACGGTAAAAACAACTTAATTACAAATTTACAGCGAGTTACAAATTTCTTTCACCTGTGTGATTAAATAATTTCATTGTTTTTTTAATAATAGACAATGTTCCGTATGTTGCAAAACGCTGCAAACTTGATACACGTTACAAACCGGTAAGAACAACCTAATTCCAAATTTGCAGCGTGTTACTAATTTTCTTACCCCTGTTTTTACAATAAAAACAGTGCAATCACTGTTTTTTAAAAAAAAACAATGTTCCGTATGTCGCAAAGCGCTGCAAATTTAATACACGTTAAAAAACGGTAAGAACAACCTAATTCCAAATTTGCAGCGTGTTACTAATTTTCTTGGCAATGTTATTAACGAAAAACCATTTTCACCCCTTTTCACCCCTTTTCAACCCTTTCCGTACACCCCAGAACGCTGCAAAATCACCCGGTATGTTATTTTACCTTCCTTAAGAACCCCTAAAAATTTCAGCGTGTTACTAATTATTTTCGGGTTTAGGCTTTAGTGACTGGACTAAAGTCTGACAGACTTCATAGAATTCTTCATGATGAAGTCAAACGACTTTTGGCCCGAAAAGATGATTAATTTAGAGTGATATAATTCTCGTATTATAAATTGTCTGAATAACAGATTTACGTTTTAGAAAAATACGGCCCAAATATTTTTGATATTCCAACTAAGGTCAACCGCGCGTCATGGTGTGACGATTTGATCATGTTTGTGGGTTATAAATGGCCAGAAATCGCCAAGAATAGAGAGGTTTAGGTGGTACATATAGACCATTAAAAAAACTAACTAATATATAAGAAATTAAATTTTTAATCAATAGGTACCATGCTGGTCTAATGGCAACTAAATTCATTTTCTATTCTCCCAATACATAATTTCCCCAAAATTCGCTAACCTAATTTGCCAATACGAAACAGTACAGTCAGCATCATCAATCAAGGCCGGTACAGTCGGCTGCATCATCAACTAACAAAGGCTATAATCAGGTGGTAATTAAATGTCGACTACGGATGCTAAGTAACATAAATCTTGCGGAATTACCTGCTTTGGTAGCTACGTGAAATGTAGCACTGAAATATGGCTCTGTTTTAAAGTTAATTCTGCAATGGTAGAACAGTGTTTTTGTTTGTGTAAGCGAACGGGTGAGTTAGAAAATGGTGGACTACTGGGTGGGAATTATTTTCCCAGTAACCGATTTCTGGGTTAAACAGGCAGGAAAATTTGAGACAAACCAAAATTAGTAGGATAATCTGTTTCTTTGGTCAAAAAAATAAAACGAAAATGAGATATTTCAAGTGTGCCGTCATTTCTATAATATAGTTGTCAATAAATACTAATGTTTGAAAACATGATTTGAAAACATTGTCACTTTTCTCCGTACGAAGTCAAATTTTAATGTAGAAGTAACACTTTCTCAATTACTTTGTCCTTTGACTTCAATATGGAAGGACTGTTATTATAGTTAGATAACGAAATATAGGTTTCATAATTAACACTTAGTTGTTATCTTAGTATATGAAATGAGGGCGGAAAACATTATTATGTCTCGTCTTAAATTGTTAATAGTTAGCGACTATAGAAACAAGTACCTAAGTAAGAAAACAAAATTCAAAAAGGAGAATGGCAAAAAGGTTGCTAACTCAGACAACAAAAATCACGTCTAGAATCACACAAATAGGGTAGGAGAAGAGATCGAAATCCAGGATTCGAGAGCCACAAAGGAGGCTTCCAATCCAAAACAATCATTAAGAAAACACAACCAGTAACTCATTACACTTCAATAAAGAAAACAATCCAAAACACCATCAATACTGCTCACAAATAAAAAAAAAACAACAAAGAAAAAAAAACACAATCACACGATTCCACTTCAACAATTTAGCTCTGAGAAACATTGTCAATACAAGGTACAAACGTACCCCATTCCAGCGCATTATGCCCCTCCCACGGCGATTACGTTCAGGAACCGTACCAATGATGGATAGCCGGAACTTACCGGTGCTCCAACATTTGCTGTCTATACCTAGGGCTGCCTAAATCATTAGACCGGCACGGGGAGTTTGAAAACCCCTTTAATTTCAACCAAATGGGATGTTTGTGAATTATGAGCTGCGTATTATGTATGTATGATATTCTGTTTCTGGTTGCGGATAGGTTTGTAATGAATGAGGTGATTTGTCTGTGTCCTTTGTGAGGTGACGCGTGTCGAATATGTACTGGGTTAATAGAATAAGCCTTTGGAAATTAATCACTTGTCAATAATAGTAAACAGTGGTGAGGTCGTGGCAAGACACAGGTGACAAGTGAGAGTAGTTCCAATGTAGGAACGAGATAGCGCTAGATGACTTGTATAGCTCTGTCTTCTTCCTACACTACTCTAGGCTTAAGACGTCTAACGTCATGTTAGGCTAGCTGATCTCACTGACGGATAGCAGAAATAGTGGTGGACGATGTCAGTTAGATATGTGGATGATATTATGATACCTTGATAATTGAATGACATTCAGAAGATTTCTGAATGTCATTACAGAATGACCAAAAATTTTGATTGTGTGATTTAATTGCACGTAATATTCTGTGAGTTTAAGTATTTTTTGTATCAAAATCAATTTTTAGCAATTAAAAATACTAATAGAAGAAGTTAATCTCTATAAGTATTGACTTTATTACAAAAATAATAAAAATATGATAACCCTGTAAACACCTCGCTTCTTTATGTTAGAGCACGTTTAAAATATGACCCGTCTCCATTATTGACGTTTTTCATATCCGTATTTTGTAAATTTGCTTACGGTAATTTGTTTTTGTAACGCTGTTTGCGCTATGAAAGTAGTTTTTTGTTGTGCTATAGTCTCTGTTATTATAAATTGCTCTTTTATTCTTTGTTGAGTTTGTTGATGTAAATTAGTTTTTCGGTTGAATAGATTTTAAAGCACTTTAGGAGTTACGTAAAAATAACAGATATTGAAGTAATTTTCGTTTCTTTCAACAAAAGTCTTAAAAATAAGTTTTATTCAGAATCTTAGTAAGTAAATCCTCTCATATATCAAGTCTTTCATTAATTAGTTTAATTACAAAACATCTACTTAGAAACAGAAGTCCCAGAAACAAGACCAAACTTACGAAAGTAGTGTCACAAAACTTCGAAAACTTTCTTCTTTAATTACGACGCAAATCTTGAATTTATCCTTCTTTGGTACGACTATTCATGGATGTAATATCTATTAACGTGTATCTGGTTAAGACATGGACAATTATTTATGGGTTTAAAAAAAAATCGAAAATATGGGAATGACTTTTACCAAACCTTTGTGGGAACAGGGTGCCCACAATGATGTATTCTACCCCCACGTGGTGGAAGAATGCCCACTTTCTCCCACAAGGTGTAAGTCCAGTTTTCCAGATTATGTAAACTTAATTGAAATACAATAAGAAAAGTTATGCAAAACAAAAAACTGACTTCATACACAATAGAACAAAAAAAACGTTACTTTCGGAAGTCAGTGACTTTTTTTTCTACCGAACAGTAAAGTTAATTTATTCTTTTGCCATTTAGATTTAAAATTATTTTCAAACATCCTTTATATTACACTGTTAAGTGGTATTAGGTCCCTGAAATTACAGTGGGAACAACCGGGAAATAATACTCAAAAAATAAATTAAAAAAACTGGTAAATTATTGAATGAGGCATTACTCAGCGGCATCAACCAATCCATGACATTAAATTCATTTTTCATAACATTTAATAAAAAACTGGTTAAAATCATTCACCATCATCAAAATAGCATGGTCAAAGCGCCACTTCATAAGCCGCAAGGTACGAAGATCGAACTTTGTCGAATTAAACGTGAAAAGCGAAGTTGAGGAAACGTCTTGCGGTAAGGACGGGGGTAAGAGGATCATAATGTTACTGAAACTTTGTGGTTTGTTTAATAACTATTGGATGTCGATGGATTCGTCGAGAATCCTTATAAGGTTATGGGGAATATTTTATTTCAAGTGTAGTGTAAAAGGGTTTGGTGTGACTCATAGATTTTTATAACTAGCTGTGTTCCATGGTTTCAGTCCCGCTACTCAACTTCTTTTTATCTTTGTGTGATCTTATATAGCCTGCTAGGTTGCCGGCGGCTACCGCTACAACTCTAAATTATTCCATGGGAACATAAAATCTGGCGGGCCAAGGAATTGGCCCGCGAGGCGATGCTGGGGACTCTGGACGGGGACCCATGGGGCCGCCCCTACAAGTGGGTGCGAGAAAAGCTCCGCCCCTGGGCTCCCCCGTTGACGCAGAGTCTCCGGCCTCAGTTCGTGGAGGACGTGGTGAGCGCCCTGTTCCCTTCGCGAGGGGAGGAGTATGCTCCCCCGCCCATGGCTCCGTCTCCGACGGAACCTGAGGAGGAAGCTGACGCAAACGCGGATCACAGCAGCGACGACGACGTCTACGACGCTCCAGAGGTGACCGAGGTAGACCTGAGAGTGGCGGTACAACGGCTCAAAGCCAAAAATACCGCCCCAGGACCCGACGGCCTGCCAGGAAAAGCCTGGGTCCTGGCCTTCGGGACTCTCGGGCCTCGACTGGGGGGGCTCTTAAGCGCGTGCCTGGAGAGGGGCCGATTCCCGCTTCGTTGGAAGACGGGGAAACTGGTCCTGATCCAGAAGTCCGGGCGCCCTGCGGACTCTCCGTCCGCATTCCGGCCCATCGTGCTGCTCGACGAGGTGGGCAAGCTCTTTGAGAGAGTTATTGCAGACCGCCTCGCCGGGCACCTGAATCGGGTGGGTCCGAACCTGCCGGAGAGCCAGTTCGGCTTCCGCAGGGGGCGCTCGACGGTGGACGCAATTATGCGCTTGCATCTCTACTCACGACGGGGGATGCAGTAGCCCGGGGCAGGGTCGTCTTGGCGGTGTCTTTGGACATCACCATATGCCTTCAACACCCTGCCCTGGAGTTGCATCAGGGAGGCACTCCGGTATCACCGGGTGCCGACCTACCTCCGCCGAATAGTCGAGGACTACCTGACGGACAGAGCCGTCATCTACCCCGGTCACCGGGGAGAGTGGAACCGGCGAGAGATGTCGTGCGGTGTTCCACAGGGTTCGGTCCTGGGACCGCCCTTGTGGAACATCGGATACGACTGGGTGCTGCGAAGCGACCTCCCTGACGGCGCCAGCGTAATTTGTTACGCTGACGACACGCTCGTCCTTGCACAGGGAGAGTCGCACCAGGCGGCGGCCGACGTGGCGACGGAAGCGGTCGCGACAGTTGTCGAGAGGATCCGGCGGTTGGGACTCGAGGTGGCGCTGCACAAGACGGAGGCCATGTGTTTTCATGGCCGCCGTAACGCGCCACCGTCGAGTTACAGCATTACGGTGGAAGGAGTTCCGATCGGCGTACAGGGGACGATGAAGTACCTGGAACTCGTCCTCGACAGCCGGTGGAACTTCAGGGAGCATTTCCTGAGTTTGGCCCCAAGGCTGAACCGTGCAGCAGCCGCCCTCAGGCGACTGCTGCCCAATCTCAGCGGGCCAAACGCTTCCTGCCGTAGGCTGTACGCTGGCGTCGTGCGGTCCATGGCCCTCTACGGGGCCCCTGTGTGGGCCCTGAGCATCCGGACGCGACCACAGAAGCTGGTCGCATGCCAGAGGGTCATGGCTATCCGAATGATCCGGGGATACCGCACGATTGCCGGCGAATCGGCCAACCTGCTTGCCGGATTGCTGCCTTGGGATCTGGAGGCGACTGCCCTCCAGCGCGTCTATGAGTGGCGCGTGGAGGCGCAGCGCCGGAGCGTGACCCCGCTGCCTCGAGAAGTCGAGGCGCGGCGCGAAGACCTCCGGCGCGATCTCAGGGCAGTATGGAAGGAACGACTGTCGCGACCGACGGCCGGGCACGCCGCAATTGCGGCGGTAAGACCCCTCTTTGAGGAGTGGTTGGAGAGAAGTCATGGCGTCCTTACCTTCCGCCTGACGTAGGTCCTCACCGGGCACGGGTGCTTCGGGAGGTACCTGTGTCTAATGCGGAAGGAGGAAACGTCTGGGTGTCATCACTGCAAAGATCGCCCGGAGGACACGGTGGAGCATACGGTGCAGGACTGCCCAGCTTGGGCAGTGCACCGACGTGTCCTCACGGCTGCGATAGGCGGAGACCTCTCGCGCCCGGCATTGGTTTCGGCCATGCTGCGGGGCGAGACGGAGTGGGAAGCGGTCGCCTCCTTCTGCGAAGCAGTAATGCTCGCGAAGGAGGAGGCGCGCCGCGAGCGAGAGAGGACAGAGTCCTCCCTCCGCCCCAACCGCGGTGTAGGACGCCCACGGCGACGGACGTCGCGCGACGATCTCCGGCCACCGTAGGCGCGGGCATGCGGGCAGCGAGTAAAGGGCAACTCGCTGCCCGACCAAGGACCATGCCCGGGTCGACGGCGCGTTGTGTCCCACGCGCGCCTCAAAGAGCGTCAGCATAATGACGGGGCCCCCCTCTCAGAGGGCCAAAGCCTGCCGGGGTCGCGGGATTATTCCCTTACCGTAACCCCGGAACGTAACAGGCTATGAAGGACACCGTGGATTTTAGTCAGTAGAAGTCTGACAGTCCCTCCCGCCCTGCCCGGGGTTGGAGGACTCATTTGATGATTTTACCAAGCTAAAAAAAAAAAAAAAAAATGGGAACATAAAATCGGGATAAAAACTATCCTATGTGTTAATCTACGACGGCAAATGAATGGGGTTGGTACATAGCAGTTCTGTCTGATACGGAATACGTCTCCTTCTCGATACGGAAGGTGCTCCCCAAACTGTTGTTATAAAAATAAAGATTCAAAATTGCTTCAACAAAAGTTACGAAGCTATTATGTAGGTACAACGCCTCCGCTTTCGCCAAAACTTTTTTGTAATGAATAATGTTCTAATCCTTGTATTTTTAATTTCAACTGAATAAATTATGTTGGCATGATTAAATAACAAATCAAACGTGTAATAAAATGTTTACGTGATAGAATTTTTCGTTGTAATTATATAAATAATAAGTAAGTACTCAATGATGCTTCGTCTTAATTGTTTAGAAAGAAAATACTTGATAAACATTCCATTAAGGTATTTAGTAAAACAGTCATCGGCACTTGCAGAAGGCTACATATTTCATAATATAAAAATGTAGATAGTACCCGCAGACAACGACTGTTGACCCACAATAACCCTTATGCACTTATAAAATAAAGTTTAAAACTGATTAACGCCAGTGTCCGACATACTGCAGACAAGTAGGTATGCAATAATTAGACACCATAAAAAGTCAACATGTGTCGTATGAAATTCAAACAATTCCCTTTATCAAGCCGCAGTAGCTCGTAAGTCATTACTAATAAGCTGTATAATTACATAATCGTGACCTGATTACAATGCATTAGCTCTCAGACGATGTAGGATCGGAAAAATTGCAACACATTACATTTTAATAACGTAATTGTAGACGCTCTGACGCGTTGCATGCATGTCCTTGTAAAGGGCTGAATTTAAACAGTAGTCTGAAAATAAGCATTGGATAATTCCAATTTTTGAACGGTTAGAATATTTTTATTATTTTCAAAAAATGTTCATGAAAATATTAAGGTATTCTGTAAAGTATGATTTTTAGCACTAAACTAATAATTTGTTTTTGTTTTTTCAGGTACTTACTGTAATTTTCCGTCACTAACATCGACTTCTTATTCTTCATAGCCGAGATCAATCTGTAAGTTTTATATTATTTACTTTAATAATTATTATTTGATCGCATCGAAAAACTGTCGTAGATTTTGTTAGAGAACCTTTTTACGTCATAATCACAAACGTTCTAAAGTCCATTCACTACAACTAAAGGACTCAGAAAATCAATTTCCCATCCAAAATGAATTGTCACATTCCAATGACAGTCGAAAAACAATTTTAAAACATCAATTGCCTCGAATATGGACTGGTCCAACGAAAATTTATCGGAAATGGAAACATTTTCGCCGTTGGTCCTGCGAAACAGAAATGACAGCTGTGATATTAAACTTTATTATATTAATTTAATGTTCTGTGGACATCAAAGGAGTTTAATCATTGTTCATAATTTGGTGAAGGTTGGCAGCTGGCTGGTTTTATTTTTTGATTGGTATTTTTATATTCTAATAACTTGTAAGTATTTTTTTTCAATTTAAGTTTATTTAATATTTTTCTGTAATATATTTACATATTATTTATATAAAAATAATAGTTTTAATACCAAGTAATTTTCTTATCAACCGACTTGAATAAAGGAGGTGGTTCTCAATTCGTCGGAATCTTTTTTTTAATTTCTTCAAGGTTACTGGTGGTTTTGTGTCATGGCCATTCAGTTTCTTCCTGTCACTACCGAGATCATCTGTCCACCTCACATTCCTCTTTTCTGTCTGTGGTCTCTACTCCATCACTTTCCTCCCAGTCTATAATAAGTCTATTATAGTGTAAAACATGAATGGGCCGCCCACTTCCACCCCGATAAATAATTTAAAATAACATTAAAGTTATTATGCGGCCATTTCATATGATTCTGCACGGGATAATGAGACGTATGATTTCATAACTTTTCTATTTAATATTTTCTTGTGGAAACGACTTTTTTGTTTACAAATAGGTAATTTGTTTACTTTCAATACCTACCTACATCATATCATAAACATAAATACTAGTATACCAATATAAGAAACTTTTTAAGGCCAAAACATTCGTTGGACAATTTCTATAGGGGCCATCCGTACCCTAAAAAGCCATGGTGCCATTTGTTACAATTACCATTGATTCGTCTGCTCTATGGTGATATTTCTCAATCATGGCCCTATTGAGTTCGTGAAGGTCGATTCTGGTACTTTTCTACAATAGCCTGTTATGTAAGACGTTTGATTGAAAATAATTTATTTTTCTTGTTTAAATCTACAGCTGAAATTAAGAATGCAGACTCTGTTCAAAAGCTTTACTATTTTTTATTTATTTAACGATAGGCTCGTGTTTTGCCACTGCCTCGTCAGATGGTAAGCAATGACGTGGTCGACGACTAAACAAGCTTGCCTTTAAGTGACTTATTCACTCTTGACTTAAAGACCCCAAGGCATAGCTACTCGTATCCTACTACTATTATAAAGGCGAAAGTTTGTAAGTATGGATGTATGGATGTTTGTTACTCTTTCACGCAAAAACCACTGAACGGATTTGGCTAAAATTTGGTACACAGATAGTTTAAAACCTGGATTAACACATAGGATAGTTTTAATCCCGATTTTATGTTCCCGTGGGATAATTTTCGAGTTGTAGCGGGTGAAGCCGCTGGCAACAGCTAGTTATGAAATAAAATTAAAACTATTTTGCACAAATATTATGAAAAAAAGAAGTGAGGGCGTTTCCCGTTGCTATTAGTTACGTTAAACATAGCACCAGATGTTCTACGTTTGCGAAAAGGGACATTTTGCGAAAGGTACAATTTGCGAAAGGTCATATTACGAAAGGAACATTTTGCGCCTGAGCCTTAAAGAGCTCACCATCGTTCTCATGCACTTTGTGTACGTACTTTACGATACTTAAAATCACACACATTAGCATTAAAAAATCTATCATCTAATCTGTAGGTAGTTAGCTACTGCTAAATATTTTAAAGTTATACCAAATTCAACCTAGAAAAAACCTATTTTAAGTAATCCAAAAAATTGAAAAGCGTATCAAATCCAACGAAGTTAAGTATATCATTGTATAAGACAGGATGACAGCTGTCTTCAACATCCACATCTCTTAATGAAGAGCACTCCGGTTAGTTCTGCTTGCACCCAATTTGTGTACGGTCGTGAAGAGTTTTCACGCCCTCATATCAAAATTAATCTTCATCTCGACGACACGGGTTTTTTGTTAGTTATTAGAACACCCGCATAGTTTTTTTTACGGTAGTTAGTAATATGATGGTTCAAAAGTGCTTTAGCTTAGCAATGAATCACTGATAGTTCATATTTAATTAGCAGAGAAAACCCTTTCTTGCATGTTTATGCATATAACTAATTAGTACGTCATTTAAGCAGTCGACCAAAAAAAAAAATGATTTGATCCCACAAAGTTCTAATTACAAATCAAATAAATCTCCCCTGACGTACTTACACCAACCGAAAAGTTTATTGTTTTCAAAGTCCTGCAATCCATCTTCAAACATTTTATTCCAACTCATTACCCTGGCAAAATATAGATTGTCGAGAAAATGGCTGCAAAAAAATAAATAAAACATGGCCTCATATGTCAATCTTTTTGTGGACCACCATCAAAGGAATATAAACTCTATTTTATGAAAAACAGGGTTGTTAATCCAGTGGGAGGAGATATCGACGGTAAGGCAAGTTTGTCACAAGATGTCTCGGCCAATTTAAGAGTCAGACTAAGACAAAAAAAGTGAACTTTAATAGCTAGTACAAGGGTCCCTTTTTGAACGGTTATTTTTAAACAAAACACATTCAAAAAGAGAACATGATTGTCGACTGTGATTATGTTGTTAGTAAATGGTTTTGGTGTTCGATTTTAATTTATTCGAGTGTCGATAAGTGTTATTTTGAATCGACTGTTTCTGTTGTGTTTAATTTCCTTAGCAATGCAAGTATTTCTTCTTTATAAACAGATGGCTAAAATAATATGAAGAAGCTGGGATGACTAATTATCACCATAAATTGTCTTTCTACCCATCCCTACGAGAAAAAGGCGGGATTTATGTATGTTGACGTTTGAGTTTCTTTTATCGTGTTAAAATCATCAAATAAGTCCTCCCACCCAGGGCAGACCGGGAGGGACTGTCAGACTCGTACTGACTAAAATCGACGATGTTTTTCAACAGCCCTTCATGTTCCGGGATCACGGTAATTCGGTAGTCAGGGCCCCGCCATCATGCTGTCACTCTTTGAGGCGCGCGTGGAACACAGTTGAGTATGGTAGCAGATTTCGAAAAATCTCTCACCAGGGTACAACCTTAATTAAGATTTAAATTTTTGTATGGCGCTGACAAAGTCAATGGTAAAAGCTAGTACAAAACTGTTGTATTATTTTGTTTTTATTGCTCAATCCACTTCAGCAGTAAAAAAACCCTGACTCCGCATTCCCAACTTTATTCTTACAAAAAAAAATCTAAATAAATAAAAATTCGCTGCCATTGCAACTTGCAAGTTTGATGTCCCTCCAATCAATTGAATACGAGCAAATAAACTCATTTGAATAAATAACGCATGTATGGCAACCCTAGGTCGGGCAATTGGCGTCAAATTCAGCGCGCGGTGAAACATCAAAGCATGCCGACAGGGCGCTAGGGTTGCTACGTTATTGATTTGTGATCGATACTTCTGTGTGTAGATAAAAATGTGTTTGTGAATGAAGAAGATGACGTGGGATCGTTCTTTCATGGTTCTTAAATATTTTTGTAGGGTTTGAGAAAGTTTTAAAAGTACTTTTGTTTTGTTAAGATTTTTTATAAACCCATTTTTTGAATCGATTAAAAAGTGGAAAAAAAATGTCATGTGGTATTTGCCCCACTGTGGGCGGACGCTGGCTAATTTTGTGTTACAATGAACAGTCATTATTGTTATTTGAACTTTTACAATGTTCCACCAGTGTCGGGCACCAGTTGTCCGACACTTTGCTGACATGGCCCCTATTTTGCACAGCCGTAAGTCACACAGTATTTATTTACATGCTTTTTTGGCGATGATGTAATTTTACTTTTAAAAATGGTTTAGTTTTAAGTTCCTTTTCTTTGTTTATGTGCACTTATGGCGTGTGCCAATAAACGTTTTTTCTTTTAACAAACGTTAGTAACTTAAATCAAACTTAAGTCACTTACAAACGTATAACACAACTCATCTAATATCCTTAATAATCCAGAATATTGATATAGCCAATGGCTTCACTAAGCAATGATATACCGTACGGTAGCCGGTTCGATGCCCGGGGGTGCAATTACGTGTATCAGAGGCAAATTTCCTCTCACACTGGCCGTAGGTTAATGATAATAACCTTTGTGGATACGGCATTGTTTCACGATGTATATTATTTTAATGCTATTCCTTACTGGTTGAATATCGACTTTGTTTCATTTTAAAGTAGCTGAAGTCATTGGCTTTTGATAAGCTTGACAATTATCCCACTGGGTCGTATTTCTGGGATAAAAAGTATACTTTGTGTTAAACCATGATGAAAATAGTCTCTCTGAAAGTTTCATCCAAATCCTTTAAGCAATAACAAATATGCAACATAGGTTCTGAGTTTTTTTTTTAATAGTTCTAAACTACACGACAGTTTTATTAAGTTTTTTTTTACTACTTATATGAAAAGAACAAGTTACTATTAGTACAAATTATATATTATTACTACACATCGAATTTTCATGCAATTTTCATACTTATACTTGACTTAGTTACAGTAAAGCAAAGTTTAAAATTTTGCAAGAAAAAAAACGCACACATGGAATAATTTACAGGCAGTCACTCCATGTAAAATACTAATCCAGCTGAATCTGGTTTGACTGGAAGCCGACCCCAATATAGTTGGGAAAAGGCTAGGCAGATGATGATGATGTATGGAATAAGTCACCAATACATAGGCAAAAAAAATCGAGAGCAAAGAGCTAGTGCATTGGTAATATATGAATGCTTTCTACTGGTACTGCTTACTGGCTTTATATATCATTTTATATTTGACCTTATTTCATTGGCTACCGAGTTGTATATCTTTGATTGGTTTGTGTTATTGATCGGATGGGTTCTCTCAAGGTTAATCATGGTTTGGATTAGGGATAGGTCCATACATACAATATTTCTTACTGTCGAAAAGTTAATTCACACAGACACGTATAGCGGCAAACCAGGGTGAAAATGGTCGGTTCGAGTTATAGAATAAACAAGTCGGCTGACACATCATCAAAGTTAACTAAAACCGCTTTCAAAGTGATTTTTTCAAAGAAAATACAAGTATTGGATTTAAATAGAGGAATGACCACATTAACATGAAATTCATTACCACGCCAGTATTTCCGAAAGGTTAGATAGAGTTGCCTAAAGTAATAAAACTGCTTTAAAACGTGTTTTTAACTAGAAAATTCCAATTTAGCAAAGAGGGAAGTGACCTCATTGATCCTAAGTCCTCCATAAACTGCATTTACGCAAACTTCTAAGAATTAACCCTCCAAAGCTTCGCTAAACACTTGCAAGCACCACTTTGACCTTTCAGTTAACCCGTCAGTGCTCATAAATGTGATTCTAAATGTTTGTCTTTATTCACCATTTGTTGGAATCAATTGAAATAATATATTTTACTGTTTAACAAGAATGGAAACGTTTCGTTTTATGTTGTTTTGTTTTATTCAGTGTTGAAATTACTTGGGTTGGGATGTCGGTGGTTTTTGACACTTCTGTACCTTTGTTTTGTACCGTTAGTGAGGGGTTGGCTTGGTTTTAGTCGTAGTCGTAAATTTTGAATTGTTTTCCCACACTAGTAATTATTTACACACGGAATAATTATTTGCATGACCTACAGTGGTTTCTGGTTGGGCTGTTAGTGTATACGACTTTAAATGTTTATGTAAAGGCACCCATAATACTGGGATAATCCCAAGTTGGGGCAAAGTGAGGGTTGGACCACGCAAAGTGTAGCGTTCCGTAGTGAAACTAATAAAGTATCACTAAAACACATTAAACATTGCAGTTGAAACATGAAAATCTTGTCACAATATAATATTGCCATAAAATTATTATCAACGTTCTTTGAAGCTTGATTTTTCCTGCTCCAAGGGGGACCAATAATCACATTTGATGTCAATTTCAACATTTTACCTCCATCAATGATATTTTAGTAAACAGATATGTTATGAGCGTGCAAAACATGAAGACCAGAAAATGTCCTACGTGGGACTATAGACCGTGGAAGTGTGACGTAAAAAGATGACATTTGGGTAAAAACAAACAGGTTTCGACGTGGGATTTTTGTTATTTTATCTTTTTTGTAATTAATAATAATGTCTGCGTCGAACTTCTTGTTACTATTGTGTGCAAAAATTGATGGAACAACATCCTTTTCATCAGCAAAATGACAACTACAAAGACAGTCTTCACGAGTAGGGTCTCTATCCTTACGACTGAAATTGAAAATAATGAGTAAGTCAGCAATACAAGTCAATACAACGAGTCCTCAGACTAGAATAATAATTAATCAGCAGTAACGTACCGGCAGAGTGTATTCCATTTTTTAAAGATTTTTTCACTAGCAGGAAATCTAAAAAACCCTGCAGGTTTCTCTTCTAGAGACATGGTTGCAACCGGAAGCAAAACAATAAGGTATTTTATACCTTGTAAACACTAGATAATGTATTCAAAATGTAAATTATCTCAAAATGCAATACGTTCCTGTGTTTGTTTTTACCCAAATGTCAAAATGTGACGTCATAGCTTCCACGGTCTATTTGCGGGGGTATTGATGACGCGTGGCGCTGTTTGTTTATCTAGCTGTCACTTTTTTTCTTACTGCGCTTTATCAAGCTATCCTTTTTACTTGTAGTGAAATGTAATATGTGAATAAAAAAGTGTGTATGTGTGCTGCCGCTCGGCGCGGAACAGTTTTTTCTGTTTTTTTGTAAGTGTTTAAAATATCTGTATATAGAATATCATTGACCTCCAGAAAACGTCCTATAAGGTTTCCGTTATTTCTTAAGAAGTTCAGAACTACTAAAAATAATACAACAATTATCAAATCAATAATACCAGACAATACATAATAGAGACACATTATACACAAAGGTATCCAGTCAAACATTACCGTATCCGAACACAGAACCATATGAATGCATGTAGGATTGTGATGTAGATATTCAATCGGGCAGCGCGCACTGCGTCGGTATTCAGTAAAACATGCTGTGACAGAGTTGCTGAGCCAGATGTATTGAATTCCTGGCTTCTAAATACCTCTGTGTTAGCTGCTGTTTGCAGGACACTGAGGAATTTCTTTATTGGTTCTGTAGATTTGTGTTTGCATATTTTTTACGTTCACATCTTTTGACTGTGAATTGTTGAACATTCGTCACTAAGTCAATATTCATCGAAATTGGATTCGTCATACACTTTGTAAATGTGTGAACTCGTCAGGTAGGCAGATAGGGTTCTGAGATGAAGGAAAAAAATCGGAATAAGACATGCACCAGTATTCCTAGCTGTCTCAATTTACTGTTGTCATTCCTGTCACAAATGTCAAAATTGATATTTTTTTTTTTATTTGTTATCTTTGGTTTATGTTTATTATTGAGCAGTGGTGGCCCAGTGGTACGGTCCCGACTTACGAGTTGATAATAGATCGTGGGTTCGAACCCTGTCCGTCGCATTACTTGGTTGATCGTAATCAATGCCTTATCTATCTATATGTAGGTATTTTTTTTTTTTTTAGCGTGGTAAAATCATCAAATGAGTCCTCCAACCCCGGGCAGGGCGGGAGGGACTGTCAGACTTCTACTGACTAAAATCCACGGTGTCCTTCAATAGCCTGTTATGCTCCGGGGTCACGGTAAGGGAATAATCCCGCGACCCCGGCAGGCTTTGGCCCTCTGGGAGGGGGGCCCCGTCATTATGCTGACGCTCTTTGAGGCGCGCGTGGGACACAACGCGCCGTCGACCCGGGCATGGTCCTTGGTCGGGCAGCGAGTTGCCCTTTACTCGCTGCCCGCATGCCCGCGCCTACGGTGGCCGGAGATCATCAAGCGACGTCCGTCGCCGTGGGCGTCTACCACTGCGGCTGGGGCGGAGGGAGGACGCTGTCCTCTCTCGCTCGCGGCCCGCCTCCTCCTTCACGAGCATTACTGCCTCGCAGAAGGAGCAGACCGCTTCCCACTCCGTCTCGCCCCGCAGCATGGCCGCGACCAATGCTGGGCGCCAGAGGTCTCCGCCTATCGCAGCCGTGAGGACACGTCGGTGCTCCGCCCACGCTGGGCAGTCTTCCGTGTCCGGTGAGGACCTGCGTCAAGCGGTAGGTCAGGACGCCATGACTTCTCTCCAGCCACTCCTCAAAGAGGGGTCTTACCGCCGCAATTGCGGCGTGCCCGATCTATATGTAGGTATACAAATTCTTGGTGATTCTGTTTTATTTAATTATAAAATACGTGCTTTAATGTGTCAAATTGTATATTTGATATTTATATTTACAAATTAGGTTATAAATTAGAGGTTTTACAAATTGGTCACATTATTATTAGGTTAATAAATATCATTAATTTTGTGCCAATAACGAGTTAATTAGCCAATTAATAAAGTTGCTCTATTAATTCTAAACTTATGAAATGAAAATTATAGCATTTATTTATCAACTTGGTTCTATTTGTAAAACTATTCAAATTAATAACAGAAAATACATATAAAAGTAATAACTGCTGGAGTGTAAATCCGTGACCCTGGAACATAAAGGGATTTCAAAAGATTGAAAGATCACCATGGATTTTACTCAGTACAAGTCTGGCAGTCCCTCTTGGGGACAGTCTGACAGTCCTCCCGCCCTGGGCGGGAAGACTCATTTGATGATTTTACCATGATAAAAAAAGAAAGGTCACTTTCCTATGTATAACATATTATAATAACAATATCTGGTTGACCGAGCTTCACTCGGTTTTTAAAATGTCTATATCTTGGGAACCGAGCTTTTCTCGAACCTTATAAATCGATTCCTTGAGCCGAAAAACCCCTAATCTGTAACTTTCATGAAAATCCTTGGAGCCGTTTTCGAGATCCTGATTAAATATAAATATACAAGAATTGCTCGTTTAAAGATATTAGATACATATACAAATATATCTATATACCTAATTTACTGTATCAAGACAAGCCAAATCTTGTTTCAAAACACCAATTATTGAAAGCTATTATGAGGGTTATCTTTTACAAAAGCGCGATTTTACTACCGAAATACTCGCAAATGTTTTAATAACAAAACTAATCAATACAACTATCTCTACATCATAATTTTACCACCGATAGGAACCCGAGAAACAATAGATTCACACCCCTTTACAAGGGAGGGGGTGAAGTCAGGGCACTGACCCTCCATTGTTCCATTAAACAAGCAAAATTCAACCCTAAAACAACATCATAAAAGTCAAATTTAACTAGCAAAGCCACCAATTTTGATTATCATTTTAACAGCATAGGTTGAGGTGTAACTAAAATTTGAAATTTATTGTGCTGATTCTTTAGTATTCATTTCTGAGGGTCGGGAATGAACCTTGGACCTTTAGTAAAAGCATGATTTATGGTTCGTATTGTGTGGTGGACAATAGTGGATGAACCTATTTTATTTTTGGGTGAAATGAGTTCAAGTACTTTTTAGGGTGAGGTCACACATGTAAGGTGCGATATCGCGACTCGATGTTCGAATTTGCGATACTTCATTCTTAACACTTGAAGTACCTATTAGGGCGAGGAAACACAAATGAAATTGTGATATTTACATTCTTAAGAGCGTATATTCCGAAAGCTGGCAACGTCGCAAATGGTTGTCAAATATTAACAAGTTTTTTTTTTAGTTTCCTATATCATTTTTTAGTGCACTACAGAGCGATATTTCTTGTTTTCATACAGAAAATTTGCCAAATTAATTAAAACTATGCAGCCTTAACACATAAAGTACCTACAAATCAAATCAGTGTGTCAATCAATCAAACAAGTCGAATTCAGTGACAAACTTGATGTCATCTTCATTTTGTACCATTTAATCTTTGGGCAATACAAAATAAACAGTGGTAGGTGAAAATCTGAAAAATTAAAATCTATCTAATTTATTACAAAGGATATACAAATACGATTAAATAATCCAGCACGATTCAGACAGCTGGCTGGATTTTTGCTCTTTACATTTGAAGTTAATAAGTTGGTTTTGCATCTGCAATTAATTAAACAAGAAATTGCACTGTCTTAAATTCGCACCTGTGTATTTCAAGCTTCAAGTCCTGTCACAGACAATGCTCAAAACTGCACAACTGTCATTGGTATGCAAAATGTTAAGTCGAGGGTGTGCACAAACCCCTAGGGACGAAAGTTTTCAAAGTTAGAGTGTACATGTGGATGCGTTGCTTATGCATGTGATTTTAACCCTTAGTCACTTGGAGTTTGAACGTGCGGGACAACCACCCCCTGAGAAATGGGGTGGTTGTCCCGCACGTGGCTCGTTTTAATAAGTGTTTTAAACGGATTTTGGTGAATTTATAAGGCACTTGATCTGATAGGATGTGTCATTTCTTTTTTTTGTGTTGTATTTTTTAATTTTTTTTATTGCTGCCATATTGAAATAAGAGATTGAATATGTAAAGAGTGGTTTGTGAAACGTAAAATATTTGTTGGTTGTGAAAAATAACAATAAGCAAAAGCAAAGCAAAAAGTGTGCACATGTGTAAGCCACGTAAATGTTATGATTTAGTTGTCCATATATTTATAATTATGTGTTAGCTAGACTTTTTTTACTTCAGTATTTTTTTGACTATTTGCTGGAGTGCAATTAATTTCCCTGAACATACAAAATGACTATTTTATTCCTTTATTACTCTTAAATTCGAATGCATTTTTCACCAACCACAATTCTAAATTCCGTCTTCCAAAGAGGAAATTCCCTCTAAACCCGACTCCACTATTCCCCATCTATTTTCCACTCTTATCACTATTAGAAAATCTTATCATAAGCCAGTAAATCTTGAGAAAAATACCCCCACTTTGGCTGAATAAAACCCCTGTAATTCCTTCGTCTATTTGTTGCAGTCGCCTCTACGTGTCTGTCTAGGTTCAAATCTAGGAGATTGATCCAGAAATTTGCATAGCATTAGGAGATAGCACTGTTCTAGTTTCAACTTGGATTTGCTGCATTTTTAGACTGTTTTGGCGCTTGGTTATTTTGTAGTTATGAGAGAAATTTGGATACGTATCGTTATTTAAATGAATGGTGATGAGAGCATGTCAAATAAAGCCTTGATTATAAAGGATAGTAACAGGATTGTTCTTGATAATCAATGTAACATTTCAGAGAAAAATCCTGACCAAGTCATTCCTTTGGCGTATCTACAAAGATACGAAAAAATAATAAAGCAGTAAAATCCAAAAGAAACTCAAAGAAATACATTTTTTCTTAATTCTATTGAAGATACTTCCTATGTACAGACGTATGCCATTTTTTTTTGTTTTCCGGTGTAATTATGAAATAAGAAGCTTCATGTTTTATTGGGAAAATTTCACAGATTTCAGGTTTCATGTGCGTTGGATGAGTGTTCATATACAAACACCTGTGAACGTAAATTATAATTATTGAATAGTTTTGAATTTTTATTTAGTAACTCCATAATCAACCATTTTCAAATATATACAGTTGGCCATTGTAATCTCTTACCACCCTAAAGACTTATTCCCTTATGGAACGCTGCTCTGCTATAGAAACGGTTATGTACAAGCCTCAGCCAATAGCAGTGGATAGGACAAGTTGTTAATGAATTGGAAGTATGACTTACGTAAAAAAATATGTATGTACCAGTTTACCAAACAGCGAACAAAATCAAGCTCTAAAAGAAATACGACATGAACATTATCGTAAAAGAATACTTTACATACGATTTACAAATCAGTGGATATGTTTGCTCACTGAACATAAAAAAGAGACGCAACGCTTGACAGGTATCTGTCCCACTTTGGATGTGCCCTGGAGGGAAGATACCTTTGTTATCTATCTTCTAAATACATATATATAACTCAAAGATGACTGACTGACATAGAGATGTATCTATCAACGCCCAGACCAAACCACTGGACGGATGGGCTGAAATTTGGCATGTAGGTAAATGTTATGACGTAGGCATCCGCTAAGAGAGGATTTTGATCAATTCTACCCCCAAGGGGATAAAGTAGGGGATGAAAGCTAGTCCATCTATATAAGCAAAAGGTCACTCACTCATTCCGTAATATAGGAAGCCACAAGTAATAGGAGTTTCCAATTTTGCATGAGGATTTGCTCTGACTTGCTATGCATCCGAGGGTGTGTCATTAGGTAGCTATGGCCCTGGAACTCAAAGGGCTATTGAAGGACACCGTGGATTTAAGTCAGTACAAGTCTAACAGTCCTTCCTATCCCACCCTGGTTGGGTGGAATCATTTGGTGATTTTACCACAGTAAAAAGTAGTTGTTTTTGGGGTTGTTAGTTAGCATAAAACTTAGCTACGCGGATAAAGTCGTGAACAACAACTAGTGTTAGTATATCATCATCATCTGCCTGTCTTTTCCCAACAATATTGGGGTCGGTTTCCAGTCGAACCAGGTGCAGCTGGATATCAGTATTTTACATGGAGCGACTGCCTATCGGACCTCCACAACCCAGTAACTAGGTAATACGATACCCCATAGTAAGACTGGTTGTCAGACTTTAGAGCTTCTGACTAACAGTAACGACTGTCAAAGATCTTCAAATGACAGCCGGGACCAACGGCTTAACGTGCTTTCCGAGGCACGGAGGAAACTCGCTATGACAGATAGTCACCCATCCACAGAAAAACCTCGGAAATCGCAGCCTAGTTAAATCGATCCGATTCTAAAAAATATTTCATTAATGGTCACCTACTTTGTCCCTGAGTGTCAGATATATCCGTATAAAATGATCCCTTGGGATGATTCCCGACCGTAAGACGAGTAAATCCGCAGGCAATAGGTAGTATCAAATATAATCCGTGGATCTGGAGGTAACTGGCATGGCCGCCATCGTGGTCATAAAAATGTAAGAGCCCTCATACATAAAACTATTACTGGGTTGGTTTTTATATTTGACAACAATATTGTTGTTTTTGTCTTTGGCAGTTTTGTTGTTTTTGTGGGTAGTGTAGTTTTGAAAATGTGAAATAGTGTGTCTTAATATAAGAAAGTTTGTCATGTCAGCTTGCATTAAAAAAATACCTATACTTTTGAATAACTGTCATTAATCATAAAATCATTCCAAGGTCTTAAAAAAAATTAAGCGCCCCATTGTGCCCATTGTAAAGACGATTATTTTTCAGTACTACCAAGAAATGCAAAGTTATCCAGTATCACAAAATCCAAGATCTAGCATGGATTCTACGCATTTGACCGTACTACGTAATTGAATTATATACGACGAAAATGTATGAAAAATGAAAATCTTCTCACTTTACGAGTTACTAATTTTATACATCAAATTCATGTCAAAAATCGTCCACTCTACGTCACAATAACGTGAAAAGTTATGCTGTAATTCTAGAAGACCAAAGCCTGCCGGGGTCGCGGGACTCATCAAATTACCGTTACCCTGGAACGTAAAGGGCTATTGAATGACACCGTGGATTTTAGTCAGTACGAGTCTGACTCACTTGATGATTTTACTACGTAAAAGGGCCTCTGTCATCAGGTTGTTTCTACCCTCTAAAAGCAAAAACAAAACCCAATCACAGAACACGATAACAAAACAATTTTTACGCCGCCATCTTACTTGTCAAATTCAACCATTCGACTGAACAATTTATAACGGTTCACACCGTAACGGAAACGGATCCAAGTGAATTCACGTGCGTAGTTTCACGGCTGAAACATGGCATCCGGAAAGGACGGTTACGGATCCGTAAATGTGAATCTACCCTCCCTTATACCTCGTTGTAGGGAGGACCTTATTATGTGCGAATTTCAAAAACTTGGGCCCAGGAAATGAATGGTGATGTATGGGTTTTGAAACCGTTTTAATTGTTAGGTTTAAATGTATATTTTGAGGGTATTCAGAGGTTGTTTAGTGAAGATTTGAATTAGAAATACAGAGAATGGTTATAGACAGCGATTCATAGTGTACATGTTGAACAAATTTATACTTTAAGTCCCTTTTTTTTTTTTTTTTTTTTTTAGGTGGTAAAATCATCAAATGAGTCCTCCCGCCCTGGGTGGAGCGGAAGGGACTGTCAGACTCTTACTGACTAAAATCCACCCGTGTTCCTTCCTATGCCCTTTATGTTCCGGGGCCACGGTAACCTGGGTTAAGAAAAAACCCGCGACCCCAGCAGGCATTTGGCGCGAAACACGACGCGCCACCGACCCGGGCTTGGTCCTTGGTCGGACGGCGAGCTACCCATCACTCACCGTCCGCAAGCCCGCTCCGCCGCTGTGCCCTCTGCTGATCAGAGAGACACGCGTTGGAGCATCCAAATTCACTTTTGAATAACCATGAAATGATGAGGTAAAGGGAGATTATTTGGTGAGGGCAACTCAGTGATAGAGTCTTAAAAGTCTCTCAAAACGTTACTTATGCATGCTGTAATGAGAAATCATGCAACTAAGTAGTTCACCACTAAAGTAGACAAGATGTAGTGACACATCATTTCGCATTACAGCATGCATAGGTAACGTTTTGAGAGACTT
Source organism: Agrotis segetum (assembly GCA_036375495.1). Classification (NCBI taxonomy): domain Eukaryota; kingdom Metazoa; phylum Arthropoda; class Insecta; order Lepidoptera; family Noctuidae; genus Agrotis; species Agrotis segetum. Next base: position 3,197,103 of record JAQSVV010000277.1, read on the forward strand.
TTAAGACTTATCACTGAGTTGCCTGTCTCACCAAATAATCTTCCTTTAAATTCCTCCTTCCTGATTAAGGCGAAAGGGACTTATACTGACTAAAAACCCTTTCTGTAAAGCCCCTTGCTTTCCAAGGTAATTTCTTGGTTATCACAGTTATCACTTTTTATACTTGTTTGAGACTAAATGTGTTGTGAAAAAGGTGATTTAAAGAATGGACAAATTTAATGAATTAAATCATGACTCAACACCCATTTTTTATAATAATTTTAAGATTTAAACTGCAGGTCGTTATTTAAAATGTTTTCCCCTGTAAATAGATACCTCTAGATCATTAGATAAACCAACCCAACCAAATAATAAATTAATTTTATAACCAAAATCTCTAGACACTGCAACCGCGTGCAATATAATTATTCACGCCGAATCTTAAAGGGACCGCGCAGTAAACATTTTGGGACCACGAATGTGACTTATCCACTAAAATTCTCTAACCATGTTATCTCTTTCGATGTGTCGAGCAATAATGCACCTTGTTTCATAAACTATAAGGTGTACAAGAATTGCAAGTGTATTTTGCAATAATTAGTATGCCATGGTTGTGCGATTCTCCTGATTGGCTGTCGCAATGGGGGAGGGGGGATTAAGATGGCCCCCTTTATCGTTTAACTCAAATGACTGGATTCAAACTTGATTTCCTAAGATTTTAAATATAAATAAATTGTTTCGCTCTATTGATTGAGTTTGCTATTAAAATCGTGTACCTAATGGCTTGATAGATAATGTTGTTTTAGGATATTAAAATATAAAGGTCGACGCACACCTAGCAACACGGGATCAACTAGGACCCCGCATTTTTTTATTGCTGAACGCTAAAATGGAGCTTGTCAATGCGACCCGTGTGATTAATCGACTCATAAAGTAGGTTTCTAAAAACGTATGTATGCTATATTAGATACCTTTCTGTATGCAAAGGACATACTCCCAGTTTTCACCTACGAGTAACTTAAAAACTGGGAGTCGAATTAAAGTATTCCATCTTTACGGATTGCTGTTTGCCGTTATGAAGTTCTTTTGAACCAATTTTATTCACAAAGAGAAAAAAATCAAAAAATTAAATTAACTCTAGATGTTCGGAAACCTTAAAGCCGTCTCAAAACGCGTTGTGTCACAGAAAGAACGGGTCGAGTTGAGACCAAACTCATCCCTTGCAGTGCTTATTAATATGCGCTGACCTTTAAACGATCTATTAAAATGACATGCCGAATGTCAATTAAAGTTAATCGACTGTCTACTTTGTCATGAATATTTGATTTAAGCTGAACTTAATCCTGTAAATGTTCAATGCTGAAAATAGACTCGTTTTGTGAAGGGATAATGACATTGTCAGAATGATAAAAGGTTTGACAAATGGATTAGGAATGACATGATCGAGGTTTTTAGAGGTTATTCAAATAGTCTTAAGCTCTAGTTTTGCTACTAAAAATGAATTTGTTCTTAGTATTATTACACTTAAAATTTCATTCTTCACTTCATTTAAAACTTCTATGTAACTGCTATTTTAAAAACGAAAGTACGAGGTGTTTTTGTATATGTTTAGAGCAACTATTGTATTCCCGTTTCCGCACCTATCTGTATTTTAATGAGTTCAAAGACATTAAACTATATACGAGCAATAGACGGGCGGGACATCACGAAGAAAGTTGTGATCCAAAACTTTTTACCAATTGGTAAAAAGTCACTCAGTCTAGTAGTCGCGTTGCTATGCAACGCTAGATACGCTACTGACGCACGGCATCAACAATTTTGTATGACAATTTTCCTAATGCCCGCTCTATAGGTTCTTTTAAATCTCTTTGGATGAGTTGGTTAATATGTAACGAAAATATATTTCAAATCTATTTTCATTAGAGCACATAGTGTACCTTCTAGTGATGGAGTGTAGAAAGTAATAAGCAGAATCAAATGATTGATAGGTGCTGAAATTGGAACACAAAACTATTCAAGAAATTACTAGACAATAGAAGTTATAATAACACGAATAAATTGACCCAGAAAACATCACTCAGGCCAATAAATCACATTTCAACACTAGTTTTGAAAAGCCCTCAATATAATCGCGGTTCGTATTCAAACAAATTCAAAGTCATAGCCCTATCCTATTTATGGATACCCCTCTACCGTTATTTTGATTAATTAATCGTGGAACCCTAATTTGAATGCGACAACTTTAAATTCCAATGAATGGACTAAGGTTGATTAAATTACTTTAATTTTGAAGCTATCTTTGCTAGGATATAGATTAGTTTTTCACTACAATAGTGGGTAACACAAAAAAAGGCTAAGTTTTCTTTTTACCCGGTAAAATCATGGATTGAGTCCACCCACCCAGGGCAAGGCGGGAGGGACTGCCAGACTTGTACTGAAAAAAATCCACAGACTGCAATATTTTTTAAGAGAGAAAATTGCTAAGAAAACTGTAATTTCCAATAATAGACTTTTACAATGTAATCAAGTAGTTGTTGACCTCATGGTGACAGATCAGGGTGTCAAAAACTATGACTGTTAACTTTTTTTTTATCGTTGTTTGTCAGAATTGTACTGACAAAAATCCACGGTGTGATTCAATAGCCCTTTACGTTCCGGGGTCACGGTAGCTCGTTAGTCCCGCGACTCCAACAGGCTGTGGCTCAAAGGCTAATGAATTGTCAAAATAAAAATAAAACTAGTACAAAAAATTTTATGGTGCTACAGTCCCGGTCACAAGACATACGTAACAGTGAAAGTGCCGTAGGTGTCCATTTCAACGCGTAGATCTATCTATAAGGAGAAGAACGGGCAAGAAACTCCATGGACACTGTTTTTCAATCGCCAAAATTATTATGTACACCTATGTTATATGGTTGGAAAAATGCTAGGCAGATGATGGTATAGTTTTGACATCATTGTTCACATTATTTGTTTTCGGTGACGAAGTCCCATTTAATTACATTTTCAGGCTTCAACGAAATTGTTTATTTAACGAACCTGAATTTCAGAGGTATGACGGCATGTCCGAAATATTTTTTTATTAAAATTGATGAAGTGAAATAATTCCTCTTTTAATTACAAAAGGCTTTTTTAATAGTTTATTCAGGAAGAATTTTTAATGTCAAAGTAAATCGGCAACCAATTTTTAATTTATTCTTCATTTTCCTTGAATTGTGAACAACAGAGCAAATAATTATGTTGGGTTTTCTGATGCAAAATAGTAAAAGGATTATTTTACCAATATTTTGATCAAAAGGAAGGTTTGATTCATTTTGTAATAAGCCTTTTGTGAATGTGAAATATTTAACATGAGTATTCATATTTTTATTACGATTTTATGTTTGTTATTTTAGATAGTTTTTCCCCGTGGTTTAATACCGCTGCCCTGCCTGTTTTGGTCGTAACGCCATGTTATATAACCTTCCCAGATAACTAGACCATGATATACGAAAAAAAAAATTAGAACCCAAAGTAGTTCCCAAAATTAGCTCGTTCCACCAAACAAACTCTTCAGCATTATAATATTATATAGCATTGATAGGTGTATAATTTACATTAGTAAAGATTAACCGTCGCACCACAAAACTTTCAAACGTCTGTTGAACACTTGTCTAATAAAACGTCAAATTATGACGTTGACAGGTCCATTTTGCAGTCACACTTTTTTTAGACAAGTGAGTAAGAGGAAGAGTGCAATAATAAACAAAGATTCATCAACACTATCTTGCCTTCCAAAATCAAACAAAAATCAACACTCCATTTGGCCTTTTAGACCCACTTTCGTACATCTTAAATGGCGTAGAAATAATTGCATTAAGAAGAACATTAATAGCTCCGGGACAAACGTATCTGCAGCTGTCAAACTGGTCGTCAAATTAATGAATGCCAGGGTTGTGAGGTAATGGCATTGTGGGTCACTCATTTGGAACTGATAGTAACCAACAGGGTAAGGAGTAGGGTCGAGAAACCGCGGGAGAGGAAGCGGTTAGCGATTTTGACGATAAAGAAGAAAAGAAAAGGCAATTTTTTTCATTTTACTTGAAAATAAATGCCTATTCTGTGTGTTTGTTCAAATCTTGCAAGTTAAATTTGACACACTTCCCGGTTGCCAATTAAGCTGAAATTTTGCAAGTATTTGTATATTGCGTGACAATTCAATATTATTATGACATGTAGCTGACCTGATGATGGAGCTAGAAGGCGGCCATAGTGACTCTGTAATGCAACGCCGCAAACTCAGCTCACTCAACGAGTTTAGACTCGTTTGATTCGTTTTGACGAGTACTTTGTCTATCTTAAGTATTTTTTGGCAATAAAAGCATGTTTTTAAAAAGGACATAGTATTTTAAATACCTAACCAAAAAAACAATTTTGAAAATAGGGTCACAATCATGAAAGTTTCTTTAGAAGGCGAGCGAAGCCGATTGCAATGGCTAGTATTTCAAAACAGATTAAAATTAGACAGTTTATTCGCAAGATTTATCACTTAGCTAGTCTCAAAATTATCCTCGTCTACAAGTCCAAAATAAAACTACTTTCCTTCTAAAAACTTTAGCGTTCTTTCATCTTGAGTAAATGTACACGTAAGCGTAAATATTATGTTTCTTTATTCATGTATATTCATGAATATGTATTGTATAAGGTGGTGGTTTTGTTAAATCTTGGGTTTTGTTCTACAAATGTTTGTTTCGTGCTTTCTTGGAAGTAGCTTAGAATCTGTGATGAGGTCTTAGCATAATTTTGTTAAAAGATGACAGCCATGAAGTGGGTTTCAATGTAATACGTACTTTTTACCATTGCATTGAGATTTATTTTAATAAATTATTAGAATCTACAATACACCACATTATTCACATTAATTGTTTCAAATGATGTTATAAAAATATTGTTAAACATTTTAAAAAAGAGTAAGTATGGAGTTTCTTGCCCATTCTTCTTCATACAACCTACCTTTGCTTTGTGTAGATTCAATCCCATCCCATCCCATTTCCTTAATTTTCGACGTTTAAAAGTGCCTCTTTGATGGCCTAATTGAAATAACTGATTTGACTTTGAATTTGACCATCTACAATCAATATTCAGAATGTAAATTTTGACTTGTAACAAAAGAAAAATACGGACCAATTTTTTTTGGTGATCTATTTGTCGGACTAATTAGTTTTTTTACCTACTAAGAAAAACCTGAAATTTCAACTACTCCTCGTCGAAAATTAAATTGCATTAAGATCATCAAAATCCACCCTACCCGCTGCCTTCAAAGCCCTACGTCCCACAAAACCAAATACAACCTCTATCACCAAACAACAAAGTCTACATTCCTTTACCTCATCACCTTTCACAGTGGTTACAATTGATTTGGCCAGAAGCAATCTCTTCTGATTCTCAGAGAGCACATTTCTTTTCTAGCCAAGTATTTGCATTCACTGGAGTATACAAAAGGGGGAATTTGCTTACTTTTGTTAGAATTTGAATGCGATAGTGGTATAGAAACATATTGCTTTCTTTATCTGTTTTCTATTTTTTTGAGTGCTTTGATTGTTTTTGCGCGCCATTGGTAAAATCGTCGGTCCCGGCTGTCATTTGTACATCTTTGACAGTTGTTACTGTTAGGGACTTTAACTATCACGCGACGCGATTGCCATTCGAGCGATTCCAAGTATATACCAGTAAAAGTCAACCTTAACACTACGACATATGACATAAAACACGTTGTTATCTACGGGTAAATAAAAAACAAAACACAATCGCCACGACGATGTCAATCTCAATCGAATATCATCATTATTTCTTAGGGGCACGGTTGATTTTCACTTGTAGTTTGATTCGGTCGAATCGCGCCGTGGATAAAGTAGCTTTCTTCTTTTTTTTTCTTATACTTCTTCACCAAGTGGTGTCTTACCCCAATTACCAGGTTGAGGAAGTCAGATAGGCAGTAGTTCCATGTATAATACTGATATTCATCTGCACCGGTTCTACTAAGTATCATTTTATGCTGCCATTTTCTTTCCATCTCTCATAAAATCATCATTAATTAAAATCATTATTTAATTGATACTCAAATCATGTGCAACAACGTCCTCACCAATTATATCATTCAATTATAAAACCATGTTGTAATTGATACAGATGTCATTATCATTATTGACATGTCCAAACATTACCTCGCTGAAGATCGTATCATGCATACTAATGACGTTGATGTGACGTTTTCATCATTAAATCATTATTATGAGTATTCTACATAATTAAAATAAGCAGAGGTCAGAATTATGTAGAGTTGTTTTAATATTTTGCCGGAAAACGCAGCGTAGGCAGGCCTCCCACTAGGTGGACCGACGACATCGTGAGTGTCGCGGGCAACCGATGGATGCAAGTGGCGAATTGTTGTTCGGCGTGGCGGTCTAAGGGGGAGGCCTATGTTCAGCAGTGGACGTCCTCCGGCTGATGATGATGATCTTAATATTATGGATCTTCTCGGGATTTCTAATCTAATCTCGTGTGGAAAACAGTGTTACAAATAAATAATTTTCAGAAGTCTTCAAATTACCAAAGATAAAGCAAGAGAACCATGATAATAATGACCTGATACTAAGCCAGCGAAATATTCGCGTGACACTTAAAGTTGTATGTAATCCGTAAAAAACTCTGGCTTTATTTGGACGTGTGATATTGAAATAAAATGTGATTTTGCCAATTGACTAGGTTCTGCGGTAAAAATAGAATATTTAAGGATTTTTTAGAGAATTTTTCATTTTTCGTCTGTATGAGTCATTGACCCCAAATCTAGTAAAAAATAAGTATAATTAATACTATGATCTGATATAATATTCGTGTCTTATCAGATTGTTTACCTTCACAATCGTGTCAAAAGCACAGCAAGAAAAATAAAACCCTAAAAACTCAACCTTCCAATAGAAATGTCACAACTTTTCATGTTTACGTTCATCATAAATATATTGAATTTTATAGTGGGGACGGAACAATAAAAATAAATTGCTTTTTGGTCCGTCAATACGCAGAAAATAAAACAGCAATAACAGTACCACCCCGTAGACAGAATAGATAGATAGTATACTATTGTATGATAATCTGTTCGAGAAAGCAGGGTTATCCTGATCTGTCAAAGAGTTACCCTATCTGAGAAGCAAACAGTAATCGGACAATAAATAGTTGGCAACCCTAACGCATCTGTCACTTAACTAGTAAAATATACAAATGTCATTCAGCAACTCAGTGAAAAATCGCACCGTTCTGTCCCACCGTGTAACCAACAAACAAAGCGTTTTAAACTTTAAAAGCTCGCTCTAAAGCACATTTTTATATGCACGCAACTAAGGAATAAATTTAAATATTTGTTAACTTAAAATGTAACCCATGTTACCGGAAATACAGTCTAAATTGCACGGGTGAACATTTGTTTCTTCAATTGTGTTTAATGTGAGGTAAAAGCAACTTTGTTTCTTCAATGTTAGCGTTCTAAATTGAATGTGTTTGTTACCGAATCCTGACAACCTTACGTGGGGTTATTTAACTTTGAAGTCGTTCAAAAGACCCACGATTTGGGATTCTGGTGGATTTCTTTTAGGATTAAAGGCCCCATGAATATAATGATAATGCTTTGGAGGGTTATTACGGAGCGATTTTGTCACGCGTCAGCGTTTGTATGGGGTTTCTTTTTTGCTTATTAAAATGAATCACGTAGCGTCAGATCAAATAACAAGTCACAATTTCTTTTTTCTTAAATTAAATTACCTTTGATTTTATTTTGGGTGTAATGTCTTATCAGTAATCAATTGTGCACGTGTTATTGAATTAAGATATGCCAAAGAATGTACATAATTGTAAAACAATGTAAATGTTAGCTTTTATTTAGTACGTTTTTTTGTTTATTTAGTTCGTAATTGTAGAATCTTAGTTTTAAAAATACTAAGAAATAAGAATTTGGCATCTTCAGAAGCGTCTGTTAAGGTCCTGTATGGATAAATCTATAGGACAGAAGTTCACGCTTTACGTACCTACACCAATGATATTTAAACTATAGATACGTTGTCCGCACTCTAAAATGGCAAAAAAAAATCAAGCCAATTGGCTTGCGTTGCGTTGATATTGCGCTTAGTTGCGCCTCCCTCGCGCCGTACGGTGTCATATTTTCTTTCTCTTTCTTCACGCGTATAAGTAGGTTCTAGTATTGTCGCCGTTTTTAAGCGCCGCGATGTTCGTTCATGACGTGTCTATATTTAATATGTCATTGACCTACACCATTTTATTTATTGGACTTTAATAAAACTAAAAAAAACACATGTCACATAATTATCAATATTCTTTTACATTGATAGTACTATTCTTTGAAAATAAATAATAATATAAGCTTCATAAAATTTTAATCAAAACAATAATCTGAATCGCAAATAAAACCATAGAAATCATATTGATTATGCTGACATTACCAAGGGCGCTTCATAAACCCCTTTGAAGTGATAGTTAACAGTGTTTACATAGCAAAAAACATTTTTAATTACAACCAATGTGTGATCAAATGTTTGATAGTTTCACAACCAATATTTGTGTTTATGGTCGATTGATGTGTTCACAACGTTTTGTTTATTTAGAGTTTTTTTTTTTGTTACAGGTATTGGCTGAAATCAGTTTTAAAGGTTGAAAACTGATGTTTTTGGAGCTTTTAGGTTGGTGAGGTTTTGATAGTTTGTAAAAGTAAAAGTTATTAGGAAAGACGCCAGCGCAACAAGCTACTATTGACCGAACATTAACTTTATCAAGTTGTGATAAAGTTGAAATTCTATTAAAGAAATTTGACAATTTGCTGTAACTTCTTTGTGCATAAAGTTGGCCCTTTTGGTCCAGTGCCTGAGAGATTGCCTACTGCGCAGCGTGACGGGGGTTCGAACCCCTCATGAAACAAATATTTTTATGATTTGTTTTTCTCGGTGTTTGTGTATGTGAGTTTCTGTTTGTAAACGTACTGACGCCAGCAGGTCAACCTACCCGAATCTGCCAATTTTTACCAATAAACATAATCCTTCCACTATTGCGATAACATTGAAAGTGTATTAAAGAAATTTGGCAGATTGAAGTAGGGGTTGATGAGCTGGGTTCTTTACCTACGACACAGGAAAAAAACCTAAAAAGGCACCACGTTTTAAAAAAAAACCTAAACAAGACTTTGATGATTTTCGACCATCTTATTATGTTAACAGTGACCGGCCTGTTGGTCTAGTGGTTAGTGACCCTGACTGCTATGCCGGAGGTCGTGGGTTCGATTCCCACCCAGGACAAATGTTTATGTGATGAGCACGATCATTTGTTCTGTGTCTGGGTGTAATTTATCTGTAATATGCATTTAGAAATATATAAGCATGATTATCAGTTGTCTAGTACCCATAACACAAGCTCTGCTTAGCTTGGGACTAGATGGCGTTGTGTGATAGTTGTGGAATATTGTTATTATTATTAATTTACGTTTTGTTCTGAAACAAGTAAATCCAGGTTTGTTTTCCTAACCTTTAGAAGAAATCTTGCTTCTAAATCCAGTGACGAATCGGCAGAAACTTAGCACAATATACTAAGCAACACGTAGCTTAGTTCAACCAGTATCTTGGTACAACTATTTTGCTTGAGCGAGAGAATTTTCCCGGATAATTTAAATGTAAAATTTATGTTAATCGCGTTCACACCTTGAGTGTTTTGTGAACCACCGTGGCTGGCCTGTTTTGTATGTACTTGTAGTATATAGAGAGCAAAAATATAGATATACAACGTGTAACGCCAAAAGCACAAAACCTCTCGTAGGGGTAACTCAGCCCATGTTACTGAACAATTTTTGTTCTAAGATTTTTGAAAATTCGCAAAATAAAAAAAAATGGTTTTTCATGCTAAATGAGAAATTGGTCGAGCACATCTGTCTGAAAAACCATTATTTTTCGAAAAATTCTTAGAACAAACATTGTTCAGTAACATGGGCTGAGTTACACGCTAATAACAGCGGCACAGACCAACGTCATGGTTAAGCCGCGCATGACAAGGTTGGACTGCGGATGGGTGACTGCCATGGCGAATTGCCTTCGCGTAATTGGCTCGTGGAGGTCAGATAGGCATTCAATTACTAATACTTACAATACATTTTCGTTTCTACATGATTTTCTTATTCTACGGTATTAATCATTATAACAGAATATAACAATAGACGGAAGAATCTTTTGAGTTTAATTGTTATTGACTTATGGAACTCCAGGTTCGGTGAATTCTATTAAGGCGTGTTTAGATTGAAAATAATGTATTCTGTTTCTATGCCACAAATAAATACCTAGATTCATGAAACAGTGTTCTAGGTTTCGCGGTTACAAAGAACATTATGATCACGAGCCCTGCCGAAATGTTGTCTGTTTTTAAACATAGGTTTAGACTTAGCTTCCACCTATAATGCATACTAGATAATGATGTTGCTGTAAAAGAAGACTCATCTCAATTGGAGTAGAAATTACCATCTCTTTTTTGGGTCATCGCAATGTCATCAAGGAGGACACTCGGATCAGTAGCAATCATCAAATGCGTCCTCCCTCACTGTGCGAAGTAAATATCAGAATCTTGACTAAAAATGCACCCTGTTCCTGAGTTGCCCTTTGCGTTCCAGGACCACAGTATCCTGCTAAGACAGTCCCACGAACCCAGAGTACAAATAGCCACGGGTAACTCATTTTCTGCAAGATTCTGACTGTTGTCTGATTTCACTTGGTGTATGAAAAATCAAAAATAGCCATGATGATTTTGCAAATCACTAGAAATGCTCGAAGTTCGTGCATTTTCAGCATAGCATCGCCATTGGCTATTCATTCACGAAGTGAATCATTGCTAAGTGGCCATTTTAGACGGTTAGAAGATCATTAGACTGAAACTAGACACATAACCAGAGGTACTCAATCGAGAATCGACTATAGATCCTTCTCAACACAACACATACCTTCACACCTTTTAACTAACTTCAAACGCTGCCGAACATACCACAACTTCTACTACCCACTTTACTTTAGGTAAAGCCGTGAATAAGATAACAATTCGATTAAAAACACCTCTCCGAGCTAAAATTCTAGATAAGTACCCATTGTGCCACGATAATCTTATCTAGACTTTATTTATGGTAACCTAGGTCCTATTTCTAGGTCGTAAGCTTGGTTACCTAGATTTTAGACCGAGAAAGGCTTTCGTTGTGTAGTCTAGGATATAGGTCCCAGTAGTGTGTTGTGTTCAAATGTTAGCAGTTTTATGTAGATGAATGCTTTGTTTTGGAAATTTCGACCCTAGGTAGAGTGTGTCAGGGCTTTGTGTGGATAAGAAGTAGGTATTTGAATTCTAGTACCTATGTATTGTGTTTTTACTAAGAATAGTACGGGATTGGTGCCATATTCTGATGATTCATATACTTACACTAAAGACACACACACACCCACATTATACACAAGCACTTACACACTATACCTACACAAGAACTCACACACTATACACAAGAAGTTACATACACTCCCATACCAATACTATCATCATTATTCACTTTCGATTTTTAATTTTTTTTCTTTATTTTTATTATTTAGCCTTTCTAGATTGACTTAGCTCAGGAACAGGCATCAACTTCAACAATATAATAATATTTAAGAAACCCACTGCTGTATAGAGGAACACTGACTCCCATAACACAGAGTATTCTAGCTTGGGAGTCAGCAGACTCACATATTGTATATTTCTCGCTGCCAAATTGTGTTATTATATAGATGTTAAGACTGTTGTATTCTACTTTGGCTGTCAATAAAGTTTATTATTATTATTAAAATTACGTTTGAAAGAAATGTTTAGTGCAAATTAATTTGTAATAATGTAAAATAATGTAATTAATGTAATTTTTTATGATGAAACAGCACGAGGTCTTAAAGACTTTCATATCGGGTAGATTTATTTGATTTTTTTAATTAGATGTCTCAGTAGCAGCCATAGAGTATATGGATCTGTGCCCTATTGATGTAAATAAGCTCAATCCTTTAATTTACAAAATCCTCATCAGCCGGCAGACGTCCACTTCTGCACATGGCCTCGACCTAAGACCGTCACTAAACTTATCTAGTGTTATATGGTTGTATCTTAGGTACACCACTGTTGGTGGTCGCGGGAACTGTATTACCAGGTAATCTCGACACTGGAACGTAAAGGGGCTATTAAAGGAACACCACGGATTTTAGTCAGTTCGAGTTTGATAATCACTTCCGTCCCGTCCAGGGCGGGAGGACTATTTGATGATATAACCACGATGAAAAACCGGCAAGTGCGCGAGTTGGACTCGCCCATAAAGGGTTCCGTAGCAGCAAGTATAAACATAAAAGTTCTTGTAGATGTAACTTTGCAAGGTAAATTGCGGTTTACCATTTATGACGTATTAAAAAAAAAAACGAATTACTCGATCTCGTTCAAACCAATTTTTAATTGAAGTTTGCATGGTAATGCATATCATTTTTTTTTTTAGTTTTATAATTTAATTCTCTTAATGTAGAAATTACACATTTTACCACTCTTTGGAGGTGTCTCACGTGCAAACTGTTCAGTTTAGAAAAAAATGATGTTAATAACCTCAATATCAGTGTTGGGCATTAATCAATTAATTTGTCAATTATCTTGTTAATTGACTAAAAAAGTAATTGCAATTAAATTAATTGCAATTAAATTTAATTGCAATTAAACTTTAATTGCACCTTTCAATTAAATTAATTTGATTAACGTATGTCAATTGTAACTCGCAATTAAAATAATTGCAGTTAACTTTTTTAGTTTTTTTTTGAAACAATTAAAACTAACAATTAACTTTTTGTTTCTAAACGAAATTTGTCTAATCTGTCTTTTTTTTGTTGCCAACATGTGTATTACTACAGGAATAGGTGGGGGTGGGGGGGTACTATGATGACTGATTATGACAGTCCGAGAGTCTGACGGAGTCTGACAGTTTAGCAGTCTGACAGTCAGACCGAGTTTGGCAGTTTATCAGCCGGACAGTGTAGATCAGTCTGTCAATCTGATAGAGTCTGAAAGTTTATCAGTCTCACACTGCTCATGGGTATATTAAATATTTATATAAACTGGCTGTATATTATACAGCAGCATTTTTAATTGTTAGTTTTTAATTAAAATTCCCAAAACAATTGAAAATTAATTAATTGTTAATTGTAGTAAACCACAACTAACAATTAATGAATTGTTAATTGTAAAAACCACAACTAACAATTAATTAATTGTTAATTGTAAAAACCACAACTAACAATTAATTAATTGTTAATTGTATTTTTCACAATTATAATTGATTAATTGTTAGTTTTTAATTGTTAATTGAATTAAAATTTGCCCAACACTGCTCAATATCATCTTTCAAGACCTATTCATAGATAACCCCACACGTATGGTTCAGGCGAAAAATTGGTTTTTGTTTTATTTTTGTATGAAAATCCTAATGCGGTTCACATCCTACTACTATTATAAAGGCGAAAGTTTGTAAGTATGGATGTATGGATGTTTGTTACTCTTTCACGCAAAAACCACTGAACGGATTTGGCTAAAATTTGGTACACAGATAGTTTATAACCTGGATTAACACATAGGATAGCTTTTATCCCGATTTTATGTTCCCGTGGGATAATTTTCGAGTTGTAGCGGGTGAAGCCGCTGGCAACAGCTAGTAAATAATACATCTACTTACCAAGTTTCAACAGGAGAGCTCTTATACTTTCGTCAAAATGTGGCTGTGACATACGGACGGACAGACACACAGACATGACGAATCTATAAGGGTTCCGTTTTTTGCCATTTGGCTACGGAACCCTAAAGAGGTTTGGTCATCGTCAACAGTGGTGTTGACGAAGACCAAACATTTGGGTAACTTTATTGCCATTTAGCGTGCTAATAAAATACACTTTTTTTTATCCTGCCAGTAGATACCTGGACCTACCGATACCGAATACCTGGCTATAATTAGGTACTCACAACCGTAACGCCCACTAAGTTCATCATTAACCCTTCTGCCCACGATTGCAACTAAGTTACTCCAGTCAAATACTCTGTAATATCGCTGATATAAACTTTAACTTACCATCAACGTGAAGGGCTAAGTAAATCTTATATGCAAATTTTGGTAACTTAGAGCTTGGTACAAGGCATAAGAGATTAGGTAAGTTACAAGTGCTTAAGTTTTGTGACATTTAGATCTGGGAGTTAAGATGGAGATTACAGGATAGATGATAACTTTCATAGCTTTGATGTAATACGGTGCAATTTTGTTATAATTAAGTAATCTTATAATTTGTTTCATTACCTTTGCTTTCAAAACGGTGAAGGAAAACATTGTGAGGAAAAATTATGGAATCAGGCGATGTTGACTCGACAAGAGGCCGAGCGCTTGTCGAGTCAACATCTCCTGAGGATGCCCCGTGGAGGGGCGAAACACGTGTCGAGTATAGGTTTGATTGCATGGCTTGTTTTTCCGTTTGTTGCATGTGTGCATATGCATGAGGGCGGGAGGGTGGGTCCTTTGCTGCATGTGCATATGCATGACTGCATAGGGTGGGATTGCATCCTGCAGCAGGCCTGGATTTTTGTCGCGGAATTAAAACTAAATATTTTTCATAACATTTTAATGACATTGTGAGGAAACCGCCTAGAACCAAAAATTCGGAGACATGTGACATCTACCAACCCGCGCTGGGCGCGCGTGGTGGATTATGGCCCACTCCCTCTCGCAGAGAGAGGAGGCCTGTGGGAATATTAATAGGCTGATGATGACGAAGTGTGTGTTATATTGTTGCATGTTTGCATGTGTCATAATCATAAATCAAATAGAAGCATTGATTTTACTAATATTTTCACCTGATCGATCTCTATAGCTAGACTTCCTTCAGAATTAAATATTGCTTGAAGGCAAACGGTAATCTGTTTCTGACATACGTTGTCATCAGATTCTAGGCTACTGTTGCTGCTGCTGCTGAACATAGGCCTCCCCTTTTGATCTCCACATATACCGGTTGGAAGCGACCTGCATCCAGCGTCTTCCGGCGACCTTTTTATAGAATGGTCTTTCAATATTATTGTGTCATCCTATATATGTATATCTATCCTACGTATACCTGCTTTGTCTACTCCGTATTTACCCCCTCCCCACCCTTTTACGAAGTATTATCTTTCACACAGCCGTCATCTCAGTGCATAAGTCGTATTATCTCCAAATCTCAACTTAAATTTGAAAATCTCCACATAAAGAAAAAATCGCTTCCGCTTCTACCTTAACTCTACCCAATCTCATCCGTGGACTGATGATATTGCATAATAGTTGTCAAGTGCGGCCTTACACCAGATGGCGACTCAAGCGTTTTTGGGAATAGCAAATATGCTGCGGCTGAGCCCGTTATATAAATATTTGAATAAAGTGGGCAAGTGAGCGCCCGGGAAAACTTTATTAGCATTGTCGTGAGAGTTTTTGATAGAGGAATTGCGTTTTAATAAGGTTACTGTATGTCTTTGTGTAGTGTATTCTGTTTGGTCATGTTTGATGATAATCAGGCAATTATTTACCCACTATTGTACTTGTAATCAGCATTGTGATGATGTATTACAATTAGAGATGGGCTGAGGGACAAAACATTTATGAACAAAATTTGCACAAACTAAACATAAATGAGTTTACGCCCAAATAAATGCTCGATCACTGGGTCTAATCAAGTAATAACTTCGTTTGATAAAAAGTTGAATTTAAAAAAAAAAAAATTGAAAATCTGTTTTTGAAAAGCTGGCGGAGTAAACGAGTAAAAAACACAAAAATAAAACAAAATACCATCACCTTGATAACCTTCTCCTTTTTTGAAATCTGTTAAAACTGAAATGAACTGAAAATTTTCACCCCAAATCTTGCAAATTTTCCATTAATAAATGTACCGTGTTCTAAGAATAATCACTTTCAATCAATCATAATTGCCAAAATCAAAACTTTGACCCAAATAATAAGCAGATCAAAAGTTCAAAGTCAGATCAATCAAAATTTTAAACCAATTAGCATTAACTTCCTTAAGTTTCACCTCGGTAGCTTTAACTTTTTCAAAATAACAACCCGGTAGAATTTAAAGGCAGTTTAAAATTTAACTTTCCACTTAAACTTAGTTTTCGACACCGTTAATTATTTGTATCATGTAGCGGCCTTTGGTGATTGGTTAATTAAAATTATCTTTCTACCGGGATTTTTGTTGTTCACAATTTGATTTTCAAACTCGACAGCAGACAATCTAAAAAACCACTTCTTTGCATAATAACATAAAGTTTAATTTGCACTACATATTCAACTTTTTAAATATTGCCCGCTTCTAGGAATTTCTCCCGTGTTGTACTTTGCGTTTACAAACATACAAAAACACGCAGACCCGGAACAACTACTTGTATATCATACGAAATATTTGAGTGGTTTTGCCACTCGCTCAAACGTTCTTGGCCTGCGTTTTATATCAAATTATTGAAATCCATGAAAAATTTTCATAAATTTTCCAATAATGAAACATTTCATTATTAAAAAAGCTCTTGTAATTGAAATGAACGAAAATGAATTCAATATCGAAATGTTTTTATTCAAATTGGTCTTTTTAAGTACACTTAAATTGCCAGAAACTGTGCTGTGGCCCGAAATTTTAAAATCCTACCGAGAATTTCGGTAATTGTGGAATTGAAAGGTTTCGGTATGATACCTGACCGTGTCTGACATTCGAAGAAATATATTAATACATAAATTATTACTATATAAAGCTCGATTATTATAATATATATTTTTGCATCATTATCAAAATTCTCTTTAAAATTTTATGGGCTCAAGGCGCGGTCACATAGAAAAAACATAAGACGAGGACGCGTCACGGACGTGCAAAAATGTATGAAAGTCGCGCCCGCGCCCCGTCTCTTCTGTGTGTTTTACATAGAAAAGACGTAAGACGCAGACGCAGACGGGGCGAAGAGTCTCTTCAGCGTCTCTTTCATTCAAAATGTATAGAAGCGTCGCGACGTAAAAACGACGTAAAGCACAGAAGAGACGGGGCGCGGGCGCGACTCTCATACATTTTCACACAATACTAAGAATTAAGTATTTCCTTAAGTTATTCTCCTTCATTCTATAACAATACTCGGTTGCTGAGGAAGTGTTATTTTCTATGCGTGTCATCCTAAATTGAGATCTCACCCTTCGTAATACATCCGCAAATACATGTTTTCTTTCTTCTATACATCTATCAGCTATCACATCAGCAGTCCCTTCCATTCCTAGCCACATACAAGTTGAGCTCCTTGATTATGAGTCGAGCTTCACGATAACTGACAAATGCTTGCACTGACTGGACTGGAGGTCCTCTCAAATCTGTGTGGTTTCATTTTTCAAAAGACCATCTGAGCATTACATGGCCCTCGTATGACTGCCAATTTAATGTCTGGACTTTAAAAGAGACAGTGACCTCTGAGTTTGTTTCGGCTGTTTCTTCTCAGAGTAGTCAGGTACGAAACACCGGCTTCATCTAGTTTGAAAAAGACGACGTGTAAAAGTGTTGATACAACCTACTTGCAAAAAATCAATTCATCATCATTTCATTTCATTTCATATTCTTTTCAAACAACTCTTTCATCGTTTTCATAACCTTCCCCTACATTTTCAGTTTCCACGCTTAGAAATATGGAACAGCCAATATAAAACCACAAAGAAATAAATCCGTGCCAGTAATAACATACCGACAATACAACAGTAAGCAGTTATTTTGAACCATTCGTTACATAGTCCTAATTTTATTCTTTGATTATTTCTCCTACATTCACCCTTGAACCATCATTCGTTACTATTAGCCCAAGAACCTTAACTATCAAAAAAACATCATTTATTACTTGTCTCTCCAATCCAAATTCAACTTTAACATCCTAGAAATAAAGTCCTGGTTCTAAATCTCCGGGGTTTGTATAGGGTGTTTCATTTTCTACAGCAGTGTTGCCAGCCTTATATAAATGCTAACAAAATGTCGGGTTCGCGTGATATACACTACTTATCGTAGTTTTACTATTTTGCATATGTGTATATTACTTTGTTATGCATATTCTGTTGATGGCTTGACTTGACTTTACCAATTTTATGTTTTCGCTTCGTTTGTAATGTAATCTATGTTAGGCTTCAAATTTTCATCGATAGAATATATAATTTGGTTAGGTTTGATAATTTTCGGTGTAATAAAACCGTCTAGAAAAATATTGTTCATGCTAAAATGAGCTTTTTTGTCCTTAAATGATTAAGGTAGAATTCTGATTGATGTAGTTAAGGTTTGGTTTTGCATTATACTCGTGTACTTATATTAAAACGCAGTAACGAATGTATTTTTTTTATCGAGTCTGGGTTCTGTAATGGGAAACTACACTACAACTACAAAATCTGCAAGTGTCATCTAAACTAATATATGAATATAGAAGAAAGTTTGTATGTTGTTTTTAATAGAAATACTCAAACATTATCGATTGTATTTGATGCCAGGGCTGGGTACACTGGCAACGAATACAATCGTTTAAGTCAGATAAAGTAAAAAAATTAATAGTATATGTCATATAAAGCCGCTGGCGAAAAAAACTTAGTCCTTAAAACATCAGCTTTTCTCCTATATTGACTTACGTAAAATTCAGGCTATATACTCAAGTTCAGGTGTATATAAAAGGGATATAGGACTGGGGAGAGAAAAACATGGTACCTGCTTGCAAAGTTGTATAAAACTTTTCGAAGGGGAACAGTTGCGAAGGGGACGTATAGGTTTGTGCTTTGGCTACCTGTCAACAATTTAGATTTCTACCGAATAACTGACATCGATTTATTTGTTTGTTTTCAATTTTGTATCCATCTTGCATCAGTTTTCGTTTAAAAATCGTCAAATGGCTCCTCTGTGGATATCCTTGAGGGGAGCAGACGGTTCTTTTTTAAAACAAACCCACCACACCCTTCCCAAATCACTGCAACTCTAACTGAAAGCCAGCAACTGGTGGCAACCACCAGAAGAGCGCCGAGACAATGAAGCTTGACGTGTCCCGGAGAATGAATTTACCTGTCTTGGATCTTGCAACGAAATTAATCAGAAAAGAAGGGACTGTCAGACTCTTATGTACTGACTAAATCCAGCCTGTTTTTTCTAATGCCCCGTGTGTTCCAGGCCCGGTTAGGCGTTTAACTCTATAGGAGTTTTTATCAGTTTGCTGACAGCTCTCGCTCAGGTTTCTGCAGTAATAATCCTGTCTTTTGTCAATCAATTCCCTGCTCTCTGTTTTTCTGACAGCTATAAAACCTTGGAGTCTTCAAGGTCATCTTTTCAAGCATGCTTCACCGTAGACCACATTTTCGCTAATCAGGCGAGATAGTGGTCGAACGTGAAGCAATCACAAAAAAAAAACTTTCTTTGTCTTAATTTTTATTTTTAAACCAATGATGTCTTTCTTCCATCTTGTTATAACCTCAGCATCATTAGACATAGTTATTCTAAAGACGTCAGCACTCAACAAACTCAGAACTACCCACATTTACAACTTAATCAAGCGCACGAGAAAACACTTCAAAACTGAAACTTTACCTGGTTTTAGCAAATCCTGGATCCCGCCCAAAGCTGCGTGGAGCTTCCAAGGGTTCACATTATCATAACTTTGAGTCACTTGAGCCTATAATCCTGGGTATAATCCTTGATCAACGCCAGCCCCTTAGTTTAAAATGGGCCATGATGGCCCACTAGGGCGTTATTTCAATAATGCGATCGATTTGAAATTAACAAGTTAAGAGTGACACATTTGTTTAAATCCGTTTGCAGTTCTCTTTTGTTACAAGTTTGAGTGTTTTTTTTTTGTTTGTTGTTTTTCAAGATGTTCTGTTTGTTTGTGCTTCGTTTGTTTTGTTTATTTGTTAGCAACAGAAGGACATATTTTACATTTGGTGTAAGGTTGTAACTGCCTTAATTTCCTTTGTTTATTCAAGTTTCAACGGCAATAATAATTCCATCGTTCTTTCCAATAAATACTTGACGCCTTTCCAAAAGAATTTAACGCGCCATCCCTAAAAATATTCCAACACTTCCTCCCCGAAATTTTTTCCTAAAATATCTTCAAATTCTTGAAAGTTCGCAAATCTTAAAAGAAGTTTAAGCTTCAAAATTCAGGAATAAAGTCAAGAGAGCTCCATTGTTCAAGCACCAGTATCTGAATCTACTTATGGGAGGGTTGGAGGCATCCAATGCAATCACTCCGGTCCTCCTAGGGCCTCCCAAGACACCCCCGCGAAGGGATGAGACATTAGCATTTTTATCGATAGAGAAAATTGTGAGACGATATTGACTGATCATTGTTGATATTGCGATTATATTTAAAAGGCAATTTATGAGTTTTATAGCTCTTTTTGTGTGAAAAACGAATAATTTTTCGATGAAATTTTAGTATGTAAGTAGTTACTGATAAATGCAATAGATAAAAAATAAACAAGAGCGCCTAAAGAACGTTAACATTTAAAGGTTTGTTAAACGATTTCACAGATCAGTGAATTTCAAATACCTTTAAAATGTTTTTTTGTTGTTTAAAAATCTGCTTCAATGGACTATAGCAACGTTGTAGCTCTAATTAAAAAAGCAAAACTTTCTCGATGCGATCCATTCTCGATTGATAGCTAGGGTTGGCACCAAAACTATCGATGTCCATCCCGGGATTCGTCTAAACGCACCCGGTGCGCTGAATTTCCATACGTACACAGAGCCAAATCCAACTGAAGTTATTGGCCATCCCGCGGGACTTCAATATATTCGACTATTTTTATTTACTTGAAAGGAAAAGCTTTCGCGCTCTCGCTACGCTGTACCGTCTCGCGGACGTAAAACGACCGTGGAATACGTTATTTTTCGTCACATCTCTATTCTTTAACGTTCCTCTATTTCAGAACGTTTTTAAATTTTATGAACGCACTAGACGTGAAAAAAAAGTTGCGCATATTTTAAAAATGGAACGTTAGTGTGGACTGATTCGATATTTGAAAAAGTAACAAAATGGAAGACATGTTTTTGTAAAGAATGTCTGTTTTGTGTCTTGAACTGCTTTTGACAAAGAAATGAGACATACATTATAAAAAGTTATCGGTATAAATTGCTAACATTAATTGGACAAAGAAACTCATCTTGAAGTTTAAGCGTCTGCTTTAGAAGGCTATTTAATACTATTATAGCCAACATAAAGCGATATAGACCACCCACGAATATTTAATGTTCCCACAAGATTTCAACATGACCTCGCAATAAAAAAATCGTTAATACTATAGAAGAGCTTCATAATAATAGATAACTTAGTTATGTCATGTCGTGTCGTATTTATTGCTGTACTAGCTTGTGCCCGCGGGTTTTTTCACGTAGAACTCGATAATTGTCCGATAGGATCGCACTACTATTAACGGTATAAAAAGCGTTTTTATTTAGGATAAAAACTATATCTTTTTTATTTGTCTGTGGTCCAAATTTTATTAAAATCCGTTATGTAGATTTCTCGTGAAAGCACGCAACAGCTAGTAAAAAAATAAAACATTGTATGATACGATACCTGTAGGTGGGAAAAGGGTCATATCATTTTTCTGCTCGAAGTTCCAACGGTAAGCTTACATGACATGCGACCAAAGCATCATTTTTCACTTCAAGGGATATGTTCGTGATAGAAACATTGTTTTGTTATAAAAATAGCTTGTGTATGATGTTATTGGTTGTACTAGCGTCATAGTTTGCTCATCAAGGGTAAGCCGCGGTCGTCAAAATCGGTTTGAGGATGGGAGTCATTGCATACCGCATTTCATCCGTGTCTTGGAAAGCATGTTAAGCCTGGTCTGAGTCATTTATAGATCTTTGGTCTTATTGACAAACATTTTTGCCGAAAAGTTTTGTGCCTAGTATTTACTGTATCCAGCATTATTGGTATTCAGCTGTATCCAGCTAGTCTGAAAGCCAACCTTATTATAAATTAGGAAAAGGCTGGGAAGATAATAATGATGTTATTTATTTTTACCAACACCTTCGAAAACGAGCCACCCTATTAAAACATTAAGACATCAACCATAAACAATAAAGTGACAAAAGAGAAAAAAAAAGCGCGCGAGTTTTTAATTAATAAAATGGCGGCGGGAATTTCTGCAATTCAAACATGGCGGCCCAGCCAATGAGCGTCTCTTTATGTACATATGCTAATGACAGACAGCCCTGTGCGAATGGAATTGTCGTGTAAGGGCTGTCATTACGGTATACCCACTGTGAGGTTACAGGGATGTTATTTTTGCATTTGAATGTATCTCGTCAGTTTTGTTACCGTAATTTTTCGTTTTGTCTTTGTTTTTGAGTACAGTTACAAGGTTTTAAGTGAATAATCTAATTGGGATGTAGTGCTGCAAAAATGTAGTATACATTCCATATTAAGTTTTACCGCATTATTTAAATAATTTTAATTTTTTCACTAGGTTGTTAAAGACGTGAAAACATTAAGTATCAATTTATAATCATTTATATTATTTTTTCCCATAATGACACCATACTAGAAGTATTCCTAAAATTATTTATTTTATGGATCCTATATTTATTTTGCTGTTTTATGCGACAACTTTAGATTTAATAGTTGGTTAAATTATGTTTCGATTACCTAATATATTAACAATTAATCACCCAGCACATCACACGTCAAATATCCCAAATTAACCTTTCAAACTCGAGCAACATTCAACAGATTCCGAAGTAAGGTTTTCATAATAATAATTACAAAGTTTATTTTGTAAGTAAAGTTGGTAGCGATAAAACTGCACCTTACGTTATTAAACGACCTGTACGCAAAAGTTTGCCTTCCTAAGGGATCGCTTTATGAAACGTTTCAAAGAATTAATGAATTTTGCAAATTTTTAAGTAGGTGAAGTGCGGTGTTTCTTGTACGCAAAACTTATTTAAATAGATATTGTGATTCTGGTTATGTAGTAACCATTTTAATTTTTTAAAGTAGATGGGTCCTGTTTATCTTCTTCTCAGTTTGTAAGTATTTCGATCCATTTCTGAAATCTTCATTCTATAACAAAAATTAGTATTGCTGGTAAATAACTCGGTACAACAATGGCAGAAAATTCTAAGTATTTCTAAGAGATCAGAAATACTTATAATATTCCACTTGTGGGCAAAAACCTCATCAGAACGTATTGGCGACTTTTGTTAAATCATTGTCACAAAACAAAATCGTTTGAAATAATTTTCAAGCATAATATTTGCATTTATTTAACCCAAAATACTCGGACTTTCAAATCGACTACAGCCCAACACTAATTCACCGAATGATTACATAAAGAGTACTATTCACAGGTAAATCGCGTTTGCATTTAAAACATCCCATTCACAGCACAAAGTGTTTTTATACGAAGTAACGAGTGAACTTTATATTCGCGTAAAAATTTTCGAAGACGCTCGAGGGTGTAGCAAATCGTTTATTTTACCGGTTTTTTTTCTTCTATAAAGCAACCGTTTCTTACGTGGAACGTGAGACGTTAACGCAGAATTTATTGCCCTACGTTGGCTCTTAAAGGTGAGTTTTGCTTGAAAACTAAATCGGTTTTGTTGGTACTTACCTTTCTAATTTACACGGGGTTGCGAAGTACTTTGTTCCTTATTTGACTTGGGACAGTCGTGAACAGAAGTGTTGGATCGTGACGTGTGAAGATTGCCTATTACTTATAGAGTTTCTTACAGCTGAAGAAACTTTTAGACCTTAAATTATGTTAATTCGGTAGTAAGTTTAAATTTATACTTCTCATGGGTAAGGCAGCTGAAACAACTGAACAATGTATGTGTATCTTTTAATTTAACTAAGACGTTCGTACTCGTTTCAAGTTAGAATATAGCACTTGTGCACGAATATGTACTAACAATGTGCTGACCAATGTTTCAAGTTCCGTTTTGTAACTCGGAACTTAGCTGGCATGGTTTCTCTACTAGAATAAACAATCTGCTAGGAATAAACCAAATATTATTTTATTTGGTCCTTACACCAGGAAAATTATCAAAATACCTACAATTATGTAAATAATCGTTCATATTACGAACCACGAATAAACATACCAATAGCGAAAGCTTAGAGATAGGACCAAAATTGGTCCATGATTTGCCACGATTGGTCCCATTCCGTACCAGGAAAACAATCAGAGGATGATAAAAATAGAACCAAAAACAATGTTCGAAATTGTTTCCATTACGCAGGAGTGAAATATGGAAGATAGGATAAAATATTAGAAATTGAACCTTCCGAACAAATTAAAATTAAATTAAAAGCCAAGTTTGTTTTGGTAACAAAACGGACATAATTTATACAACGTTACTAGGAAATCGTACAACCACCTTAATGAATACAGTACGTAAATTACTTAGCTTTAAAATACCAACATTAGATACGGTGTAACCTGCAAATGCTTCTCAATAAATAAAAGCAAAGAAATAAATTCCTTTTGCAACTGGGATGCGCATATATTACCCCCCAGATAACGTAGATGTGTTCAGTTTTCAAAGAATACTGGAAAACTTTGCAAGAGAATTTCAATTGTGCCTTTTAAATAAGTGTGCTGGAATTTTGAAATACTGATTTGTGGGTAGTATTGAAATGGTTTACAAAAGTGGTGGGTAAAAGAGTTTTCTGTTTGGGATTTAAATGTTGGATAGAATTGTAGGAAGTTTTCTTTATAATAAAGAAGATTGGCCACATGCGGCCTACAGCTGAGCTGAAGAATTTGGCCTTGTTGAAATGGGTCATCAGTATCATCAATATTAATATTATGTAATAGCTAAAGAGTTGAATTGTTTGATTTAGCATAGGTACCTACTTACCTCTAGAACTAACCAATCGCATTTAAAAATATCGAAACACTACGAACCTTTTTTTTATTTTATTTGTTTCGTAGTAAAATCATTAAATGAGTCCTCCTACTCAAGGCAGGGCGGGAGGGACTGTCAGACTTGTACCGAATAAAATCGACGGTATATTTTGGTAGCCCTTTGTGTACCGGAGCCGCGGTATACGTGTGTCCCGCGACCTCGGCAGGCTTAGGCACTCTCACACTACGAACCTAAGGATTCGGCTCGTCACCGAAACTAAAAGAGCGAGTAAAACCTCCACAATACTATTTACCATAAGTCAATTTACCCAATAAAGTTTCTTTCAAAGTATTAATAAATCATGAAGATTGCTTACCATGCCAACAAAGGTACCTTTTCAGAAAAATGTACCTAAAATTATATTCAATAGAAATAAGACACAGAAAAATGGCCACGTGTAAGCATATTGGATCAATGTCCGCTTCATTAAATAGTAAAGGACTATTGAATGATCATTTAGAATTAATGAGATCTTTTGTATTCCTTGGTCTGCTAATTTATATCTGAGGTAATACTTTCTGATTCCAAAATTGCGTTCGTCCTTTGTTTTTTGTAATATTAGGTATTTATAAAGCTGCGTTCGGAAACTGGAACCCCAATCAACAAAATAGCTGGATTGACCAGATCTAGACCATCTAATTCCAGTAACTCTAAAACGAGTGGCCGAATACCTGTTTCAAACGGTTTTTACAACTTGACTGAAAATATTCATGGTTTAACGTAATTTTTAAATACTGGCTATATGTCTTACTGCTACGAATGTTACGTTACATCGGTTTTTAAAACAGGTGGATAGCCAACTACCATAAAACCTCAAAATTATTGCAAAAAAGCATGAGAATCCATCGCGCGGTTTAGAAAAATAACGGGGTCACGTCACAGACACACGAAAAGCAACTTTAAATTAAGAGTATTTAAAGACACAGATTAATCATTAAATCTACAGTGGTAGGCCATCTAAGCCCGATTATCTGAAATACTTAACATAAGCCCCTTGCATAATGCCAGGCCGCATTGCAGTTATTTTTAAAACGCTTCTGAATCCTAAAATAAAGATTTAGGTTCCAAACTCTGAATTAATATGCAAGTCATGTTTTTTCTTAACTTAAAGTTTTATATCTTATGCTTAAGGCTTAAGTACTTAAAACTCATCTTTTTTTATTTCTTACTAGAAATATTTTGACAAATGTTAAAACGTGTCGCCGAGTTTAAATTGGAAATTGAAGCTTTACGAGCTTTAGTTTTGCGTCTAACATTGGCAATGTCCTTTTGAATTTTAAAGGGCATCACTAATTTTGACATTGTTCTTTGTATTTTTTTAATTCTGTTGACACATTTTTAGAAAATAAATAAACTATTCTAATTTAGTTATTCTATGAAAATACGACGAAAAAAATTGATATCAATATTCCATTTCAATCATGACGTTGACAGTTCGTAAACGCGTTTTAAAATTCAATTTCACAGTGAAATCGGCCTATAAACGCATTATTTATCTTCCAAAGAAACTTGTATGTCATTTCACCATACCGCTCCGCTCTCATATGCAATGATTTTATTAACACTGTAAAGCAAACACCATGAGACAAACATTGTCTAACCGAGCAAATACAAACTTAATATACATACGTAGGCAGCCGGGACGCATTCAATTCTTCATGTTCGTCGCCAAAAGCGCAAACAACCGTGTTTTTTCAATATAAAACACACACACACATACATACATTCATATGTACACACCTCCAGTTTACTTGGCTTTTCGTGGAATTGTTTGATTTTAACTTTTGCTGAATCGGTCTTTTATGTTTTTTTTTTCTATTCATGAATGGTGTATACTGGTTTTTTTCTGTGGTCTTTTGATACGAAGATGGGAACTATTGTTTTTTTTTTACCGCAGCTATTAAGAACCGCGGGCATGCGGGCAGCGAGTAAAGGGCAACTCGCTGCCCGACCAAGGACCATGCCCGGGTCGACGGCGCGTTGTGTCCCACGCGCGCATCAAAGAGCGTCAGCATAATGACGGGGCCCCCCTCTCAGAGGGCCAAAGCCTGCCGGGGTCGCGGGATTATTCCCTTACCGTAACCCCGGAACTTAACAGGCTATGAAGGACACCGTGGATTTTAGTCAGTAGAAGTCTGACAGTCCCTCCCACCCTGCCCGGGGTTGGAGGACTCGATTGATGATTTTACCACGCTAAAAAAAAAAAAAAAAGCTATTAAGAACCCGTCCAAACCCGAAAAAGGCTATTAAATCGACATATTTTGTTTGAACATGCTCATCTGTGAAACTGGCTGAATCGTCTTTGTAAAATGAAACATTTTTAAGACCACGCTGTGGCCATTGCGAACAGTCAGAAACCGAGTGGCACAGCTAGTCTTTCGTAGTAGCTAATCTTTCGAAATTTTTTCATAAAAAAATTGAGGTTTTAAAATCATGACGTGAGTGATAGGTGTCGCCAAAGGGACTGTCAGTGACTAACTAAATACCAAGCTGTTTCTTCAATCTCCCTTTGCATCCAAAAGCCACACAGCACACACTTACAAGAGCCTTACTTTGCCAATTCACAAAATCGTTACAAGGCATAAGAATTTCCAAAAAGAAAAACCAATAAAACCAATAAACGGAAGATACGAGTAGTATTAACTTGTGCGTTAGTAATGAAAAATATAATGTTCTTAAATTATTTCTTTTCTCTTTCACCAATTGAAGGGAAACGGTTCTCATTCACCGTTCGGTTTCACAAAATCTCCTTGATGAATAGGTACATAAGCTTATTTAACTGTTCTGTAGGTATTGTAGTCGCAACCACGACAACTGAGCATAGGGTCGTAGGCTCAATTTCTATGTCGGTTATATGTACATTAGGAATTTAAGCGCAGTGGCAGTGGCGATTGACTGCTGCTCTGACAGGTTCGATACTCGCATGTAATCAATATTTATATGATCTACAAGTAGTTGTTCCGGGTCTGGCTATGTGAGTTTCAATGTTTGTTAAAGTAGACATCCGGCAATTACAAAAAAAAAAACTGATTTTGTGTGAAATTACACAAAAAACTGGTTAAATCGGAAAACTATTAATAATAATCCACAGCTATCACACAACGCCATCTAGTCCCAAGCTAAGCAGAGCAAATGATAGTGCTCCTCCGGCATAGCAGTCAGGGTCATTAACCACTAGACCAACAGGCACTGATATAACTGACACTGATATTCAGAACCCATACATAATTCACTACAAAAATGATTCTTCCATTGAAATACATACCAAAACACATAACACAAACCTTTTCGTAAATGATGATAATTTACAAGGACGTCCCTCAATCTAAAGGCCCACAAAATATGGACTCGACCCAAAGATTTAAATTTAGATTCGTCCCACTGCGTCAAGTGATGGACACGTTCCTTTTTAGTTGATAGTGACGTTTGAATAGTTTTGTCTCGCTCTCATAAACTGCTTTATCGCAGGCCTACCAGAAGGTCTAATAAAATAAGCAGAACTTTTTATACTACCGTCTTCATGTTAATTTTTACATAAATATACGCCATCTACGATTCTTACAAATAAAATTATACTTCTTTTGCCTTGTCCACATTCATACATCTGTTTGTTTCTTTTTTGTTTTTTTTTTTTTGTGTAGGACAAATGCGCTAGTAAGTCACTACATCTCGACTCCTAAAATTTTGAATATTTTATGCATTGTCAGTTTTTAGGTATACAGATTAATGGGCATAAGGTATTGTTCATCTCGAAATAAAACCCTGTTCCTGAAGCAAGCAAAAATAACGTTCTTACAGGCTTGTAAATAAATAAATGAGTGACCTCATATAAGAATCCCTTGGGAGATGTCTAAGCTCTTTTCAGTTTATTCACTTTTCCAAACGATCTAAGCCTACCGAGGACATCTCTAAGGATATAAATCTTCGTATCCTACCCACATAATACCTTCGATCATAGAGAAAATGATATACGTTTGATGTGACAGCTTTATACATATTTAAATGATTGAAATATTTCTCTACTACTGAGTTCCTATGTTTTTTTGTTTGTCGTAGGGTAAAACACCCAACTATTGACCCCTTAAGCGGTTTTCCTTGCTTCTTTCGCAAAATAAACTAATGTACGAATTGCAAGTGGAAATGAATGTTTTTGGAAGATAAAATAAACATTGGAGAATGTAACTAAAACATTATTTCCAGTCATACAAAGGTAAAAAGTGTTTTTTTTCTCGAGTTTAGCAAGAACAGGCCATTTGACCAGTTATTAACATGCTTGTACCAAATTTTCATCATGCTAATGACCAATTTTTGACCTCCTGTAGTATAAGAATAAACTCAAATAATTTTTATTATGAATGTGATACGAGGTTTTATTTGACAAAAAAACAAACAAAAGTCTTATAGCCCTTCTCATTTTCTTTTTTCACACTATTTACATAGGTCTTCAGTCTTCAAACGCCGTCAATAATATTCTTGCACTTAATTTTGAAATTTTGTAGTTTTTATCACTTTTTAACCGATTTCAAAAAAAAGAGGAGGTTCTCAATTCGTCGGAATCTTTTTTTTTTTGTTGTAGTTTTTATCACTTTTTGTCCAATTTTTCTTCTTTATCAGTAGTTATTAATTTCATTGTTCTGTATTATGCAGCAGATATAAAACTACTCGCCGGCAAAATATAAATTGAAAGAACACGGCTTTAGTTCTACAAAGTGAGTTTCAAAACCTTTGAATTTATGTTTTCCTAATTACTTAAGACGGTTTTAACTTTTTAAACTTATGTAAAAGACCTCACAAATGAAGAGAACATAGATACAAATAAAAAACTAGCTCACTTTTTGCCTAGACATGCAGGTTAGGGTATATTTTGTCATTTTATGCATTAAACCAACCTGTGGCTGAGGCATTGCTCGTGTTATATTCTGCAATTGTCCCACGGAACCATATACCGACATAAAAAGTATCCTGCGTCCAGGTACACCCACTTAACCAGGTTTTAAAATAATCTGCTTACCAAATTGTGTCAAAATCCATTCAGCCGTTCACTTTTCCTATAATATTAGTAAGTCTAAAAGTCTATTCAGGAGGATCCAGAATGTGACATTAGACCGAAAATTTAAGTACCTCACTCAAATTATGCTAGGTAGTCAGGTTACTACGTAAGGTATTTTTTATGTTTGTGATTATGCCGATACACACCTTTAGGGGTGCCAACGTCCATGGGCTTAATACAGATGCATTAAAGTTAAGCTACCTCACCATTAAAAATGAACTATACGTACACATTGTGGTGTCAGTAACTGGTATTCTCGTACATTTGGTAAATGACCAGCTATTGACATGCCATGTTAAAAAAATGGTTATTCATACATTTGAGTGTACCAGATATTGACCTCATCATTTTAACAAGTTAACGCTCATTAAAACTTGAAAATCATGTGGAAAAGCATTGTGTCTGTCTTAAATAACCAAAAAATACCAAAATCAAAGGAATGTGTCGTGTAAAACTGAAATAAAATGACATTGAAAACAACCGTCAGCTTAGCAAATTGTTAAATTTCTTGATGATTTTAGGAGGGTATTTTGTTATCATAGGTTTACGGACGCATTATTGCTTTATTTAAATTTTCTGTGACGCCAATATATTACAAGATAAATTATATTTCATTTTCTGTATTCTTTATGCAGCACTGCAAGAAGATTTATTGTTATTTTTGATAAAAACTGTTATGCGGTCAATAGTTGGTGGGAGGTCAGCAGTTGGGTACTTTACCCTATATATTTTTTCTTTGGCAAATGTAGACTTTATGATGTAAGGAGATTTGCGGTCCTTTTTCCGCAATGTTATTAAGATTTAGGGTATGTTGTGAAAAGGGTTTTGTGATCGTTTTGTATTTTGACTTCTTTTTGGTTTAGCCACTAAAATCCACGGTGTCCTTCAATAGCTATTTACGGTACAGGGTTATGGTTACTGGAGTGACCGACTACTCCCGTGACCTCTGCAGGCTTTGCCCCTGTAACGGGGCCCGTAAGATGCAATGGTACGTTTAAATCCAAAATCTAAGAAAAAATAATGAATGATGTACATTTAGATGAAATCTGTAATAAAGATACGACCTTGATTCACCTTGGAGTCTCGCTGCCTTTGACTGTTTCATTAAGAAATTACACTGATTAATGAGCTTACGCAATTAAGAGCTAGGTTCTGTAGCTAGGTTTGATGAATTATTTTTAGATGGATATTTAAGGTATATAGCACAGCTAGTATTTACGTTTTATTGAGAATAAACTTTCTCTCAAGAACAAGCTTCCAACCCGGGCAGGGCGGGAGGGACTGTCAGACTCGTACTGGCTAAAATCCACGGTGTCTTTCAATAGCCCTTTATGTTCCGGGGTCACGGTAATGAGATAAGTCCCGACCTCGGCAGGCTTTGGCCCTCTAGAGGTCGTCCCCGTAATTATGATGACGCTCTTTGAGGCGCGCGTGGAAAACAACGCGCCGTCGACCCGGGCATGGTCCATGGTCATGGCATGTCCGCGCCTATGGTGGCCGGAGATCGTCTTGCGACGTCTGTCGCTGTGGGCGTTTACCACTGCGGCTGGGGTGGAGGAATGACGCTGTCCTCTCTCTCTGCGACATGGCTTAAGAGAAAAGATAATAAAATTTTCTTGAACAAAAAACTCGGGGTAAAAAACACCAATTGTTTCCCAACCAAATACGTCAATTATTATATTTTCACAAAGCCCATTTCCGTCAGCGTCCCGCAAATGACCAAGAACGCTAAGGTAAACGGCACAATTGTAGTCCGTCGGGCCCCCAGGTGTTTCACCCTTGCACCGCATTTCTCCACGTCATACCAATCCAGTTTTTGCTATACAACGTACAATTTATGTGTTTATGTTTGTTCGTACGTTCGTGAAGCATAAAGTTTTAGCACCACTGCGGTTTAGTGTGATGCAGAAATATGAATTTTAGTTTTTATCACAACGATATGAAATTTTTCGTGGTTTATATGCTTTGTGGTGGAAAGGTAAGCTTTTTTTTGGTTTTGTTTTATGCAACGCTTTGTTGCTTAATCTGGATACTTAAACGTGTGAAAACATGTTATTTATTTAGGTTTTAAAACTGTTTTTCTCTTGTAAAAATCGTGTGGTAAAAACATCTGCTTTACTGAGAGTAAAGCAAGATTATTTCTTTTTTCTTTTTGCTCTTCATCTTCGTCAACCAATTACACTTAATATTTTCTCGGATATCGTCAAGGTCCTGTTTAAAGAATCTAGTCTTGTAATGATAAATTCCTTTTTCTTTTATGTTTTATAACTTCCATCCACTAAGTGAGCGGTGCAGATACTATAAAGCTTATTATTTTGTTGATAATTTGAAAAAGGTAGCTGACAGTGGACGAAGCTTACGTTCAGCACTTGCCGGCCATTGAGTGAAGAGATTTTCTTATCTCTCTCTTATGCTGGTAACAGAACAAGAAAATTTAAGTCCAAAACGGCCTGTTCACGACATTGAAATTGCCGCTGTGAACGGTGGCTTAGCGCGTGGAGGCGAGTGGTAAAATCAAATGTATAGAAAATTTTGAAATACCTACGCCACGAGACGCCATCAGTGGCGAATTCGTGAACTTACAAAGTAATTATTGTCTTATTCGCCGATGACGAGGCCCCACTCTAGAAGGCCAAAGCCTGCCGGGGTCGCAGGACTTATCTCATTACCGTGACCCGGAACATAAAGGGCTATTGAAGTACACCGTGGATTTTAGTCAATACGAGTCTGACAGTCCCTCCCGCCCTGCCCGGGGTAGGAGGACTCATTTGATGATTTTACCACGCTAAAAAAAAGAAATTCTGATTCGCCGCCCGTTGCATCGCTCACTGCTTAGACCAAAGTCTCTAAAAACAAAAAGTCGTGCGGCATCAAAGACACAGTCATACAAAATGCAAAACAAAAAAATTAATCATCAATTGTCATCAACAGAGTCAGGTGTGTTTCATTTTGCAATTCACTCGCTCTCATACAGAGGGAGCCACTATAAATCATGCTTAACCGTGCCTCCGGGGATTGTTCGCGTTTTTGCTCGCCTTCCCATCAAATCCCATTAGTTTACCGTCGGTTAATGAGTCTAGGTTTTCTTTTATTTTCCCTTCGTTTGTAGTAATTAATGTTGAAATTGTTAATGTGCGTCAAGTAGGTTTTTGTTATTATGGATGGCGGTTATTAGGGATGTGGGTTTGTTTGTTCCTTGTTTTGTTTTAAACTGGTTTTTAGTTACTGTAATATCATGTTTGTGAATGTGCCTTACCGAAGCATTAAGCAGAAATACCTTAATACTTACAAGGTAGACAGACGATTTGATGAAGACCTAAGAATCGCTCTGAATGCAAGCGGATTCCAAACAGTCCATCTTGTGTCTGATACGATGATGTTAAAGATGAAGCAGAGGTGTCACATTACACTAGTTGTCCACAACTAGTTCACCACTGAAGTGGACAAGACGTAGTGACACATCATTTCGCATTTCAGCATACATACATAGGTAACGTTTTGAGAGACTTTTAGACTCTATGACCGAGTTGCCTGTCTCACAAGATAACCTCCCTTTTCCTCATATAATGATACTGAGGATAAAACAAAATCCGAGACTTTCTCAAACGTATTCAACGTGTCAGTCGAAACAGATGCAACGAAACACACCTACCTACAATAAATTAGACGGCATCTTAAACTTAATTCTAATGATACACATAAAACAAGGGTCAAACACAATAAAGATAAGAACTACTTAAAGTCGCCCTAAAATTAGATTGATGAATACACAACCGATAATATTTCAAAGGAGGATATAAATCAAGCAAATACACATACTGATGGTAGTATAAAAATGAGAAAGTATAACATACCAACCAACACTAATGTCAACTTTGAAGCTTAGAAAGACAGTTTATATTCCAATGACAGAAGTGAAAAGAAAGGTCATAAAACAGATTTGAAAGCGATGGAAACTGAACTGTGTGTCGTAGAACTAAGAGTTGAAATCCTAGAGCATGGTAAATTGAAATTTAAAGTGTCTGATGTATAAAGCTTATCATCGGACGTAACTGTAAACGGGGAACCTTACACTTGGGCTGTCATTAATCTACCCGGTCCGATTCATTTCGTTTTAATCTCGATAACGTCCGAGTAAAATTCATTTCTCTGAGAAAAAATAATTTATTGCACCGATTTAATTTGATATTCGGATTTAATGGCAGCTCTACGAATTTAAATAAGAATATTTTGTTTCATTTAGCTGAATCTCTTTCATAAAGAGGATCATCATTATCTATATTGATAACGTGGAATTTGATTTCAAAACGAAAATTGATAGACGGATGATTATTTATAATAAGTTGACTGATAGCTGAGCGACACATTTCATTACAAACCCAAATACATATTAACCATCTAGACGAACAAAATAAACCGAAATTCAAAAAATAAATCCTGAACATCCTGAGAACAGTCTCGAGAAGTTTATAGGCATCAAAATGCTTATGACGGTATAAACATGAGTGAGAACTCTAGAACAGGATTATCTGAATATTCTCCGCATGCAGACGTATTGTCTATTCTCGTAAGACTAGAAACACAAGCTAGGATGAATCAACTGGTTCTGTAGTTGCTAATGAGACATAACAAGTCGAATTGTAAAGGCAAGAGAGATATACGGATGTAGCAGAACTCTGGGGATAACAGATACAAATAGCTTCTCATCAGAGAACTGTGAATTTATTATCTCTGCGGCTAACAGAAATTAATCTTGTTGAGGATCTTACTCGAGACAAAAACTAATTACGTTTTTTGAAGTCCTCAGCTTTGATAACGAAGTATTTCTTCTTTTAAATCAGATTTTAGATATAATAAACCAAAATCTTTTGCTCAGGCAGAAACTTTGGAAAGTCTCCTGATAGGATCCATACCCGTTTTGCTTTGTCCACGTTCATTAATCTGGTCATACACTTACGGTAATTGCTCGTCCTAAGTCATTGACATTGAAATATTACTCATATCTTACAAATGTCACGCCTACGTTAGCAACAAAATCACAAGCTTAAACTTAAGACCGGTAACAATCAATAACTTAAAAACTTTATAGACCACTCCATCGAAACTTATGACCTTTTAAACTAAGAGGGATTTGAGGCTAACAGAGGTGCAGTACTTCCTTAACGAGACACCACGCGAATAGGCACTTAGCGTATGAAATTTTCACAGCGCCTTCAATACTTGAACGGCGATTTAGTGGGGGAATGCATTCGCCAAATTGTAGCCGACGTGGAGTTACGATGCCGACAACTGGGGGTCTCACCTTGCTCAATAGTTGTTTGAAATTTTATTTCCAACGTTTTATTTAGGTCTTGAATTTTTATGGTTCCAGTTTTAAACTGTAGTGGAAAGTCACTGATTTCTTTAACTTTTCATTTTGGATATCTTCTACATTTACCGTAGTTTTAAACGCCTTCATCTTAAAGAACAGAAATAGCAGACCTTTTTTCTGCTTCAATCACATTAATATCCTTATAATAGGTAGTTTTACGATCCAATTCACTAATAATTTTAATAGTTTCTTGTCCGCTCATAAATTCCTTACCTACACTGAACAGTTTATAATCTAGGTCTCCTATTAATATCTCAGTAACGAATACTAAACACATAAACACTATATCATAAGGCCGAATATTGTAAGCAAAGCCACAGTACTCTATTTCCTTCGTAGCTCCTGCCGTTAGTCTAGAATGGACGGGAAATGGTCTAGATTCTAGATCCTTATCGCACTTAGGGAAATCGGGAGTGTACCACAGAGCGCTTAATATTGGCGACTTGAATGTACCGATATTTCCAACAAAATTGTATCATTGCCGTTCTATTTTGTTTAATGGTTTTGTTGGAATTCAGGAAGTCAAATGTTAGGTTAGGTTGGGCGAAGTATTATTCAGATCTAATAATTCAAAGTAATCGTGGGAAATATTTAGCTGTGTAGTTTGAAATACCTTATCTTGAATTTGAAAGCATAATTATTGATAGAGACTTTTAAGAAAATAATCGTAGTAAAGCTGTAGGAGTTAACGATGTTAATATTCAAAACTATGCAATCAAAGAAATGAGTTTTGAAAACAATTCTAAAGAAGGCAACATTAAAAAAAGAAAAAAAGTTACAATCTCTAAACAAATCGCTGCAATCCCAAAACAAAACATAGATCTATAAACATTCTTTAAAAGCATCGTACAAGCTATTTCTCCAACGTTGATGCAAAAACGACTTCCTAAGCATTAAGTGCAAAAATTCTTTAAAGTACAGCACTTGATACTTGGTCCTACTGCCTGTGAACAGGGTAGGACCAGGCCCGACCTGTTTAAGGCCATGAAATTTTAACCCCGACAGCGACGCAACGCGCTGGTTAGATGGGGTGTGGTGTAAAGTTAAGACTGATGCGATCTTGGTAATTGATTGCTGTGGAGAATTTGGATTTTGGAATATCTGAGGGTGTTTAGAAGGAATTAATGTTAAAGAGCCAGAATGTTACAGGAATTTTGCTATTGATGGATATGCTTTTTTTGGTGAAAAACCACAAGTAATTTTTTCTCCATCAATGGCAATGATGAGTTAGACAAACTGCTTTATTGAATCCTCTCGCGATCCCCTTAGTAGTCTTAGGCCCCCACGCACCAGTAGTCCAAGGGCGAGGACTCCTCCAGTCCGTGTATGAAATGCTTCCTCGGGAAATATTAAAATCTTGTACATCATAACCATCTCAGTTTAAACATCCTCAAAGTTATCAAAACTTTTAACCGCCACTGAGTGACTCTTCCCGCTCCTTAATTATCTCCAAGTTTCCCAAAACTTCACATTTCGCTTCGCATTATTTCCAAAGCCTTTCAAAACACTAATTATTGTTATTAAATTATCCCGCTCTACTCTACAAACTTTGCCCACATCCGCTAGAATGCACTGACCATTCCAGTCAGGCCGTTTCTAAATTTAGATTGGACATAACCAACGTTCCTTTTAAAGAATAACTGACCATCTTGGTTGTTATTACGTACGTTTAATTGCGTACGTGAAAAATGAGCGGCCATTTTCTTTTTGTCGTGTTCAATATTCATTTTAATGTGTTCAGCTTTTTCTAATGCTGCCTTTTTAGTTTTGTGTCGTTTGTTAAGTTTTATGTCTTTACCTGATTTGTTTTGCTAATTAGTGTATTGAGAATTGAGTATTTTAGTTGTTACCTACGTTTTTGTTAGCATTTGTGCCCGTCTCGTTAACAGGTTTAACAACATTGTTGTTTCTCAAATCCAGAACCTTAGCACCGGTAACGAGCAAAACACCACGAGAAACGAACACAGTTGTTCTAAAACCACCATTCAACAATTTCCACAATCCCTAACAGAGACATCTTAGCAACACTAACACGAAAATTGATGACCCGTTGAGTTTTTAGTTCAACTCTGCTGCAACTGCAAATTCCTTTGCAAAACAAACTGTGAAACCGGGAATGGCAAAACAAACAATCAGTCAAGAGGGGGAGCTTTCGCCCCCGCAGCCCCGCACCTGTGCTCGACCTCCCTCCAGAGGGCTAAAGAGGAATGGACCTCAGGATTGTTACGATAAATGACTGTTTATATTTCTTCTCAGCGTTTCAGACCTGTCTGAAGCCACTTATTCAAATTTAATTCGATCCGCTACAAGCTCGTTTTACCGGATTTAAAAATTTTGCATTGTATTTTAAATTTAATTTAATTAAAGTTGGTGAAAAAATTGTGATGATTTTAAATTCAAACAAGCTAACAAACCCAGATGGAGTACAGAATTATGAAAAAATATTTTTCAGTAACTTTATTGGATGGAGTGAGAAAGTTGTGTATCATGTTGATGGTATGGTTTTAATTTTGAATAATTGAGTTTCAGCGCAAATTAAAAACCTGTATAGAGTGATAAATTGAAAACGAACATGAAAACTTGTCACGAGTATTATTAACACGAATATCTAATAATAGACCAGACAACAAAAAAAAAACAAGTGATACACTTCTTGAAATCCCCAAGAGCATTGGCGAAAACTCGTACGAAAACCAATAAAATTCTCCTTTCTAATAAAACGTGTACAATTGGACAATAATTCATGATAGCACCTGTGAAAGATCTCAGGGTGGGTAGTCCACCTGAACTTCAGCATGTCCCGGGGGGCTGAAACAATTTTCAGTTACGATCTACGGACCCGGGCTGTCGGACAAGTCCGAACGAATTTCCTGCCGTCGTTAAGCATAGAAATATCGTCGAGACGTGAGAATTATTCGCATCGTCGGCTCATTGATCCCATGATCGGGCATTCTCCTTTATTTTCCTGTAATGGTGTGTAATGATGACATTTACTTTGTTACAACCCTTTTTATGTTTATCGTTTTTAATAAACTTTTTTCTATTGTAGTTTTTGGAATTTATTTTTGCGATATCCTTTAGTTTTTAAAGGGCTTTGTTTAGCTTGCTATGTTTTGTTTTTGTCAAATGTTTTTGGATAGATTGCGACACTTGAGTCTGCGAGGTATCTATATTGGGCACCTGAGCTACTGGCACCTAACCTATTCCACATTCGGATCAAGGGCAGGGCGGGAGTTACTGTCAGACTTGTACTGAATCCACGGTGTCCTTCAATAGCTCTTTACGATCCGGGATCACAGTAATTCGTGAGTCTCGCGACCACGGCAGGTTTTGGCCCTCATAATGGGCCCCGTCATAATGCTGACACTCTTAGATTACATAGACATAGGATACATTTAAAGATTTTGCCTTGATTT
Organism: Agrotis segetum; assembly: GCA_036375495.1. Taxonomy (NCBI): domain Eukaryota; kingdom Metazoa; phylum Arthropoda; class Insecta; order Lepidoptera; family Noctuidae; genus Agrotis; species Agrotis segetum. Next base: position 3,235,947 of record JAQSVV010000277.1, read on the forward strand.
TTGAGGAACATTTGTTTCTAGATTAAGATCTATTGTCATTACTATCACGCTAGTTATATTTACTGAATGAACAGCATTGCCCGCAGCGTTATAGTTAGCAATATCTTTAATAGCCCAGCGATAATTTGTTAGACTTTCAATTCTGTAACTTTGAAAGCCATGATAATAACTTCGCTTAGGGGCACTATAGTTTCTCTTATCATAACTTATGCAGGATATTAAGAGTCCGATTCTAAATATATGGCCGACAAATCGACTATTTATACTTCATCATTTGAATTAGATTCTTGCTTACTTTATTTATTACCAGTGGCTTTGAATGTGTTGTTCACGTTGTCCTTTTTATATTGTATTGTCCCACTTCTGGGCAATCGCCTCTTCCACTGACTTAGACATCTCTTTTGTGTTTTTACAGCATCGAATTATTAATATACTAAATGCAGAAGTTTGTTACTTTATCACATCAAAACAAAACAAAAAAGAAACAGATCAAATAATTTACTTTTATTTTCATTTTATTATTTGATTTGCCGTCAAAACAGCTGAACAAATATCGATAAAATGTGGAAAACAAAATCGTGTGAAGCGAGAATGAAGCCGTCTAACGTCTTCGCATGTAACTTTACTAAAACGTTTACTGGAAAATAGACACTAGCCGCCTTACCACAAAAAGGTAAACACCCGTTGAACGAACGCTTGTCTAAAAAAAGTGTTACTGCAAAACGACCCTTATAAGGAATCTTTGAAACTTAATCACGTCAAAACGATATTTGTTTTGGCTTTGTAGATTTTTTTAGACAAATGTTCAACGGGTGTTTATTTTATTCTGGTAAGACGGTAAGGTATCAGTGCTATTTTGCTTAAGAGTGTACCTATAATACCACCACATTACTAAAGGCTTTATCACTAGTTTTCACGTTTTAGTGATGTAAAGAAAACAACTTCGGCGTTAATTTGGCGGATGAAATTAGTTCTTCATTCGATGCGATTTTCCAAACAATTTACATCCTGATGCTTCAAGTACGATGTACGGTAAAACGAAGAGTTCATGCTAGGGCCTCTGTAAACATTTAACACGTATTCCAATAATACATATTCCAAAATTCACAAACACCGTTGAAAACCGAAGTATTCCATTATCCTTTACCACGGTGGACTAGCAGTTGGGAAAATTAATGAGCAAGCTTTGAACCGGGATTGGCACACCTGAACCCACTGCTAGTAGTGTGCATTGTTTTGAGTGTAAACAGTACGGAATTTCACGTTTAAAGATGTATAGGGAATAGTTATTTAACTATTGGGCATTTGTTTTGGTATTTTGGTGTTAGTTTTGAAATTGTTGGGGCTTTGAAATTTAAGGAGCTCGTGGCTAAATAATTACAGCCACACAGGCCGATCTTCCGGGTTAAGACGCGCTTGCCGAGTTTAGTCTGTTGATGGGTAACCATCTGTCATAGCGAGTTTCCTCCGTGCCCCGGGAAGCACGTAAAGCCGTTGGTCTCGGCTGTAATTTGTAGATCTTTGACAGTCGTTACTGTTAGTCAGAAGCTCATAAACCGGAAATCAGTCTCACCATTATCGTATTGACCAATTACTGGGTTGTGGAGGTCCGATAAGCAGTCGCTCCATGTAAAATACTGATATTCAGCTGCATCTGGTTCGACTGGAAGCCGACCCAATATTGTGTAGTTGGTAAAAAGGCTAGGCAGATGATGACAGTGATATACAAGACCTTGATTGCTGACGGCCGTTAGAACTAGAATGAGTAGAAGGAGGCCTTTGATCAGCAGTGGGGCCGCTATTACTTTTTATTGCAATCTATGCTGTCTCAATGCTGTGCTTTTGAAGAATCATCTTGGACTTTAGTCAGTACGAGTCTGAGTAGCGCCCAGGGGGGTATTACAACGTCTTAAAACCAGGCTTTCTCCGGCGAGTGAAAGTGACAGAGCTATTATATACATGTCGTTTAGCGCCATCTCGTTCACTTACTGGAACAAGCCTGGTTTTAAGACGTTGTAATATTCCCCCAGGGCGGGAAGGACTCATTTGATGATTTTACCACGATAAAAAAGGGTAGCCATTTAAACCAGTTCAAACATAACATCTGCTCCAACTGTAGTAACAAGGGGTGCTATGACAGGAAACCTCCACGTGCGCCCGTGGACTGGAGTTCCCTCTCGGATACGTCCGGGGGGAAGACCAGTTTTTCGGGCCGGTGCACCCTGGGATGCGGGCAAAAACTCTTCCTTAGGCACTGTGTACCTAAGTGGTCTCTTTGCCCGTATGCGAATAGCCTGTCGTGTGGATGCTCCAACGCGTGTCCCTCTGATCAGCAGAGGGCACAGCGGCGGAGCGGGCTTGCGGACGGTGAGTGATGGGTAGCTCGCCGTCCGACCAAGGACCAAGCCCGGGTCGGTGGCGCGTCGTGTTTCTTGCCAAATGCCTGCTGGGGTCACGGGTTTTTTCTTAACCCAGGTTACCGTGGCCCCGGAACGTAAAGGGCATAGGAAGGAACACGGGTGGATTTTAGTCAGTAAGAGTCTGACAGCCGCTTAAAAAAAAAAAAAAAACTATAGTAACAAGGTAAATCAAGTTTATAAATCTAGCCAATAATCTATATCTATATTATCTATATACAGGGTGAATTTTTCAAGTGGGCGTGGATGGCTATTTTCGAAACTATGAGGAATATCGAAAAACGTTGAAAGGAGTCTCGAGGCCGATTTTGAAGAAAACTAAAACTGCATCATTGGATTTTAGAAAAATCATTCATCCTAGCCAGGAATCGAACCCGCTGATTTTGGAAAAAAAATCGCACCCTGTATTATTACACCATTCGATAGTGTTGCTGATAAGGATCAAATTCTGGGAAGTAATCATGTACGGCAAACTTAAGGAAATAGCAGATTTTTATGAAATTGCTATTTTCCATGTTACTTTACTTCTACTGAGCCATAATTTATTCGAAATTAATAAAATTTTAATTTTTCAATGTGGCACTGGATTTGACGTCTCAACACTCTCAACAATCCCGCTGTACTTAGCAATACGAAATTATGGAGTTGAATTGTGTTCGACACAAATGTAATTTTGTTGAGAATAAATAAATAAAAAGAACTAAAAATAACATTATTATTTTAAAGAAGAAATGGTAATTTATGTTTCAAATACCCATATTTCCTTGATGGTTGATCAGTTTTTTTGTAATTATACGTTTTCCTTAAGTTTGCCGTATATGATTACTTCCCAGAATTTGATTCTTATTAGCAACACTATCGAATGGTGTAATAATATAGGGTGTGATTTTTTTCCCAAAATCAGCGTGTTCGATTCCTGGCCAGGATGATAGACTTTTCTAAAATCTAATGAAGCAGTTTTAGTTTTTGTCAAAATCGGCCTCGAGACTCCTTTCAACGTTTTTCGATATTCCTCATAGTTTCGAAAATAGCCATCCACGCCCACTTGAAAAATTCACCCTGTATATAAAAGAACAGGGGTTTTTCTTTTGACTCGACTAGAGCCGAAACCGCTTAACGCAGAAACTTGAATTTTGGACAGCATTTGCAGTCTACCATGTAGATTGGCAATAAGACGGGATTTTGCGAAAATCCTCCTCTAAGGGGGTGAAAAGGGGTGAAAACTTTTGTATGAAAAATCTTATTCCTTGGGTTTATAAACTTGGAACTTACTACGAATAAGAACATTAGTAAATAAATAAGATTAGCACCACTATTTTTTTAAAACTACCCTCCATTGGTATTCTAGGGGTTGTTAAAGTTTGTATGGAAAAATCAAAACGCGTGAGCTGATGAATTTGAAAATCAGTATTTATATACTAGATAAGAATTAATCAAACACGTGTTTTTGGATTTTTCGAAAATCACCCCCCAAGTTGGTGAAATGGGGTATTCAAGTTTTAAGGGGAGGATATTAAACCACTTAACGTAGAACTCTGAATTTTTGATGGTAGTTGTAATTTATTATGTAGGTGAGCATTAAGAAAGGATTTTGCGAAAATCTACCTCTAAGGGGGTGAAAAGGGGTGAAAACGTTTCTATGAAAAATCTTATTCCTTGGGTTTATAAACTTGAAACTTGGTACGAATATGAGTATAAGTAAATAAAAAAGATGGACATTATTCTTTTTTCAAAACTACCCTCCATTTTCGGGTTTTTCTAAAATCACCCCCGAAATTGGTGAAAAGAGTAAGTTTTAAAAAGGGAAGGATTTTACAGCTTGCTTCGATGAAATCAAAACTGGGCATAAAGTATCTCTCAATCGAATAAAAGATGCGTGATAACCCCTAGCGGGGTGAAAATCGGAAAATCAGTTGTCTTCTACGATTGATCGTTTGTATTGTATTGAATAGACTCATTTTGAAATTTTCCAAAAGTATCCTTTACTGAGAATGAGCAAGAATTAAATTCACGGAGTTCGAAGTAAGAAACACGCGCAGACGAAGTCGCGGGCATAGTGCTAGTCTATATATATAAAAGAACAGGGGTTTTTCTTTTGACACGACTACAGCCGAAACCGCTTAACGTAGAAACTTGAATTTTGGACAGCATTTGCAGTCTATCATGTAGATTGGCAATAAGACGGGATTTAGCGAAAATCCTCCTCTAAGGGGGTGAAAAGGGGTGAAAACGTTTGTATGAAAAATCTTATTCCTTGGGTTTATAAACTTGAAACTTACCACGAATAAGAACACAAGTAAATAAATAAGATTAGCACCATTATTTTTTTAAAACTACCCTCCATTGGTAATCTAGGGGTTGTTAAAGTTTGTATGGAAAAATCATAACGCGTGAGCTGATGAATTTGAAAATCAGTATTTATATACTAGATAAGAATTAATCAAACACGTGTTCTTGGATTTTTCGAAAATCACCCCCCAAGTTGGTGAAAAGGGCTATTCAAGTTTTAAGGGGAGGATATTAAACCACTAAACGTAGAAACCTGAATTTTGGATGGTAGTTACAATTTATAATGTAGATGAGCATTATGAAAGGAATTTGCGAAAATCTCCCTCTAAGGGGGTGAAAAGAGGTGAAAACCTTTGTATGTAAAATCTTATTTCTTGGGTTTATAAACTTGAAACTAGGTACGAATATGAGTATAAGTAAATAAAAAAGATGGGCATTATTACTTTTTTTAAAACTACCCTCCATTTTTAGGTTTTCCGAAAATCACTCCCTAAATTGGTGAAAAGGGATGATAAATTTTTAAGGGAAGGATTTTATTGCTTGCTTCGATAAACCCAAAACTTGACATATTAATTATCTCTAAATCGAATAAAGGATACGTATTTTTATTTATATTTCATCAACCCCTTACGGGGTGAAAATCGGAAAATCAGTTTGTCTAATATGATTGATTGTTTGTTTGTATTGAGTTTTTAGATTTTATTATAAGGAGGGTGAGCGGGAATTAAATTCACTGAGTTCGAAATTAGAAACACGCGCAGACGAAGTCGCGGGCAAAGTGCTAGTATCTAATAAAAATAAGAATAAGAAAAAAAAGGGTGACATTTTCGAACATTCCAGACATAAATCTCTAGACTTCTGTAAAGTTAGGACGCTATAAAAACTAAGCAATAATAAAAATCTTATTTTACACCATTTTGCTCGAAATGTGTCAAAGAAAATAACCTTAGTTATCGAAAAACTTGACAGAATCAACTCGTTAGGCGAAGAATAGACTTGTCTTGCTTGATCCGGATTTAAGGCGCTACCCTGAGCGAATAACCTTGAGTCCAAGCGCCATACAAAATCCGGAATACCGATAGCCAGGCGTGTGAATAAAGGGAAGAATGTCCCCGGAATTTAGAATAAAATCTTTATAAAATTAAACAGATTTTTGAAGATATATATTTGTTTCTTAATAAATTGTTTATCCATTAGTGTTAGTGGAAATATTAATGTAACTTCACGAGGAAATGCATATTCTCAATACATAATTATTTCTCATATTTTACATGGTTTCGTTTAATGGATATTAATGAGTAAAATACTCCTTAAAAAAAAACAAAATCTGCCAATATGAAATCAAGACATTTAGGCCTTTGTCAAACAGACAGGCGATAGCGAACCGAACCGAATCATGTCATATAAAAATGCGAAAGCGATCCGATATTCTATGTGACAGGCTTCAAACAATTCCATACATTACAAACAAAAACGCCTCGCTTCGCGTTCGTCACGCCCTGTCTGTTTGACAATAACATTAATGTTTTTTTTTCAATATTTTTTAAGTAACAAGTAGATAGGTCTACAAAACTGTCCTAAAAACGTCTCTTGCGGTGTTTTAATCGTGCATGCGCCTTAACAAGCAAGTTCATCTTAGTCCGGAGTTTATCTCCGTCATTCGGTCGCAGGTGGCTGCACTGCACCCCCCTCCTCCCCCTCCCGGCTTACGATAACACATACTGTCACATCCCTTGATGAATTGCTTATTAGATTGTCGGCAACATTCCCGTTTTGTTCCGTTTTTTTTTTCGTCCCAATAATACCGTCCCGTTTTTATTTCGCGTAAGAAATTTATTGGCGGTCGATTGTTGGTGCGTTTACCCTATTAAGTTGTTAGTGTTTTTGTTTCGTGTTGGTGTTGATGTTGTTTAGTTGGTGTTGGTGTTGGAGTTGATGTAACTGGTGTTTACGTGTGGGTGTAGTTTGCAGGCAAACGGCGAACAATAAAAAAGTAATGGATTGCCAATCATCGCCTAGCTAGCTCTAATAATCTTAAAGGCAATATTTTATGAGGCTCGCCCATTATGGTTTTATATTGAGCATAAAAATGTGCTGCATTTTACACAATAAATGTTTTATAATATAACGATCGTGTTGCTCATGCCTTTAATTTTCTTTGCATTTATTGATGAGCATACCTTTAACGTTAAATAAACACCTTGGTTTAACTTTTAACACATGTTTTTTGCAATTATCTATAAATATTTCTTTCATGTAGTTACTAATGTGTTGAGTTTTTCAACTTAAGATTCTTTTCATATTTACATGGAATCATTTACGTTAAGATATTTATTACCAGGGGTCGCGGTACTATTTACTAAATGGGAAATCGGGACCCTGGGAAATGGTAGAACCACGGTTTATTTTAGTCAGTAAGACTCCGCTTCACCTAGGGTCATTTGATGATTTCACCACCTAAAATAGATTCTTTGACAGAAACCAATCACTATATCCTTTATTAACGAAATTCTCTCTTCTTGTTACAGATGCAAACCCAAGATGAACCAGGAATTTGACCACAATCAACCACAACATCTCTAGCAAGACCCAGCCACCACCAACAATGTCTGGACATCCAAACCTAGATCCGGTTCTAGAACCTTCTGGAAACCCAATAACGACAAAAAAGAAGAGTCTACAAGACCTCAAATATCTTCTAGAAGACAGAGGATATAAAAGAAGAGGTTTAAAGGAGAGATGTAGAAGTAATAGTGTTGACAATAATTGTAAAGAATCTAGTGTAGTGATTGAATGGTTTAGTAATGGCTGGTGCTTTAATAGGTTTAAAACTATCATGTTTTTGTTATTAGTGTTTCAAGTGATTGTTGATAATGTGCACGCCAGGAGTTCAGGTGAGTTTCTCTTCTTAATTTCTTTTTTTAATTGCGTATGTTACAGGTATGTGTACGTTTTTGACTTGAGTTAAAGAAGAAATAATAGATTGCCTTATAAAAAAAGAAACTTCTGGTTTACCTAGTCTAAGCTTTACAGCTAGATGGATAAAACTAGCTTGAAATGATTGAATTCAGTATTAGATAGATACAAATATTTACCTATTGGGAACGAACCTAACACATACTTCCATGGCAGAAAGATGATTCCTGTAGTATTATTTTTTGTGAGAGTCGGTATTGATTTTACACCCAATTTTTAAAAATCGTGGGAATAAAGTACCAATGAGAACACTAGATGAAAAAAGAGATATTTTTTTCATTCAGTCAGTAACTGAAATAGTTATTGTTGGTCAAGTAAGATATAATTCACGTAGTCTAACAATTGCAATAATACTTCTAAAATATATCCACTGTAACCGATGACAAATCAAAAAGAAAGCCGTACAAAATACCGTATCTTCGACAAAAACCGTATTTACGATTAACAATAACTACAAACATTGACTAAGATCCTTACTCATACACAAGTGCAAATGAAATCGAGACTAACAAAGAAAAAAAGTGTGAGTAATCACCACATTCTATACTACCTGCTACTGCGACTTTGTCTACGTTTTTGTTATATTGTGACCTGTTACATCTAGAATACCTCCTACCCGGAGCAGAACGGAAAGGACTGTCATTGTACTGAATAAAAACCATGGTGTGTCCTTCAATAGCCTTTTACGTTCCGGAGCTACGGTTCCCAGATAGTACTTCGACACCGGCAGACTTTGGCCCTCTAAGAGAATGAAAGCAACCTAAACGTATCCATCTTCAGATGCCAGACTAAATCTCTGTCGAATTTCATACCGATTAGAGCCTGTAGCCAAACGGCAAGCGACAATCGTTAACGTTCAGCAGTCGCTAATACATTTTCAACTTTATACTCCATCGCATATAGTGGAAAATCTAGTAAAGACTGCTGAGCGATAGCGAACGAAACAAACGAAAACGATCTGTAATCTTTGATAGATTTTCAACTGAATGCAATGGGATATAAAGTTGAAAATGTATTAGCGACTGCTGAACGTTAGAGATTGTCGCTTGCCGTTTGGCTACAGGCTCTGTTCAGTAATTTCGGCGTCAAAGGCGTTTCAACAGACAGACCCAAACTACTTTAGCGTTTTCTAGTTTTATACGGATTTACAACCACAATAGGCGAAAAAAAACCCGAGTTTTACCTACTTATAGAACAAAAGATTTACCTTGTATGAGTAAGACTGCTAATTAGCATGTTTTAGCTGAAACTGAATTAACAGAATTTCTTGGTATTAATGAATTTTAGGCTTTGGAGGTTAAAAACACGGTAAAACGCAAAAACAGTCGATTTAGCACCGACTTCGCGGTTTGATCTTTGGATACATAAATATTTATACGAATAGCAAGTATGAATCATTGAATAAAAGTTATTTATTCAAATTGTAGGTTTTGGCTAGTCTTTCAGACGGCGAGTAATGGGTAGCTCGCCGTCCGATCAAGTACCAGGCAAGAGTCGACAGTGTATCGTGTTCCACGCCCACCTCAAGGAGATTTCAGCAAACTGACGTGGCCCATATTGGGCCTAATTCCTGCCGGAGTCGCGGGTTTCTAAACTGGGTACCGCGTCTCTGGAACGCAAGAGGTAACCGAAGAGTTAAGTGGTGTCTAGTCAGGAAGTGTCTGGCAGTTGAGTCGATTTTCGTGAATTTTGGTACAGAGATAGATGAAACCCCGAAATATGAAAAGCGAGCCTTTTTTTTATCGAGGTAAAATCATGAAAGCCCTACTACCCCAGGCAGGGCGGGAGAGACTGTCAGACTTGTACTGACTAAAATCCACGGTGTCCTTCAATAGCCCTTACGTTCCGGGGTCACGGTAATGAGATAAGTCCCGCGACCCCAGCAGGCTTTGGCCCTCTAGAGGGGGGCCCCGTCATGATGCTGACACTCATTGAGACGCGCGTGGGACACAACGCGCCGTCGACCCGGGCATGGTCCATGGTCGGGCAGCGAGTTGCCCTTTACTCGGCCAAAAAATTGCAACATTTCCACACATAAGATTCAGAATGAATGGCAAAGCCGTACAGTAAAGTACCTCTTACAAATAAAATACATTGCACAAAACGATGGTAATTAATTCTGCCGAGCTCTTAGAACACAAGTCGTGAATGTATAAAGTGTACATAGAGAGTACAAGGAATGACTTTAAATCGAGACAGCGACTTCCAAGTACCTCTCGCTGCGACTTCAGAAGTTGGCTACGATTTAAATAAAAGGGAAAATAGTAGGAGTAGGTTTTATTTAAGAATTTGAACTAAATTGTTCATGGTTAACGATAATAAAGACCTCATGAAAATAATAGGAAGTTATATTCCCTGAAAATTTTTTTCAGGGAATAGGGGATTCAGGGAGGCCTATGTTCAGCATTGGACGTCTTCCGGCTGATGATGATGATGATAATAGATTTTAAAAGAAAGGGATAGGTGAGTGGGTGTTTTAAGTCGTCTTACATCAGAAATTGTAGAAAACAATAACAAGGAAGATATTCCATCTGATCTTAGACCAACACGCTGATACACCGATAGTTCTGAACAACATTCCGCCAAGTATAATGTTGGTGTTGAAAACAATGGGAAACATTCATAAGTTTACTGACTTAGTCTTAAGTAACTTGTAGAAAAGACACAGATATGGTATTTATAGAAATACTAGAAACTCCGTAGAAACCCTTCCTTACAAAAAACCGTGTACGGGTGTCTAGACAGTATGTGTGTCTAAACAGGTAAACGTAACCCTGGAACGTAAAGAGTTATTGAAGGAACACAGTGGATTTTAATCAGTACGAATCTGACAATCCCTTCCGCTCCACTCAGGACTTAGTTAATGATTTAACCACGATAAAAAGAGTGTTTAGGGAGTTGTTAAAACCCATGTTAACATCTTTCATAAGTGTCTTCTTAACTTACGAGCGCACGTCAAAACGGTAACAATGTAAACAACGGACTTTAAAAAACGAGCAAAATATGTTTGTGTTTTACAACGTACCTATCCAAAACAGAACAATATAACGAACCCTTTCAAAATTCGAAACATTCATCTCGCTAATCGATCCGCTCGCAAAGCCGATCCGATACGAAAAAAAACGAAGCAAATTGGATTAGCAACAGACATCGCCTGAAAAAATTAAATTGTTATTTTCCCTAATTGCTCCCACGATTCAAAGGGAGGAATAAAAAAGGTCCCATTGCGTCGGAACACGTTTAATACTCTATAGAAACCAATCTACAGGCGGATTCAGGATAAAAAGACTTGCAAAATATCTGCAGGTAAGCCGAGTAGTCCAATCATACCATAATCCATTAAGATTTTGCTCCGCTTCGACGCACACACTTCCAAACTCCCGCGAGGTAAATATTTCAACCTCCCTTCCAGCTTTCTCTAGTATAATGTATTCCACACCCCCCAGACCTCATCTTTCCATCCCTATTTTGCATGAAGGGGGAATTTAAATTGTGTAATCTAACTTTCAATTCATTCATACATTCAACGCCATCTCTCGGTGATAAATTGAAACTGGGATGGATTCTTACAGTCATTTAGCTTTTGGACGCGTCGCGGGACGGTCGTGTCGGCAAACGTCGCGGGATTGAAATGGTAATGCGGTTCCCGCGATGTTTTCACTACGTTTAAGTAGTTAAATAACTTCAGTGGGTCAACTTTGCCAGTTCATAATTTCATATCTAGGGCACTACTGACATAAAATTTACCAACTTGTGTAATGAAGTAGTTTTAGCGTGGCACCCCGAAACTTCCAACATGTCTTGGTATAATTAAATGTTTATATTATGTTTTGAACATAAATTCCTCCGTGGTTTCGTAGCGAATATTGTTTGCCAAGTTTTCAAGAAGAAAATACTTATTTTTTACTTAGGTACAACACCAAAAAATAATTCTTTAGAGCTTGGGAATAACAATCTATTGTACTGCTAAAATTCTTAACCCTTTTTAATCTTACAAGAGTGCTTTCAACAAGTTGTTCTTAGAAACCGCTTCATCTATTACTACAGTGAAAAGCCTTTTTTCCGAGCATAATAACCTAATTCACATTTCCTTCTAAACCAACACGAAATGTAACAAAGAAAAAGTAGGAAGTAAAATCTGGTTGCATTGTCAAATATCATTTTTGTCACTTTTCACGAGCTTGCTTTTATACAATTCGAGTTGAATCCCTTTGTCTTCATTTGGCTGCCATTCCTCCTTTTTACCTAAAAATCCGTTTAGTAAAAAAAGGGATGTTCGCTTTATGAGGTAAAGTTCTCATTTTCCAAATTCCCCGTTAACAAGATAATGTGACGATACAATGAGTATTTTCCTCTTTCTAATGGGATATTCTATTTCCCTTTTTTCCTCATCGATTGTCGACTTCATTCATTAATGGAAATGAGGTGGATTTTGATGTTTCCCATCCCTACCTTTCACGTATCTTTAACAGTACCAAAGAGCTCATTAAGGTCCTGATACGGTTGAAAATTACGCCAAAATGGGCCTTAAAGTAATTCTATTTTGGTTGAAATAGAAAATGTTAATAAAGACTGTCTTATTCATGTGCTGGAATAATATTTACGAGGAAGATTCTAGTAGCAAGCTGACATAGCAAATATTGGTCGCAAAGATGAGTTTTGGAAGCAATCTCGGTGGGACTGGTTGTAAACATGTTTTGGGAAGACTGGGATTGAAACCGAAATCAACTTCGAAAAATAATAAGAAGTGTGTCTATTAATGTAATATTTTCTTGCGCTAATAACATAAAAATTCGTGTAAGAAAGTTTCAATAGAGTCGAAAATTCGTAGAAATGCTTATTTTTCATGGAAACATAATTGCCAAAAACTTAGTTTAGGCATAAACACGTTATTTTTTACCGATATTTCACAACACGAAAAACATATTATATCTACAGTAGGTACTTCTTTTTCAAATTTTTTATTTCTTAGAATTTGATCGTTAACTTAGGAGCGACAGACGATTTTCGAATGATGTAATAATGTGGTTTACTTTTGAAGTGAAAACTTCTTTAGCGGCGTTGTACACTTTTTCTGTAATGGGTAAAAAATTTAAAACTCGCGTCAGGGTCACGTGACCCTGATCGAAAATGAGTAAGACGTCATTCAAATTAAAAATAAAACATAGTAACAAAAAAGTTTTCACTTCTACCGGCACTCCTGGAGTGCAACCTTTTTTTTTTCTAACATCGGTTTTTGGCTAGAAAATAATATCTATTAATTTTGAATTTTTCAAAAAGGCAATTTTGTAGTATTATAAGTTCTGATAAAAATCGACCCGACACTTCTTTGACTATTTTTTGAAGTGAAAACTTCTTTAGCGGCGTTGTACACTTTTTCTGTAATGGGTAAAAAATTTAAAACTCGCGTCAGGGTCACGTGACCCTGATCGAAAATGAGTAAGACGTCATTCAAATTAAAAATAAAACATAGTAACAAAAAAGTTTTCACTTCTACCGGCACTCCTGGAGTGCAACCTTTTTTTTTGATATTCCTCATGATTTCGGATTTGAAAAGTTAACCCTTAGGTACATACAAAACCATTTCTCCATTTTTAAAGTCTACAATAAATAGAAAGAAAAGAAAGTTTTGTCCGTCCGTACAATCAGTGCTAATGAAAGGGCTCTCCTGTCCATTTATCACTGAATTATCTCACGTCTGCCCGTCTATACGTTTTCACCTCCGGAATTACTGAACCGTTTTCCGAGAGGTGTAAAATCTAGACGATTTAATGTGATTTTCATGTCTAGCTGAGAATTAAAAATACAGTTTGTGCTGATTTTAATTCTGTTAAGTTTCTACTCGATTTGAGCTGTAATGTTTCTTTGGGTTTGATTTATTCGAAGTCATATTTCATTTTTTTATGGTTAGATGAATAATGTGGGTGGTGATTTGAAATAATCCTCGAAATTTTGGTTCAAATGTTTTTTTCCACCAGCTTTACAACAGCTAAGACATCTCTTATGACTGGACTACCATTTGCCATCACGATATTTTAAAAAAAAACACTATCGAATCGGCACTGAGTTAGAAAAATTGAGTACGAAAGATTTTTTCCAGAAATATTCGACCTGATACAAAATATTTGTCAGAATCAATCACCAAACCAAATGGTCTAAACAGCTCACGATAAAACATAGTTTCCATCATTCCGCTAACATTTACTTACAGATTTTCGTATATTTTGAGGATAAAAAATAGTCGAAAAATTGTATCGTAATGTTCATCTTTCCGCGACAGTCGTAAAACTCAACTGAGAGGAAAAACTTGTTTTATGTGCTGGTAAAAGAAACCAAGTTTATGGTATATAGTTCACTGCTAATCTCGTCAAAACAATAATTTAGTTTTCTTTAGGCTGGGATTTGTATGTAGGTGTATCATGCGATAGAAGAAAATAGAAAAACTGTTAAGTAAAGCTTTTTTGTAGTACAGATTTTTTTTTTATTGCGAGCAGGATTTGGACGTACTTTTGCCAATACAGCAATCGCGGTCATGCTTCTGCCTAGCCTTTTCCCAACTAGATTGGGGTCGGCTTCCAGTCGAACCAGATGCAGCTAGATATCAGTATTTTACATGGAGCGACTGCCTTTCGGACCTCCACAACCCAGTTACTGTGTAATACGATACCCATAGTAACTTTTAGAGCTTCTGACTAACAGTAACGACTGCCAAAGATCTACAAATGACAGCCGGGACCAACGGCTTTACGTGCTTTCCGAGACACGGAGGAAACTTGCTATGACAGATGGTCACCCATCTACAGACCAACCTCGGAAAGCGTGGTTTTACCCGGAAGATAGGCCTGTGCGGCTGTAATTATTTAGCCACGAGCTCCTCAATCGCGGTCATGCTTACAAGCATCGAATTCTTTATTCCATTCCTAGTATGATGATGGGCAACTACAGTATTTTCATTTTCATAGTTCTTATGTCTTGTGACTGCATGACTGTAGTGTAGGTCCATTTCTTTTTTTAAATTGTTGTCTTGTGACAATTCGAAAGTGCTTGAACTGGCGTAGGTACTTAAATAAATTAAATGATGATTTTTTTTGAAAGAAAAACTGTTGCACTACCGTGCCTCCAAGACATACCAAGTGACGAACACTACCTACCTTTTCCTCGACGTGCTTTGTTGTTTTTGAAACCCTCATAAATTGAACTGGCGTAGGTACTTAAATAAATGAAATGATGATTTTTTTTTTTATCTTTTTTTGAAAGAAAAACTGTTGCACTACCATGCCACCGCCAAGACTAACCAAGTGACGAACACTGCCTACCTTTTCCTCGAAGTGCTTTGTTGTTTTTGAAACCCTCATAACTTAGGCTGGGATTATTACAATTCTTCAGGACGAATGTTATCTGTTATAAGTATCGTACGAGTATCATCTAAAAATAAAATCTCTTGGAATTCGAAAGGTTAGCGTGGACCAAGAAACTAATACAATTTGCCTGTTTATTATTTAGGCTGTGCTATAGTCTATATTTATAATAATCTCGTTAATTGGGGCTTATTAATGACGAAAACAAAACTGTGAAGGAAAACATCGTGAGGCCAGAAATAGAATAAATCGCCTCCTTCTGCGAAGCAGTAATGCTCGTGAAGGAGGAGGCGGGCCGCGAGAGAGAGAGGACAGCGTCCTCCCTCCGCCCCAACCGCAGTGGTAGGCGCCCGCGGCGTCGGACGTCAGCAGACGATCTCCGGCCACCGTAGGCGCGGGCATGCGGGCAGCGAGTAAAGGGCAACTCGCAGCCCGACCATGGACCATGCCCGGGTCGACGGCGCGTTGTGTCCCACGCGCGCCTCAAAGAGCGTCAGCATAATGACGGGGCCCCCTCTCAGAGGGCCAAAGC
Source organism: Agrotis segetum (assembly GCA_036375495.1). Taxonomy (NCBI): domain Eukaryota; kingdom Metazoa; phylum Arthropoda; class Insecta; order Lepidoptera; family Noctuidae; genus Agrotis; species Agrotis segetum. Next base: position 3,251,519 of record JAQSVV010000277.1, read on the forward strand.
CTGCCGGGGTCGCGGGATTATTTCCTTACCGTGACCCCGGAACATAACAGGCTACTGAAGGACACCGTGGATTTTAGTCAGTACAAGTCTGACAGTCCCTCCCGCCCTGCCCGGGGTGGGAGCACTCATTTGATGATTTTACCACGCTAAAATGAAAAAAAAGAAATAGAATAAAAAATTCGAGGACATGAGACATTTACCAACTTTAAAGAAAAAGTGGAATAAATTTAACCCGTGCGAAGCCACAGCGGCTATTAGCAATCTGACAAGGCTTCCACAGAGAGCCAAAGCCTGCCGGGGTCGGGGACTGTCTTATCGGTTAACCGTGGCCCTGGAACGTAAAGAGCTATTGTACCGTGTATTTTAGTCAAGAGAATAGTCAGTACAAGTCTGACAGTCCCTTCCGCTCCAACCAGCTTGGTAAGACTTTGGTCGTTAAAAAAAGGTGGCTTACCCAATGTATGACATAAACTTCTAAAATAATTTTCCCTTGAAACTAAATTTTAATTTATCATTTTCCCCGTCTTTATAAAACCTATGACGGATGCTTCAAACGACACGGGAGCCAAGTTTCACAACGACCGTTTTCGAAATTCATTTTTTATTATAGCAGCCATTTTGTTTGCCCATAGCAGTTGGAAAATGGCGAATTGTATTGCATAGTGACCCCGTTTTTCTCCATAGTTTTTTTTTGTGCTTTTGTGTTCATCTATTTGCATGACAATTGTAACAATGCTTATAGGAATAACATTGTGAAACACTTCACCTGTTTTGAAGTTTTTGTTGCAATTTTTATTGTTGGGAAATGTTCTATTGTGTGACAATGTAGTGGGTTCAGATTTTTTCATTCAGTATGCATTTGATGACGTCATAGTTAGCTTTTGTATATTTTCAAGTTTTTGATGAAGATTTTAACTTTATGTATTTTATGTTAATATGTTTGTTTTGTAAGAGGTTAAAGGCTTTCGGTTGGAGTTAAACAGTTACATTGTTTTTCAAGAAAATTTTAATCCTATTACAGAAAATTTTGCAGTTAAATGAAACTCGGGAGAAAGAAAATATGTAGACTTTAACTCTCTGTGACCTTTTAATTAAAAAGATCTAGCGTTTTATGGATATTCAATAGAACAAGAGGCTAGCTTATACTGGTCCAGATGGTTTTTTATGGAGCTACCTTCCCTTATACTTCGATAATTACCAGTTAAGATTAATTAGTTATTGGCTGTATATCCTCTCTAACAATAAAAACATCTAAAATATAAATAAGTACCTACTCATTAATAAAAATATAACAGTCCCCAACAATCTATCCGAGGAATCCGAACAGCCATTACAAAAAGGAATAATTAAAGACAATAAAAAAAATACTCTCTTGATACAATCGCATTACTGTCACAATCAACTTTGAGACTTAATTACTCAGCTTTAGAAGTCATTGTCGTTCAAATCAAACAAGCAATTTGGAGAGAAAAGCGTTGTCAAGCTAGTATATAATTTTTGTGAAGAAATTGCGTCTTGGGTTCCATTTTGATAACATTCAATTATGAAAAACGCAAATTAGGACGCAGTAAATAGTAATGGGAATTTTTCTTTCTTTCATTCTTTCTTTTCCAAAGTGAGTTTTCATTGTGAAATCTTTTCGGTACATTGGTTATGAACGAATTTACGGCTCAGTGAATCTTTATATATTAGCGAACATTGGGGTTCGAAAGGCTTTTTAATGAATTTTCCAATTTTAATGGACGTAGGTTTTTTGGTGGTTTTATGGTCGTGGGTTTGGTAATTTTGCTTTTGAGTGGGTCATATTTTGAAGCAGATAATTATTGGTGTGCAAATAGCCAAATCCTACTAATATTTTAAATGTAAAATTGTGAGGATGTGTGTGTATGTTTGTAACTCCTTCACGCAAAAACCACTGAACGGATTTGGATAGTTTATAACCCATATGATTTAACACATATGACAGTTTTTACCCCGATTTTGTTCCAGTGGGAAAATTTTCGAGTTGTAGCGTGTGAAGCCGCTGGCAACAGCTAGTATCCAAATATTTCTCCCTCACATTGTCCAACCCGCACTGGGCCCGCGTGGTGGATTATGGCCCACTCCTTCTCACAGAGAGGAGGCCAGTGTCCCAGCAGTGGGAACATTATAGGCTGATGATGATAATGACATTGTCCAAATTTCTCTAAGATCTGCTGTAGATTTCTTTCTTAAACCTTTTTGTTTGTGCTTGACTGTCCTAATTTTATTCTAATTGGTTTAAAGAGAGACGTTAGTCGCCTTCTCAACTTTTGTTGAATAAATAACTTCATTATTATTCTCTGCTGTATTTTCAGCAGCTTTTCGACGTCCTACGGTTTCATCGTAAAACTAATCACCTAATGTTAGACTTACATCAAATTAGCTATGTTCACCAATAATGTGACACTGAGTCCATTCCTCTCTCGTCCCAGTTTTTTTTTGTGTTTCTTGTAGCACTTACTTCTCGTCTATTTAAGTATTTACTCCATATTCAAGTTGATTAAAAAGCTTTTTTTGTATCCCACCGCTGGGCATAGTTCTCCCCTTTTTTTCAAAACTCCATTTTGGGAAATTTCTGGCCATGTTTACCCTGCGAATATGATCAAAGTGTAAAGTGGATTTGTCTTAAAAAATAATCACAACCCTGTACCTACAAGCCTGCTAACTTTTACCCCTAGGTATATTCCCAACCACTCCCACCCTCCCCCCAATACGTCGTGTTTATTGCGATGGCTCCGTCGGGAGTGGTCTGTGCCTTTTTCACTGAGTTTTGTTTGTTGACCACTTCACACCGTCCATGTGGCCGAAGATGGCCGCTTTCGAGTTTTTATTTTGTTTGTGTTCGTGTGTTTTTCTAGGTAATTGCTAGATTTGTAGTGAGAGAGTGCTGTGTGTTGGGGCGAGCTCTGTGGGGTGATTGCGAGCACGTTTAGGAATTAGTGCCACGTGAATTATTTTGACAGTTCTGCTTTATTCATTGCGTGGTTTACGCTTTTGGAATCGTCAATAGGAATATTATAAGGAATTTCCTTTAATAATACTCCGGGTTGTGATTGCAAGTAAATTAGGTACGGTTAACAAAAGAGGTTTGTATGCAGACAGAAAATTTTGAACGATTTCCGGCCTAGTGCGGGTCCGAAAATTTTGATCTATGCATGCCTAGTGCGCTACTTATGTATGCACTTGGCTGTGCATACAAGCCAAACGATTTTGGTGTGCACTTATGCAGACACATTGAAACTTATAACCAGAGGTCGATCGTAATTACTTAGAGTTATTTTAGTAAAACAGTAGGTATTACAAATAAATTATAGTAATAAAAACATCAGAGATAGATTCGATCAATAAATTGTGTAAAACTAAATATTTTTTCTGCTCTTTAGAAGTAATTCCGGGATTTATAGCATACCCACTTTATTCTTTCGTTGGATGAAACCAGTGTAAGTACAACACAACATTTGAAAACCGTTTAAAACAAGCTTTTTATGTATCTCTTTTGTTGACTGTACCTAATTTGTGGTGCAGGGTGATTTTAGTTGCAGTTGGGTTGTAAACTACTCCAATTATGCTTGCTACGAGTATTAATAGGAGTAGAGTTGTTGATAGGGGTTATTATTTGGAATTTTGATAGATGCGGCACTATAGTTTGATGAAGCACCCATGAGCGTAGACAGGCATAAACTTCGGCGTACTGACTACCTAGGGGGAATCTAGGGAGCTAGGTTGTCAATAAAAGTTCTTATTTTGAAAAATATAACAAAATCCGTTTTGCTGGACAGCTTCGGAACTTACTAAATATTTCATCCTATTATTATAATTTATTAATTTAAACAAAGATATCAGTTTTGATTTAAGGTTATTTGTTAGACTACCTCTAGAATTCTTTATTGCGAGTACCTAAAACTTAATAGTCCTACTACAATAAAGTCGAAAGACTTATTTCTCATTTGTACAAAGAATTTAATTCAAAACCGATATTCTAATTCAACAGACATCCATTTTTTTCCTAAACCAAAAAAAAAACACTTCACTCACCCCAAACCACATTGCCAATTAAAATAATGACCAACCGCGATAAACGTAACACAAAACTTGTACCATAATCGTAAAACATGGCAACCCCATACAATCAATGGTAACCCCCACTCGCTGGTACATTTATTGTACCGAAAACCGATCTCGGACGATACGGTAATCACCCTCTAGGGAAGGTGGGACTTTCAACTAAATTTTTAAGCCTCGGTATCTGAAGGGTTATGAGGACAGCCCGTGAAAAGTTTATGAGTTTAAATTGCGAGGTATTTGGTGCTTATTTTTGGTCTTTGACTGCTGGCCTATTTAAGCGCCATTTAGACGGAGCAAGAACTCGTATGCGAGTTTCACTACATTGCGGCATTTGTTTCATTAACTGAATTTGCTCTACCTATACCTAAATTCCGCAATGTAACGCAACTCGCGTTCGAGTTCTTGCATCGTCTAAATGAGGCTTTAGAGACTAAGAGTCACTCAACGAGCAATGGAAAGAGCTATGCTGGGAGTTTCTTTGCGGGATAAAATCCGGAACATGGATATTCTGCGAAGAACCAGAGTCCCTGACATAGCTCATAAAATTTGCAAGTTGAAGTGGCAATGGGCAGGCCATATAGCACGCAGAACTGTTTGGGCCGTAAGTTTCTGGAATGGAGACCACGCACCGGCAAGCGCAGCGTAGGACGTCCACCCACTAGGTGAGCAGACGATCTCATCAAGGCCGCAGGATCACGCTGGATGCAGGCCGCTTACAACCGGTCCTACTGGAAGTCTAAAGGGGAGGCCTATGTTCAGCAGTGGACGTCTTACAGCTGATATGATGATTATGATGATGATGAGACTAGAGAAAATATCATGAAATTAATAATATTTGAATAATGATCCTTAGTAAAACCCCCTCGAGTAACCATGGATATTATTATAGTTAAGGATAAATGGAGTTATAAAGGGTTCTATTAAAGGTTTTAATTTGTTTTGTGCAAGTTCACGCAGTGTGTTAGTTCGCACGAGGTTGTATTATCAACATATTGGTTTCCTTAGTTATTTGGGGATGCACAGAGTAGAGACGATGTAGAGGCTGCAAATTAAGAACTTAATTTTTGCGTTTACAAAGGAAAAATTATTCAAAACACGACTTTTCATAAGCAAAACTTAATTTTAACTTTAAGTATTTCTATTGCCATTGCTGATAGTTAAAAAACATAAATATTTATGCATTGACAGACTTGGTAAATTGATCTTGACTAAGAGTTTAATATGACAGTAATGTAAGAAAATATTTCCCCTTTTTTGGGTGTCATATCATCAAATGCATCCTCCCGCCCTGGGTAAAAACGAAAGGGACTTCCGACACCCTGTTCCTTCGGTTACCCTTTGCGTTCCAGAGCTGCGGTACCGTTTTTAGATTACTATAATAGACAGTCCTACAAACATTTGTTTACACCTAAGTTACAAAAAAAAACCACACGGAATTACACTACATGTGCACTCTGTCCTTTATTTACTCTGTGTCGCGTACGAGAACGCATTGGTACGACCGTAATGGACTTGTCGAGACTTGCCAAACTTTTACAATGTTTAGGCGTTTCTACCTGCCTCGTTATTGTTCGACTGCCGCCGTGTTAGTTATCGTAAATTAGTTAGTTTTAACTTTCACACCGTTATTTCCGGCGAATTTTAACCTGTCTGCGAATTGTTTGGGAATTTTGGGTAAAGTCTATGATTTGTATATTGGATGGTTTAGTTTTGACGCTAGTTGTAATTTGTTTAGATTGGATTAGTTTTTTCTCGCGGCTTTGCTCTTGTACAACACCTCACAACAGAACATAATATACCCTAATCTGTTTTTTTTTTAATAAGTTTTCAACTTTATCACAAAAGAACAAGGTTCATGACCGATTAGCATGAAAAATTTGGAACAGCTTGACATGCTGAGATGGGATGGACAAGAAAATGATGATAATGTTGGGAAGAAGCAAAGTTTTAAGAAGAAAAAAAGAATGTGAATTTTTCTGACTGTTTGGGGAGTGGAAAAGCCAGAATCGGTAAATGAAGGTGATGACCGTTAAAAGAGAAGTATGGAAGTAAAAGACATGTTACGCCGACTCCAAATTAATTGAGTTTTACTCTACTTTCGCTCCAGTAAAATACCGGCTATAAATAGCGATTATTCACAAAACTACGATGAAATTACTAAAAGCAGTATAGAATTTATACAGACACTTAGGAGAAAATGGTGCAGAATTAAACTATGTGTGGTTTTAAATCACAAACACGCACTGAACAAGCGTTTTGATAAATAGCTATGCCAAATGTAAAGCCTTTACTCTGCGAGGCAATTACAGTCCAACATAGTCAACCTCTCAAATCGATTGCCAGGCTATTTAGCCTCTACAAATAACCTGGCCAATAATAGGCAATATTTCTCTGCCAAGTTTGTGACATTTGCCTCCAAAATAGCCTACATGGTTTAGCTTTTAAGCCTGATATGTCATCTTGAAGTTCGACAGATCTGGATAAATAACGGACTTTCGCGGTTATAATCGAAAAGTTTTTAAAGCTGTTTTTAATCGATAGGTTAAATGACGTGTAAGTTAAAGTTGGAGGTAGTTAAGTATAGGATGAATGTTGGTGGTTTTTATATTCATTGGGGTACATATTTGAATATCGAAGATTAAAATATCTACGCTTAAAATTTCGATGTTCAAAATATCGAAAATGAAAATATCGAATGACCATAAAATCGAAACTTAAAATATCGAAAGTTTAAAATATCAAATGATCAAATGATCTACGTCCAATATATATAAAATCTAAATATCTACAAAAGTTACATCGAAAGATCTAAATATCGAAATACAGATTATCGAATGTCCGAAATATCGAACCTAACAAGGTAAGTCGACGGAGCCCCGCTTCGCGGGGCTCTTATTTTGTTTGCAAGGTTTAAAGTAACCTAACACGAAGACGATGGCGGGGTCTTTCAGACCCCGCCATCCTCTTCGAACCTAACCTGTCCGAGTCGGGGTGCCCCAAGTTCCGAGCTCGCTAGCGTCGAAAGTACCGGGACTACGGGATGAAGAACCGGCACAGGATTGCTTTAAAAATTCCCGGGATTTCCCGGTATTTTCGGTACCGGGATTTCCCGGTTGCATGCCCTAGTAGGTGTGTGAGGATGCGGCATTATAAGCGAAAATTTTTTTGAATTATGAATGCCTTTTTTTTGTTTTTGAACAAATAAAACATGGAATTATTATAAACATTTGATAACAAAACACGTATCGCGGGTTTTATTCCCTCACGATATGGCCCAAGTAATTAAGGGTCTAAGTATATGTTTATGTGTATTTAAATGTGTATAAACGCATGTGGATGGAGGGTACATTTACAAGATGTTTTCATCATTTTGATAATGATTTTATTTTTAGAAAAGGACATAGAAGTAATATAACCAATCATGTTCAACACTAGGGACAGACTAATAAGAAATACCGTTAAATATCTAATTAATGGACGTGAATATAATATTTAAAGACTTTTATCGTGAAAATCAACGGCAAATGCCGTGAGTGTGGCTATTACAAAGAGTTTACCATATCCACAATTATTTCTCAACGTCTTCAAAAAGACACATACTTATTTTACACAAACGCGATCTATCTACACCCGCGCACGTGTGCGTACATCTTTATATTCTTTACTCGGCGCCATTTTACATTTTATTCAAATATCTCTAATTCAACTGATGACTTTATTTTTTGTGATATATTGAGGCTTTAACGGTCGCTTAAAGTTATTAATGCCGATATTTATTAAAAGCTGAGTTTTGTAATATGTAATTTAATTGTTGAGTTAACGGATTATATCATTAGGTTGGTACTTTTGTGTCATTTAAATGATTGTGGGTGGTGCTTGATTGTGTAGGTCAATTGTTTTTTTTTTAAGACAGTTGGAAACGTTACGAAGTAAAGGCCTATTCAGACCTAAGCGGTATTCGCTACCGTCTGCGGCAGAGAAAACCCAGCGGGTATATTACTGTTCACACCAAAACGGATTTCGCTGTTCTTGTGGGTAGAATAACGCGCGGTATGTATGTACCTCTATCCACAGCGGCAGCGAATATCGCTCAGGTCGCTCTAGCCACGGTACTTGATACTAAATACCTGAGCGAAACCCGCGCGGTATGTACCTCTACCCACAGCGGCAGCGAATATCGCTGAGGTCCGAATAGGCCTTAAAGAGTTTAGAATAGAATAGAATAATCAATATGCTTTATTGTACAACAAAATGAATACCTACAAACCTACAAAAAATTATAATTAAAACACGTTGATATCTACGGGTAGATGAAAAAAACACGATTGCCACGATTGCATCATTATTTCTTTTAGTGGTTGATTTCCCTCCCTCCGCCCCAACCGCAGTGGTAGGCGCCCGCGGCGTCGGACGTCAGAAGACGATCTCCGGCCACCGTAGGCGCGGGCATGCGGGCAGCGAGTAAAGGGCAACTCGCAGCCCGACCATGGACCATGCCCGGGTCGACGGCGCGTTGTGTCCCACGCGCGCCTCAAAGAGCGTCAGCATAATGACGGGGCCCCCTCTCAGAGGGCCAAAGCCTGCCGGGGTCGCGGGATTATTTCCTTACCGTGACCCCGGAACATAACAGGCTACTGAAGGACACCGTGGATTTTAGTCAGTACAAGTCTGACAGTCCCTCCCGCCCTGCCCGGGGTGGGAGGACTCATTTGATGATTTTACCACGCTAAAAAAAAAAAAAAAAAAAGTGGTTGATTTTCATGGGAAAGTCCCTTAGGAGGAAACAGGCACGATGTTAGTAGATGACCCTGTCTGTTTCCTAAGGCTTTGTACTTAATTTTGTTTTTGAAAGAATACATTTAACTAACTGGTACTTAAATATCTACTATAAATTCATTGGAAAAAAAAAAGTGATTACATTAAAACACATTAAACTTCTTAAACGCTATAAATTAAAAATAATTGGAACCGATAATCAAAACGGGTTCAATTTAATTGAAATTACACGTAAGAAAACATATAGCGTCCAATTAAATTGAATTACAATTTGAAATTAATTTAAGTATTCCTTTAACTGGCTTTCGAACGGCAAGAGTTTTACGATGTTTGTAATTGCATATTTTATTATTCAATTAATTAATTGAATGAAGTAACAATTAACTTACATTAGCAGCCCTGTTCATTAAGATCAATTAGCGTGTGAGAAATAATGTGATATCAAAGGATGATTAATTTTCTACTTCTAGTGTAAGTATCAAAGATAATGTTTGGATTGAAAATTAATTTTGAACTCTATTATAAATCATGTAAGTTTATATTTTAATCAAGCATTGAAGATATTCATCTAACAGATAAGAATTCGTAAGAAGCAAATAATTGATTTTTAATTTATTTCAAACAAACGGTACAAAATTGTTTTATTTTTTGGAAGACGGAAATCTCACTCTGCTTACTCTCACCTTACGATGAAAGCATCGGACAGACTAAAACTCACCCTGTTCCATCAATCGCCTTTTGCGTTCCAGGGCCGTGGTTTTAATTTAAAAGCCTTCATAGATAAATATTTACTTTGAGGTTATAATTAACAAAATGATATTGCAATCAAAATGTAGAAAATCACTCGTAAATGTTGTTCACGGTATACATTTTGCTTGTGTTTATTGGTACGTACGTCGGTCGTAGATACGTTGAAAAAGCCATCACGGGCAAATTACAAACCCAATCACCCACATAAAAATATATCATGCGAAATATGAAATTAATCTACTAAATATAGCATTCCAATAGCCATTCCTGAAGCAATTTTAATCGTCCCTCATTAAGGGCATCGCCGCGTTACCACCGGATTTTATGGTGGCCATCTTGAATTAATAATACGTCGACAAAATGGCGGCTGGTCTGATGGTACGGACAGTAAAAATTTTATTAATCGCAAATGAAATCTTGAAAGCGTGAATTGCTTTACCACGTTGTAATTATTATTTTATTAATTTTCGATTTTGGTTTTTACCCTGCTTAATAGTGGGGTGGCTTTTATTTTATATTACACACATTGTGGGAAATATCATTTCATTTATTTTGATTTTACAAGATAATTTTCAACTCTAGAGGTCATGGTTTTAAAGTGATATTTACCAGCTTTATTCTGACCGTGACTTCTTTCGCATTCTGGACGAAAATTGTGATAGCTTAGCTTATATTGATGATATGAACATGATTTATAGTTCAAAACACTCAGTAATAATGTAGCTTTATACTAGTTTTTAGATTTTGTTTTAATTTTATAAATTACCCGCTACATACAAATAGACAATATGTTCGTCTTTATAATATAAAGTATAGATCAACGAAAAACACGTCGAGGTCTTTACACTATTTCTTCATTTTATTATAATGCTATTTTAGTTTTGTATTTATTTTCAGACATCTTCTGGAGAGCCTTGTCCAGAAGTTGTCTGAAAATAAATACAAAAGTTATTTTTTTGTGTTAGGTAATTCATAGATTACCCGAAGCATCTTTAATACGAGTAGTATCTCGAAAATTCGACGGAAATAACCATTTCCTCAAGCATTTCAACAAAATTAGGGTATTTCCTGAATTACCCTTTCATTCAGCTAGTTAGGCTGAAAACAAGCCGCTCCAGTCAAACCCATTGTTTTTATTTTTTATTTGAAAAGCAATCACTGTCAAGAACAGACGTTGTTCCAGAACCATTGCTTAATATTTAACTGAAAGTCTACGGCCATTTTCCTTGTGGGGGTCCAAGTTAAAAGCGAGAGCTTTTTCATTTATTTCAACATACCTTCATAATACGAAAGTTTCATTAAACCCAAAACTTTAAGGTTTTTTTCATTAAGTATGTGGTGAATCCTTCTCCCTCCCCAAAAAGTGGGTCCGTATTCCAACTGAAAATTATCTTGTCTGAAGACAGTAACACTAAAGAGTTAGGCGTTGGGATCGCAAAATCGTTCATTTTCTTAGTGTACCTATATTTATTTAACTAGGAAATATCCCAGTTCGTTTAGGCCTGAAAGCTCTAAACGAACTGGGATATTTCCTAAATACTCTTTTTATTGTTCTTTCTACTCAGGATCTTATCCTTACAAAAGTCGTCTTAAAAAAACGCTATTAGCGATAAAACCGCTCATCGTGTCACCCTAGTTTTATCTAAGTTGCATCTTCCGATAACTGTAATTTGTAGAGTGATAAAATAAAGAATTTTCTGTTTCTCTTTGTCATTTTATTATTTATTTAGAATTACCGAATTGCACTGTTACAAATGCCACGATATTGAAAAAGTTCAAGTAATTCTTCCCGCTTCCGCTTATGCTTTGAGCCGCTCGTTTATAAAGCATTCATAGGACAACCACTAACACAGGCTGTGTCACCGAACCTTACTATTAAAACGTCTTTGTGTTCATGTAAATAACGTGTTTTTATTGCCTTTTGCCACTGGAGCAATATGTTTGATGTTTCATTATACCGTTACTGTTAAACAGCTATTGTTTTTTTTTTTTGTTTCTGGGTTTTGGTAACTGGTTGACAGCGGTTTTGGGATTTTAGGAGTTTTCACGCTGCGTCCGAAGTGTAGTGTGTCTGGACACTGCACATCTGTGCAGTGTCCAGACACACTGCTCTATTAATCTTGGATCATCCACATCCCACTCTTGCCTGCTACTTGTGTAACCGTGATCCTGAATGTAAAAAGCAATTTATGAAACACGATGGATTTTAGTCAAAACTAGTCTAACGGCCCTTTCCGGTCCACACAGGGCGGGGGGACTCATTTGATGATTTTACTCACTTATAAATGTTGTATGTGAATTAAATGTTTTGTATTTGCACACACGATATAGGAAAAATACCTAGTGTGGGGCAACATTTAGGAAAAATATTCCCGAAATACTTATCAATCCTTTTTTAGTAACGCCTCAATTGCTTTGATTGTAATATTATTGTGATCTCCAATCCTTTTTCGAGATTATTCAGTCAATCTCGATCGACATTTCCAAAAAGAAACCAGAATTTTTGTCACCAAAAAACGAAATAGACATTGTTGAACTAGAAATACACGACAATTCATGAATCTACAATAGAGGCACGTTTTCGTGAATATTTAACTTTATTTACAAATAAAAAATACCAGGGATTTTTTATATAATAAACATAAAGTACGTCAGCTGTAACAGTTCCCAGGGCATCAAAGATTGTATTGACTAGGGAAGTTTATTGGCGAACGAGCGATCGACTGACGAAGCTAAGTAGTGGCTTATTGAACGATAGTGAACGATATGTAGCTGCTTTTAAGTATTGAGAACTGTTATTGGCTTTGCAATAGGTAAAGTTAATACGCGACAAGGAAAAACCTACTTTACTTTAACTATTTGTGTATTTTTTATACTGTACCAGCGGTTTGGTACGTGTTTCTCTACGCCAAAATGAAATGACCGCATGAATGACATAACAACATTCTTGTACTGTCAACCCTGAAAAAAGTTTCAATTTGGCAGCCAAATCCATATTAACAAAATGATCCGCCTTTACTTGAATTTATGAATTTATTTGTTACAAAAAATGTGATAAATTAAAAACCGCTCGACCGATTTTGTGCAAACTTATTAGTCCGAATGAAGCCCAAACATTTGCTTTGGATAGGTGAGCCCGTTCTTTAGTTGGGGGTGACGTCACGGATGTCAAATCAGCCATACGCTCTTTGTGTTCCTCTAATAAAAATAAATAAAAAACCAGTATATTACGTACAAGTTTATAGTTAAAATACATATTTTAGTACAACTTATAAGTGAAGATATTGTGCAGTGTTTATGTGTCGTGTAAATAAACAAAAACTATAAATCAATATCTCTGTGATCTCATTATAAGCACATAGGTACCCGAAACCCAAAAATTAATAAAATTTAATTTGCTGAACAAAGGAAAACAAACAGTGACTGAACAACGGTGTATGCCCTTTTGTTATTCAAAACTGTGCTCAGCTTGTGGTGTCTATCTGTGCCCTAAGCACCGTGAATTTTACCATAAACGCGTTTCTGCAAATAGCGCCATCTGTTGCCTAAACTGTGTACTTCGTTGCCTAATCGATCGTGATACTAGTTTCTTCAAACCATGGCCAAGTGCAGTGCTTGTGGCAAGTTTCTGTCATCAGCAGAGGCAGTAAACTGTAACAAATGTAGGCACTGGTATCATCGTATTTGCGTGGGCATCTCGACTGGAGTTCCTATAGCGAACCCCTGGCACTGCAAGGGATGTGAAAAGCATCAAATAAGGGACAACCGGGATGAAACGCCAGTAAGGTCGCCGGCACCAACACCAGCACTCGAGGACAGCCTGGTTAATCTCATGGACACCAGCCCTGATAATAGTACGGCTTTGGATGCCACACAGGAGCTCAATCTGGACATTTTCAGGGCAGAGTTGAGCACTTTTAAAGAGGATTTTTTAAAGATGTTTCGGAATGAGTTCCAGCTACTGCGTGACGACCTATCGGAGCTGAGGTCGTCTCTTAAGTCTACCAATGACAGAATGAATAATTTAGAGGAAAGAGTGGCTGTCATGGAGACCAAACTGGCTCAGCCCCAAGTGTCGCAGCCGCTTGAAGTTGACGATATTATAACTCAGCTGAGGAATGACATCAATGAACGGGACCAGGAGCTACTCGCCAATGATCTCCAGATCTCAAATATACCAGAGATCAATGGAGAAAATGCTGCCCACACGGCCATGTTGGTGGCGGCTAAGATAGGCGTCAAATTAAAGGCACGCGACATAGTTAGCGCCGAGCGAGTCGGAGGGAGGCGCATAAACGCTACGCAAGCGTCAGCGCCGGTGGAGACGCGCCCTCGCTTCCTCATCATCCGCTTGGCGCGGCGAGACCTTCGCGATGAGATGCTGGAGGGCGCACGTGTGCGGCGTGGGATCACGACTGCCGATCTCGATCTGCCAGGCCCCGCAACGCGCTTTTATATTAACGAGCGGCTCACCAAAATCAATCGTGAGTTATTTCGGAAGGCGCGCGAGGCAGGCAGCCGCCTTGGTTGGCAGTTCGTATGGTCGAAGCGCGGCCGCATACTTGCCCGATTCAAGCCAGGGGACGCCGCTTGTCTTATCCGCTCTGACGCTGACCTGCAGCGCATTTTTGGTCCGGCACCAGCGAGTAACGTTGCTAATAGCTCACCTTAGAGTCCTGCTAGGTGTTTTCTCATTTTTTGTACACCAATTATATTTAATTTTAATCATTGTGTACTTCAAACTTCATTTTAAAGTCAGTTTTACTGTTATCATTTTTTCTATTCAACTTAATAACTTAATTTTAGTTAATAATTACGTTACAGTTTGTCAAATAATAGTTTTAAGTATAACTCGTATTGTTTTAAAGACAATGTCCTACACGTCTTTCTGTTACTGTGTTAGTTCTATAATAATACGTCGTGTGTGTCTCGCGGCGCACCACAGTGAATTATACACCGAAAACCAGTTTGTCATCAACAATATACATATCTATCTTTACTTATTTATCATTTACACAACATTTACAACACTATCGCACGCATACCGCCGTTTACTTTTTCTGTACACTGCTGTTTTGATGTTTTTTAAAAATACTCACAAGCATTCCGTATCATTACTATCAATTAAATACACCATTAACAAATTTTTTATTGCTATATTGCTTATATTATATGACATTTTATTAATCACTGAGGGTCCAATATCGCTTTATGTTAATTTATTCTTTCACTATTTTAATAATGATGACAAAAGGGGATAAGTTTCTTAAGATTGGTTTTCTGAATGCGGGCTCATTAGGCACAGGACATGATGACTTGATCGGTGTGATCGATAGGCATTGCTTTGACATTATGGCCATCAATGAAACCTGGCTCCGACCGGGCGAGGAGGGGCGCGCGCCGGCTGTGCCAGGCTATCGTCTACGTCACACGCCACGGCCAGCGAGTGTCCGCGCGGGTCGTGGCGGGGGCGTCGGATTTTACCTGCGCAGGGGTTTGAGCGCGCGAACTTGGACGCGCTCGGTGGATCCCAGGTTCGAATCAGTCGAACAAATGTGGCTAACGCTCACAATAAATGGTAAACAGATTGCTATAGGTACCGCGTACCGGCCACCATGGTTAGACCTTGTACTTTTCCTCGATGCCATAACCGATTCCCTTAGCTCACTCGGACACTGTGATCATCACATATTATTGGGTGATTTCAATGTAAACATGATGGATACCAGCGGAACTAAAACAAAGAAAATTAACGAGTTCCTGGACAGCCTCAGTCTTACTCAAATGGTCACAACTCCTACACACTTCACAGCTTCCAGTGAAACACTGATAGACGTCGTGTGCACCGACCTGAGACCAAGACACACGACAGTGGAATGTTATAGTACATTAAACGGCCATTCTGTTATAATTACGGAATTTCATCTAAAACGAGATCATTTTAAACCGTACATAGTTAAATTTAGGCCTCTTAAAAATGTGTGCATCGATAGTTTTAATATAGATTTGTCGCTGTTATGCCTTTGTGATATCTCTTCACTGGAAAATGTAAATGATATGGTGCACATGTTTAACTCTCACGTTATTTCTCTATTCGATGTTCACGCACCAATCAAAACTAGTACAATTAAGGAGAAGTCTTATCCGTGGATAACCGACACGATTAAGATCATGATGCGCTTACGCGATAAGGCTTTGGCTTGTTATAGGAAAACTAAATCAAATTCCAAACATATATACTACAAAGAGCTAAAGTCCCTTGTTTTAAGTTCTATAGACAGTGAAAAAGTTGCGTACTTCAAACATCATATCAATAATAATATAAATAATCCTAAAAAATTATGGAAAAATCTTAAATATACTATATCACCTTTTAAACCAAGACAAGACATTCCATCGCATTTTAATGACCCGGATCTTATTAATGACACTTTTATGTTGGTTCCCGGTAATCCTTTGGCAAGCGATTCACTTAAAACCTACTTTGAAGACCACAGATATGGCGAAGCCACTTTCAAGCTCAATCCAGTGGAACAAAAGGACATTGCTCGTATTATTTCTCAACTAAAAAGCAACGCCGAAGGTTATGATCACATCACCCTTGACATGCTTAATATGATTTTACCGTACGCTCTAAATACTGTTACAGACATTATAAACCGTTCTATAACGACTTCAACGTTCCCCGACATATGGAAAATAGCGTCTGTCAGGCCCTTACCGAAACACGCCAATCCTACTGAAGTAAAAGACCTACGTCCTATCAGTATATTACCATGCCTCTCGAAAGTACTGGAGAAGGCTGTCAGTCTCCAGTTAACGCATTTCCTGGAACACAACAACATATTACCAGACTTACAGTCCGGTTTCAGGAAACAGCGTAGTACTGCCACTGCCTTACTGGATGTAACCGACAACCTCCTATCAGCCCAAGACAAGGGAATGTGTTCAGTGTTGGTTTTGTTGGATTTTTCCCGAGCTTTTGACGCTATTAATATTTCGCTGTTACTGTCTAAACTAAATTTTTATGGATTTGACCCCAGCACCATTCAATGGTTCCGTAGCTATCTCACAAACAGACAACAGTGTGTAGATCTACTATTGGGTGACGGAACTACTCTAAAATCAATGTTTGCTCGGATTTTAAGAGGCGTTCCACAAGGGTCTATATTGGGTCCAAACCTTTTTACTTTATACTGTGCAGATATTATCAACTGTTTAAAAAAATGTAAATATCATATTTATGCTGATGACGTGCAACTGTACTTGTCTTTTAAGCCGGAAGAGTATGATAGTGCCATTAAAGACCTAAATGAAGACCTTCATAGAATTGCCGCCTGGTCTGAGGAAAATTGTTTGTCGTTAAATCCAACCAAGACTAAATACATGGTATTTGGCACAAGACATCAATTATCTAAATTACCCGCAAAGTTTGGCTTGGAACTGATGGGTGAACCTATTGACAGAGTATATGAGGCACGGAATCTTGGTCTAATTATGGACACGGACCTTCGGTTCGAAAAACATGTGGCTGACTCGGTGCGAAACTGTTTTTATCGACTGAAGGTTTTATACAAGATGAGGCCTTATTTGTCTGTAACTCTACGGGAACAGCTTGTTGAGACTCTGGTGTTGTCTAGGCTAAACTATGTGGATACAGTTTACGGCCCCCGCCTGTTGGCCCGCACAGACCGGCTCATCCAAAGGGTACAGAACGCCTGCGCCCGCTTTTGTTACAAGATTCCTGCTAGGAGTCATGTAACCCCAGTCTTGAACAAGCACTTTACACTTAAAATGAAATCGAGACGCAAGTTGCACCTTGCGTGCCTTCTGTTTGGAATCATTAAGTATAAAAAACCGGACTATCTGTACAATAAGCTGAGTTGGATAGGTAGTACCAGAGAATGCGACAGAAGGCAATGCTCGCAGCAGCTTGCGTCTCGGTCTCATCGTACGGCGGCTTTCAGAGGCAGTTTTCGATATGCGGCATCTAAGATATGGAATAATCTGCCACCTCCCATTCGCTCGTCCAACTCGACCAATATTTTCAAAAAACGCTTGCGCCTGTACTTGATTGACGCACAACGAAAGCTGGACATGGTCAATATGAATCTCTCACTTATATAATTAGATTTGTAACAACTTGAGTGAAATGTGGTGTAAAGTTAGTGTAGTGTGTACAATAATGCAAAAATATCTAACAATAATATAAGATATACATAGCTTTAGCATAAGGGCTTTCACTTGCACTTTCTTTCTTTCGTTCTTCGTGCAAGCATTTTTCCTCACTGCCTCCCAATGATATTTCTGCCTCCCGTGTTTTACGACGCGGATTTTGAGTTGCCTGTTATGTCTTCCGTATCGCGCTCCTTTGATGCTGGTGACCTCTGGGACACAGGGAAACATGCCGTTAGTTTATGTTTTGACCACTATTTCGTACACTGCAGCTAGTCGCTGCATGTTGTAGCTTCAACTCACCTAATGTTGCTGGCCAACATGCATCTACACCGTAAAGTGTCGGAATGCGCCGCTCATCCGAAACACAAGTTTATTTCGAATGTTTTCCAATCCTTCCCACGTACTACAACAAAGAATAGGTACATTTTTTTCACTTAGTCAGTCTAAACATACCGACAAATTAACTTGATTAAAATGGTATTTTGGACACTTACCTACTTATTATTTCCAGATTTTCAATGTTGCATACAAAATTGCTTTATGTATTATCAATATTCCTCATCAAAATTATTAATTTTATTCACTTATTTTAAATTATTAGAATACCCGCAGCTACAAGTATTTTTTAGTTTCTATTTTTAAATATCAGCACAGATATCAGTGACTCGTGCGTCACACCCGGCTGCGAGCGATGCAGTGTCAGTGTGATGCTACAGACTAACGATAGTGTTGTCTTCATAACGGTGTTTTAAATACCTAGTTTTAATGGACCCTTCATGATTGCGGTGATAACACTATTTATTTTACATATTATTTTATTTTACATATACACACTGGATATAGTACATAATATTAATACATATTTATATATATATACATATTTTCTTTAACAAAGCTGATTTTCGTCCGTGCACTCACTACGTAGGCTCAGTTGAAAACCAGCGTCGGGCACTAGTTGTCCGACATTTGCTGAACTGGGTCTATTTGGCGCAGCCGTGAGTCACACAATAGTTTAGCGTTTTTACTTTGTCTTTTATATATTTTCTTTATGTTTATGTTGTGTGTACTTATGGCATGTGTCAATAAACGTTTTTTCTTTCTTTCTTTCTTTTTTTCTTTCTTTTCTTTCTAGTTATAAAATTACAACGAAAAGTGGCAGTGATTTTTATTATATTAGATACCCTTTAGTGATGTGACAAATATTCGTATTCGCGACTATTAAGTTGTTTTATATTTTTCCTTCATGTATTTCTATTACTATATTTTAGTACATTACTGCCGCGGCCTATAATGGCTACTTTGCTGGTCGCGCTGATGATGGCCGACAGCGCAGCCTAGCGCAGCTCCAGGCCGACACAGCGCGGTCAGCATGCACCACTTGATGGACGAGCTGAGATAAAGGCCGAGGCCGGAGGCCGAGGCCTTTACAGTGAGGACAGCAAGGGCTGCATGATGGCCAAGCTGGAAGGCCTAGAGCGTAGCTAGGCTAGCTCGAGGCAATCATAGCGTGACCAGCGAAGAGTCATAATGGGCCAAGGCTTGTATAGTGCTTTACTCAAAAATGCAAGTACCTAACCTAAATAAAACCAGCAAGTGATTTAAATAAAATACATATAGGTATTAACTAGAAAATTAATTAAAATAACAATATGAAAAGTACAGTTACTAAAATTCAACACCGGGTTTCCGGGTTTCATATTACTTACTAATAGTTTGCGATAATTTTAATGCGGTGTTTGACTGTTAGGTATATTTTCTTCACTTACCTAAAGCAAAAAAAAAGTCACTAAATAAAAATTAAAATTTCGCTGAACCGCGCTTTTGTTACTTCTTTGTATTTTTTTTTTTTAATATGGAATACAATCTTTTTGTGCCTACCTCTTTATATACAAACAGCTGTGTTTTAAATAAAATCTTTTTGCATTTGTCTTTTTAAAACGTTGAAACGTCAAAATAGCGGCCGGCAATGTATTACCGACCTGTAGAGCGGCCAGCAAAAACATTACTGGCCGCTCCTTGAAACACTCCGGCAAAGGCGACTTTGCTCAAACAAGGTTGTCAAAATAATGACCACATTACATGCATTTTTGAGTAAAATAATTTATCTGAATATTTTTGATAAAAAAGTATTGTCTTTTCATAGAATAAAAACTTTCGAATTATTCCCGTTGAATCCCACTTTTGGATCCCATTTTTTAGGTATTCCCGATGGATCCCATTTTTAATTCCCGTTGAATCCCACTTTTTGACAACATGAGTACATATCAGAAGAAAACTGTTACCGTTATTTTACTGACGTATTCTGAGTAACTAATTTATGAATTTTACTAAAAAAAAAGTTACACAAGATCAGGCCATCATAGGCTTTCCATAGACCGGTCACCAGTATGTGTAGAAAGATGGCAGAGACACATTCTGAGAATTTGTTTCAATCTTTACTTAAAAACTGATAGAATGTCACTAACCAGCAAAAGTACTAGGCTAGTATAAGATCAAGGTATGTTTTGCAGTCTGGTGCCACGTGATACGCAGCGCGGGGGTAAGGCAACTTCTAAATGGCCTGCCAAAGTACTAGGCTAGCATAAGCTCAAGGTGGTACGTTTTTCAACGGGATCAGCGAAGTTCATTTGAAAAGCGCTGTGATGGCCACGTGACAGGGGGGGGGGGGGAGGAATCACTCTAAATGCCTGCTGTGCTCTAAGATATGAGCCACTTAAAACACTCCGTGGTCCGAGTCATTTTCCAGCCGCTTCTGGACGGGGAGTCCGCTCGCACGCTTTCCTCAAGAGAACTGATGGAGGCTGGACCATAGGGCCATACGCCTAACACGACGCGGGCGAAACCGCAAGCAGAAGCTAGTTTTATGATAGCACTTTTGTGATTGAAAGTACTCGCATTCAGATTTTTTAAAGCATGTGGGATCCAACGGGAATAGTTTTTGGGATTCAACGGGAATAAAACGTTTTTCTTTTGTTGTGGGATTCAACGGGAATACATTTTAATTTTTTGTGGGATCCAACGGGAAAAATATTCAAGTGGGATTCAAAAGTGGGATCCAACGGGAATAATTCAAACTTTCAGATCCGGTGATAGTTTTTGTGTGAAAGTGTAACAATAACATCCATCCATATTCAAAAACTTTATTATATAATATTAGTTAAAATTAGAAACCGAACAGATTTTAAGAAAAGCATGTACACGGACAGTCATACTTTAGGTACAAGACATCCATCATGCAAGTATTCACGTATCTCATTCTCAAAGCTCAACCAAAAGAATTTAATTATTCCACCCCCTGAGACATTTAATAAGAAAAAACCATAGGAATGTCTCATTACCACCACGCTTGTTACGTCAAAGCAGATAATAAACAATTTGAAGGCAGACAGCACGTTCGGTTGAAGCAGTCTGGCGGCCATTTTAATTGGGATAATGAGGCCGCCATCTTGTTGAAGTCGTTCGTGAAGTGTGACTAGTTTTGTAATTGTGTTACTGTTTCGGAGAATTATCTATTGGGTTTATTGAGTCTAGAATATATAAAAATTAAGGTTTTATATAATTGGAATTCTTTCTTATTGAATGCACAGGTTATTTTTAGCTTTCTGAGAGTAAAAATATTTTTAATCAGATTAGTAGTTTTAAATAAACACAATAATATTGTAATGTATTCATAAATCCAAGTATCTATGTATAAATTACATGCTACTATTTGAAATTGAGATTTCAAATATAAAATAGAGGTGTTATTCAAGTACCTATTAGTTATTCTAAAATAAATTGTTTTACATCAAAATGAAGAATAGGTAAGTCACGCTTTTCATAAAAATGAAACGAATGCTTAAATTATTTTAGCTTAGGTTTTTTATCATTCTCTTGTCAATCATGTATGAAGCCATTTAAATATTAAAGTAGCGGTTTTAGTACTTACGTGGTTTATAAATAAATTATTAATCTAATTATAAGTAAAGTCTTCAAGAAGATAAAAATATTGTTATCTTTCGCTAAATTACACGTTATTTAACATTACAAAATGTATGATCTGTCATGTGCTATTTGTGCAAATGTGCCGAAATCGTGGGCCTGCCTAAACAGGGTAACGCGGCCTTGGAACGTAAAGGGCAACTGAAGAAACACGATGAATTTTAGTCAGTTAGATGTCATCAGAAACGTGGATCATTCTGTTGCAACCAGGCCCTGCAGTCTCGACAAATATAACGACAAAAATCGCTCGTTATGTCTTATCGATGTCTTTCTTTAATAGATTTTCTACTACCTTATTCTTTCGAAATAAAGTTGAAAGTCTATTAAAGGAATTTGACAACGATACGACTTACCGACCGATTTTTGTCGCTGTCTAATGTCGAGACTGCAGGGGCAGGACGATCAAATTACTCCTTCCCTGAGTAGAAAGGAACGGAATTGTCAGACTCTTACCGTCCCTATCACAAGAAATATAAACAAAAAATAAAAAAGTGTAACTGTAAAACGACCCTAATATCAACGTGAAATGTCGTTTTGACGTTCACAGTTTTTTTAGACAAGTACCTATCAACAGGTATCCATCTTTTAGTGTTAGAAGGATAATGTCTTAAAATCCGTGTACTGTTACTTCCAGGACGATTGTCTTGTTGAAAGTCCCACGACCCAGTATATCATAAATCTTGAAGTAAAAATTTCAAATCATTACCACAAGAAAAAAACTCGAAAACAAATGAAAAACGATATTTTTAAAATAAAGGTGTCTCGCTCTCGCCTTGAACCCCTAACTCCATACATCAAGAAAACAAAATATATTATACGATATATTTTCTATATTACTCCCGATGGCACGCCCGGGATTCAGGATTCGCTGAAAAAACCGCTGAAACACAAAGAAACACGGCCTGAAGGAAACGATGTGGAAATGTATACTTTAGATTATAGCCATGATTTACTAGTCGCTTTGTGGAAATTAAATGTTTTGTGAAGGTGGATTTTATATGATACTAGCTATTGCACTCGACTTTACTTGCATTAATTTAGAATTCCTTAACGACATCGTGAGGGTCGCGGGCAGCCGATGGATGCAAGTGGCGAATTGTCGTTCGGCGTGGCGTGGCGGTCTAAGGGGGAGGCCTATGTTCAGCAGTGGACGTCCTCCGGCTGATGATGATGATGAATTTAAAATTTTGATTATCAATTCGGTTTGTACTAATAATATAGTTAGAGTAATGTTACTTTAACATGATTCGATACACTCGTTATATCTATATACTCGTTTCATCCATTAATTTTTCGGATAACATTACGATTTGGGATGTAAAGTACCTTATGTCAGTTTCCTCACATATGCAAAATTTCAGGAATTCAGTACCCTTAGCTCGAGTTTTCAGTATTTGAGACATAAACTGGAACTTTGACAATATCAAATTGACAATTTTCAAGGGAAAAATTAGTTCCTTCTTCGCACACCAGAGGCGCTGTTCCATTTTTTCATACAAGAAACGCTGTGAATACTGTAAAGTGGAAATTCGTGCTAAGGGTACAGTTGTTTAGACGTAAAAAAGCTACAGACAAAATTAATTTCACATATTTATTATTTTAATTCATGAGTTCGAACGAGGTCCAACTGTTAGATGATTTTAACAGGTAGCAAAAGGCGCCTTGTTCGCTTAATGATCGTAGGAACAAAACCTGAGTGTGAGTTTCTAGGTTTGGTTCCCAAGTCGAGCAAAGTGTTATTGGATTTTTTTCATTAGGAATTTCTCAGAAACAGTGTTTGTGACTTTGACGGCAATGAGCTCGCCCCGTATTAAATAAGTCCTTAATATAACTGTTCTGGAGAAATGTGGGTGTAATTTATAAATAAAGTAGGTATATATTTACTTAACTTAACCTTTCAAGGATTACAGATTCTGATGTAATGTTGATGTAGGTGTCCTGATTTATATTCTGAAAATCTTTATGTCTACAATGTTAAGGTCTTTTTTAGGCTGAGTGTTTGTTTCAACTGATTACGTTTCAAATTACAGTTTTATTTATTCGAATAACTTTTTTTCTGTGCTTCGAATAATGTTTTTTTTTTTCGAATAAATAATGCGTATTGGCTTTCAAATAAGTGGTCGGCTTAGCACTAATTAATAACTTAATTAATTGAAGTCTGCGCATAATTAATTCACACATCCTTTATTAAGTAATTTTAATTAATTTTATTTAATAGTTATTACATTTCCAGTCTACAAGTACCTAATTTATTTAACATTCCTTATACTTCACAACAGTAAATTCAAGTTTAAGAATGAATAAAAACATGTTTTAAATTATATTTTATTTTTCTGTTTCAGGTAAGAAAACTCATAATCTTGCAATCTTTAAGGCGAAGGGTGAGTCGATCATAAATATAATTATTAATTACGTTCATTAAAGTGTAGCACATAATGTAAATTAATGCTTTACGTCGTAAATCTGCAGGAAAACCCCGGTTCGAATAAGACGATGTTTCTGCAGGATCCTCAGTTAAACGACGAAACAGAGTACCTCTTAATCAAATAACGTTAACATATGGGACATACTGCAGTTAAATTCCGCAAACATGTTGGTCTAATCTCAACGCTTCGAATAAAATGTTATTATTCGAAGCAATTATTCGAAAAAATAAAAACACTCTGTATTTTATTTACATCGAATGCAATTGTTCTAAAGTTCTTAAAGTGAATTTTGAAATTCAACGCTAAATAAGTCAATGTAGTGAACAAGTAAATTAGTCAATATATTCATATTCAAATTCTTTCCAATGAACATTAGAATATCAATTCACATTATACAGGGTGTTTGGTCCATCGTGTGCCAAATTGAAATGGTCGATAGAAGGGGTCATTTGCTATCCTTTCAGACCCCCTAACACCCCTCATGCCCTGTGGATTTTTTTTAAATCGACTTTTTATTGTTTTACTAAAAAAGACCCAAATTTTACATTCAAATGCAATTTTCTTTTTAAATATCGGTCGTAGACTCTGAACTTTAATTTTATTTAGATGTGTATTGTTTAAGAGTACTTTTAAATACAATATTAGTGACATTAGCCACCTAGTTTTCTTTTAATTCACTCACAAAGTTAAAACATAAATTAAAGCTGCATTATGTTACAGCTGTTTATATGGCTACAGAAGAAAAACTAGAAGCGACTGGGATCTTCCAATTCCCTAATTAATTCTCCAGTCTATCCCCTTGCTAATGATGTGCCACATGCCATAAAAATCTTTTAACAACTTTGTGAATTCACTAGAATTGTGAATCGAGTGCCCTAAAGCTGACATACAAAATTATGATTTTAAACATTTTTTTTGCTTGAAATGATACCTGACAAACCTATAAATCTTATCTATAAATAATCTGTCTCGTATCTCTATGTTTCAGTGGGATTTACGTGTAAAAAAAAATTGCATTTTTAACATTTATTTGATGATTGTTACAAATCCCGCTAAAATTAGTGACCGATGATGTGCCCGTGTTTAATGAACGTTTGCCCATGGTATTTCAAAATGCTGTCCTGCGCATTGGCGTTTAACTGTGGGGAAATATCTTAACAAAATTACGCATTGTGGAACACAACATGTTCCACAATGGGTGGATTGGACGCGATGGCCCTATTCCATGGCCACCACGTTCCCCAGATCTAACTTCGTTTATGTCTAGAGACGTCCCAAAGGGCTGGTATAGGTACGCAACGGACGTTCCAACTAGGGAGTTACTAGTCCAACGTATGGAAGCGGCATTCAATACCACTAAGGAGGAAATACGGGGCATGCGGGCAACGAGTAAAGGGCAACTCAATGCCCGACCATGGACCATGCCCGGCTCGATGGCGCATTGTGTCCCACGTGCGTCTCAAAGAGCCTCAGCATAATGACGGGGCCCCTCTCAGAGGGCCAAAGCCTGCCGGGGTCGCGGGATTATTTCCTTACCGTGACCCCGGAACAGAAAGGGCTATTGAAGGACACCGTGGATTTTAGTCAGTAGAAGTCTGACAGTCCCTCCCGCCCTGCCCGGGGTGGGAGGACTCATTTGATGATTTTACCAAGCTAAAAAAAAAAGGAGGAAATACGACTTCGTACAACAACTGTCTAAATAGATATCGGGCCTGCATTTGCAACAGAGGCCAACAATTCGAGCAGGATTATGAAATAAACGTTAAAATTTCTTTTTTTTTTTCAAGTTATCCTACAAAAACAGAGATACGAGGCAGATGTTACCTTATTATGAATGAGATAAGACTTATAGGTTTGCCAGGTATCAAAAAAGAAGAAAATAATTAATTTTGAATATCAGCCTTGGGTGACTCGATTCACAATTCTAGTGAATTCACAAAGTTGTTAAAAGATTTTTATGGCATGTGGCACATCATTAGCAAGGGGATAGACTGGAGAATTAATTAGGAAGTTGGAAGATCCCAGTCGCTTCTAGTTTTTTTCCTGTAGCCATATGAACAGCTGTAACATGTACAGCTTTAATTTATGTTTTAACTTTGCGAGTGAATTAAAAGAAATCTAGGTGGCTTATGTCACTCATATTTTATTTAAAAGTACTCTTAAACAATACACATCTAAATAAAATTAAAGTTCAGAGTCTACGACCGATATTTAAAAAGAAAATTGCATTTGAATGTAAACTTTGGGACTTTTTTAGTAAAACAATAAAAAGTCGATTTAAAAAAAATCCACAGGGCATGAGGGGTGTTAAGGGATCTGAAAGGATAGCAGATGACCCCTTCTATCGACCGTTTCAATTTGGCACACGATGGACCAAACACCCTGTATTACGATTATACAATTTTGTTGTTTGATGAAATAATATTCTATTGAATTTGTATTCAGCACCTAATGATGTTTTTATTAGGAATATATTCAGGCTGATATTTCAATTTAATATCGATATTTCAATAACTAATTCAACATTGATATTCGTTTCAAGTTTCTCTTACTTTTATTGTTATTTTATTCATTTTAGCTTAAATAGAATTTGAAACCCTTTTGTAGAAACTAAGCGGTTATTAATTACGTTGAAATCTATATAGATATAATCTGATTTTAATGATAGTCTATGAAAGTTTCTATTTGATAAAGATCTATCAATAAATCAGCCTTTGATAGACTTTCAAGAAATAATGAGGAGAGCTTTCTACCAAGGAGATTTGCACAATGTTTACTACGTTTGCAATTTTTACCTTAAACCTCTTTTTACCTCAAACAATCTCAAAACGACTCCGAGACAAAATATTTTGGCAAATTACAAAAGCCTCCACAAAAAATATCGAGAAGCGTCGTCGCCCCCAATATGGCAACATCGCTACCTATAAATCAGTAAAACACACAAAGCCTTTAGAAAACCTTCGTAACCAACAAAGCAGTTCTTTCATCAGCTCCCTCACTTTGCCACCTCTATGTAACGTCAACAAAACCACGCATCCTAAGATTTTAATTTGGCCACGACTAAAGCCTAGTCGTTTTAATCAGGATGGGAAGTACCACGGGGCTTGTTTAAATTTTCTATTAAATCCGTGAGACGAGTAGAGGGAGACAAAAGCGACGTATCTCCGATCTATTAATAAGGCAATTTAATTTGGAAAAGCGGTAGGTGTACCGTCAACGTAAAAGGCTAACGAAATCATTGTTTTAATGAAAATTGAGATCGGGGTTTTTGTTTGAGAGAATTTTGTTTCGTATCGCTTGGGAGCAGTTCTTGTGTTATTTTTGCTTCTATAATAGTCTTGTTTTCGCGAATTTTTCAGTGGGATTTGATTGGATGTTTGTTGTACCTATTTCAAACTGTAATATAGAAACAAAATTTAAACTCACTTTCGTATTTAAGTTTAATGTTAAGTAAGGATCAACGTAATTGATTCATAGACTCGGTAAATAAATTTATTATCAAGCGAGTGCTTGCGAAGTAATGCGAAGCAAGCATTACTGAAAGACAACGCAATAAAAATGTTTCTAGGTTTTACTAAACGTTTCTTCAAAAAATAAGCCTTACTCAAGCAATAGGTATTTACCAAAAAAATTGCCAATCAGCGAAATAAACCAAAGAAAGTAGAATTTCGAAGATAGCACTTTCTTTAAGCGATAACAAAGCATATATAATTCACACATCACTTGAAGAAACAAGTCTAAAAGCTCTTAAACTCAAGCCTACATAAAAAAAAACATTTCAGATTTTTCTCGATCAAAACTAATGAGAGTTATTTCTAAATTTATTTTCTACGCGTGTATTGTATTTTTTTTCGTATTTTTTACGTACACAAACATTTTGTTACGACTGAGTGCCTCCTTGTAGTCTCTTAAATATCTCGACGATATCTTGAAGGTATTATGGAATATTTTTCTTGTATTTGTATAATGAAAATATACTTGCTTGAAATAACCTGTAATAAGTGATTGTTAAATGTTTCGTGTTCTTTTCTGTTTTTTCACTGTGATTGCGAGATTAACTGAATAACAAATCCATGATTTATTCCGTAAATTTCGTCAAAAAAAACTTTTCATTTACAATTTTTTTTCAATTTTAATTAAGATCTTTTGCTGACCTTACCTCTCTTTGTGACAGTTTCGTACACCAGCCAGATTAATGGTTATATTTAAATTCCCGTGTATTTTACGTTACTTTTTTTCACTGTATTTCAGCCAATTTCTTCATTCAGCTTTTTTCTTGCATTGTACGTATTTTTTTTTAGTCTTTTTGCTGCATTTGATGTTCCAATTACAGTTGAGCTTGTTACAGAACTGTTTTTATTCGAAGCGTGATTATTATTCGAGTTCGAATAATGTTGACGGGATAACCGGGATTCGATTGATTTTCTCGGAAATCTGCATAGGTATTTACTTGAAATGTTGAGAACTTTAGAATTGTAACAAATTGAAAATAGCTGTAATAGCAGATGGAATTGCATTTTTAATGGAAATACACATTTTTTTCCACAAAAATTGCAGAAGAGGCAGGAAAAAAAATTGCTACATAAATCTAGCTCAAAAAGTAAATTTAAAATTAAATTTATAAGAGAATATTAAAAAAAAAGCACACTTATTTGCCTTTGACCTTTTCCCAAGAAAGACCACAACATTTTCTCATAAGGTGTTATCTAAAGGTTCCGAAAACCTTTAGAATTTCCACTTTCGATAAATAGGAAGCTTTTTGTATTACCCTCAAATCACACCTTTCAATTTCGCCCCAACTCACCCTGTGGTTGTCGAAGGGAATTAATTTTAATTACTATACCTCCCCACTCTCCCCTTTACTTGTCTTTCTTGAGACAATTTTGTATCAATCGTGATTTGAATTTCGATTGAGGGTAGATGCGTTTTTGTTTTACTTATTGAGATGGCTGTCAATCAAGCAATACTGGTGACTCTATTGGTATCCGCCCTATGAGTTGTTGGTTCGAATCCGATAATCTTTTTTTATTACGGATTTATTCCATGCACACTTTTTACAACATGTTAAAAAGGTAAAAAATAAACATGAAAGAAACAAAACGTAGTCAGATTCATGGCTTAAGAGTGACTCGTCATCATCGCCAGCCTATAATGTTCCCACTGCTGGGACACAGGTCTACTCTCAGTGAGAGAGACTCAACCGGGCCAAAAGGGGAGATTTGCGCAGAAAAGGAGCGATTGGCTGGGTGGCGCGGGTTCGATTCCTGCACTGAACACAGTCATGTTTGTATTGTAGGTAGTTTTTTTTTTACTTAATATGGGGAATTCTTATAATGGGATTTCTTTTAAAAAAAATGTAATTATCCTAACGCAGAGGAATAAAATCACTAATTACTCAATTAAACTATTTACAATTTACATCCAAACTCCCGCACAATCCGGATATTACCTAAAAACCTACAATAATTCTAATTTACGTTGTAAGTTACAATCGCCTGCTGTTTACAATCTCGTAGAACATAAATCATGTACGTTTCTTTAAGTTTTATATACCTATATACAAGGTATATAATGTATATAATGTTAGTTGTGCTTAATCTCTGTTTGAGCGACTAAGGGAACACGCCAAAAGCACATTAATATTAGAACTTAGTAAAGTATAATTGGGTGCGGTGTTCGTGATGAGGTGTAGCGATTTTGGTGCTTAAAAATGTGGAAGCGGTCTGTCAGAACGCTCACAAGCGGTAACAAATGACAATGGGCAAAAGCGGTCCAAGATCCTCCACTTATGACACGTATTGGAAATGAAAGAACATAGTTGTGACGTCATTCTGGCAAAAGATTATCGAAATCTGTCCTGGGGTTCTTTTTTTATTTCCGTTTAAAAGTGACTACTTAATCTAACCTAACCCAACTTTTAACCAGCTGTAAATGATGCCCGACGTATACTGAACCATCTGGGAAGGTGGTTGGCTTATGTGTGACTTCAACCCGCTAAAAATACCAATGAAACCTTAAATAGCTAACCTAACCTAACTTTTTTTTAGCTAAAAATGATTCCCAACGCATTGTGAACCATCTGGGAAGACGGTTGGCTTATGTGTGACTAAGACCCACTAAAAATACCAACGAAACCTTAAATAGCTAACCTAACCTAACTTTTTTAACCCTTTCACGCTCAAGGGAAATATTTTTCCCTTTAACAGAAATCGTTATCAATTATTCAATTATCATTTAATCGATATTTTTTTTAATGAATGTCAAAATAAAACGTATGTCCAAAGCGGCAAATGTGTTTCTGAATAATTAGAAAAACAAAGAACTGTCAAACTTTATTGCGCCAAAATCAAAACATTCGCGGGCTGAACTAATAATATCTTGGAAGTGTTTTGGGCTTTAGAAAATAAAATTACTATATCTTATCAGGTGTTTTATATTATTTGGTAAGTATAATTTTATACAATAATACAGTAAACTGCAAAACATTAGCACAAATACCTAAAAAATGCAAATTATCTGAGGGGAAATATTTTTCCCACTGGTCCATATCTAGTGTTTTCGTTGTAGTACTATTATATGTAGTGCCATATGATAACGTTATGTTTTCTTGTATTTTATATAATTTACCTTCATTTTTTTACAGAAATGGCGAAAAGAGGGTACAAATCAAACCTCATTACCCTCCTGTTCAGATATTTCAGAGACTATTCCTATTTTCAACTGGAGAAATAACTCGTACGCTCCTCACGCATTCCATGAAAGTGTTTGTTTTTTTTATTTTGTGCGCGTAAATACATTATCCGACCGGCATGGCATGTTGTTGCCAATAGACATTTTTATGGAGGTGACACAAATGGATCAGTTCATCATCATCATTAGCCTATAATGTACCCACTGCTGGGACACAGGCCTCCTTCCTGTGAGAGGGAGTGAGCCATAATCCACCACGCGGGCCCAGTGCGGTTTGATAGATGTCACATGTCTTCGAATTTTTGGTTCTAGGACATGCCGGTTTCCTCACGATGTTTTCCTTCACCGTTTTGAGAGCAGTGGTAATGAAATAAATTACACAAGGTAATGCGCCTGGCGGGGTTCAAACCCATGACCTACAATTTGTAAGTCGGGACCGATACCACTGGGCCACCACTGCTCCTCAATAAACTATTATATATTAACTATTTATTTTACTTTTCTGAACATGTTTACTATGTTTTTTTGTATTACAAAGCAATAAATAAAATACCGATATAAAAACCTTTCGTCTATTTTTATTAACTTTTATGGTCCATAGGGAAAAATATTTCCCACGAAATTATAGAAAATCTATACACCCTGCTATGTTTTTCGAGTGATATTATCTTAATGTACACCCAAAATAGCTAAAATATTGTGTTGTATTCGCATATTTAATCTCACCCATCTTATGGTCCTGTAAGGGTTAATTCAGCTGTAAATGATGCCCGACGCATACTGAACCATCTGGGAAGGCGGTTGGCGTATGTTTGACTTATAACGACTAAAAATACCAATGAGACCTTAAATAGCTAACCTAACCTTACTTTTTTTTTCAGATAAAAATGATTCCCGACGCACAGTGAACCATCTGGGAAGACGGTTGGCTTATGTGTGACTAAGACCCACTAAAAATACCAACGAAACCTTAAATAGCTAACCTAACCTAACTTTTTTAATTCAGCTGTAAATGATGCCTGACGCATACTGAACCATCTGGGAAGGCGGTTAGCGTATGTTTGACTTATAACGACTAAAAATACCAATGAGGCCTTAAATAGCTTGCCTAACCTCACTTTTTTTTTCAGCTAAAAAAATGCCCGACGCACAGTGAACCATCTGGAAAGACGGTTCGCTTATGTGTGACTTGGACCCCCTAAAAATACCAACGAAACCTTAAATAGCTAACTTAACCTAACTTTTTTAATTCAGCTGTAAATGATGCCTGACGCATACTGAACCATCTGGGAAGATGGTTGGCTTATGTGTGACTTGGACCCACCAAAAACACTAACGAAATCTTAAATAGCTAACCTAACCTAACTTTTTTAATTCACTGACGCATACTGAACCATCTGGGAAGGCGGTTAGCGTATGTTTGACTTACAGCGACTAAATATACCAATGAGACCTTAAGTAGCTAACCTAACCTAACTTTTTTAATTCAGCTGAAAATGGAGCCCGACGCACAGTGAACCATCTGGGAAGACGGTTGGCTTATGTGTGACTTGGACCCACTAAAGTACCAATGAGACCTTAATTAGCTATTTAAATAGCTAACGTAACCTAACTTTTTTTGTTCAGATTCAGCAGACCTTAAGGCCTTAAGGTATTTTTGTCGGTGTAAGTCAAACATAAGCCAACCGCCTTCCCAGATGGTTCAGTATGCGTCGGGCATCATTTACAGCTGAAAAAAAAGTTAGGTTAGGTAAGCTATTTAAGGCCTCATTGGTATTTTTAGTCGTTGTAAGTCAAACATACGCTAACCGCCTTCCTAGATGGTTCAGTATGCGTCAGGCATCATTTACAGCTGAATTAAAAAAGTTAGGTTAGGTTAGCTATTTAAGGTTTCGTTGGTATTTTTGGTGGGTATTAGTCACACATAAGCCAACCGTCTTCCCAGATGGTTCACTGTGCGTCGGGAATCATTTTTATCCGAAAAAAAAGTTAGGTTAGGTTAGCTATTTAAGGTCTCATTGGTATTTTTAGTCGTTATAAGTCAAACATACGCTAACCGCCTTCCCAGATGGTTCAGTATGCGTCGGGCATCATTTACAGCTGAATTAAAAAAGTTAGGTTAGGTTAGCTATTTAAGGTTTCGTTGGTATTTTTAGTGGGTCTTAGTCACACATAAGCCAACCGTCTTCCCAGATGGTTCACTATGCGTTGGAAATCATTTTTAGCTGAAAAAAAAGTTAGGTTAGGTTAGCTATTTAAGGTCTCATTGGTATTTTTAGTCGTTGTAAGTCAAACATACGCTAACCGTCTTCCCAGATGGTTCAGTATGCGTCAGGCATCATTTACAGCTGAATTAAAAAAGTTAGGTTAGGTTAGCTATTTAAGGTTTCGTTGGTATTTTTGGTGGGTATTAGTCACACATAAGCCAACCGTCTTCCCAGATGGTTCACTGTGCGTCGGGAATCATTTTTATCCGAAAAACAAGTTAGGTTAGGTTAGCTATTTAAGGTCTCATTGGTATTTTTAGTCGTTATAAGTCAAACATACGCCAACCGCCTTCCCAGATGGTTCAGTATGCGTCAGGCATCATTTACAGCTGAATTAAAAAAGTTAGGTTAGGTTAGCTATTTAAGGTTTCGTTGGTATTTTTGGTGGGTATTAGTCACACATAAGCCAACCGTCTTCCCAGATGCTTCACTGTGCGTCGGGAATCATTTTTATCCGAAAAAAAAAGTTAGGTTAGGTTAGCTATTTAAGGTCTCATTAGTATTTTTAGTCGTTATAAGTCAAACATACGCTAACCGCCTTCCCAGATGGTTCAGTATGCGTCGGGTATCATTTACAGCTGAATTAAAAAAGTTAGGTTAGGTTAGCTATTTAAGGTTTCGTTGGTATTTTTAGTGGGTCTTAGTCACACATAAGCCAACCGTCTTCCCAGATGGTTCACTATGCGTTGGGAATCATTTTTAGCTGAAAAAAAAGTTAGGTTAGGTTAGCTATTTCAGGTCTCATTGGTATTTTTAGCGGGTTGAAGTCACACATAAGCCAACCACCTTCCCAGATGGTTCAGTATACGTCGGGCATCATTTTTAGCTGAACAAAAAAAGTTAGGTTAGGTTAGCTATTTAAGGTCTCGTTGGTATTTTTAGTGGGTCGAAGTCACACATAAGCCAACTGCCTTCCCAGATGGTTCAATAAACGTCGGGCATCATTTTTTGTTGAACAGAAAAAGTTAGGTTAGGTTAGCTATTTAAGGTCTCGTTGGTATATCTAGTGGGTCTAAGCCACGCATAAGCTAACCGCCTTCCCAGATGTTTCAGGGTGCGTCGGGCATCATTTACAGCTTAAAAAAACAAGTTAGGTTAGGTTAGGTTTGGATAGGTAAGGTAAGGTTAGGTTAGTAGTCACTTAAATGGACATAAAAAAAGAACACCCGGACGGATTTTGATAATCTCTTGCCAGAATGATGTCACAACTATATACTTTCATTTCCCATAAGTGTCATCAGTGGAGGACCTTGGACCAAGTTCCATACATTTTTGCCCATTGTCCTTTTAAATGGTTTTGGATACCTAAAATGAATGTTATCATGATAAGCATGAGCTACTTGGTAACCTTATTATGATTTTTAAACATTTCCTTTATTGTGTTCAGAAAAAGAAAATGATGAAAAAAAAGATCATAATATGAATAGAACCTACTTTGTAGGTACGGGTATTTTCGAATCTTCAAAAGAAAAAAAAGGGACATGGAAGAGATTTATTTTAATAGATAATCTCACCGTTGCGACTACGTTAAAGAATATAAAAAAAAATGTTTAAAATTCGTTCGTATAAAGGCCTAGTTTAAAACATTCAAAATCCCGAACAGTAAGCTAATAAAAACCGCTGTTCTTTCGTTACTTAGCACTACGCCTAATCGCGATTACAAAAGAAATCGCTGAAAAACGTAAATCGATGTATAGACGATAGTGAAACCTAATTTATGCGAAGCGTAATTTTCATTTCTTTTGGTTTTCTTCTAAGAATTTACTCAAGTTTATCGTAACTTAAAAAGTTAATAGCTCAAAAGCTTATAAATTATAATTTGTCGTAAAAAGTTTTTTATTCATAGTACTTACCTAATTTTTACTACAACAGGAAGTTTTTGTATAAACTTTTTTTTGAGTTTTATAATGAATAATATGAAAAAGCAATTGTATAAGTAATTCGTTATTTTTAAGAATAATTTAACTTCAAGTTACATAAAGTTGATAACTAAATGTTATTCAGAATTTTACCGAGGTAATGAGATGATTAGAAATCAAAACTCGACTCAACACCAAATGTTAAGCTTTCGGTAGTCTTAAGAGGTTACTGTGGCCCTGGAGCGCAAAGGGCAATTGAAAGGAACAGTATGGGATTTTTAGATAGATAGTTCCTTCCGCTGCACTCAGGACTGGAGAAGATACTTGTAGTTTTCTCAGTAAAAAAAATAATTGAGCATGTTTTTGTTTGGGCATTTTTATGTGTGGCTTGTGTTAGCCCGGGTCGACGGCGCGGCGTGATCTACGCGTGCCTCAAAGAGCGTCAGCATACTGACGGGGCCCCCTCTCAGAGGGCCAAAGCCTGCTGGGGTCGCGGGACTTATTTCCTTATCGTGACCCTGGAAAATAAAGGGCTATTGAAGGACACCGTGGATTTTAGTCAGTACAAGTCTGGATGGACTCATTTGACGATTTTACCAGGATAACAAAAAAAGTGCAAAAATAAAAACAGGTTTTAGACTCACCCACGTTGCAATATGAGACGTCTAAGGAATAATCCTATTTCCTTGATCTATCCTATTGCTTAAAGCAATTTCCTGGATAATTCCCAAAGGAGCTCCTGGAATGGAACCAAAAATGAAAAAGGAATGACTTATTTCTCTTCTAGCTTTCACTATTTCTAGATTCAAGTACAATTTCTATGTCAATAACCTTTAGGGAATGTAAAAGAAAACATCGTGAGAAAATCAGCGCGTCCTAGAACCAAAAATTTGAAGACATGCGACACCCAGCAACCCGCACTGGGCCCGCGTGGTGGATTAGGGACCCACTCCCTCTCAAAGGGGAGGCCTGTGTCCCAGCAGTGGATACATTTATAGACTGATAATGATGAACCTTTATGGAATTTAGGAGCGTGTATGTCCAACGACATTTTATACAAACTTTCAAGCCCTTATTTTTGGAAGTGACTAACGTGTCTGGTCTGGGTAGAGGGCTAGTCAATGGATGGGTGACCATCTATCATATAGAGGGTTTCCTCCGTGATAGCACGTGGAGTTCGCGCCACGACTGAAGTCCTGAAGCAATTTTTAATGACATGGACACTAGCACCGCGTTAAAGAACTTCCGCAGAGTTGCTCTACAGCCGTTGCTCTAGGCTGTCATTTCTAGACCTTGGACAGATCAACTGTCAAATATCTACAAATGACAGCCTTATCTGATGAATCAGAAACTCGCAAATCTGACAATCAGTCTTACCGCGTATCGTGTTACCAAAGACATTAAACTATATACGAGCAATAGACGGGACATCACGAAGAAAGTTATGATCCAAAACTTTTTACCACTAGGTAAAAAGTCGCTCAGTCTAGTAGTCGCTTGCTATGCAACGCTAGATAGTGCTACTGACGCATGGCATCAACAATTTTGTATGACAATTTTCCCAATGCCCGCTCTATAGGTTCTTTTAAATCTCTCGTGTTACCCAGTTACTGGTTTGTTGAGGTCATATAGGCTGCATTAGTTCACCTGAAAGCCGACCAACACAGTTGAGGAAAGGCTAGATAGATGATGAATCTAGTGTAAGCAGTATTTAGTGTCAAAATCCTTTGTAACACAAAAACCATCAAAAACACTACATTTTTCATTGTATCCCGGATTAGAAAACAAAGTTCACAAAATAACCGAGAACTCACGACCCATTTAAATTACCATTACATAAGCGTTCGTATGTGCCCGGATATTATGAATTCAAACCTTTTGCTCGGGATTTGTAACTAAATACATTAGCTATTTAGTAGTCGACTTAACCCTTGCACTGGCGAGCTGTCTGGTTAATTTGGCATGAAAACACGCAAACGGCCTTCACGTGGAGGGTTGGGTGACTAGAAGAGGTGTAGATGTGCCGCGAAATATGTTTTTGAGCGTAGTTGCTGAATTTGGGTCCACGCGCACCTCATGGAATGTCAGCATTAATGACGGGGGGAGGGGGCGTCATTATGCTCATAGACTAATTGTATGTAAAATTGCAGAAAAGGATATATAAAAATTCACAAAAAAATATCCTAAATTCACCGAAATGAAGTACCAAATTCACTCAGAATTCCAAACTTTTTGTCAAATCTTTTATTTCGTACAACCAAAACACGCAAGAGACTACAATTGCCCTTATTTTTCCTGTCACTTTCTACCATAACATTACCAACTAACCTTCTTCCATGAGGAAAAATCACGCTTAGATAACATCCTGCATAATATGGGACACGTATCTCATTCTCTGTGGCATTTCTAGAGGACTATTACTCTTTGGGGAGAGCACTAAATATGTTGATTCCGCTATTTATTCTTAGTTGGTTCTAACAATCTGCTTTTGTTTGCCTACCGCTGTGTTTTGGAATGAGGAACAGATAGTTTTAGGCTAGTTTGGGATGCAATGGTGAATCTAGATTCTTATTTGCAATGCACTTTTGGGGGTTATGAGGAACAAAGTGGAAAGTTCTTCGATACCCCAGTGAAAAGGAAGGTACAAACACCAGCAGGTCAACCTAATCCCAAACTGTCTAAGCCCAATCGAACATTAACCTTTCCGTATTCTGATAAGGTTGAAAATCTATTAAATAAATCAGACAGATTGAGGCAGGTTGATGTGCTCGCGTTTGTACCTTTGATAGGTATTTGGAATGTTCTGAATCGGATCAGTAGGCAGAAGAATATTCGGACTCTCTCTCTATGTAAGCATCCATAAATTAGTCATCTTATTAGTCGCTCCTTTCTATACTTACTGGCTTGTCTTATCCCACAGCTGGGACAAAGTCGCCTACACCCTAATATAATTTACGTGCAAATTATTCTCTACAGTCATTTTCATAAACATTCTTCACTTATTTCATTTAAAATTCTGACAGCTATGAATTTGGCACACCACCACATCAATCCATCGTTTACCAGCACACTAACTTACTTAACCATTCAGGGTCACACCCTTGATTATTATTTATGATATTTTGGGATCCCTTGCTTAATCTCCCCTTTCTATCCATATTATCCTCCGCAACATTACCGAGCCATCCATCATTACCAACTTTTAATTTGACATTACCAACTCATATCAGCGGCCATTTTGATTAACCATTTTGACAATAAAATGGCGGAATTCGGAACACCATTAATTTAAAACATAGTTCTCGATGCAGACGTTACAAACTCGCGTATTGATGGCGGCTATTAATATTAAAATTTCTGGTTTACACAGTTTGTACTGAATGTATTGCTGTTCATAAAACTGATATGATTTTCTGTGAGTTATTTGGATTGGATTGCTTTTTGTGTGTGTTGTTTCGTTGAAGCTTTTAACTTAAAACAAGCCATGTTTGCTCCTCATTACCACAACTTTTATTTATTTAGCTGTTTCTGGCATACAATTTTAAATGACCTCGAATGCTTTTGGAATGATAAATGTGAATTCTGTTTTCTGGGGTTGCATTACGCTTTATCTACCTTTTTTTTTAATCGAAGAATACTGGCTAGCATGCCGCCGTGCTTTGAGCCAAACAGGAAAGAAATAACACATTGTTTTAAAAGTACGTTTCTTGGAATTTCTGGCATCCTCACCATTGTCCTCCAATAATGACTCCATCGCTTCCTTATTCCTGCTATCATTCAGATTACTACGTGGGTGGCAGTTGTAAATGTCCACTTTAACAAGAAAAGCAGTTAACAGAACCATGAATACAAATTAACAGTCATTCAAAACGCATGTACACAAACAAAATCTTGCGTAGCACACGAGAAAACTTGACAAAACCCACGCGAATGTAATAAATTGAGAACAACCGTCAGTGGCGCCACCTGACATATCGAGAATGAACTACTGGAGCTACGTGCAACCAGTAGTTAAGTCACAGTGATTAACAGGCTGCAACTGAGTAATGCCTTGTACACCCGGAAGGCAGAACGAATGGTAATGCTTACATTAGAATAATATTACCAAAGGAAAACTATGTAGATGTCATTTTAATCTTGTGGTGTAATGCAATAGTAATAGCACGTTTTGTAGAACTCATAATTGTTATAGTGTGGATTGAAACGTGAGGTAATTTGCTGTAGAGCCTAAGGCTAAGAAGCCATACGGCACATTTTATTCCCGTCATTGCATTTTTGTATTGCACCATACCTTGGACCTTCTAGTTACAATTTCGAAGGCAAAACTCCAGCATAATCGTTATTTCACAAAGGTTTCATAATTTAGAACTTAATTACCTCTAGTATCCTTATTATGTTTAATGCATCCATTTTCACAATGTATTGCGTGGGATACAATAATCTCTACAATAAACTGTGATTTTGCTTATCAAAGAAAGGTGTTCGCCAGCAATATTTTTTGTTCAATGTGTACTTGCTGATGGCTTGAAGGATCCTTCTATACCCAAGATGCATACTATTAAGCATGATGTTGAAGCGAAATTACTAGAATCACTATTCCATCTATCTGATGTTGATAAAGACGAATCTGGAACAGCACTATTGATGCCAATCCCTTCATACATGAATGATTTCCAAGTTCAAAGAGAAGATTCAATCGTGAGCCTATTATCTTGAATTCAGACATGAAATAGACGGTGAACAGTTGATCGACTTTAGATATCTAAATACAAATTGTATATCTTAAAACATTCCAAAGTTGTACAACATAAAAGATTCAGATATTCCGCACACGAAAAATACTCACGATCTACATTGTAAAGCAAATCAAAGGAAAATTGATCTAGAAATAACACACACCTCGCCAACGCCAAAAGGCGAAAATAGCTAAATTGAATTTCCACATATCCAAATCGTATTATGTCATTATATTACCAATGGTAACTCCTAAGTCGAGGAATTCCAAGTCTATATTTGCCAGTATTGAATTTACTTGCAATCCGTATAGAAGCGTTCTGAAGTGCACGTTGATTTACGAAAATACCTTTGGAGCTGGTATTGGTAGTATTATTTTTTAACAACAATACTGCTTGCATCAATCTGTTTGTCAATACTGTGGTCTAACAATGTTTGCTTGAACTTTAAACTCGGCTATGAAAACACATAACTTTTTTATCAATTTGTGGAATTACTTGGATCAAAAAGATTCACCAGAATACCTCATTTATAAGGATTAACTCATTTGTACAAAATTGCCAACTACGCTCTTAAAATATCAAAATCCCCTAAACTTAAAATGTCATCCTCAATAGATTACAAAAGATTTCTCATCCAAATCAAATTTGCTTTCCATTCCAAAATTCCGACCGCCTTATCCATCATCCAAGATTTATTTTAAGTGGTGTAAGGGGTTCAAATGTCTTACCTATTGATTTTGTGGAAATAGCGGCACGTCTCGACGATTCGCGGGCATTGCCGAGGGAATACCGTTCGTTGGAAAAGAGACGCCTCGACGCGACTTGGCTTGTCTTTTTAAAGTGTCAAGATCTATGTTAGTGTCTAATGTTTTCAGGATTTCCGTAGTTTTGTTTCTCGAATACGTATTTTGTGGAAGATGAATAGTATGGTATATTTTTGTAGGGTTTAGTGTGAATATTTAGATAAAAATGAGTGAAACGATCCTTTTAAATATATAATTGCTAAACGACAAGAAAGACGAACTAACAATTGAAAGCAAAAATGTCAAAGATTTTAGCAAGATTCCAGGAATTTGTCAGGCACGACATAACAGACTCCAAATGATCTCTTCCTTGAAATATCTCCTCTTGAAACCCTCTCAATGTCGGTAGAATTTACCAATTCAAAACTCGATACGACTGTACGAAGAAACAGAGCCTCTATTTTATTTTTACTGCCTTGTGTATCAGCTGAAGCTTTACTAAGAGCTATATTTTAGTTTCTACGGTTCAATTTCCCTATATATGAGTTTCTGTTGCATTTTACAAAGGTTTCCTTATGTTTTATTTAAATGTATGTAGTAATATTGTAGGCAGGCTTTTCAAAACATTCTCATAGACAAGTACTTCCTCATCTTTGTATTTTATGTCTTCAGGAATAGAACCTTTTACCGCTATCTCTTGATAATCTGAAGGTGCTTAAGTATGGCACCATTAGAATCGCCAAAGTTTCGAGCTTAGCAATAACATTAATAACTTTACCAATCTGTCTACCAAGCGCTCTGATTTTAGCAATAAACTTTCCATGAGGAGTGTTGTCTGCGGGAAATGTCCAACCCAGCATTGAACTTTTACGACTCGATATGACATGCATATGATTAACCCACAATCCAATTCCATACCACTACGAGTGCACTAGAGCATAGTTTATTAGATTTTCGCAGCAGAACGATAAAAAATTGAGTTTTAGAGAGGAGCCCAGACAAAAGCCAGTGGTTTAATAAAAATGTTCCCAGCTCAATGGCATGCGAAAATTTTGTTGTATGTAAAATTCGCCACGACTCTTGTTTTGAACTGCTGACCCAGTTTTGGGGACGTTTTCTGTTTCGACCATCGCTAGTTGCCTTTTTTGGATGAGCAGAACAATTGGTGTTACATTGTTTCACCCTAGATATTGGATGAAACTGTTTCTGGGTCGCCATCTATCAAATATTCGGGAGATACAAAAATTGGTTTTTCACACTCTGTTTAATTAAACATAGAATCAGCTTTCCAGTTCGTTTTTTCTTTTATAAGTAGTTATTCTCTAAAAGATGTAAACTTAAAATTATAGAAGTAAAAAAAGTAACAACAAAATCACACAGGTCCTTCTAACATGAGCAAGAATCAAACGAAGCAGAAAATAGCTAACTGGAAGTCTTGAAGACAATACTAATAACCCGATTCCCAGACCATAAACTTGTTTCCGAGAATATCAAACGTCAGCCTCCCAGACAGATCAACGCACTCGGCGTCGTCCCTTGAGGCACACCCGCATTCTATCACTCGGCGAATTAACTCGCTTTCTGTTTCAAGTATTTGATTGTATTAAGGACTTTTGTGCGCTGTTTTAAAGTTTGCTTTTCATTTCTTTTATTATGTCATTCTATTGTGAAACTTTCTTCGAAGTTCTGAATTTAGTTTCTGTTCGCACGCAACGAAATTCTTTTATTGATTTCTTCATTAGTGTGTAAAAGTTAGGTTTTGGCATTCGTTTTTGCTTAACTGTTGCGAAATCTTAACTTTCTGTGTTTTAGCGAGTTTCAAAGTCTCCTCGTAATGTTCTTATTCACCTTGTAAGTAATTAAAGTGAAACGGCTTATTTTGAACACATTCCTTTTAATTTTAACATTCATTGACGTGGAATCAGTTCGAAATTCCAAAACAAGCCAAATGACGTCACTGTGTATTACATAGACATAAAGTCCTTTTTATACAGCTTCAACCGATACCTCATCTTTCGCGACTAATCTGTTAGCAACAACTTTGAAATGTCAATCACATCCAGTAATCCTATCGTTGTGATCACCCACCGCCAGGATACTCCTAGGGTCAGTGAACAATAGGCCACGGGGTTTCCATGGGCGTTTTGTTAAGACCCGCATGCAAGGACTAGGGGGATTTACAACCGCTGTGGTTATGGGTTTTGATACCGTCGAGACGAAAACTGAGATTATATTGACGATGTTGGTTGATGCTGTTAAGTCTGTCTATCACTCTATTAAAATCCAGTATTGAGGCAAGAATGTGATTTTCAATTGCTTTTCTCAAGTCTTTACATGTTTTTGTCTGCATAATGGATTTTGTAACTTCAAATTAATTCTGCTTTAATGATTCAACGAGTGCGAGGCAAATGATTTCTAAATTATATTGTAAGTAGGTTAATAAATCTTACCGATAATCAATCATCTAGGTTTCTGTCACAACTTCAACTTCAAGATTGCGTCGTTACTGAAATCTATTTAAATTTGCTGTTTCTTGTACTTGAATGATAACTATAATGACATTCATAATATCATCGATGATGGATTTTTTATTTTCAATTTGAGTATGACTTCTTGTTAAATTGACGTTTATAAGATGTCAGTGTTGATGAAGATGGAATTTGGTGTTAAATGTCAATAAAGCTCCATCACAATAAGACAAATCAGCAAGTGTGCTAACTTGATGAATTAAAAACTCTATCCTGTTTTCTACGTTATTCTTTTCGTCATCTTATTTATATTTTATATTCATTTAAGATCTACAAGTCAAAGTCAAGAGTACAAGTCTTCTCTTGCTGTACGCAACTTTAGTAGCCACTCTCTTTCTAACCAAATCGTCTTTCACACTGCCTAGTATCCTTTATCTATTCCAAAGTAATATGCCCTTTACAAATCCCATGCTGCGACAGAAATTATAACGTAACTTAAAACTAGTTTCCTTTTAAATCTGATACAGGAATAACGCAAGATGATACAGATAGCGATTTCTACATAAATTACATCTCCAAGGCTTGTATTTCTCCTATAGCTCGTAAAGGTAAGGGTTATTAGGCTTCCGTTAGCAAAACGAGTATCTAAGTATATCTTATGAGACAGGAATTGCTTGAATAGAACGTTCTAAAATTCTTATTGCCGATTGAACCCTCTCATTTCTAGTGTATTCTGAATTGATATTAGTACAATTGTAAATTTTACTTTTGTATCCTTTTCCAGGTAAAATATTTCTTTATTAAAGTCTTTTTCCTCAACTTCATTTAACCTTTCTATATAGTTGATACAATTTTCGTTTTCTTATTATATGAGGTTACTAATAGGGTCAG
Organism: Agrotis segetum; assembly: GCA_036375495.1. Classification (NCBI taxonomy): domain Eukaryota; kingdom Metazoa; phylum Arthropoda; class Insecta; order Lepidoptera; family Noctuidae; genus Agrotis; species Agrotis segetum. Next base: position 3,295,370 of record JAQSVV010000277.1, read on the forward strand.
GTATTTTTGAAAAGAAATTCTTGGAGACAAACCAATGTCTTGCGATTTTGGTGTCTTTGTAAGAAATGTTGTAAATATAATTATGGATAGCTTCTGCAAGAAACATTTTTATACAAATATGTCACTCAGTTACATTGTAGCTACCGTTTTTTACCTAGCATTTTTCGGAAATTACTTACATCTTACAAACTTTAGCTCTGTGGATAAAACTAATTCTTAACAATAACAACAACAATAGAGCATTAGGCGAATGAGCAACAAACAAATTACAATGAAAGAAAGCTCACATCGCACATACGAAAGCAGAAGAATGTAACCACCGCGCTGCGTGCTACCGGCTCATTCAAAATTATAAGGTACAACCAATTAGTTCGTCGGCTCCATTAGACCATAAACTTGCTCAGATTGTGGTCCAACTTAATAGCTCTAAGTATAAGGCATCGTGGCCATTGAGCGAACTCGCAGGAATTACACTAATATTAACAGCTCCTTAAGTTGCTTAGATCACTTTGCTACACCATAATAAGACGGTTTAGCTAAAATTGCTCGAGAAAAGTACGCTAACCTGTTAGGATGTTACGCTGAAGTTAATACGACTTTGTAGTTCACGATTTCACATTTAAATAAGGAGAAAATACTTCGTTGATTTTAGGATTGCGGCTAGGCTTGTCAAAATCTGAGCAACATAAATAAAATTAACAAAATGGCTTGCAAGCCATCTTAATACCTCGTAATTAGGTAACCAATATAAACAACTATTAATGAAACAGTTAATCAGAATTTACCGTTTCCCGATACAAGCGAGCCCCTAAATGTTTGGCTATTCCAAATCAGATATAACCGGCGCGAACCGGTTCGGGGCGGACGAAACTGGATCACAACCGGGACGGACTGGTCGAAACCAGATTAATCCGGTAAAGTTCCTCGCATGGTTTCGCTGATTTAGAAACTTGTTTGTTCCTTGAGACGGCCGCAGAGGGTCCTATGGAGTTTCTCTTCAAGTTTAATGGAAACTAATTCTAGATAACATCGACCTTTTGTATCTAGCTTTATCAGATGTCTGTTAGGTAAATATTTGGTTAACTTCGGAAATTCTTGTACCCTTTCAATTTGATTATTATGACTGGCTGGGTTCAAGGATTTGTAATACTGATATTATGAAAGCTGTTTGATAAGACACTGTCAGTCTGATTGCTTTGCCAAGAATTTAGGAACTTTCTTATAAAACGAGATTGAAATGAAATAAGTTATCCCAATTCTTGTTGTAAAATTGATTTGTTGTGGCTTTACTGAAGCTTTTTTCAGTAACTTTTGATTCATAATCGATATTTGTGAGTAGTGAGAAACCCACCATGTTCCTACCATTGTCCTTAGCGACCAATTTAATATTAATAAACATTAAACTAGCCCTATTTTTTTACCTAACTAAACCACAATAACTATTGTGGAATCTAAACCTCTTTACAATGCCAATTCAAAAACCCAACCAGAGATACAAATTCTGAAATATTTCGAAATAAACTGAAATATACAAAGTTGTATGAAAACAGGATCTCGCACAGAATGGACAGTAAACATCCTCAGAGTAGTTCAAAAGACTTTGGGTACAGTGGACAGAATAAACACGAGACATAATATACCTACCCACCGCGCAGCTTGTGTTTGCAACTTATTTATGATTCTTACTAAGCTCTAAACTTCGCATCACCGGTTTTAAATCATATATTTATGTGTTTAAAAGGAAGCTGTATTGCGTGATCAGGAGTCTTTACTTCTTTAGTGGTTAGTTATTTCGTTTTTGTAAAATGATTTAATTCGCTGTCGCTCAAATTAGTTATGTTCGATTTGATGTTTTGTATTTGTGTCATGGCGATTGTTTTAAGGAAGCTATTAGTTTTAACTGTTCGGATTGTTAATTGTAAACGAGATTTAATCGCAGGATGCGTGGATATTGATTATCTTGTTATGACTTTTGAAACATTTGCTAAATCTATGATTATGTTAACTAGTCGTTTCTTTTGATCCAAAAATTCTTGTTTTTGATTTCATCCTTCTTCTCTCCTCATACCAATTTATTTGATTCCTGCCTTGTCTTCTTCTTCTATATTTCTTGTCATCTCATCAGTATCCTTCTTTTAGTTTTATCATATTTCACTAAGTCCATCATCATTATCATCTCGCTGCCCTTAACCCATTTTACTTGTGGTGGGTGCAACATGTTTTCTTATTCTCCAGTGTCAAACATCAAAACTTCATTTACTCATTTTCCTTTTGTATCATTCCTCAAACAATCTATCACTAAGTTCATTCTCTGATTTGTTTCACATAGAAAATTCTACTGTTTCTCTTAAATCACAGTTATTACTTAACATTAATTTAATTACCACCCACCTCTTAACTTACCGCAAAATTCGTCTAAATTTCACACGTGATGTGGTCAGATTCATCTGCGTCCAACTGTACACTATTGTACAAAATTCTCCGTGCGCAAATATAACCCAGTAGAGATACATTTAGTTTCAGTTTGTCTTGTTCGTGGTCCTATTTTGTAACAACACGGTTTTAATGTCTTCTCAACCTGAAAGAGTTTTGAGTTTGATGTTGCTTTTGTGGTGTCCTCATTTTTGAATACTTTTTCAATTTTTATTCATGAAATATTTTGTGTAATGTCGTTTTTGTTTAATATGTGTTAGGCGTATAAATTTTCTTTTGATTATTATGGCTTGTTCTGATGTAATTTGAGTATATGTCTTTCGCATTGATTGCTTTTTAAAATTATTAGAATCCTCACAACTGTCTTTGCAAAAACATAATTGATTAATCATCTTCTCCAAGTGAACTGTTGACTGAGTTTTCAATTAAATTCTAATCCAGTGTGATAGTACTTTAAATCACATTAGTTTCCAAGATAGTCTTAACTACATTCCTAATGTCAGACATGTCAACAGTAAGGTCCTTAAACTTAGCTTACTTAGTTTTAGATCATAATTTATCTCCACCAAACACACTTCTCAAAACTTTATCACTTAAGACAAATACGAGGTGTTATTTGCGAAATATGTGGAGCATTTAGTTTTGTGATTTCAAAGATAGACTCTTCTTTTGGCTCACTTTATATTTTTGAAGTGGTCATTGCAGCATCTGCCAGTATTTTCTATTGAGCATCTGTATGACCTTCACTATCTGTTACTGCATACAACGATTCCCCTTCATAAGACTGACTGTTGTCAGACTAGCAAAGTTTTTTAAGATCTCCAGATTTTGATATCTAAGAACTTTTCAGTCACTTCATTTACGCTTTCAAAATCAAAACTCATAAGCATCAGAGTTTATTATACACTCGAACTCACTTGCAAGCTAGAGAAATCGTCCACCCGTAAATTAATACATCGTGAGTACTAATTAGCTGTATAATCTTCAAAGGGTCCGTTGTGTACTTTAGTAAACAGGTTTATGTACACAGTCTGTGTGTACAGGTACATTTGTATGACAGATTGTGTTTAAATTGCAAGTGAGATTTATACAAGTAATTTTGGTTGGTGAATTGATTTTGGTGTGCTGTGGTTTTGACTGTTGTGGAGCGTCTTTGCGGTTTTCGTTTACAGCTGTTGGTTTTAAAGGTTAAGATGTTTTAATGTCTGCGTCCTTCTAGACGACCTGTTCGAAATATTACCTGTCTCGTAACTATCAAAACGTTTAATTGCAAAATGATTAATGTTTCACAAATATTTGTAATAATTCGATATTGTTTGATTTATTACGATTAGAACTTAACAACTACTAGTTACGATTTAGGTGTGCTGTGGTTTTGACTGTTGTGGAGCGTCTTTGAGGTTTTCGTTTACAGCTGTTGGTTTTAAAGGTTAAGTTGTTTTAATGTCTGCGTCCTAGACGACCTGTTCATCTGTATGATTTTTAGAAACCTTTCTATTTTTTTTATTTTGAGTATTGTTATTTTTTTCTAAGTCAACAATTGTGCGCGGGCATGCGGGCAGCGAGTAAAGGGCAACTCGCTGCCCGACCAAGGACCATGCCCGGGTCGACGGCGCGTTGTGTCCCACGCGCGCCTCAAAGAGCGTTAGCATAATGACGGGGCCCCCCTCTCAGAGGGCCAAAGCCTGCCGGGGTCGCGGGATTATTCCCTTACCGTAACCCCGGAACATAACAGGCTATGAAGGACACCGTGGATTTTAGTCAGTAGAAGTCTGACAGTCCCTCCCGCCCTGCCCGGGGTTGGAGGACTCATTTGATGATTTTACCACGCTAAAAAAAAAAAAGTCAACAATTGTATGTAGCTCACTTCATTGTAGACCTTGTCTTTAATCGAGACAAGTATCAAGATCAAACCCATCCAGTTGTATTGGAAAATGTTACAACAACTTTTGTCATCGTTATAAACCATCAACTTTTGAAATATTTTACAAGCCCTCGACTACTGGACTGAAAAAAATCTTACGAAAAGAAACTTTACGTTCGATATAAAAAAATCTAAAAGAGAAACATAATTATGTATTCTTATCATATAGATTCCTAAGCAATCATTTTCAGTTCTACAATTACGTACCAAGTTTTAAGTTTCAACAAACAGTAATTGAACATCGAGTCACACTATGCAATCGCAATGAATCGTAGCCATCCTTTTTGAACCGATCACTTGATGTTTAATTAAATATCCTCCATTGCAATATTTTGAAAGCGAATTGAAAAGTAAATAACGTTTTACTAAGTACACAGAATTGAATCGTACTATCGTTGGCTTCATTTGAGTGGGATTGAAGCCAAATATTCTCTTTTGCTGTATTTTTTAGAGTAATATTAAGTGTCGTTATGAGTTTCAGGAATTTTATTATCACGTTTTCCCAGCTCATCTGTTTATCAACACTCGTCATTTCAGCAGACACCTCCTTTTTAGCCATATCTATTGTCTTTGATACATTCCAATTTTAGGAAATTTATATAATGCTGTTGTCACTAAATTACATAATTATGGGAGAAGCGGGCACTATTCACTTGTGATGGTTAATTAGAGGTTGGTGCATTCGTATCCTGCCTATATTATATAAATTACTCATCAAAAAATACAGTGCATAAAACATATTGTGTTACTAATACAAAAACATATTTTAAACATATGTTACGCTTTAAATTAAACCAAATTATATATTACGTGACGCAGGTCTCAGGACACCTCCCTGCGAGACACCCGCAAACCGCGAGCCCCTACACCCCTCCTTGACTTCCGTTTCCACTGCGGTTGTAAGAAACATTCCCTTGGAATTGGATTACAGTCGCCAGAGGAATATACTGGGTGTTTGGAAGCGAGAAACCAACGTATAACATTAATGACAGTGTCATTTGCATGTGTTAGAACTGTAACAAGGCTATTTGTTGTATTGGATAGCGTCTTTAATTCTTTTAAGTGTTCTCAAGGACTTTAAGGTTAATTTTGCTTTGAATTTATGTTATTTGTTCACTAAAGTATTTTATCTGTGCTGAAGATATTTGAAAGCTTTAGAAATATTTCGAAATATTACCTGTCTCGTAACTATCAATAAGTATAATTGCAAAATGATTAATGTTTCACAAATATTTGTAATAATTCGATATTGTTTGATTTATTACGATTAGAACTTAACAACTACTAGTTACGCTTAGACGTTTTTGATTTATTTCTAATAACTTTAACAAGAGCTGTTGCTGTAATATGCCAAGTGTTAGTATTTGTAATTGTGTTCAAATATCATGTTGGCCTTTTCAGTGAGAAGAAAATTCGTAATAACCACAAAGTTTATGTCTAAAACCAATATTATTTTGAAAGTTTCTGTTTACCTATCCACTCATAAAGCTCGAGAATAACCTTTAGATTTATCCATCTGTATTAAAACCACCAAACTCACAGCGGCTTATGCGGTCGAATTATAGAATTTAACCAAGACTACGTTCGGACGAACGGATACGAATATCAAAAGTTCATGAACAACTTTCTAAGAAGTTCGAAGACTGAAACTTGCCCAACCACTGGTCCGCTATTTGAAAAATGAATTGTCTGCACTCCTAATATATGGTTTTAGTTGTGGAGTTGTGCAAAATATGGGAAACTTAGGGAAATTCTGTTATTACCTTTTTATTTCTTTTGGTTTTGAAACGTGATTTACGATTTAGCCTTTTATACTGCAGTAGATTTTTAAAAGAAATGCGGACAATTTGTGGTTGCTATTTTAAACTCTTTTTTTACACTATTGTGCAGCTAAACATTCATTGTTTGCGTTTTATTAGTTTACGTCGCTTTTATACTCTTTTATATTTGCAGTAACATTGTACGATGTAAATTAAAGTCATGTTACCTTTGGCTTCTGCAACCTTTTAAGAAACCATGCTATTGTAAAGCGGCCTTATTTAATATTGAAACCATAATGCCATTGTCAACTACAATCCCTTATCTTTCAAAACATCTCCCTCCATTATAAAAAGCAGTACATTCACCATAACAAAATCTGTATTTATGGTATAAACTAAGACCTCTACAATGACATTGAAATGAACCGAAACAATAGATTTAAGGTCAAAGGATCAGTCGTTGTAAGAACTGAAGACTAAATAAACAATAATGAAGCTTGTGTAACTAGGTCTGTCATTGAACCAAGTTCAACTGTATGACCTTGACCTTTCGAAATGTCGATAGAAAAGGATTCTGATGAAGGTGCTATTATTTACACAACCTTACTTAGGGCACCTGTCACCGATTAAGAGGATTGTCTACCGAACGCTCGTCCATACTAAAATTGAAAACGTTTTCCTACCCCTAAATGTTTTCCTATCTCAAAGATTTTTTAGAATGCTTCTGGCACAGTAAAAAACTAGGTTTGTAGGTTTTCTTTTTTTCAAAATTTATAGCAGTTTGAAAGTTACAGGCGCCTAAAATTTACTATTTTTATGACAAAATCTTCATTGAAGTAAAACCTTTGTATTTTACAAACAAATAAATTTTAGAAAAAAAAAGCAAAAAAAAAACACCTACAAACCTAGAATATAATATGCTGAAACGATTGACGCCAGAATCTAAGAGATTGGTCGTGATTTAGTATGTGAAAAACGTTCTCTCCCGAGAGACAAATTTCATATGAAAAATACTTACAATGAGTCGCGACCTGCAACGCTCTCTATCGCACGATCGGGGGTTTTTTCAACTCGTAAGAGGGACAGCACGAGTTTTTCTAAATACCTATTTTTTGAAATGGCAGCCGCTATACTATCCTCTTAAGATAATGGGGTAGGAATTTTACAGTATACTTTGAAATTAAATCATAATCATAACAATTTATTTGTCGGAACACGCAGAGAAATGTCTAGCTACCTGTACGAGAACTTCTGGTTGCAACCGTGACAGCAAGACTCACTAGTTGACTTTACAACATTCTAGTAATAAATACTAACTAAATAGTAGACATAACAAAGACTTAGTAATAAATACTAAGTAAGTAGTAGAGATAACAAGGACTGAGTATTTATTACTAAAAATGTTGTAAAGTCAACTAGTGAGTCTTGCTGTCACGGTTGCAACCAGAAGTTCTCGTATACATTTCTCTGCGTGAACATGGTACAAAGTGGTCTTAAGATTAATTATTGGTCTCATCACATTCTGCCAATTCTGGCGTGCAAATGTTGGGTACATATACATAATCATAAAGTATAGCTGCTCCGTTCCGTCGTGGGTAAAGGAGAACATGTGGGTTGCTAAGCCAGTAATAATATTAAGCCTTGATTGATAAAATTTATAAATTTTCAAATGTGCCATTTAACAATACTTAATACATAATAGAAACACACACAAGTCCACGTCTATTAAAAGTGAAGTACTACTCGTACGTCCTGAGTGCCTATATTTAAGTCTTTGCAGTATCAAATTGGCGCTACCTATTTTTAAATCTAAAAAAAGAAGTTTTTTTGTGTATTTACAAAAGCGTTTCCAATAACGCTGTTTGTAGTCGCTTTTAGAACACTTTCAATTTAAGTATTTAGAGACCTATATCCTAAAAATAGGTTGAGTACCTATTTAAGATGAAAAGCATTTAAATCTTATGAAATTATTCCTTCTGGTATAGGTTATTGTTACAACAAAGGCTTTTCTACCAAATTATTTCTATCCGTTGTTAATTCAGTTTTTTAGTGGATCATCGTGGATTTTAGTCAGCACGATTGCGACAGTTCCTCCCGTCCGGCACTGGGTGGGAGGACTTATTTGATCATTTTACCACGGTGAAAAATTATAGACTTAGTTGCCAACAAATCTTATCAACAACTAAACAATAACCATTAAGAATAAAGCTTGGACGAGCTAATGAGATTTGTTTCTCAACAACATTATTTTGTTTTTCTCGCCCATAGACTAATCCTTCTACCCAAATTCTCGAACAAATCTAAAAACCTTGTTTATATCAAGAAATCTAGAAGTACCTGCTTCGCGTAAACTCGGCAGTTTCCTCCGAACGATTTTCAACTTTATTTCTAAGGTTATTGGGGTGAAAGTGGTCTATGAGAAACTTAGTCGAGTGTGCCTAAACGAGATGTGGGTTGAATTTATTATCAAAGTTACGTATGGGCTGCCCAATCTTAAATTATAGTCTCTACGCATGCTAACTCATATTGTTATGTATGTTACACGTTTCACGAGTTATGCTACTGAAAAATGAGACTTATGTTCTATTAATGTGAGTTGCATGTTGCTTGTAGCTTGTAGAAACCCGTGGTCGTGGAATGGGGTCAGCATGTTTCTTCCTGCGGTTTCCTTTAAAAGCGACTAATGAATGAATTTAATATTAGACGGCTTAGTAACAAGAAGCGTGCAGCTTAATAAAATTGTATTTTCAGAGTAAAACAATGGTAGAAATTATTACAGAGGCCTTACTAATTATGGCCGTACAATACGTGTAGTATTACGACGTAAATAGGCATTTTGCTAGCATCAATAAATTGCAATAGTTTGATCAGTCTAATCAGTTTTAAGTTTTGATAAATAATGGAGACGTATTTTTTCATTTGTTAAATCAATGCATAATTATTCCAAAGATTTCTGAAACACAAATCAAATTATGTGAAAATAAACTTTTCTTCAAATCAATATAAAAAAACCGGTCAAGTGCGAGTCGGACTCGCCCATGAAGGGTTCCGTAGCAGAAAGTAACATAATATTAACGTTCTTGTAGTTGGTTGTAACTTTGAAAAGTTAATTGCGGATTACGGTTTATGACGTATTAAAAAAAAACTAATTACTTGATCTTGTTCAAAACAATTTTCAATTGAAGTTTGCATGGTAATGTATATCATAGATTTTATTTAGTTTTATCATAAAATATAAAATGTTTCCTCCACAAAAATGAAAACTTAACAAAACCCAGTTCAACATACTACCATATTTTACATTCACCATCATCTACAATGTGCAACACAAAAGCAATTCATATAAATTCACCGGTTGCATGTCTTTCCTTGTTATTGACCACGTAATAAGGCCGATAATCGCATGCAAACTCTACATTAGGTATTCTGCTTGCATCTAGCTTGGTGTGCGCTGTACGTAGGTACCGATATGTTGCTTGAGCGGTTTCTAGGCTAGGGCATTGAGAAAGGGATTTAGAAGGTCCACGTTAATACAATTTGTGCAGCAGTGGACGTCTTCTGGCTGATGATGATGATGAATTATAACATCACTAGCTGCTGCCCGCGGCTTCACCCGCTACAACTCGAAAATTATCCCACAGGAACATAAAATCGGGATAAAAACTATCCTATGTATTAATCCAGGTTATAAACTATCTGTGTACCAAATTTTAGCTTAATCAACGGATTAGTGGTTTTTGCGTGAAAGAGTAACAAACATCCATACATCCATACTTACAAACTGTCGCCTTTATAATAGTAGTAGGATAGAGTATAAGAGAAATCACCAGCATCACCTTTTTCTCAAAATGTATCTTGGTAAAACACTGACAGACTCGTACTGACTAAAATCCACGGTGTTTCTTCAATAGCTCAACGTTCTAGGGCCACAGTAACCTCATAAGACAGGCCGACAGGCTTTGGCCCTCTAAGGCGAAAATGCTGACAGACTTTTCAACACGCGACGCGCCGTTGACGGCAAGTGATCCATTACTCGGCGTCCGCATGCCCGCGCTTACAACAATGATGAGGTCGAGGTTAAGAACTAAACTAAGTAGTTAGCGCCTATACTTCGTAGTTTTATGGAAAGGGTCTATGCCTATTGACATCAGGGACAAATCCAGACTAGCTGGGAACGAGAACTGATTGCTCACCGTCCGATAAGGGCCAGGCTCTAGTCGGTGACGCGTTGTATTCTTTTACGCCGTGCGAAGCTACCTTTAACCTTTTTTTTTTATTAATGATAGGTTCGCGTTTGACCACTATCTCGCCTGATGGTAAGCGAAGATGTGGTCGACGGTGAAGCACGCTTGCCTAGAAGTAACCTGTTCACTCTTGACTTGAAGACCCCAAGGTTATAGCTGTCGGGAAATACAGACGGCGGCAGGGAATTCCACCTAAACCTTCTCAATATTTTTTGTTCAATTGTAATACGTTACTATTCTTGACTATGTTAGTTCATATTGGGAATAGATACTGTCTATTATTTAGTCTAGAATCCGTATCCTCATGCCGAGCGACAGGTTTTGGGGCTGAGTAGAATAGCAAGTGTTATGAACGTCATTGCGAAATATAAAGTTGTAAATGATGTATTTATGTAACAGAAGTACTGGCGATTGGAACTTAGTCTAAACAATGAATTCTACTTGAATTATTATGTTGAGGTTGAGAGACTTCAAAATGTCTTTTGACACCATAATTTGTTTTACCTAGTTCGTTGTTTAGGGATTCCATAATAATGACTAGAGCAAATACCGGAGAATACAAAACTGACTAGCAAGGGGTTATTTGTGGAATCCAACGGGAAAAATATTCAAATGGGATCCAACGAGAATAATTCTTTATTTCATACTAGCTGTCCCCGCGACTTCGTTCGTGTGGATGTCGGAACTGAACAATGAATTTTTTAAAACATAGGGTTTTTTCTAAGCGAAAAGTAGCCTAAGTTACTCCTTATTACATCACCTACCTGTCGAAAAAAGTCCTGTCAAAATCGGTCCAGCCATTTCAGAGATTAGCCATTACAAACAGAAAAAAAACTGAAAAGGCGAAACAACACAATCCCCTAATCGATGTAAAATCCAAAACAGGAAGCTAGACACAAAAAAAAGGCCTATTGCAACCAGATCGACCTCTGCCCGAGCCGGTAATCGAACAGGCGATCAATCAACCACTGTCTCCCAACATTTATCTTCGAAACGAATATTAAAAGGAAAAACTGAATACATGGGGAACGCAAAACGGAATTATTCATGTATCGGTATGGAGTGTGACTTTTGAATGGTTCCGTAGCATTTCTATCCGAATTTTATGAGAGTTTTTTGATAAACTTCAATGATCTAGTAAAAAACGCCAGTCTCTGGTATGTTTCTTGCCCAACATCTAGTCGCAATTTGAGCTTTTATTAAAACAGAATAATATTATTATTCCACAACTATCACACAACACCATCTAGTCCCAAGTTAAGCAGAGCTTGTGTTATGGGTACTAGACAACTAATAAACACACTTATATATTTCTAAATACGTAAATGCTATAGATAAATTACACCCAGACACAACAAATGATCATGCTCATCACACAAACATTTGTCCTGGGTGGGAATCGAACCCACGACCTCCGGCATAGCAGTCAGGGTCACTAACCACTAGGCCAACAGGCCAGTCTAATGTCATTTAATGTCTAAAGAGTTAGGGCTTTTACAAGAATTATCTTAGTAGGTGTGAATAATAGGAGAATCTTTTAAAGAATTATTGTCGGTAAGAAAAATCTTTGGGCAAATCTCCTTAGTAAGTTTAAAATTCTTTTGAGAGACTGAAACGACAATTTAAGTTATATAGAAGTAGAATAATTAAAGTTGACCTACTTTTCCTCTTAAATATTTAAATTATAATTAAAAAGAAGTTTCCATACTACCCTCTACCTCTTATGTTAATAAAACATAAGTACAGGCACTTATGAAACTTCTTTTAAAAGAGTAATCTTTACTAACTTGAATATTTAAAACGCACAAGCGCAAGAGGGTTATAGACGAAGTGGCCTTCTGCCAACAATTGTTTAAGGAAAGATTAAAAATGTATTGCACTGACGTAACTAACTGAAACTCAAACCATTTATTTAAATTTGAGTAGTAAAAAAAAAAGCGATGTTGTAACTCAACCGTAACCGTAACTCAAGATATAATAAGTAACTTGACTTGTTTTCCATCCAAAGCGTAGATAGAGCGAAGAGTTTTACAAGGAATTCCATTAACACTAACTACACGCACAAGTTGAACAGTACCCTTAGCACGAATTTTCAGTATTTGAGACGTAAAGTAAACTGGAACTTTGACAATTTCAAACTGACGATAATTTAGGAGGAAAAAATTAGTTCTTTCTTCTACACCAGAGGCGCTGTTCCATTTTTTCATACAAAAACGCTGTAAATACTGGAAAGACACTGTAAAGTAAAAGAGTGAAAATTCGTACTAAGGGTGCCGGTTGTAAAAATTGCAAGGTTGTCAAAGGTCTCGACATTCGCGGATCCCTAAAATATTCCATGTCATGGACCATCGCGTAGCAGATTCATAGTGCTCAAATAAATAATACTACGTTTTTACACGAAACTTTTGATACGAACCAGACATGAAATAAGTTTCCCGGTTTGCATTCAATTTATTTACAAAAACTTATTAAATTCAGGCGAAAAATTTTAATTAAATTATTAATATAGCTAGAAAGAAATAAGTAAAGAAAATTGAACCTAACCCTAAAATCTCCAAAAAATATTAAAAACAAATTAACACACTGCAAAACCCATTAAGTACAGTCAGCGTCATAAATAACACAACATTGTGAAATTCACAATTTCCCCATTCCCGCTCAATTTATTTAGCGAAATAAAAAACAGAAAAAAGGGAAATAAATTGGATTCATTTATGCGTCTCCCGTTTCCACCATATCCGTTAAAGGGTAGACACAAAAACGAAAAATACCAAATTGAACTTTGGTTTGTGACAACGCGGTTGCAGTTTTAAAAGGCTTCATTCGGCCATCAATCAAGTTTCGTAGCTATTTATGTTTTTATCTTCGCCTTAAATTTTGTAAATGGCTTTTAGAAATTAGGGTTGTTCCGCAGTAAGACGTGGTTAAGGGTAAAAATTTAAATAGGATAACAATTATATGGGCCTGCTGTTCTGTGTTAGTAACATATATTTTTAGTTACCTAATTTTCCAGCTTTCACATCATAAAGTTTGTTTTTAGGGATGCTTCTGTTAAACGAGTATATGTTATTAAACAAGTTTTCAATTTTCTTTTTAAAAGAAATTCCTTCACCAGGGTTTAAACTTGCGTAGTGTACTTGAATTAATTTGGTTTCTATCATACCATATCACAATACTACACAAACAAAAAGAAGAAAAGACTTAATTGCTGATATTCCCCGAACTAAATTGAAATTCACAAGAAGACAATTACAGAAACGTTCAGCTGAATTATATAATAAAATAAATAAATACGTGTATGTGCACAATAAAAATAGGTACAATTGTAAAAAAAGCTTACTAAATTGGATCAAAACACTTTCATATGATGAAACAGAGGGTTTATTGCAAAATACTGAATAATCAGACAAATCACACATTATTCATACACCTCATTCTTTATTATAATCTTCACATTAAATCATCACACTCTCATCACAACTGCAACGTACAGCACATTTCTATGACAACACATACTACACACTACTTCAAATTCACACAATACAACACACACTTCTCACCACACTACACATCACACTACACACGTCACGCTACAAGAAAATGTACATAATTTAAAAAAAAAAATCTTTATCTTTAGTTTAAATTTGTATTTTTAAAAGTAGTCTTAAGAAAGATTCTGTATTGTTATGGAGGAGCGGAGCCTCCTAACACAGGCATTATCTGCCTAAAAGGAGGCTTCAAACACAAATTGTAACAATATCCTGATTGTGCCCAATAAACTATTTTTATTTATTTTATTTATCATTTTCTTCTGAAAATTTTAAATAAATTCCCTATAGGCTTTAAAATTTCGTATTATAAATTCAATTAAAAATAAATCAATTACAAGTTATAACTCACCAAAATGCAATTACGAAAAGTTCTATTTTTTATTACCGAAAAGTTTATATTGGAATATTCTAAGAAAATAAAACTTACAATAGTAAAACAATTTGTTGAGGCCAACGAATATTAGTTTTTCATATATATTTGAACCGCTCACAGCTGGTTAGAAACTATTATTTTATTACATCTATTAATTTGCGGCTTAGCAATTATTTTCAAAGTTTGGAATGGCCCATCTTTCATAAAATATAATTAATACTTTCATTCTGAAACGGGTTCAATGTACAGATTAATTTACTGTCCAAGAATAATCCCTTACTTTTCGTTAAGTCTCAAAAGACCTTGACTATATTTTCATTAACAATCCGGCCCCGAAGGACCATGATGAAACCTTCGTCCTTCGACCCGGATTCTTGGCAATGATTGTTATTGATTCTTTTGTTACTCACAGATCAAATCAGTATCTTTTCCCCTACTACCATCAACTTCAAAGACAATATTTTTTTCATTACATCCAAATATTTAAGCCTCTTTTATTTTTTGTCTCCCTCTCTTATTTCTTCTATTCAGTTAGTATTTCTCGTGCAATTTGCATTTGGAATTATAGTGTGTCTTGTGACTAATTTGCTAGGGTGACTTCTTTGAGTGTTGGATTTTTTCGTAATTAAGGAGGGTAGGTTAAATATTTGTTGAGAACGAATTGCTTTCTTTGTCTCAGAGCTTATAAATAAATAAACGAAATGCTATTCTTTTGATTCAAGAATACTTTCCATAAAACAAAATGGCGTATACTTGGTAATACTTTATGGTACACAGAACTAATTAAAACAGCAAAGATGTCTGTGTATAGAAGACTGTTTGACATTCAATTTCCTGGGAAAAACACGCCAGGATCTGTAAAGAGAACTTGTTATATTGCTACTTATAACTTTTAATACATTTATAATTTAAATTGCTGGCATCATACGCAGATAAAAGTATTTTGAAATTCTTGTACAAGTTGACAAGATTCTTTTTAGGGCTGAAAATAGCTGAAAAGATAACAAAACTAAAAACAAAACTGTTTTTCTTTAACAAAATTAGTTGCGAAAATAACTTCAACACTCAAATTAAATTCTCCAGCGCAATAATTATAAAACCATCCCAAATCTTTCTAACGTTACAAAAATAGTTCCGCAAAAATATTCTTTCATAATTTTTACACGTCACTGAAACATTTTTCAGCAACAATATCCTAAAAGCTTCATAATTTGATGGATAAATTAACGTTGAGCATTTTATATGCATATTTTAAGAGTGGCTAACAATGAAATTTTTACTCTGCACAAAATTTAGGATATGTTCGTAAAAATAGCTAAAATATCTCTTTGTTTTCCGAGTATAGTCGACGACAAAAATAACTGACATTTTTGAACACATATTCTACTGAGTGACATTTTTTACTCATAATTTGATGTCCAATGTTTAGGAAAATATATAAGATTTTTTTTATTATTTGGGCATCCTCTTGAACATTCTTTACACCTTAATTGAATTAGTTTATTATTTAATGATATTTTAATAAACAAACAATAAAAATAGGTATTTTCTGTAAATTCATCGTCAAACATAAAACTAATTTGTTTCCATGGAGGTAACTCCCAGACAGAAGCTAGCATATACATAAAATATCAAATTGTACGTTGTGTCATAAACGTCGGTGTGACATTAAAAATTCACAGAAAATGCAGTCGAGACAGGTAATGTGGGGCGTGAGGCGGTTACAACCGGTACAGTCAGGTAGAAACGTAAGTGTCAACTACAAAATTGACGTTTAAAATTTTCTATTAAGTATTTTCGCCTCTGAAGTGTTATTATCGAATGAATTTTGTATTTGTGACGCTTTTTGAACGACAAGTAATCATTTCTTTGTTTTTTACTCGTATTTGAAAATTGATGGTTGTTTAAAATAGTGTTAGGTTTTTTTTAGAAAGTAATTATAGGTTTACAAAGTTTGTGTTGGCTGTTTGTTTTGAAGTTTAAACTGAATTAGTCTAAGAAAAGTTTGTTTTCTTAGTTTAATAAAATATTTTAAATACGTGCAGCTACCTAGTAAAAAATAAATGAAATAAAACAATTAAACCTGTTAAAGTTTTTTTTGTAAAATAAAAACGTGTACTTAATGATTTATATTTTATTTTAGAAAAAGATTTTACCAAAACATGTTTTACGAAAATAACCCTTTTCTTAGTCCCAAAATTAAATTCAACACACGCGCTTTAAAACATTATCCACACATTAACGACTTCTATATTCGGAAGCCGAAAATCGCTCAATCCGCTAATACTTATCGTTATTTTCGATCGACTTCGTGATAAAATGCGTAATTCGGAGATTACGGTACCCTTGTTGAAATATTATGTAATTTCGGGCTCGTCCTACAAAGCAATTAACATGGCTTACTGTACTCAGACATGTTTTATTATCGTCTCTATGGCGTTTATATATGACTTTTTTATTTTTTTAAAGCAATATTTTTTGTGTAAAATAATTTAAAAAAATGACGAAAAAATAAAACAAACATTTTTTTTACGTGCTCCCATGGAAGTGGGATAGAAACATTATTCGCAAATGTTTTTTTTTATTATTTTGCAAATACTGTTTTTATATGTTTGTCTCTGGTAATTTTCTCTTTTTAAATATTTTTTTTTTTCGTATATCTGTCACTGGTGATTTTCAAAAAAAGAACATAGGCCAAGTTCTATATTCAAAAGCGGCGGTTGTGCATAAAAGAGGCTTACGTACAGAAAATATTAAGCGACTCCAGGGCAAAACATTAACAAAGACATTTGAATGTTACATAAACCAGGATCTTATCCCCGCACGCATAACCTGACAGTGGCTCGGTTCCGTATATATGAAAGAACATTACAATTTCTAAGCAGACCTATAAATACGCAATATTATGTTAATGTTCACAGATATTTTCCTTTTATTACACCAACTGTTTAACTCCATTAATGAAATTTATACTGCATCTAATTACTTATACGCATTAACCTTTCTTAGCTCTTATTTCGTTGGGCTAAGTTTCATTTTTGAGTGTGTTTAGAGGATATTTGGTATAAATGCCAACGATTCGATACGGGGTATTATGGCGGGATTAAAGCCACATGTGTTTAGATTTTGTCAATTTTCGTCGCATATGTGCTAAGATCCCGTGTAATGGTGACTCATGGTGTTATTGTTGTGTTAGGGAAACTAGATTTTGTGTACGGTTATTGTGTTTCGAGGGTTGTAATAGTGATATTATTGCTTTGATGAAATTACTAACTGACGTACAATTCGAAGGTGACTGACAATAAAGCTGAAAATCTAAGAGTATTATGTTTTTATATTTTATAAATCTTGATGATCTAGGCACGCGGGAGCGTGTCAGAGCCAAGCAAAGCAGGCGCGTAGCTCAGTGTGTAATATTACACGAACCATTGGTTATTACTTTTCTTCTTTTATATAGCGTGACGAAATAATTATTTTTTGAGTATGATTGAAATTAAAACTGTATATTTCTCATTCTGTTCAAATTTCGGCAATGTTACAAGCGCCATGATCACTGATGAACTAAAAACAAATTTAAAACACAGTGAATATCCCATTTTGAGTTTTTATGATTTTACATGTTACGTTCGTTTAGTATCATAAATATTCCTACTCTTTGACTAGGAAAAAAAAATGGAGAAAACAAGTGAAACTGTAACGCAATACAGCTAGAAAACTTGCTAAAAGAATAATATTCCTCTTATTCCAATTAGCATTAAAAATAAAACACAAAGAACAATGGCTGAACCACCGACAATAAAATTAAAACAAAAAAAAAATCAGACTGGTCGCAAACTTGGCTGCATTTTTACATCTTCACTATAACGTTAATATCGAGTTGCTTAGTCGTAGGATTTCGGGCCATATCGTGTTATTTCGCATTCGTTTGGAAATTTTGTGGAGTTGTTCTTGTGTATAATTGAAAGCTGTACCTATATTATACCCTTGTAGATATTTTTAAACCATTTTGGAACGGTGAAACCATAGAAATGATGTCTAGACTATTAATTTTGTTTATTTTTCCTACATAGATTAATTCATGGAAACTGTCTAATTTTACAAATCAAGTTTCAAATGTTAAAAGCAAAAGATAGACCAAAATAACAGTTTTTTTTTTCTGAGATGAAAAGAAGGGGAGATTTTTAGGACTTTTGCCTAGCAGTGTCATGGAATAGGGTAAAATAAAATAAAAAAACGAAAATAGGTTATAGTGACATATTATCTTGTCATTGATTTTTTTTTTAAGTTTTTGATATTGACTGTACCTATGAATAACTGAATCAATTTTTATTTGTTTCATACCTACATTTCTGTCCCAACGGTGGGCACTGGCCTTTCCAAAATCCATCCAGAAGTTTTTATCTTTTGCCGTCTGAAACTACAACCATATTTTATTTTAAAACCCTAAAAACATTATTAAATTTAAAACAGAGCTAAGTATTAAAACTATCCCCATGTTTTACATCCACCATAAAAAAATAAACGTTACTACCCACATAAGTACGTATAGTAAAGCTGAATGAGTACAGGTAGGCGCTCAATGGCGCGGGACTAGCTAGCGATAATTAAAATAGATATAAAATAGAATATTCGATGCTACCCGTCAATATCCGGTGCGGCCGGATGCGTCGCCATTTTGTTTTGTTGCGTTATGTTGGTTCTGGTGTTACATTGTATACTGTGTAAAATGGGGAGTAAATAAAGGGTTGTTGGGTAAATCAAACTGTTTTTTAATTAAGTGAGGTAATTATCAATCCCAGTTCATTTCTATTTATGACTAGCGACCATAGTCTGAAGCCCTAGCATAACTTTCCATGTTTTTAAGACGTAAAGTAAACTGAAACTTGACGTTAATTTGTTGATAATTAGTTCCTCGTTCGCTTAAGCGCTTTTTCAAATTGTCTAGAATAATCTAGATAATAGTTCAAGTACGCTTTAAATAAAATACAGAAGTCTAGCGACTGTACCTTTAGCACGAGTTTTCAGTATTTGAGACGTAAAGTAAACTAGAACTTTGACAATTTCAAATTGTCAATTTTCAAGGAAAAAATTAGTGCCTTCTTCGCACACCAGAGGCGCTGTTCCATGTTTTCATACAAGAAACGCTGTAAATACTGTAAAGTAAAAGAGTGAAAACTCGTGCTAAGGGTACTGGTCTCATAAAAAAATGCCTAAGACTAGTTTGTCCTTTGGCTGCCAACAATGTTTTAGCCTTGATTTACTTAATTTACTAATTACACCGATACGATCAATTTCCTCAGAATATTTTCTAATGTTTCTTTATGTTTTGTTTCAGGTATGTACAAGTTTCTCCAATTACAACTAATTACGAAGAACAGTGGAATAAATAATGAAACGTATTGTTTTGTCTACTCTGAGTATCTGAAGGACTTGTAAGTAGAAACTTATTAAACAACAATTATCTAGTTGACAACATCAATCATTATAAATCTATTTTGTCTGTTTGAGCATTTAAAAATAATGAAAACTTACTTATTTTTACATCAAAATATGTCAAAGATTTTGCATCAAAAGTCGGGAGTGGTAGTGCCGCCAGAACGCACATTTATACAACGATGTGACATCGTATTTTATAACCGTCATATTTTCGTCAATTTTCGTTCATGTAAAAAGAAATACAGGTTAAATATTTTTTTATTGTCCAATTGACGAATTAATTTGATTTTTCCATTTAACTTATGACATGTCAAAGACATTGTTCAAGTACGATGTCCGGCAAACTTCGGCCAAACTCGGTTTAACTCGGCGTAAATACGCAGACAGATAAATCAGGCACAATGAGAAGTTTTCTTTTTAAAGTTAAAAAAAAATTAGTTTCCAAGAACTCCATAGATGGCGTTGAACTGACGGCGTTACTCTAGGAAAAAGATGTATGCCTTCATTTTTGCACAAATCCACGAGGCACAGACTTCTCTTCTTTTTCTCTTGGGACATTTTCTTTCTGGCGTGGAAAACTCATAAATTAAAAATACTGGTAAATGAATATTTTTTTCTGTTATTTATTTTAAAAATGCCATTTGTGTGATGTGATGAGACTGACAATGACAAGACATGTCTTTTTTGTTTTACGATCTCAAACATATCAAGTTCAGCGCCATCTATCCATTGACTAGGGAAAACATAAAAAGAAAATCCCTCATTTCGACTATACCAAACGCTGATTGGAGGTCTAGTTAACTGGGGATGTAATGTGAATTTCACTCGTTATTTTTGTTCAAAAGGGTAATGTATGTAATTACCCTTCGAAAGGGGTACAGGGGTAAATCGTATCAACACGTGTTTAAATTCAGAACATTTGTAGTAATTGTGGATAATGAGATCTACTTAATTTTGGGTGTGGGTGTGGGTAGTATGATTGTTCTAAGCGGGGGTAGATAATCAAATTAGTTATAAAACTTGTCGTTGCTGCCTATTATTGAAAGGTAATTTGATTTTTCAGGGTTTTAAATCCTTGCTTCTTATTATAGAGCACCCAACGACCCCTGCAGCTGATAAGTTGAATTCGCTACGAGCTAATGATTTTCCGTACCGACACCTGTCTGAACATAGGCGTGCACGAACATCACCTTTTAGAAAGAGACGAAAAATAGATTGACAACGCTGAATAATAACTGACCTTACAGCTACGACATAATGATGTAATTAGACTGCCTTACTTCGTTGTGGCAAGCCTGCTTTGTTTATCCATGTATCCATAGACAACCATGTGATTTGTCCTTTATGTCGTAGATAGTAAGTATGATTGTCACTTGTTGATCGGCGACACAAATCAGCGGAATTGCATCGCATCGCGTCAGACCAGCGCGCTTAAAATTGCCATGCAATAAAAAAGGGTATTACCCAATTTTGTCACCAACAAACAGTAGCAGATTTGAACTCCATAATTTAAAAAGCACACGGGATCACATGACCGACAATTCCAAATCGCTAATCTCAAGATATAAATACGAGCAACCATCTGCTCCTAACATTAATAACCCGTACCTACCTTGATCGAGGGGTAAAGCGATTTCGCCTTCATAATTAAGGAAATTTGAAAACCGACATCAAAACGGGGTTGAGTCGGGGTTACGATCTGATACGGCGCGGGGTGTAAGAGGGGAGTAAAGGGGACTATTCATTAATCAACCAAGTGACAGATCTGTTGCCATGTGTTCCTAGTAGATTATGTCTCGTTTCTAGTTGTTTGGTCAGTGTTATTGTTTGGTTGTGTGCGTTGAGACGGCGCGTCGGGGTGGGGAAATGTCAATGATTGAATAAGATGTTAAGATGCTTGGGATTAACCAGCTCATTTTTTTACGATCAGGTGCTTTTTTAATTGAAACTTTTTAGTTACATAGTTTAGTTTATTAAAATGAGGGTTTGATGG
Source organism: Agrotis segetum (assembly GCA_036375495.1). Classification (NCBI taxonomy): domain Eukaryota; kingdom Metazoa; phylum Arthropoda; class Insecta; order Lepidoptera; family Noctuidae; genus Agrotis; species Agrotis segetum. Next base: position 3,317,084 of record JAQSVV010000277.1, read on the forward strand.
TTCTTAAGTAAATACGTGCTTAACCCATTCATTTTACTGAAATTGTAAATTTCCAAAAAGTGACCACGTTAGAGTTAGTAAATTCAGAGACTCTAAATGATAACCACACTTCAGTAAGTTGAAGAAAATTCGAGTCCTCAAAATCATCAAATGAGTCCTCCAACCCCGGGCAGGGCGGGAGGGACTGTCAGACTTCTACTGACTAAAATCCACGGTGTCCTTCATAGCCTGTTACGTTCCGGGGTTACGGTTAGGGAATAATCCCGCGACCCCGGCAGGCTTTGGCCCTCTGAGAGGGGGGCCCCGTCATTATGCTGACGCTCTTTGAGGCGCGCGTGGGACACAACGCGCCGTCGACCCGGGCATTGTCCTTGACGAGCATTACTGCCTCGCAGAAGGAGCTGACCGCTTCCCACTCCGTCTCGCCCCGCAGCATGGCCGCAACCAATGCCGGGCGCGAGAGGTCTCCGCCTATCGCAGCCGTGAGGACACGTCGGTGCTCCGCCCAAGCTGGGCAGTCTTGCACCGTATGCTCCACCGTGTCCTCCGGGCGATCTTCGCAGTGGTGGCACCCAGGCGTCTCCTCCTTTCGCATCAGACACAGGTACCTCCCGAAACTTCCGTGTCCGGTGAGGACCTGCGTCAAGCGGTAGGTCAGGACGCCATGACTTCTCTCCAGCCACTCCTCAAAGAGGGGTCTTACCGCCGCAATTGCGGCGTGCCCGATGTCGAAGCAGCTTAGAAAGCCCATTAGGAAAAAAATGCGATTGACAGACGAAGTGACAATGAAATCTACACATATTTACTACCCATTTCTTATCTTACTATTCGAAGAAAATCTGACAAGTCTTCAAAGAAACCTTCAAAATGTGTCAGAATCTATAGTCCAAGGTCTTAGAAGTCGTCAATAAACCGATAGGCCTAATCAAACAAACCTTACTAATTGAATCGAACCTACCGTAGTTTCGGCGTCATAATTATTTCGTGTGAACGTGGGACCTTTTTGGTGTCGACCTTCGAAGGGAGGACTTCTAAGACTGCGTATGATAGGGTATTGATTTTGCTTACTGAGGCGACCACGATAAGAATGAAAGCGTCAATGACCTCAAATTGTCAACTGTTTTTAGTTGGTAGCCTCAGAATAAAATAAATATTTAAGGGGGCTCTCGTATAACAAACGTGTTTTTTTTTGCTAATTTTTGCTCATTATAATAACGGCAACAGTTTCTTGAAATACTCAAAAAATATTTAGTAATGCATATTAATTTCCGGGGTCGCGGGACTATCGGGTAACCGTGGCTGCGGAACGTAAAGGGCAATGGAAGCACACCGTGGATTTTAGTCATTACAAGTCTGACAGTCCCTCCTGTCCTGCTCTGAGTGAGAAGGATTCTCTTGATGATTCTAAAAAGTAAAAAAAAACATTCCCTTTGAAAAATAATTATGAAGGGGGCCTTCCCATACATACATTATTTATACCGCTTATATAGATAGTACGGAACCCTTTGTGCACCTAGTCCGACTCACATTTGGCCGGGTGATATAACCAGCTAATAAAATAGCTGGTTATAATCATCATGTAGAAATAAATCCATAAACCAATCTTGACAAACACTACTTACCCTTAGAAATCGATACATACGACTATTATTACTGTTCCAGAAATAATACATAGTAATTACGTATAATAAAGGGAGTTATCATTGAAAGCAATTCGCTGTTTGACGGTAGTAACAAGAGGTAAGGCAAATGTCAAAGGTCTACCACAAATAGACGGAGAATAACTTAAATGGCTATAAATAGTAATCTAACTAAAGCGGTGCTTGGAATAGAGAATAGAATAAGAATTGACGCGATTGTGGGACGGATAAATACATAGCATCGTGAGGTTGAACAGGAAGCAGATAAATAAATAAGTATTAGGGTAGTCTTTTTTTTGCGTGGAAAGATCATCAAATGAGTCCTCCTGACCGAAGGTGTAGTGGAAGGGACTATGAGGCTGGTACTGGCTAAAATCCACCATGTTTCTTCAATTGCCCTTAACGTTCCGCAGAAAGGACGATTTATTATAAGACTTATTCATTTCGGAAACAATCATAAACTTAAAACAACTTTAGGATAAGCCAACCTACTCAGTTCTTTTAATTAGGTTGGAAAATTGTCAAATGAGTCGAATCAAAATACTTTTAATAACTGTGTTAAATCCTAGATAGAAAACCAATCAACAACAAGTGATAAGATAGTTATGCCAGTACCATAAAAGAATCCAATAAAATACGCCTGAGTCCAAAAAAAAGGGAACTTATTGAACTTGAAGAAGTAACAAAACTAAAATATAACAAATTCCCTAGTACAGGTAACTTTCCGGACATAAAAAGTGAAAATCCTATAAAATGTAACGACATCTTATAAGTCTACGTGGGCTGTGAGATCTAGAAAAGGAGACATTTGAATAGGCAATGTAGGCGTTAAGTTCGCATTTTGTCACTACCCACATACCGTAGTTATCTCTGAGACAATGCCTATATTAATTGAAGTGTGAGCTTGGATAAGGATTTAATGTGGCTCATGAATGAAGGGCCTTTATTGCATATTATTTTCACTGAAAATACCTATGTAATCTCCTCCATATCTGACTTTATCACATTCACATTTCACCATCAAAGTTTTCCATCATCGCCATTCCGCACCATTTCCAAGTGCCTGAAGCGACTACGTATCTGACCTTCGCAACCTAATAATTGAATTGAAAGCAGGGTTAAGACTGATGGTCTGACTTTCGAGCTTCCGACTAATAGTAACGACAGTCAAAGATCTGCTTAATGAAAGCCACGACCTACGGCTTTACTTCCTTTCCGAGGTACAATATACTAAAATTAGGTTTATCATATTTTACATTCATCAACTCAATAACATCTTATTTATTTATTTATTTACTTTATTTTACAGAAAGCTTACAGACTAATAACAAAGTTGAATATTTTTTTTAGTTTGTGGACAATTGCTAATTATAAGCTTCCACATATTTTTAGCAATTAGCAAATCTCAACTAACATACAACAATTCCAATAGCATGCAGTTACATAAATGAGAAAAAAAAAAACAAACAAGAAAAGAAACACGACATAAACAAAAACAGAGGTAGGAGATTGTGCCAATATTGTGCCAAGCTGTGCGATATAAAAGAAAAAAGAACTATTGCCTAAAGTCACCAAAGTAATCCTTACTAAGGATGTTTCTAATTTTACATGCGCTAGTGTTGAATAAATCAATCTCCAAATGAGATGGTAAGTTATTAAAAGCTTTTACAGTGCGTATGCAGAAGGCATTCCGCCTGTAATTAGTAGAAGCAGTTGGTGCTTGTAGTAGTGGTCGCTTCCTTAAATTATTTTGATTGGTTCGAATAAGAATTTTGCTAAGTAAATCAGGACAGTCAATTGAGCCATTTGCTATGTTCGCTAGAAAACAAATATCACTAATATTGCGTCTAGTTTCCAATGGCAAAAAATGGTACCGCTTACAACGGTGATCATAATCATTTGAAAATTGTTTTGCTTTATAATCCAAATACCTCATAAATTTTCTTTGGACAGACTCAATACGAGATTTGTAGATCTCGTACTGAGGATTCCAAACTTGGGAAGCGTACTCAAGGTGGCTGCGCACGAAAGAGCAATACAGAACTTTAATAGGTTTCAGAGTACGAAAGATGGAGCAATTTCTAATTATAAATCCTAATGCTTTAGATGCTTTATTAACAATTGATTCTATGTGGCTATCAAAAAGAAGTTTGCTGTCATGCAATACGCCAAGATCTCTAATACTATTTACTTTAGTGATGAAATGGTCGTTCAATGTATATCCAGGACCAATCACAGAATTTCGTCGAGAAAACACTGCCTGGTAACACTTAGAAACATTCAGATGTAGTTTATTATTTTTACAGTAGGATGTAAACCTGTCAAGATCGGACTGAAGTTCTGCAGTATCAGATAAATTGCGTACTAACTTGAGGACCTTCATATTATCTGCATATAGTAGAATATGTATCTTGATCAACTATTGCGTCTCCTAGAATCATTACATCTTCTAAATTAATGTTTCAAACCAAAATTCTATCAATATTTCAATCTACATTGGTTTCGAAGGAAGTCAACATAACAATATCATCCAAATCTCACCTGTGTCTCAGATAAGGGACCAATAAAATTTTATACGCCCATAATTCAGGTTCCATTTTGGGAGCAGTAATTAGTAAAGTTAGTATGTGAACCCAAGTCTTGGTATGAATTATTCCAGAAACGTCTTTGGCAAAGTCGAAAAGTTAATTCAGAGTCAAATGTATGAAGGATACGAGTACTGCGACTCATGCAAATGTTCGAAATTATTCTTGTGACTGCTTTTATTTCTTTTTCTTCGTGTGGGGAAAGATATTGAGAGTTTGTTGTGTGAATGCTTGATATTTTGCGGGGAAATTGGTAAATATATGTTTGTTTATTGTTGAAAGAATTACTGTGGGTTTTAGAGTTTTGGTAGCTATTGACTGGGTAGAACATCTTCATTATATGTTAGGCCTGGTTTTGCTCATTTTTGGATATACTATAAAGGGTTCCTTCCTTTTTCTCTGCACTTTCCGATCATGTAAACACTAAAGTAAAAAGGAAGTTTGCCATTTAGGATTCATGCCGTCATCTTCATGTGTCAGAACTTTTTCCTACTATGTTAGGTCAATATTTTACATGGAACGTTTGCTTGCCTAGTTTTCTTCAACCTATAACCTATTTTTCCCGAAAGACTCAGAAATCAGGTATCACGGCTAAACAGGCAATTTATTTTTTTGAAAACTCAAGAGAGAAGATAATTTGAGAATCTAATCGACACAAATTAGAGTATATTGAGAATGAATTTAAAATCATTCACGATAAACCTGAGTCTCACTTACCAAAACAGTGTCCAAGACATTATAAACAAGATTTAGCAACTAACTACCAAATCGGAACGCCTAAAACACTTATTAACAGTACTAATGAAAGCCCGGTCATTGGATTGTAAAGAGGGGTGGCATAAAACGTCCATTAGCACTCAAATGCATTTATATCCAATACTAATTACAGAGGGTGACTGCACACCATAGATTTAGGGGGAACTGTGATGGCTCCTTTTGTTAAAGTACCACCTACCGTGCTTTGTGTGGCGGTAAGTGAAGAACCAGGTTTGATGTTGGAGAATGCTGATACGGTTCATTTAGATTATGAAATGGTTGATAAGGTAAAGAGGATTGGCAAACCCTTGAAGCCGCAGATTAAATCCGTTTGAGTTGTGTGCGGTTTTGGGCATGCACCTTTGACGACATGTCTAAAGAATAGAAATTGAGATCGATTCCTTGTAAGTCGGTAGTTGATACAGAGTTATCAAACCTGATCAAAATGTTGGTAATAAACAACAAGAAGCATAAGAAAACAACAAGTGTCAAGGTTCTTCGATCGAACATAGACTAGTCTATTGTGAGAGCCTAGATATGATTATATTTGTACCTGCGATAATAATAATCAACACGTTCAATGTGCCTCTTGTATTGATATAAATAAAGCTGCTGAATTTTGTGGGCAACCTGTACAAAATCATTGCAGATATAAAAAGCGCTCTTAACGCGATTACCTCTTGTTTAGTCTCTCGGATATCCCGTGGTGCAAATGGAATTATCTATGGCAGGACCTGCCATCAAAACAAAACAAAGATATTTCTATCACCACATTAAGGAAGCTTTTATTCAAAACGCTCGCAAATCACCACTTCGCAGCATCGTTGTATCAAATCACCGAATTAAAGAACAAAAGGGCACATCAACCGACCGCGGAGAGCATTTGGTAGTAATGCGTTTGCACTAAATGTAGCGGCCATTTTGTTTGATTGATTGGCGGGAGATTTTACTTTGATGAGTGTTTTTGAAAGTGGTGATTTATTGCTATTTGTAAGCGTGATTTACACCTTTCTTGGATTATTTATAATTTATCATCATCAGCATACCGAACTTTAACCAGTACAGGGTGAAAGATTTTTATTTGAAATAGGTTTGCTTTTGACTCTATTGTAGGTCAGTGTTGACAGAGACAAAATCTACGATGGTATAAGCTTACCCAGAAGACGTCTGTTCACTCTGACTTTGAAGGGATTCAATTTGCATGCGTTTCCCCTTTACGAGTAGGACTGATCCATGACCTAGTGCGGATTGTGGTGGATGTCATATAAATGTCTTGGAATCTTTAGCAATGGATCATGTCGGTTGTCTCATGAAATATAACCGTTTTGAAAGCAATGATGTTGAATTAACTTCAGTAATACAATCAAGCTTTTGTTCAGTACTACGTAATGATGTTGATGAATATATTTAAATTGGAATAAAAGTTGTAAATGCCAATGAAAATAATCTACTTAACAAGCTTGTATTCAATGTGCCAAACAACATAAATATCACATAACAGCCCAATTTCCAAGTAGAACTTTTTACCTGCTTTCTTGTTACCTTACAGTAAACATTCGAAACTTCCCAGAAATAATTCTGGTAACACAAATGTTTTATTAACTTTATATCGAATTCTGTACTTGTATATTGCAAAATAAGAAATTATGTACAAATCTTAGTAATTAGGTTAGGCTTCATTGGCAGCCAATTCTTCGAACAAGATAAGGTTAGTAACGTCTTTCAGACCGTCAATATGCTTTCCAAACCGTGGCATACCACACAGGCGATAAATGCTCTACAAACCGTTATATGCATATCAATGACAACTAATATGTTCCCCAAATCGTTCCAATGAATCACTCTTACTAACATATTAATAACAGCTGAAGAAATAAGACTGCTCTTGCAGCATTTCGATTCTTCGGATTTGTCTTTATGTCCAACAAAATTCGCACAACAATCATCAAAATCAACATTCATACATAACTCATGCCAGAAATTCCACACCGAAGAATTTCTCATCTTCACACTTACCTGAAGATAATTCAGAAACAAAAGCTCCAAAAGAATAACTTTTTCTATTACCGAACACACTCGATTCAAAGTTGGTACGATAAACACCATTGGTCGGGATCTCATACATATTAATACATTCTGCGACGCCGAATGACTCTCGGAGGACGTTCAGAGGCGTCCCGTGTTTATTTAGCCGAGTCAATGCAGCCAGAGAGAATTATTGTTTTAATAATTGCGAGCAATTTCTTTTAGGACCTCCCTGGAGTCACACTGGACTTTTGAGGTTGTTAGGACGGTTAGTCGGTTACAGTTGATTAGTACAACGATTTTATATCTTTACAAATGTTTTGCGAAAGCCGCTGAGACGGCTATTACTCCGAGTAAATGAAGTTTGCTTCTATTAACAATCAAACGCACTAATTGCTTATAATAAAAGGCACACTAAGAAAAACTATATTCTTTCCAAATGACTGCTCGTTCTGCCTGCGGAGTCTCTAAAGGTACATTCACGGTACAGTTGCCACTGAGCCTTTCAGCTTTACACGTCCAAATCATAATTCCGAGCACATATGAAGAGCTTAACATAATCCGTAATAAACGAATGAACATCTCAGGCAAGTCTTGACACTAAACAATATTCTTGGCAAAAAATGGGAATTAATTTCCTGCAAACCTCTATATTTCCCGCGTCTAAATATAAATAAGAGGCTCGAAGGCTTAGTGGCTGTCGGCAAGCGTGTCCTTGCTTCATAATGTCGCTACGTTGTTGACATCGCGGGATCCATTCGCCCGCCATTTTCGTCGCCATTTTGGACGCGCCAAAAGCGCGGGAATCTTGCTGTCATGGCAGGAAAAATAATTAGATTTCGTTGGCGCACTTCTTCTCGGTTCATTTCTGTATGTTTTGTTAATTATTTCTTCGTGAATGTCACGCCGACGAGTCTTAGTGTCCTCCCTTTTTTTGTTTTCGCAAGGTGAAGCTTTTGTTTCGCTAAATATCGCTAAAAAGCGAGGTGTAGACAGTCAACGTTTCTTTTTAATTTTTAATTCGAACGCTACCTTCGTCTCCGAAGTTTTCCATTTATTTTGATTTTGCTTTGTGTTGTTGCATTCTTTGCTTTGTATAAATTAACCATTCTGTGCAGGCCCCCTCAAAAGTACAAATTGATATTAATTGTGTTAGAGGCCCTTACGGCGTTACCCCATGTGTTTTTCTTAACAATCAAGCGGTTGCACAATCCTTTTGCTGTTAACGAAGTGAAAAATAGTGCGATCCTCGACTTTATCGCGCAGATAATAGCAACGCAATCGAATCTATTCGAGCAGAAAATTAAGTTAGATAGTCTGTCGTGTCTCTCACTATTTCTAAATTCAATTTGTGTTCGAAATACAAATTGTGGCGGTTAAATCCCACGCGTCGGCCATATTTGAATTAATTTCGTTTTTAACTAACGCGGGAAAGCTCTTTATAGGGGTGACACCTTGTGAAAAGTGGTTTTATGGTGCTTTTGGGAATTTTAGCCATATGAGAACTTGAGACGAGTATTGCTGCTCTAAATTAGTTGTAATTACTGTGAGAATATTTTATAAGCGTAATGTCGTGTAATGTGCTTGAATTTTTTAGTAGTATCAATGTTTGTTTCAAGTTTGTTCCAACCTTTAAAGGTTATTTCGACTGTCGGACTAACTAATTAGATTTAGCGTAGCTTTAAAAAGTTGTAGAAGTATTTTTAAATCTGGGAACATTTTGCACTCAAACTAATAATAAAAAAATACATTAAAGGTTGTGTCTTCGAATGGCTCAATAATAATCATCTATGGACACTTTTATCTTGTCATATCAAAACCCTACTCTAAATAACTAAGTACCAATTAATCACTAAACAAGAAGTTCCAACATTAAGCCGTGTTCACACCTACATAGGCGCCATTTATCAAGCAATATTACCCGGGTAATAGTAATAAATTCGGGTAAATGTGTAACATTTGCCAACTGCTCCGATTCGAGTGTTAACATGAGTTCTCACGTATAAAAGTTTGTTACCATTTTTTTTTCCTCTCGACCTATCATCAAACTACTAGTAATTGGGAAACTTTGCTCATTATTATTTTCGGCTGACATTTTTTTGGGTCGTGTATATTCGGGCTATTTATTTATAACTTGTACTTCGAGATTTTCATTCCGAAAAGACTAAGTATTTTTTTTATTCTGATAAGTAATTCTGGTACTAGCTTTAAGTCGTGCTTATTTAAATATTTTTACCTTGCTTTCATTTTAAATATTACAATTTATGAAAAAAACTAGAAAAAAGCACTTGAATTGATTAAAATATATTGTAATAAATCTTTGGAACATTCGCATATTATATTTTGAGATTATAACTTAAAAGAAAACACTTTAATTGATTAAAAAATAGATCTAAAACATAAATCTTAAAAACAGTGCTGCAAAAAGTACACTATAATAAAAAAAAATAGTTTTTAAGATTCATCAAAATAAAACATCAGCCCAATCAAATGCCACTTTATAGACACATCAAAAAACAAAATCTCTCACAGAGATCACTATTTTGCCGACATCACAAAAAATAAAACGAAGATTCCTAACCCAGACAGTAAAACACACACACTTGATCAATTTGACCTGGATTTACTGCCAGAACAGTAAGGTATAGGCTTCTCGAAATACCACGACATTTTTGGATTGGCATATGTGGATCCGACATTTTGATAAAGGTCGATGCACAATGGCGTATGGTGATTCAGAGGATGTAAAAGGTCTATTATAAAATAAAGGATTCTTTGACGGAAAAGTTTGTTGTTTATTTACGACTATCTGTTACCCGCGACTCTGTATGCGCTTTTATTTTATTTTATAACAGAATTAGAGCCAATACCAGATAAGTCTTTCTCCACATTGTTAAACGTTTTGAATTTCATCACTAGTTCCAGAGATAACTCCTACATCATCATCATCATCAGCCTATAATGTTCCCACTGCTGGGACACAGGCCTCCTCTCTATAAGGGAGTGGGACATAGTCTACCACGCGGGCCCAGTGCGGATTGGTGGATGTCGTATATCTTCGAATTTTCGCTTCTAAGGCATGCCGGTTTCCTCACGATGTTTTCCTTCACCGTTTTGAGAGCAGTGGTGATTAAATAAATTACACAAAGTTATGTGGCAGGCTGGGTTCGAACCCTCAAACTACAACTCATAAGTAATACCTCTGGGCCACAACTGATCTACACTCCTGCATAAGATTCAAATACCTTTTACAATATTAGCATAGACTAGCACTTGGCCCCGGCTTCTCATGGGTAGCTGTTTGAACGTGTTTTTCCGATGACATTTTGTCAGTTACGTTCGGTATCATAACGATAACAAAATATTGACAAACATCAACATCTTCAGGCTGAAAATAGGCTTCACTGACGTCAATATCGGCCCAGCCTACATTCGATGATATTGTATTCAGGGACTGAAGTGACGAGAAATCTTCAACCAACGTTACATGTCTATTTCTACCTTCAAACCAACGGAACTGAAGGAAGTTTCAGAGTCTTACTGGCTTAAAAGTGCCTCGTTCCATAAATTGGCCTTTGCGTTCAATAGCCACGATAACTCTGTAGAATATCCTTGGCAAACATTGGCCCTATTAGTTTTACTAACAGCATTTTCAAGTTCGCGTGGAAAACAACACGACGTTGACCCAGTCTTGGTCCTGATCGGACGGTGAGCTACCTCTAGTTCACCTTCCGCAAGTTTACACCAAAGGTGACAAATTTTACCACCTGAAGCTTAAGTTTCTTTTTGAGAGACTCGCCATAAAAAGCAAGTCTCTTAAACGATTGGAAAGATATGGGGAAAGCCTTTTCCCAGCAGTGGGACAAAATAGGATGAATAAAAAATCAAAATTTCAGTCAGACACAAGCCTTATGCTTCCATATTATTAGTAAACAAACACTTCCCACCTTCAAACCCGCACTTAATTTCATGCAATCATTAAACCGTAGAAATATACGGTTAATTAATAGGTTCCCAGTAACGAGACGGTTTTCTAAAGCCTATTCGAGTCTATAATCAAAGATACGTTAGTTACCAGTTAACTTGATCTCTCACCTTCTGTGCGAGTGAAAAGGTTGGAGTATGAAAAGGATACAGAGCGCTGTGACTATACGCTATACGCGCGATGACAGCGCCACCTAGTAACCACATTAAAGAGGGCAAGCTGACAATTTCTATAATAACTAGATGTTTTGATACCCATTTTCGGCTTGTTTTTCATTAAAAAAAACCTTAAAGTTATTGTCAAGCAGACAAGCGAAGCAAGAATTGTTTGAATCCAGTCACATAGAAAAGCGAAAACGATCCGATAGTCTACTATGTGACGGGCTTCAAACAATTTCATACATTACAAACAAAAACGCCTGAAAAGTGTAACTTTAATTGGTAGTGATGCATATGAAACGATAATGGTGATAGAAAAGTCGAAAAGTCGAAAATGTGTAAAGGCTGGAATATTTTTAGAAAATCAAAACACTAGAAAAAGCAAATAACAATGACACAAAAACCAACAAAAGAAAACTAACATTTACCGAAAACACTCGAAATTCCTCCAGGTTTTCCTGCTCCTTGTCAAATGAATACTCCTCGATACAGATGAAGATAATGAAGAGGGCAGATGGATGGATGTACATAACCAGATCCACTAGTATTTGGTCTGTTATATTTCCGTATCGCGAGCCTCAGTTCAGGGCGTGGGCCAAGACATAAGCGTAGGTGGGTAATCACCATGATTCTTTAGTACGTTGACATTTGATAAAAGTTTGTACAATTTTGTGATTAGAAAACATGGAGTTTATTTTTAGGACGAAAATTTGTCGAAAATAGATTACTTAAATTACATTCGTGTAAAGCTATAATTACAGTGTTTTGTGGGTTCTCAAAGGTTGTTTAAGAAGTTATCTTTGGACATTAATGTAGGTTTATAATTAGCTATTATATTTTGGGAATCTACAACTTTCCTTAGTTATTTTGACCTTTGGTAAATCGTTTGTTTCAGTAACTATTTTTGGGTTGTCAAGTAGTTTCATAATTTCATGTATTAATAATAGATTGCTTCTAGGCAAGCGTGCTTCACGGCCCACCACATCTTCGCTTACCATTAAGAGAGACAGTGGTCAAACGCGATCCTATCTATACATATAAATGAAATTGGAGTGTCTGTTTGTAATATTGAAATAACCGTTTTTTACTACATGCATATGAATATACGGTACATGCACCAAAATCACATTGTTTTTCAATTTTTGCCTGTCTGTCTGTTTGTAAATGCTAATCTCTGAAATGGCTGGACCGATTTTGACAGGAGGACTTTTATTGGCAGGTAGCTGATGTAATAAGGAGTAACTTAGGCTACTTTTATTTTTCTGAAATATTAGGGTTATGTGCACTTTTGCACGTTAAGTTCCAACATTCACGCGAACGAAGTCGCGTGCACAGCTAGTTATTAAATAAAATGAAAATAGCGTCGAAGTAACTTCGGAGTGACTACCAAAGTTCTACAGTTGACTACCGAATGGATATCTCAAAAAAAAGGCTCAAAAATCGCCATTCTTCTTTACCTTGCACGCCAGTAGAGTAGTCAGCGTCACAGAGCAACGAGGCGGCGACGAGCAGCCTTGATTATGGGCGAGCTACTTGCGCTAATTACTCGCCCGAGAACTGGGTGAAGTAACTACCTTACAGTGACTTACGTGAGTTACTGACGTTAGGTATGTCAGGATTTTCTTTTGCTGGAGTAATGAGAGAAGATTTTAATCTGTCGTAGCACTTTAGATGTATGGTTCGTTCTTGATAGTTAGTGCTACGTTTGGTTACTAATAACTTGTCTTTTATCTGGTCTCTACCAAAGCTGAACTCTTATTATAGTTGTGTTTTTGATGCTTTGTTAAAAATACAAAGGAAAGCTAAAAAAAGTTCTTCTGTAGCTGTTTTGTTTCTATTAGACACAAACATGACTAATTAGGCGTACACAGTATTCTTTTGTATATTTTTAATAGGAGTAGAAAACCTAATAAATTGTTAGGTATAATGCCACACCGCTTTTTTTTAGGTGTTAAATCATCAAAGGCGTCCGGGCTGGGTGAAACGGAAGGGACTGTCAGACTCCTACTGACTAAGTATTGAAAGATACCCAACGTTTTATTTTTATTGAAAACTAGCTGACCTGTGCCCACTTCGTTGGGCGTGAAAATATTCATGATATCTTTATAATTTATAAGCCTATATCACTCACGAACAATGTAGCTTTCGACCAGTGAAACAATTTTTAAAATCGATTTATCACTTCGGGATATTATTACCCCCTACATACAAACGAACAAATTTTACCATATTATAATATTAGTATAGATAAAACTATGGGTACCTTTCACATTAAAATCTACGCATTTATACACTGTAATATCACCCTTACAAACACAAAAAATCTCATAAAAAAGGCGACGATTCCAAATACTAAAACCGTACATATCTTTCACATAAAAAACTATGTAAGAGTCCCACTTCCCTAATTATTTCACACCCCGTACATAAAATTGTTTAGCACTTTTCATAGAAAAGTGTTCATCAACATGGCTACTGGAAATATTAAATAAAAAGTTGCTCACATCAATAACAGGTTTCGAAAAATTCTCTAACTATAAAATGCGGGATAAACATTTCATATGGAACTCCTGAAAAATGTCTACCTAAATACGTAGATCCGAATTCTATTACAGCTACTGAAAAAACTTACGTAGACGTACGTAAAATCAAAATTAACCTTAACTCCAGTCAAAGCCAGGACAGGGGAGGTATTACAACTTCTTAAAACCAGGCTTATTCCGGTGAGTGAACGAGATGGCGCTAGACGACTTGTATAGCTCTGTCACTTTCACTCGCTGGAATAAGCCTGGTTTTAAGACGTTGTAATACTTCCCCTGGACTGCAAATACTACTAGGTATATTAGCACAGAAGAAAACTGTAAAAAAACCTTACTGCTTTATCTGTCATAGCGAGTTTCCTCCGTGCCTCGGAAAGCACGTAAAGCCGTTGGTCCCGGCTGTCATTTGTACATCTTTGACAGTCGTTACTGTAGTCAGAAGCTGTAAAGTCTGACAACCAGTACCCTTAGCACGACTTTTCACTCTTTTACTTTACAGCGTCTTTCCAGTATTTACAGCGTTTTTTTATGAAAAAATGGAACAGCGCCTCTGGTGTGCAAAGAAAGTACCAATTTTTTCCTTGAAAATTGTCAATTTGAAATTGTCAAAGCTCCAGTTTACTTTACGTCTCAAATACTGAAAATTCGTGCTAAATGCCTATGTTCAGCAGTGGACGTCTTACGGCTGATATGATGATGATGATGACGTGCTAAAGGTACCTATTGTCTTACCATGGGGTATCGTATTGCCCAGTTACTGGCTTGTGGAGGTCCGACAGGCAGTCGCTCCATGTAAAATACTGATATCCAGCTGAATCTGGTTCGACTGGAAGCCGACCCCAATATAGTTGGGAAAAGGCTGGGCAGATGATGGCGTGATTCATGTTACATATTAGGGTTTAAAACGGGATATTTACCATGTTTATTATTTGTTTTGAGTTTCCGATATTTCGGCACTGTTGCAAGCACCAACAACCAAGTCCAATTGTGTAAAAACCCAAAAAACACGGTAACTACTTCGCGAGCAGATACAGTGAGTTTTGTGTGTCGGGAACAATATCGTGTTGTGAGTGAGACTAGTGACAATGGTAGTGGAGTCGAACGCAAAAAACGAACGAGACGGAGGGTAGACCGATTTGTCTGCTCATAACATCCACCCGCAAAAACTTCAGTTCATCCGTGATCATGGTGCTTGCAACAGTGCCGAAATATCGGAAACTCAAAACAAATAATAAACATGGTAAATATCCCGTTTTAAACCCTAATATGTATAATAGTGACCATGTCAGTTTAAAATCTTATATGTGATTCATGTTCTAAATCACCATAATATGATATACAATGATGATATTCCACAACTGTCACACAACGCCATCTAGTCCCAAACTAAGCAGAGTTTGTGTTATGGGTACTAGACAACTGATAAACATACTTATATATTTCTAAATACATACATATTATAGATAAATTACACCCAGACACAGAACAAATGATCGTGCTCATCACACAAACATTTGTCCTGGGTGGGAATCGAACCCACGACCTCTGGCATAGCAGTCAGGGTCACTTACCACTAGACCAACAGGCCAGTCGAAATATTTACATTTGTTAGAATTTAGGTCAAATAATAAACATCATCAAACTGACGAATTAATTAGCATGATTAAATTAGAGTTAATTAATGCGAAACTAATCCTAATCAGTTTTAATTGTAATTTTCTAGTAGCCATTGTAAACGGGTAATTATTGTTGTTCTGGTCAAATGAAACGTTTCAATTGATTTTGGTTCATTGATTTTACAAACGATTGATGGTTTTTACGTTTTTTTTATTAATATTTGTAAGGTTTATTGATTTATTTATCTGATACTTACTTACGAGTGCCTATTATATACCGAATTTAAAGAGATTTTTGTTACTCTTTTACTCCTAAAATACTAAAATGATTTCGATGAATTTTGGTACAGAGATAGATGGAACCCTGGAGAAGGTTATAGATTTATTTTTAACCCAAACTCTCTACTCTTATTGTCCAAAATCATAGCCTGTGCCTCCAATTTCCCTTTCCATAGACACGGAAAAATTATGAATCTAAACAAAAAAAAACTATATTATTCCACTAACCGAACGTAACTCTAACCCATCCTATACAGTCTCCCATATATCAATAAAAAAAAAACCTACCTAATAAAAATATGATTTCCGGACTAGTAACGGAATAAACAATTGCGCCCGGCCGTCACTTTCAAAGCCACTTGTGGTAATTGCGTTCCCGGACCGTAACTAGTGGTGTGCCACTTAAAAACCGGACTTCGGTTAAAAAGCGTCCGGTTAAAAGTTATTTGCGTTATATTTTACACTGGGGTAGGTGGCGCCATCTGGCGGTGACATGTTGTTTTAGATGGGGGTTTAAAGTTGATTAATTTTGTGCCGAGTTTTTTTGTGGAATTGAGTGGGCCTGTTTCGATTTTTGTGACTAATAAATATATTTTTGTCGTTTCTGCATTCAGTAACTGTTTATTAAGAGGGCCCCCCTCTAGAGGGCCAAAGCCTGCCTGGATCGTGGGACTTATCAAATTACCGTGACCCTGAAACATAAAGTGCTATTGAAGGACACTGTAGATTTTAGTCAGTACGAGTCTGACAGTCACTCCCGCCCTGCTCTGGATGGGAGGACTCATTCGATGATTTTACCACGTAAAAAAACTTTTTCAAAAAAAATTGACCGCCTTCAAAAACAACCACAAAAAAGAGTAAAATAACCTACAAAACTTTTCTGTCTGAAGTCGGTGACTTTTTTATTAATTTCATTGTCTCTTTTGCCACCGACTTCCGACAGAAAAGTTTTGTAGGTTATTTTACTCTTTTTTGTGGTTGTTTTTGAAGGCGGTCAATTTTTTTTGAAAAAGTTTTTATTTTACTCTTTTTAGTTTAAATATTCAACCAAAATTCTTGTCAAATACATAATTTTCTTACATGTGTACTAGAATTTTGTAATCCGTTGCACCGGTAATAACGTCGTTCATTCATTCCCTATCTCAAAAACTGCTGAACCGATTTCGATGAAATTTGCAGTATTCCCTAAGTCGAACGATACCTGGGGTGCTATGACAGGAAACCTCCACGTGCGCCCGTGGACTGGAGTTCTCGGATACGTCCAGGGGGAAGACCAGTTTTTCGGGCCGGTGCACCCTGGGATGCGGGCAAAAACTCTTCCTTGGGCACTGTGTGCCCGAGTGGTCTCTTTGCCCGTATGCAAATAGCCTGTCGTGTGGATGCTCCAACGCGTGTCCCTCTGATCAGCAGAGGGCACAGCGGCGGAGCGGGCTTGCGGACGGTGAGTGATGGGTAGCTCGCCGTCCGACCAAGGACCAAGCCCGGGTCGGTGGCGCGTCGTGTTTCGCGCCAAATGCCTGCTGGGGTCGCGGGTTTTTTCTTAACCCAGGTTACCGTGGCCCCGGAACATAAAGGGCATAGGAAGGAACACGGGTGGATTTTAGTCAGTAAGAGTCTGACAGTCCCTTCCGCCCCACCCAGGGCGGGAGGACTCATTTGATGATTTTACCACCTCAAAAAAAAAAAAAAAAAAAAAGTCGAACGATACCTAGTACAACAAAAAAAGAATTACTTAAATCGGACTTATAGTTCCGGAGATATGCGAACTCAAACATAATTTTCTTACTTGAGGAGTTGTACCTTCCATCATCAGCTCAGCTACATGAGATGATGATTTCCATACGCAAGTACTTGAATTACTTCATAAGATTTGCGAAAAACTATGTGTCAGCTAATAAAATTTAAGGGTTGCCCTCGATTTCTCCAAGATCCAATCATCAGATCATGAAATGGTGACAATGGGACCACACGGGAAGCACCAGCTTTCGAATAAAAAAAGAATCATGAAAATCGGTTCACCCAGTCGCAGGTTATGAGGTAACAAACATAAAAAAAAAAAAAAAAAATACAGTCGAATTGATAACCTCCTCCTTTTTTTGAAGTCGGTTAAAAAAGTCCAATTCAACATATAAATAGCTATCTTAAACATAAGATACTAATCTCACTCTATAAAATAAAACCACATCTTCAACAGACAAAACTTCACCCAAAAAAAATTCAACAGCGCTCACCAAAAAACCGATAATTACGCCACTAACCGTAAACCGCAACCGTAAACCTTTCCGTAAAAATTACCGGTCCTTAGAGCCTCTAATTGACCGGTACATAATACATACTTGTGATAGGTAGGAACCGTAAATCTTTCACACCTGGACTCTTTGCCTGCGTTCGGAAATGTTCGGGTGTTCTCGGAAATCGTCGGGAAGTACCTCGGAGATAAATCACTGAAAGGATGGTAGGAGAAGATTAAAAATCTTTCTTGTTTTACACGGAAAATGTGAGACCATAAAATAGGGGAGGACCTAATAATAATATTATATTATGTGGCAGCGATTGATAAAATTAAATTTCGGTAACCCCTAGATTACCGGTGAATACGTCTACACATAAATTTAATAATTTACAAACTTTATCTTTGGAAGTGATCTTTTTTCATTGATTCGCTTCTTTTGTTGCTACTGACTTCCAAAGTTCCCATTTTCTACTTCTTTGCTGATTTTTCTTGTGTTTCAAATGAATAATATAATCAGTCCGACATTTACTGAAAAGAAACCATCTTGTCCCTTCAATTGCACTTTGCGTTCCAGTAGGGTCAGATCAACATTCGCGCGACCTTGAGAACCCTGAAAAATTTACACGACTCTGTTTTTCCTGGAAGTGATTGAATTTTAAATCCTCCTTTCATGCTGAGCATTGTCAAGGTCTTCTAATCTGTCTATTCTGTTCTACAGCATACCGATTTCCTCACGATATTTTTCTTGATCGTTTCTTAAGCATCCATAGTTACAAAGTTAATAATTTCTGAACGAATAAACGAACAAGAAAGATAGTAGACTGTTTCGTCTGCTCAAAAACATCTAGCCGCAATAAATTCAGTTCATTCGCGATCATGGCGCTTGCAACAGTGACAGAAATATCAGAAACTGAAAAAAAAAACCCTTAAAATATAACATCAAGTACAATCTGTCTAAATAATGTCCCCTAATATCCAATTCAGCATAAAGTATAAAGCCGGAAACACATTATATAACACGCCACGCGACGCAACTTGTCGACACCCGATGTGTAGTGAGCGCGTGTCGTCGCGTCGGGTGTTCATAGTGTGATTCTGGTCATAGAAAACAATACATTTGATTTGACCCAACACGCATCACGTTTCATCGAATGGCGTTGGGTGTTAATGTGTTTCTGGCTTAATGCCGGACATGATCATTATGTCCTAAGATCATCAAGCGCACATCTGCACTCCCATACAATACATAATTACATACATGTCCCGAAATCAGCGCACGCGATCAATCAATTGTTTTACGACAACCAGTCATTACTAGGGATTTCAAAAGTATCGATATTTATTGTAACAATGTAGTCGATAGTTTCTAAAATTGTCGGTTTTGTCGCTACGTAGTAATCATGTTTATTTGTGATGTTAGTGTTGGAATTTACAATTTTGTTAATAAACCCGAGTAAAGTACAGACGCCAGCACATCAAGCTACCACAATCTGTCAGATTTCTTTAATAGAATTTCAACCTTATCATAAGAACAGAAGGTTAATGTTTGATTGGTAAAATCTGACAGATTCGGGTAGGTTGACCTGCTGGCGTCTGTACATAGTAAACAGTTTGTTTGTCATATTTTACATACACAAAATAAACTAAACTCTCTTTACGACTTTGAATATAAAAAAAAACCTGTAATCATAACCTCCTTTTTTTGAAATTGGTTAGAAATAAGCTGTTATTTTTTTGGTAGAATTATCAAGGTAAAATTTTATTCCACATCCAAATGGATTACCCAAAAATAATAACTGGATATCGATACTTTTTGATAATACTGCTGTCGGGAATTAAAAACATCGATAATACAAGAAAGTGCAATATCGATACTTTTCGTTCCCAACCATATCCCTAGCCATTACGAGTGGGGGTGACCGAATGACGTAACGAATTGCATCCACCGGTAATTAATCCTAAATCTGCGGAACCAACAAGTCTTAGGGTGAACGACCTTATTTAGGGTTCCTTACTAAGGGGAGCGTTGATTGATTGTAAGAAAGTTTCAACTCAATATTTGTCAAAATATTTCATGCCTGAAAAGTTTTGGTTTGAATTATTTTATGTTGGGGTTGAAATTGTTTTTAAGTACTATAGAATAAAGAGAATGTCAAAGTTAATGGTGGTTAGGGAATATTGAAGGATAAGTATTAAATAACGAAAACATGTTGATGAATCTCTTGTATATAATAAAAATAATACTAGATTTTAAAGCAAACATGTTTAGATCTTTCAAAGATGGCTTGACACGATGGTAAGGTTTCATGTCTGTTAGCTGTTTGTTTAAAAAAGACTACGTTTTATTTTAAAAGTTTGTGTGTTTATTTTGAAACGACCTTATCTTATTTTTCGTTTCGGTGACATGACTTTGTGTATATCTTGTTAAATCGGAAAACGCAGCGTAGGCAGGCAACCCACTAGGTGGACCGACGACATAGTGAGCGTCGCGGGCAGCCGATGGATGCAAGTGGCGAATTGTCGTTCGGCGTGGCGGTCTAAGGGGGAGGCCTATGTTCAGCAGTGGACGTCTTCCGGCTGATGATGATGATGATTCTTGAACTGAAGAGTCTTCATTTCTTCTTGTAACTATAACAATAAATAGGTTATCTGTCTATATGACAAGCTGTCTCTTCTGCTACTACCTAAACGTCGCTTGCTAGTCATTTTTTGACATAAAGTTTATGTTCTTTATTATTTTCCTGCTCTTATGTTCTGCATTCTTCTAATTTTTTACATAACTACTCATCATTAAAATTCATCTCCTTTTATCCATATTATCTTTCACACACAATCCATTTATAAAAATCTTCAGTTCGTCCATATTGCCATGAATAACAATTCCAAGACAACATCTTTCATCCCCTACCATATTGTAAGTTTTACAACTTTCTAACACTGTTTTCCCAGCCTTACAAACTGTACATCTGTGTTAATAAAACCATATTGGCAAACGCCCAAAAACCAAGTTTTGACAAGTTATTGTGTTTCTATTTGAGCATATAACAAGTCAACAGGAACTGGATTTGAAATGCGGAAAAACCGATTTTGTGGTAACAAAGTTGATTTTACTGCTTCGTTGGGTTGAAGCTAGACTGCTGAGCATGAGGTCCCTGGGGTTCAATTCCCGCGTTGCTGGGCAAGGTGATATCGGGTTTTTCGTTCAAAAATTTTTCGGTATCAGCCACTGATCCTTTATTAATATCTAGGACTTGAAACAGTACGAATCTGAAAGTCCCTCTCCCGTCCCGCCCTGGGTGGTGGGAGGACTCACTTGAAGATTGTACCAAAACTATTAAAAAAACATGGCTTTGTTTTTTTATTTCGTTGTCTTTTTTGCCACCGGCTTACGAAAGAAAAGTTATTTTGTAGGTTGTTTTACCCTCTTTTGTGGTTGTTTTTAAGGCGAAATAAGGCAAGACCAAATGGCAAGTATACTGCATCAAACAAAAAAAGAATCACACTAATCGGTATAGAAACCTCGGAGTAATCCGTGTACATACATAAAAAGTGACCGACCGAATTGAGAACCTCCTCCTTTTTTTAAAGTCGGTTAAAAATGAGTGCAGTTTTAGCTTGTAATGTTACGTTACTAGCTTTTGATACTAGATAGAGTAAGACAAAGAGTCTTGGAATTTGGAGGAGGCCTTTCGCAGCAGTGGAGCAGTGTGGAATCGACTCACCAGACGTAGAAAAATCCTATGATTTTTTTGTTACTTTATAGGCATTCAAGCGTTTTACAATGCATCGATACTTACCTACTATCAGTTATATTCAGTTATCGGAATAGGTAGATTGAATGGGGGTCATTGATTCGAAACGTATACATTAATATGGACATTCCACCGGAATTGATTTGATTTTATAAAAAAACTGGAACTTATAGGTAGGTATTATGCAAGGGTTGCGGATTTTGTTCGAAAGAGTTAGGCTCTGGAACGCAAAAACGTTAAATATTAAAGCTATTCATTAATACTCAATTGTTTTTGATATTTAAATGATAAATAACGAATTAATTTAGTTTTGATACCTTCCTTTCAATTTTTACTTGAGTAGTAATAATAGCATTACAAATATTTTAAGTGAATCCGGAAATGCCGGAATTTCTTTCCGGAAAAAATGGCTTACCCATGTTATTCTTTCTGTGTGCATTTATGATACAATTATAAAAATCAATCTACCTATTCCGATTTATGGTATATTATATTAGAAACATGTCCTCCCCTCGCACCCCTTCACAATCATACCTTCACAAAAATAGTTTCCTCACAATTCCTCCTCCGCATTCAACTCGCGACCTTCAGTCCCTTTGTGCGGTCCTCCCATAAATCCCTCCTGCCACGACCATTCGCCGTCATTGTTGGAAACTTTCCTTTCTGAAAACCTGAATCGAGATCTGATAAACGTAAGGTAATGAATAGTACCTATTGTTTGATAATTAATTTCTTCATTAACGTCCTTTACACCTCGCGAAGTTGGGTAAGTTGGAATGGCACCATTATGTGTAATTACTGAAATTAATTGTCTTATCTATTCAGTTTTTGGTGGTGACGCCTTCACGTCTTAGTTTTCGGGGTATTGTCTGAGAATGTGATGATGTTCTAAGTTTTGGTTCAATGGGTAGGGTTTGAATGATATAATTTCGTTGCCAGTGTGAGCGACATAGCATGGGTGGCGAGCGATACGATCAAATGTACCTATAGAAATGTTTGTAACACACCACGAGGCACTTCCAGTAGCGAATTCGTGTATATACAAAGTAATTAATGTCTTTTCGCGACTCCCACTAAACCAGTCACCGCTTAGATCATCAGTATGGCTATGGAGTCACTTTCAAACAGGCTTTTCTAAGGAATGCTGCTTGTCTATTCTTTGTCTAAGTGAAACAGTTCAGGGGGTATTACAACGTCTTAAAACCAGGCTCATTCCGATGAGTGAAAGTGATAGAGCTATACAAGTGGTCTAGCGCCATCTCGTTCACTCACTGGAACAAGCCTGGTTTTAAGGCTGTGTAATACCTCCCAGTAATCTAAACTTGGCCTAACTCCGAACTAAACTAATTTATTATAAGTAATTCCTCACTCCGTAGCAACCTGATTAACTAAACACCGAGTAACAATGCTGGAGCGATCTCTCTGCTTATCCGTCTTCAAATGGCACAGCGTTAACATACAATGGAAGGCAACAATGTAGATTATTTCCAATATTGTACAGTCAAACAAACAGATGTCTTGTGGTGATAAATGTGATGTTTTGTGTTTTGATCGGTGTGTTTAAGTTTTGAAAAAGGAATACCTAGTGTGATAAGTAAAGAAAAAGTAGAGCATATATTATATGGCCGTTTTTTTAAATAAATTGTAATAATGGTTTTAGGGCGACTTTTACCAACGGTTAAACATGTTTAAAACTTTATTTAAACAGAAAATTCAATAGAATTTTGTGCATAAATAAAACTTTAACACTTTCACTGTCCGCGCAGCAGACACAATAGATAAACAATGGTCGTGAGTCACATGTGATTCATCGGACAGGGAAGTGGTTAAACATGTTTAACCGTTGGTAAGTCACCCTTAATTTTGAATTCTTAAAGAGATTTCATTATTTATTTAACCTTTATGTAACAGAAAAAATGAGAAAAAACGGGAAATTCCCAAAGAAACTTCAACAAAGTATTGAATTTATTTTTGGACTTATCAAGCAAATCAGGGTCAATTTTAGGGTTATTTCATGATCACGAAGTCTAATCTGCCCTATAATAATTACGTTTTTAATACAATTACAAATCCCGTCTCAAATGTAAATTAAACATTACACAAAACCCATTGCTTTAAAAAAATTACAGCAAGTTTCCCCTCTTAAAAACTTAAGTAAGTGTAGGTAGTGAACTTGATAGCTATTCTCCAATACCTATATGTTGTATCTGGTGTCGACTGTACAAGTATCCATGACAAAGCTTAGCGGGTCATTAAACTCAGCTTAAATATCTGACACACGGTCGTTTAGTTTGACGAGCGTGTTGGGTAGATCTTGGTGAAAAAGTGTGTTTGCGTGCTGAGCTGTGTGTGATGTTTTGTATTTTGAGGTGTTCAGCTTTATTAATACAAAATGAATTGAGATTAATTTTTATTGAGCTCCACACATTGAGATTTTTAATAGACATAAATATCTTAGACTCTACTTAAGTAGGTAAGTGAGGTAAAAATCACATAATTAATAGAATTAGAATTACAGTATCTTTTCTTCCATTTCTACCCCTGATTCCAAAATAATGTCTTTCATATCTTGAACTGAATTGACATGGTCATTTTAGAATATCTTTTATAACTGTTTTGACAGTAACTCTAAAATTAGGTAAATACGTAATTTTATTGGTATTCCTAATAAAATATCACTTAAATCATGTGATGTTGACCATTTTGGATTGGTTCAAAAAACCGGTTATAAACTTACGCGCAAATGGTCGGTTGATTATCAAAACCCTAAAATCTCCACGAATAAAACGAACAACAAAATAATATACCTATGTTTCACCTGAAGACCAAAATACCAAAGAAATACAAATAATGCATGCCAATACCGCACAAAACTGACAAAACCCTTCCCCATTATAATTCTTTCACCCAACTTATCTCCCAACAAGCTAGCGCCATCTCTTAGCAATATCCCCGAACTCCACAAGCCGGTTTAACAGTAGTAAATCAGTGCGGTTACCGTGGTTCTCTTGCCATCACTCTTTGGCTAAACTCCCAAGGTTTATGCCGTATATGATCTATGGTCCTGACGCTCAAAACTATGGATGAGAGAACTTGGCTGTTGTTCGGTTAGGTATACTTTGAAGGTTCATACGTCTATGGTCTTTTTGAAATATGGATAGGTCTAAAAACAGTCCTTGTGTCTACTTCTTTACTTTTTTTAACGTCCTTACTTGTTGCCTTACACTAGAATTCTCCTGTATCGTGGTTCCATTTACAAACATATAGACCGTCTTACCACAAAAAAATTAAAAAACCGTTGAAAACTTGTCAAAAAAAATTGACAACGTCAAAACGACATTTCTCCTTGATATAAGGGTCGTTTTGTAGTTACACTTTTTTTAGACAAACCGACACCCGTTCAACGGGTGTTTATCTTTTTTGTGGTAAGGCGGATAGAAACTCACATATATAAAAATCCAGACCGGGAACAACTACTTGCAGATCATACGAATATTTGTTCCGTGCGGAGATCTAACCTGCAACATGCTGCACAGCAGTCGACGATCGCTCAGCTAATGCGGTAACCGATTCGTCATTGCCAGGAATTTTATGAGAATGACGTTTCTATTTTTGCAAGGATCAAGTTTTGAAAACATAATAGTCAGAATTTATTACAGTATCAGCATTGTTTTAAACACTTTAATTGAACAAATACTTAATTTAATATTTATTTTTTGAATAAATACCCAACACATAGATATTATTATTTTAATCAAAGTTGTATAATACAGGTGACAACTTGTATTATACAACTTTAATTAAAATAACAGAGAATTAGAGTCGTAGATCAGTCCGCGCTTTAACGCAACAAAGCCACATGAAAAAGCTATTTAGTAGATAGATAGTAGATACATATATAGTTAGTAGATACATATACTTACTGCTTTAATATAACCCACGATTCTAAGCACTAATCCATATAAAAACCGTTAAAATCCAATACACTAATGTATGCATTTAATTATGATGGATAGTTACAACCGAAAATGCTACGATTTGAATATCCGTATGGTCAACGATCTTTTAAACTGATCTAATCTATCATCGTAGTTCAAAAACGTGTAGGAGACATAACAATATACTTTATCTGTGGTCTTTGAAAAAAACAATTGACAAATAAGATGAACTGTCATGTTTGAGAACATGGATACTGTATTTTAATGTGGTGACGAAATTATTGTTTGAATAAGAAATTTTGTTGATGGTATCGGTAATATGGTCGATGCCACAGCACCGATAACTGATATTCAGCTGCATTAAAATTTGGTTAGAATTCGTCCCTTTTATAATAATTCATTAAATAAGAAGTTAACTAACGATAGTTGAATTATTTTTTATAACATTGACGGGAAAAGGCTAGTGAGATATATCTAATATCTTTAAACGAGCAATTCTTGTATATTTATTTATATGTAATCAGGATCTCGGAAACGGCTCCAAGGATTTTCATGAAAGTTACAGATTAGGGGTTTTCGGCTCAAGGAATAGATTTATCTAGGTCCCAGGTTCGAGAAAAGTTCGTTACCCAAGATATAGAAATTTAAAAAACCGAGCGAAGCTCTGTCAACCAGATATATACATTTGATATCGGTAACTTTGCGACAGAATTTCGTTGTTTTGAAGTATGAAATTGAATGTTTTGACTCCAAATAATGCCAAAATGATACAACGGCTTAAAAAGAACATGGAAAGCGAGTACATAGGACTCTTTTTGGGAGAGACAGCGGGCTACAAATATACCACGTAGAACCAGTGCGGGTTGGTGCAAATAAAACGAATTTTTCGTTCTAGAACATACCGTTTTCATTAGTAATGTTATTTTGATTTTTTAAACATTCTAAAGCTCATTTTCTTCCTCCTAAAACTCTAAATGAACACAAAGTCATACCTTTTCCTAAGTAATTTAATAAAAAACCCAACCATCTCTCGCCAATAATGATTTACATAAAAATGAGTTACCCTTTAAGTCACGCATGGCATAACACAATCGTCCAAGGGGTGGGGGAGGTGGGGCAAGAATTTCCCGCTCTATTTCGCCTGGACATCGAACCGGCACTACAGAAGGGTTAGAACAGGTCGCGTGTAAAATGTCCCGGACATACCCTTTCGAGTTATTTTTGGCGTTTTTTCGCAAAAATTCCCTGTTTCGAGTAAATAAGGACTTTGATCGTGTTGGGCTAAAAATTTGGAGTCACTGGGTACTGTGTGCTTTGGTGGGTGTCTTCAAAGTGTGGGTATTTACGTTTTTGGGGTGGAAATAGAACTAATTACACAATTTTAGACTTGCCTAAGTAGAAAATAGTGAACATTTAGTGGGAAAAAGTTAAAGTGGAATTCCGATTATTATGTAAAACTATGTTTTTACTCAACCGGTGTTGTTATTTATATTCTTAAAGGTTAAATCGTCATAATGGTCACTCAAACAAGGCCAGAAAGTAGACAGCTGAAAATCGTTTTAAAAGACCTTTTTTATAGAATTTTAAGAGCTAAGAATAAAGACTCGAATGAAGTTAATCTTAGTTCAAACACAACAGAGTTACGCCTTATCCGAACAAAGCCAAAAACCGTACAAAGTTGAATCGCATATTTCTGTGACCAAGCTAATTAGACGAATAAGAACATTAATGGAATACAATTAAGACTTATATTCTGATGAAGCACAACTGAGCCAAGATTTATCTAAGACTAAAATTGCTCAATGAGAGGTTTTCTTTTTGGAGTTTAAAAAAAAAAGTAGTTTCCAAGAACTCTATAGGTGGCGTTGAACTGACTATGTGACTAGGTGCCAAAGCAAAATCTTGGTTTAAAGTGTGCTGAGTACATGTACGAATGCTTTTTTATGGTACGTCCAGGCTTAAAATGTACGATGGCTTGTATCCATTGCGCTTTACGGCTTTCATCTTTGGAAAAAAGATGTGTGCCTTCATTTTTGCAAAAATCCACGATGCACAGACTTCTCTTCTTTTTCTCTTGGGACATTTTCTTTCTGGCGTGGCAAACTCATAATTTTTTTGTTATTTATTTTCAAAGTGTCATTGATGTGATGTGACCATTGAGATTTAAATTGTTGTTTATGGATGTGTACGTTTCGTTTTTTAAGATCTCAAAATTAGGTACAAGCTTAGATCAAAAAATGACGTGACGTTCCGTTCATTGTAGTCACATGCCAAGTTCAGCGCCATCTATCATTGACTAGGGAAAACATAAAAAGAAAATCCCTCATTGATTAGGGCCTAAGTTAGCACTATATTATTTCGGCACAATTCGACATTTTCAGGGCAGCTCAACTCCAAAAAGCCTTTCGAGCACAAACAAACTATTATAAAAAGGATAAAATTTAAATGCGCATCAATAATTCTTTTTGTATACCAAATATATTGAATGTCAACGACGATATAATACTAGACTCGTAATAACAGGCGACCGATGTCTGCCAACACATTAGGCAAAAAAGTCTTATATCGTCTCATTTCGACCAATCCCGTGAGCCGTAGACATACCTACGTTGAGACAGAACAGACCTTGAGTTAGCCAATCACAACGCAGTAGTCCCCCTCGCTGACGTAGTACCTCAGCGAGTTGGCAAAATAATTTTTGTTCCTTAGATCGTGCATGCGGAGTCTAGTATTATATCATCGTCGTTGCTGAATGTGCACCATATCTAAAACTTGCTTTAGCAAGATTTCAGGGACACCCCGAAGTTCGGTTTGGTTAGGTTCCTTTAAACCTTGTACACAGAAATAGAACGCGGGGCTTCGTCGACCCTGCTTAGGTAAATTTTTTTTTAATACACCTCGTTATGATATATATTTTAATGAACATATTTTGGTGCACATTCAGTATATTTGGTGGAACACAGGCAAAATTAGGTAAATGAAATGGGAATAAATTGAAGAACTTTTAAATACCATCCTTATAAAAATAACAAAAACAACAATGTTTCAATCATAATATTGGACAGATCCTCGTCTCTGTAACGATCCAAGCTGAGCCGATAGCCGCTTCAATTTGGCTGAAAGCTGAAACATCAAAATATACAATTCATAGATATATGAACGGAAAGAGCTGGATGAGGTTGTTTTTATTTGCAGGATGGATAGCTAAGATAGCTTACTTATACAGTTACAAATGATTTGTTTACTGAAAAGGAGAATGCAGGAAGTCTTAGCATGTAAAAAGGTCAGTATAATTTGCGATAAAAGTCGTAAAAATCTATTCTGTTGAGCAGCACGTAATATAATTTTTATAAGATATGTACTAGCATTTCGCCCGCGACTTCGTCCGCGCGTATTATAACATAGCCTATGTTACTCGCAGGTAATGTAGCTTTTTAATGGTGAAAGAATTTTTAAAATCGGTCCAGTAGTTTCTGAGTTAATCCATTACAAACAAACAAATTTTTCTTATATAATATTAGTGTAGAAAACAATATTTTTAGATTAGGTTTATCGTAATTCAACAACAAACAGTTCTGGAGTATCTTTGTCTTATGTCTCGTGGCCATCACAAGAGTTTCAGTAAAAGCTGTATCTCTTTCTAGCCATACTGTGATAGTTCTAGTAATTAGTTATTTGATGATTTTACGTCCAAAAACACTCAAGTTTAATACTCGTAAGTCGCATCATCTTGTTGACCGACCATGGACCATGCCCGGGTCGATGGCGACGGCGCGTTGCGTTCCACGCGCGCCTCAAAAAGTGTCAGCAAAAGGACCTGCCGGGGCCTCGGGATCGTAAAGGGTATCTGAAGGACACCGTGGATTTTAGTCAGTAGAAGTCTGACAGTCCCTCCCGCCCTGCCCGGGGTGGGAGGACTCATTTGACGATTTTACCAAACTAAAAAAAAAAAAACATTTATGGAATTGTTTGAAGCCAGTCACATTATAGAGCTCGAGACGCAAGAGCTAAACTGACTCGACACTACACTGAGGATATCCCGGACATCAGCCTGTACGAGATTAAAATTGATGATTAAACGAACTTACCTGTAAGTGAAGTTCGATCATAATTATGTGAGGTGTTTTGTTCGAAGAGATTAGATTTTACACTTGTAGTTTCACGTACAATGTCGCCTCTATGCACTCAGTTCAAAGACAACTAAAAAAAAAAAAAAAAGTATGACACAGGCATCTAGGCATTCAAATCTTCATTTAGTTTAGAGAATAATAATAAATAAATAGTATTCATTTCACAACTTTGGGTGTTCAATTCGGGAGGGAGGGATTCTAATCTCTTCGAACAAAACACCTCACATAATTATGATCGAACTTCACTTACAGGTAAGTTCGTTTAATCATCAATTATGTTTCTGTGTTTTGTTCTCGAGATTAGATTTTACACTTGTAGATATTGAGAGTCATTTGTGAAATGAATGCATTTAGATGTTGGATAAATCAATAAAATATTGAAACAAAACCACAACAAAAGAAAATACTCCAGTAACTAAAATCGATACTATATAATTATACTTATATAACTAAATCATTTGTTGATTGTACAAGTACAAGCACTAAATGAAATAACTACAGAACACAATTAGGTATAATTAAACCTAATAAAAATTAGGTATTACAATCATGATTCGAAATGAATGATTTTTTAAATTGCCATCTAATAAAATGCTTCTAGCAAATAGGTCACTAGAATCAGTTAAAATAAACCTGTTATAAGACTTGGCGAAAGTTGTAGATCTATGTGCCAGACCAGCCGGCAGTTTTTCGAACCAAATCTAAATTGACACCCATCTTATGACCACAAGAAGTACTGGCATGACTAATACTGTGAGCAGAAAATTCTGTAACATTGATTCCACTGACTTGTAAGGTACTCTTTATCCACCTGCTTAGTGTTGGAGCACAAACATTATTATGTGGCTTTTTGATGCTAACAAACAGAAAAAACTCCGCGATAACTACGTAACGACTCGGTTAGACTCGGTTACGCGTAAATAACCTAACCTACCAATAATTTAGCTGGGCATATTTCGAGTCTTTCCTGAATATATGATAAAATAGGCTTAGCTGTTTTGATTGTATACTAGACGTTTTTATCAAATCAGGAATCTTAATGGATATATTTCTATTAGATGAGGTACTAATATTCTCAACTTTAATTTTGGATAGGGTATGAACCCTGTGGGCAGTAACAAACATGCAAGTAAAGTAACCAAACTTGAATTTTTATCTAAGTTTTTCTGATCGTAGGGTACTTAGTTCGATAGAGTGTCTGTAACTAATGAGGTATCCCACGTGGAGTCGCATTTTAGTAAAGATGAGCGAAGTCTAAATAGCCCTTTAAATAATCTTTGTACCCGATCGAATTTACTTCTGTGGTTACCTAAAATTAAAATCAATCCGACCTGCAACCGTTCAAAGTGTCAGTACCGAACACCTGATTTATATAACTCAGTAAAAAATAAAATATTTTTTGGAACAGAAGCTTCTTAGAAATGTTTTCAAATAACTATCGTATTGTTTGATACAATTTTCCGATAGAGATACCAACATTATGTTAATCGATGCCGGAGGAATGCTTCATCTCAGTGAAGATTCCCATACAATACTCCGGCAACCAGGGTAATCCGGTTACACAACCGGATGTCAGATACACATCTGACAGTTGCTGGAATGAGATAAATTATTAATTCTTTAGAATAAAGACAATCACAAGGTGTACTTACTAAAAGCTTAGTAAACAAGGAATACCAGGGTTGTGACAACCGGAACAAGAAACAAGTATTCCTCTCCAACAAAGACAAAGCTTTATCTTTGATATAATCTTTCTCAATGTTTTGAGAATTAATTTGCAATAGCAAATGGAGGAAAACCATAGAAATACATATTATTATTATATGCGTCTGGATCTTTGTGCCATGATATATATCTAAGCACATTTTTTTTGAATACAATTAGCGAACATATCGATATCAGCTTGGCCACACAGTTCCCATGTTCAGCAGTGGATGTCTTACGGCTAATATGATAAACACTTTCACTAATTCTTGAAAGGCAAATTAGTGATAGTTTCCATTAAAAGTCGGGCTGAACTCGTCTCAATTCAGCATCGGTGATACTGTTCTCGATTGATGGAATGTATACAGAGCAAAAAAACTAAAAAAATTGCGAGCCTCACACCATTGCCATATACTTTCAGTAAGTTTCGTTAAATGGGGAAACTGCACATCTGCCATGCGATGTACATAAATATAAATCGCAGTCGAATGTCTATTCTCAAAATTATTTAACAACTAAATATTTTTATTAGAAAGGATTTAAAGTCCAATAAAAGCAGCCACTGATTCCAAATAATAATTAATAAATTGTTTTCTTTCTGACTCCAAGTACCACTAGCTGTGTTTCCATCACAAGCTACACCCCATCCCTTAGTTGAGGCGTCAGACTGAATTTCTAAATTATACTCATTAATTTTATTTTGCAATTATCAGAATTCAAACACCAATCAAAATCGGAATCTAAAGAAGACGTTAGACGTACAGTAATGAATTTTTCATAATTAACATGAGACTTAGGAAATTCAATCTCAATCTCTCAAACTCTTTAGAAAAGAGCCGGCCATATTCAATGGCAGGGCAAACAGATGTTAAAAGTCCTACTAAGCGAGCAAAATACACCAACAATTTTACACCATAGCAAGTTTTTAAATTATAGTAACTCATTAAAAAAAGAATTATACGCTTTTCGAGAGGCAAGCTAATTTCCCTTGGTTTCGGATTAATATGAGAAATCCGAAATATTTACATGAATTACTTGGAATCATACAACTTTTATCTTAATTTATGATGAAGCCTAAGGATGAAAGCAATTTCAATATTAGCAACATAATCGTTATAGCAATTATGTGATACGAGGCAAAGATCATCATATCAGATGGTTGACAGATTATAGGACGAATGATTTTAGAATCTTTGAGAATCGTCATTGAAAAATATGCATCCATAAGATCAATCGTGGACATAAAACAGTATTTTGAAATAAATTTAATTAATGTCCGAAAGCATTCTAATTTGAAATGTTTTTAGTGTTTATAAAAATATTAAGACTTTTAAATTTAAAATTAATCGAGATTGTCCATTTGATGAAGGCATAGGCAAAAACTAAAAATTTGACCGACACAAGGTTGCAATTCATGTTCTTCAGAACGAGAATCTGACATGGAGTAGGTGAATAAGGAATTTCATAACCCTTAATCCATGATAGTACAGTTTGATTTGATAATAATTATGACCATTGCACATAAAAATGACAAAGTTTACCGACATCTACCGTGGTGTCTATAGGCGGTTACGGCCGTAGCGTAGTTCGGACGTAACGCTTTGAATGACTGCGCTTGCTGCTGTCGAGGGTACAAACTGCTTCGTTCTCTGAGGCGCCGTCGATCTGCAGTACGGCGCTGGCATCCAGTTTCTTTTAGATAGTGGAGGCTTTGGCTTGTTTGATATTACCTTGGGCTGTGGACCACATTTCAACACAGCTCCTGACGTATTAACGGCTTAACTGTTCGTTGCTTCTCAGAGAGCTCTTGTCCAAAGAGTAAACTATCAATTTTAGTCAGCTGTAGCTGATCCTTTAAGTCGTTTTTCAATACAGCCACAGGATAAAATTACGCCTGGTGACTGAGTCATTATATTGACATTCGCACCAAATACACCACAGGTGTCCACAAGTAATTTCAATATGTTCGGATCTATAATCTCTTGAGACGAAAGAATAGAAATAGCTTCACATAAACATGTAGCGTAGTGCAAGCAACCTGTTTCAGTTTGGCCTGGATAGCGTCATCACGCTTAACTATAAGGTCAGTGACTGTAGCCCTTACTTCAGGATTTAGAGATTGTGGGTGACACATCTTACAGTATTCCGGAGGTAAATGAGACTCTAAAAGCTCCTTTCAGATCTCTTTAATCAAACCAGATGTGGTTATGAATTAATAGCGTTGTATGTTTTTACCAAAAGATTGTAGCGGTTGGATCCGATCCTAATATTTGCATCACGGATTCGTCTGATTCCTGAATCCCACTTTCAATAGCAACTACATCAGCTGAAAATTAAGAAAGAGGCTCTTGTGTCGCTTCATACTTCCGGTATTTGCAGCAACTCCAAATAAGAAGCGCTATTTGATGGAACCAGCTCATTATGGTTCATCAGTAGGAATTTATTATTCCCCGATTCAAAAACTATACAATGCTGTACATTCTCCTCTAATATGGACCATGAATATGGACCGTATTTATAATGCAGGTAATATCAATAGAATGTTTTGTAACAAAAGCCGTCTATTTATTTTTCATTCAACAAATAGTTTAAGGAATTGCGGGTAAGATGAACTCATAGACGTTGCATCGTGAACCCCGATTTATGAAAACACAATTGTTTCATGGTTACAATTACCTAAACAGGTAACAAGATTTATGTACTTATTAAAGCGTAGCTATTACGTACATATATTACAGCGGGTAAGATGAACTCAAGGCGTTACATCGTGAACCCGAGTTTTAAGTAAGAATGGATAAGTTGCAACTCGTGCGTAGCATCGTTAATCCATTTTCCTCCAATAAAAAATTAAAAATACCTGATGGTATCCAATATGGCATCTGGCTCAGATATTAATGTAAAAGTACGGCGTCGTCCTTTATGCATTTTTCTTTCCAACTATTTAATTTTTTCTTCATGTAACTATATCATTATATTTCCTCTTGTGCATAACTAAAAAACAATAAAATTGTCAAAAAAAATCTAAAAAGCAAATTGACAGTACAATATGGCGGAGCACTGGAACGTGAATGAAGATTTGAATGCCTAGATGCCTGTGTCATACTTTTTATTTTTTTTTTAGTTGTCTTTGAACTGAGTGCATAGAGGCGACATTGTACGTGAAACTACAAGTGTAAAATCTAATCTCGAGAACAAAACACAGAAACATAATGGCTCTTAAACAGCTCAAGAATAACAAGGCGCCGGGTGAGGACGGAATCACAACAGAACTTCTGAGAGCGGGTGGAAAACCGGTACTTCTAGTCCTCCAGAAGTTATTTAATTCCGTCATACTCGAAGGTTCTACGCCAGAAACATGGCACAGGAGTGTGGTTGTTCTTTTCTTCAAAAAGGGTGACAACACCTTGTTGAAGAACTACAGGCCAATCTCACTTCTGAGCCATGTATACAAGCTGTTCTCAAGAGTCATTACGAACCGTCTCGAACGCAGGTTTGATGACTTCCAGCCTCCCGAACAAGCCGGTTTACGAAAAGGTTTTAGTACTATAGACCACATGTAACACACGCTCCGCCAGATTATACAGAAGACAGAGGAGTATAATCAGCCATTGTGTTTAGCGTTTGTGGACTATGAAAAAGCCTTCGATTCAATCGAAACCTGGGCAGTATTGCAGTCCCTCCAAGGTTGTCATATCGACTATAGGTATATCGAAGTGTTGAAGTGTTTGTATAGAAACGCCACCATGACCATCCGACTTCAGGAAGAGAGCACGAAACCAATCCAATTGCAGAAAGGCGTGAGACAGGGAGACGTTATTTCTCCGAAACTGTTCACGAACGCGTTGGAGGACGTTTTCAAACTCTTAGAATGGAACGGATTCGGCATCAACATCAATGGCGAATACATCACTCACCTTCGTTTTGCCGATGATATAGTTATCATGGCAGAATCGTTGGAGCACCTCAATGCTATGCTCAGCGACCTCAGTATCGTTTCCCAACGGGTCGGCCTTAAAATGAACATGGACAAGACGAAAGTTATGTCGAATGTCCATGTGGCACCCGTACCGGTTGTTGTTGGGAGCGATACTCTCGAAGTTGTAGACCATTATACTTACCTTGGATAGATTGTTCAGTTAGGTAGGTCCAACTTCGAGAAAGAGGTCGCCCGAAGAATCCAACTCGGATGGGCAGCGTTTGGGAAGCTACGTGATATCTTCTCATCGAGAATCCCACAGTGTCTCAAGACAAGGGTGTTTGACCAGTGTGTGTTGCCAGTGATGATATATGGCTCCGAAACGTGGTCCTTGACTGCTGGCCTCTTAGAGAGACTAAAAGTCACTCAACGAGCAATGGAGAGAGCTATGCTCGGAGTTTCTTTGCGGGATAAAATCCGGAACATGGATATTCGGCGAAGAACCAAAGTCACTGACATAGCTCATAAAGAAGTTGAAGTAACAATGGGCAGGCCACATCGCTCGTAAAATTGACAATCGATGGGGAAGAAAACTTCTCGAGTGGTGACCACGGACCGGAAGACGCAGCGTAGGCAGGCCTCCCACTAGGTGGACCGACGACATCGTGAGGGTCGCGGGCAGCCGATGGATGCAAGTGGCGAAATGTCGTTCGGCGTGGCGGTCTAAGGGGGAGGCCTATGTTCAGCAGTGGACGTCCTCCGGCTGTTGATGATGATGATGATGACATTATAGACTATCGGATCGCTTTCGCTTTTTTATGTGAGTGGATTCAAACAATTCCATACATTACAAAAAAAAAGGTTGCACTCCAGGAGTGCCGGTAGAAGTGAAAACTTTTTTGTTACTATGTTTTATTTTTAATTTGAATGACGTCTTACTCATTTTCGATCAGGGTCACGTGACCCTGACGCGAGTTTTGGTCACGTGACCCTGACGCGAGTTTTAAATTTTTTACCCATTACAGAAAAAGTGTACAACGCCGCTAAAGAAGTTTTCACTTCAAAAAACCGGAAAAGTGCGAGTCGGACTCGCCCATAAAGGGTTCCGTAGCAGCAAGTAACATAATTATAAAAGTTCTTGTAGTTGGTTGTAGCTCTGAAAGGTAAATTGCGGTTTACGATTTATGACAATAGCATTAGGAATGAGTCCAGCTCATCTCGCCATCCATTTAAGGACGTGGAAAAGAGATAGTGATATAAAAAGTCACTTCTAGTACAGCAAAAGTCTATGTAGAACACAAACTAATTGAACTACAACGCTGTGAACTAGCCGCCATAACGAGTTAGGTCATCTTAGCATGAATTTATAATATCGCCCTTATTTGTCCGGACAAAACTTTACCCTTTCTTCTTTAGCAGTCGGGTAAACAGTATATAGTTTTCTCTTTCGGCATGAGCGTATATTATCATACATAACCTTACGCCTTTTTTAACCAGTGGGGTAGGCAGAAACAAAAGAATGTCACCTAGATTCTAGAAGTAAGGATCAGATCGAGAAACGGCGTAGACATGATCGCTCGTTTAAAAAAAATGGGAGTAAGTATGTAATCACTTCACATGCCGAGTAAAAAAACTGTCAGGGCAGTCATTTAATTTTCATTTGTTTTTTCAAGAAATTATAGTAGAGAGTGCCTTGGAGGAGCTCGTGGCTAAATAATTACAGCCGCATAGGCCGATCTTCTGGGATAAGCCGCGCTTGCCGAGGTTGGTCTGTGGATGGGTGACCATCTGTCATAGCGAGTTTCCTCCGTGCCTCGGAAAGCATGTAAAGCCGTTGGTCCCGGCTGTCATTTGTAAATCTTTAACAGTCGTTACTGTTACTCAGAAGATCTAAAATCTGACAACCAGTCTTACCATGGGGTATCGTATTACCCAGTTACTGGGTTGTGGAGGTCCGATAGGCAGTCGCTCCATGTAAAATACTGATATTCAGCTGCATATGGTTTGACTGGAAGCCGACCCCAATATAGTTGGGAAAAGGCTAGGCAGATGATGATACTAGAGAGTGCCTTTTTGCCAGCTAGCAAGTATGTTAGGATCGTAGCCGTTGACAGCAACTGATGCTAAATAATAATGTTTTATTTTATACGATTAGGAACTCTTCCAAGTTAGGAATTTACGTCCATACCCTCTCCCCAGTCCCCTTAGTCGTTACTGTTAGTCAGAAGCTCTAAAATCTGACAACCAGTCTTATACCAAGGGGTATCGTAGTATTACCCAGTTACTGGGTTGTGGAGGTCCGATAGGCAGTTGGTCCACGTAAAATACTGATATTCAGCTGCACCTGGTTCGACTGGAAGCCGACCCCAATATAGTTGGGAAAATGCAGGCAGATGATGATACTAGAGAGTCCCTTTTTGCCAGCTAGCAAGTATGTTAGGATCATAGCAGTTGACAGCAACTGATGCTAAATAATAATGTTTTATTTCATACGTTTAGGAACTCTACCAAGTTAGGAATTTACGTCCCTACCCTCTCCCCTTTCGTAACCAGCGGAAAAATTTCCAGCAGCACGTTTAAATGCATATTAACAAAATAATTTATATCCAAGACGTAAAACCTCGCCAAGCGAAATAACACCGCATTATTTAATTAGCACGAAACAAAACGCGTTTGCACTAAAACCGACTCGGAAACTACGAAATAATTACTAGCACACACTTAAACCGCTTATTTCTGTCATAAATAAAGAAATTCGTGAAGTCCGCCATATTGGGCGAAAATAAAACAAACGGCCAATAAATATCACAGAAAGAATTACCCGAAATAACTATCTCATAACTGTTTCTATTAATATCAGGTAATCCAAGATGGCGGAAAATTCTTTATTTATTGCTTAGCCTTGGTCATTAATGTACATGGTTTTCTTTTGACGTCACGCTAGTGTTGTGACAAGTTCCTCTTTTAGTTTAGTCGATTTTTAGCTGTCACCTTTTTGTTGAGGGGTGTAAAATCATTGAATGAGTCTCTCGTCGTGGTTTCAGTGAAAGAAACTATCAGACTTTTATTGAATAAAAACCACCTTGTTCCTTCACTGGCGGTTTTGAAGATAGTCCATCTATTACCTGTATTTTCTAACCTATGTTTCGGAAGTTATGTTTGAAGCTTATGGAGCGATACTATTGCTATAAACAAGACGGATCCAGACTATGGGCGGGTTTTTTGCACATACCACAAGCACACCAACATTTTGACAATGTGATACAGAAACACGGTGTATAACACAAATAAAATGACTCAACTGAAGACGTCTGACAGCTGTCAAAGTAGACGGCTGTCATATTTGACAATAAGGGGTCAAGTCATTTCCTGTCTTATTTCAACCACACAGTATAGTTTCCTTTAACGTAAATGGTGGTTATGTTATACTATAGTTAGATGTAATAGGAAGAGTTCTTAACTTGTTTTGTAAGTAAACATAAACTAAACACCAATACAAAACATCTTAGCCAAATTAATGTTGCAAGGGACAAACCCCATCAAATATACATAAAACTACCCTGTATCTTAACAATCCGAAACTTAAGTACGCAACATGTCACGAGTTTTAGTTTCAGACATTTTGTCACTATCACAACCCTACAGTGTCCGAAACTTAGCGAAACTTGGCCTACAGGAGCAACTTGGTCATCCCTAGTGTCCCCATCCTTTTCTTGCACACAGGTGTAATAATCTGTTGTCTCTCTCACCCTTTTTGTAATTAATAATGTATGAAAGCCGTAGACTATGCATCATTATGACGTACGACCAACTCTTAGCCCTTTGTAGCGTTGACAAAAAAACCGAGACTTTAATTAATACCAGTTGATTTATTGAAGCTAGGTGAATTTTAAGTGGTTCTTTTAACATGTCATTTTATTTATTAATAAAAAGTACATCTTCATAGTTTTATTGAGTTATGGTGTAAAAAGTTGTTTCATTGATACATGCGCAAAGACACGTCTGTTGGGTTTTATTCATAAGAAATTGACATGTTTAAATGCTTGATATATCATTCGCTGTCACTGTCGTTTTGCTTTTTTTTAAGCGGGATAGCAAAACTGTTGAATCGAATAAATTTTCTCTGTCTTCACTATAAGAGGGTTAATTGTCAAGATATTAGTTTCAATGTGAATAAGTTAATTTAATTACATACAAGGCATATGACTAAGTTTAAGTAATCCTTATCAGTAATCTTTATCTTTTGTTTCATTTTCTGACTGCACTGGAGCTTACATACATGATACAGGCTGTGACATATAAATACCCTGTGGTATTGAAAAACTAATCAAGATAAAAAAAGAATTTTTTATTTTGCTTTAAATATGAAAAATCTATGAAACTATATGTTTACAAACTTTACCGGAAGTCATCATAAAATTGAAATAAGCGGAAGTAAAAAATCAAAAAAAATATATATAAGAAAACACAAATGTCCAAAAGTTTATGAAACACAATGCTGATCTCAAAAATATGTAAATATGAAAAATGTGTGTCCGTCCGTACATTTCCCTCCCACCGTTTTATTATAATGTGGAGAGGTTTTAAGAAATCATTAATATGGATTAGCCAGAGACAATTTATACCGACGTGGATGTTTTGTGACATATTCGCGAGTGCTTTTTAATTAAAATAAACTTCGAATGAGTGATTGTTTGTTTGGGATTATGTTTTGTGGTTCTTATGTACCTTGTAGGTACTTTTACTTTTGTAATTTGGTATTTTGAGAAGGTAAATGTAAAAGTAAAAGGTTTTTGTAAATTTGTATATTTATTTATTTTATTTTCGATAGTGATCATTTACTTATACTCTATTTTTTTTTAAAGAAAAAGTGCTCCACTTTTTTTTCATAAAAATTGCATTTTTTTTTTTATAATGTATGCAATTATAGTGGCCGTGATTTAGAAATTTTAGAAATTACAAAAGATTCTAGAACATGCCATAGTGTATAATTTAATATGACAATTACATACAAACATCGTTTATAATATAATTCTTTAACCCAGACTTTTCTACGCAACAAAAATAAATGTTTTTAATCAAAAATTACATGTAACTAACAGGTTTCTGCTGACTCTACCTAAGCTTAAGTACCTACGTGAAAGAGTTTTCAGTTATTTATTCATTTAGTTATCTCACGTTAATATACTATATACTTAAATGTATATAATTACACGAAAGCTCGCCTTAAGTGGTTGCAACATAAAATTAGGTGGCATGGCTAAATCCAATTTAGGTCTAGAAATGTCTTAGAAATATTATCTTAGGATATCTCGAGATCTAAATTAATAATTACATTTATACTGTTACATCTAATCTAATTTCTTAATAAATGAAGATGTTTTTTTATCAAAGAGTTTTTTTTTTATCTAGATATAAAAATTATAACCGCATTTTACGTTATCACATAAAAATTCACCCCCTATACTGATGACTAAGCAATGAAATGTGACAAACCTTTAATTGAAACAGAAATTTTCTTTTTTTTTTGTTATGCATTTCTGTAACACCCTGTATTAATGTTTTTTTTTTCTTTTTTGCAGGTAAGACCCGCTGCCGCTGTCGCAATTTTTTAATAGAAAAAGATTAATGATAGATAAGTATAATAAAAACTTGAAGAACAAACGTAAAGTACCTAGCTACCAGTTCAAGATCAATTTCTCTAAACAAACCGAAAGTAATATCAAAGTTCCTGATTGCGGTATTATGATTTCCTTTCTCCCAAAATTATGATGGAAGCATAACTTCTCCAGATATACAGTTACATCCTTCTACATCGTCTCTATCAAACTTCAACGCCCACCCATCCAATTCTCGGCCTCGCATTACTCAACTGCAACCACAACAATCTGGAATGACATAACTGAGCCATTTCTCTGGCCACTCAACCTTAACCACATAACTTTAAACCAAGTCTTCATAATCTTAAGATACAAATTCCTCTGTCTCAAAATCCAAAACTACCATAGAACTGAAAACAATCAGTTTTAAACCGTATGTTTCAGAAAATAAAGTACATATTTGATTGTGAATGCTTCAATGATTATACAGAGTATATAAATCCGGTATTTAAATCCGATAGACCATACATTATCCGGTACTGTTACATGGGAATCGTTTTAACTATGGAACGAGAGGTTTTCATAGATTATCGATTATTTATATCGAATTTTCGATACATAATGTTTGGAATGTATGTTATTGTAGTTTGTATGGGTGTTTTAATGGCGATCCGGTTGTTTTTGAATGGATGAGAGGTTGCTGTTTTATTTAGTTGATCTCAAAACACCAAACAACTGAAAATTAGATACGAGTTCCTGCTGAGCGAGTCCCGAGGTGAGACCTATAAGTTCTAACCTGGTTCTAGCCGAAGATAGGTAGGATACACCTAGGTTTAGCCGGTGAAACCTAGGCATAACCGCACTTCGGGCTTTAACCGTAACTCATACAAATAAAAAACAAATAAAAGTTTATCAAAAATACTAAAGAAAACCTTATAAAATGACAATATCAAACCGAGTGTACGTCGCCACTCAACATTTTTTATTTTCAGTACAACATCAACATCAGTTTTCAGCGGTTTCAGGCCGGAGCGTGAATCCGGCCTGTCAGACGAGTCTGAAAACTTCCTACCTACAAATTATTTCAGGCCCCGATTGTTTGCGAAACCCCTACCATGTGTCCCGGGTTTATTTATGGCTTTATTATATTAAGGGAAAAGTTTGTAAAGGTTAATCCTAATATCTGGATTTTGTTTTTGGCAAGCTGTCTATGTTATGGTTTTGGGAAGTGCCAAATTACTGTTGAACAGTAATTTGGCACTTCCCAAAACCATGTAAGAGAGCAGTGGTGGCCCAGTGGTATCGGCCCCGACTTACGAGTTGTAGGTCGTGGCGAACCCACGCAATTCCGCCAGGCGCATAACTTTGTGTAGGTAATTTATTTCATCACCACTACTCTCAAAACGTTGAAGGAAAACATCGTGAGGAAACGGGCATGTCCTAGAATCAAAAATTCGAAGACAAGTGACATCCACCAATCCGCTTTGGGGACGCGTGGTGGATTATTGCCCTCACACAGAAATGAGGCCTGTGTCCCAGCAGTGGGAACATAGGGTGATGATGATAAACGTGCTTCACCGTCATCGCTATCTAAGTATATTGTTCCCAATTAGATAAGATTTCGACATGCCAGAAGTTTTTTTTTTAATTTTTAATTAAGACATTGTTTTTAATAGCACCGAAATACCGGAAAATAAAAAGATGTCAAATAAACAATAACATGATTGTTTTTGTTTAACTTCATTCATATGACAGTTTGTGTCAAACATGTCTGTTTAAAACTTCACTTTTTTTTCTTTACTAATAAAATATAGGTTTTGCGCTTGTAAAATTTGTCGAAAAAAAAATCATTTTTTGCTACTGTCTTCTAATAAAAGCAACATCCTGTAGTAGGGGTCACAAAGTTCAACTCCACATCTCCATGTATTTTAAAGGCTTCACGTAAAGAAGACAACACTATAGTGTTGAACTTGTCATGAACAACTGTTAACATCCGACTTTGTTCGCAAAACGTGCTTTAAAACGGTCATTTGCACGTTCACGTGAAGAGGAAATCTGGCTTTTATTTTACTGAGATGATTATTTAGAGATTAGACACTTGCTTGTATAATTACAGTTGCAATCCTGGTATTTACAATAACTAATATCAACAAACAAACACACTTTACCTTTTTACCATGGGGTTAGGTTGATCGCTACTTGGTCGGCGATCTTTATGATAAACTCACTTAAACTTGTGTTGATCTAACTTAAGAGTGATCTCATTTAAGTACACCTTGGAATGGGCACCTACAGTACTCTCACAGTTATATGTCTTGTGACTGGGACTGAAGCACCATATTTTATAGTTTATATTGTTTGTCTTTTGACAATTAAAAGTGCCTGTAACGTGCCCACTGCCTACTTGATATAGATGCTTTAATTTTGATTTTTGATTAAAGAGAAGGATTAATATTAGATACATTTAATCACAATGTTAACATTCTTCCTGGCTTTATGAAAGATCCTGAAACATTCAGGATCTTTCATTCCATTAGCTAATCAAACTACACAAGTAAAAGTAATAATAACACAACACCTACTTAAAAGGTTATGCAGAGATGAGCTGTACAGCCACGTTTCCAAAGTTATTTTTATTTCATGCTAGCTGACCCGGCGAACTCCCTACCGCCTAAGAAACGATTAAAAAAAAACCTTTTAAACC
This sequence comes from Agrotis segetum, assembly GCA_036375495.1. Classification (NCBI taxonomy): domain Eukaryota; kingdom Metazoa; phylum Arthropoda; class Insecta; order Lepidoptera; family Noctuidae; genus Agrotis; species Agrotis segetum. Next base: position 3,360,645 of record JAQSVV010000277.1, read on the forward strand.
TTCCCTGGACTTTCCAAAATAATTCAAATCCAAAATCAGCCAAATCGGCCCAGCCGTTCTCGAGTTTTAATCAGACTAACGAAGAACAATTCATTTTTATTTATATAGAAGATAGATCGTGATCATCTGCATCCTAAAAAGAAACATCATGCAAACTTTGAAATTCCTAGCACCTTTAATAACGAAGTTTTATACAAACTATAAACCCCAAAAACAACCCCTTTAGGGCCGAATTTCGAAAAATCCGTTCTTAGTGCTCACCTACGTGGTATAAGGAAGGCTTATGCCAAAAATCAATCAGTCAGTTTTGAATTTTATATATATAGATAGAATATATAGATAATATAAACGAAGTTATGAGAATAAGTACTTACATTAACAATAATATATGCTTTAAGAGGGCTTTCACACGGTTCGTTGATTTTGTGCGACTTTTGGAACCTGATTCTGGGTATGACATTGCCACAAATAAAAAAAGTACATATACTCGAGAAAGTTTGATTCTTTCTGCGTGGAGTGCTTTAAACACATTTTTAGATTTGTTTACATACATATGTAAAAACCTTGTCTCTGTAAAGGATGTTTCATAAAATTCTACTTTTTGTCATACTTTGGTACCGAATTACATAGAAGGTATAGTAGTAAAATAATATTTGAAAATGTCCTTGGTACATCTGAAAGATTATAATTGGATTGCATTAATCACTTTTTTATTTTTCATTCAGAAATAAACCAAAAATAATTTTTCAAAACAGGAAGAATTTGACATTTTTTCGTCCGAAATTATATTTTTTATCTATCAAGATTTACTGAATATTCAATCAAAAAGTATTGAATAACTAAGGTTACTATGTTAGCTTGCATTAAAAAAATAATTAGCTCATTTAAAAGTAAAATAATAGTATTAAACAATTATAATATGCAATGACAAAATTCAATATAAAACCAAGAACGGTTTCTTCTTTGATTTAGACGGCGCGGGGCGCCTTCTGAGGGAGGACGTATCGCTCGCAACCATTTTGACATTAGTCACGTAATTATTAAAATTTAAAATACACGCCACCATTCATGACCTTTACACGCGGCGCCAGTGTCTTTGTCATGACATCAAATTCCATGTGAAAAATGTAGTACCTCGAATTTTCCGCAGGTCATGAGTGGTGGCCAGTAATTTTCCCAGTCGCCAAGAATACAGTTTAACCTACCTTTCTTGATACAAGCTAATATTTTGAATTAATTTGATTGAATTTTCCGACTATATTCGAATGTGGATATAATTGTAAAAAAAAAAAATGTAAATAATACAAAAAAAAACAATTTAAATAATTCTGATGCCTTTTTTTCTGAATTGGTAATTATATGTAATTTCAGACTTGCTAACTTCCCAAACATTCCAGTTCGTTTGGATAATATAGCTCGCTGCGGGACCCACCATACCACCGGTCATGCCCCTGGTGGTATGGCTTTTTATTACGTGGTAAAATCATCAGATCAGCCCTTCCACCCAGGGAAGGACAGGAGGGACATACAATCTTGTAATGACTAAAATCTACGGTGTCCTTCAATAACCCATTGCGATCCGAGGCTATGGATACCCGATAAGACAATTCCGCGACGCCCGGCAGGATTTGGCTCTCTAACGTGCGCCCCGAAAATCCGTGAAAAATTGATCTGATCGTTTTGAGGTAGCGGTTTACCAGAGAAAAGTTTTGTTTTAAACTTTTTGTATTCGTTTTTGATGTCGGTACTTTTTTCAAAAAGTTTTTGAAGTGAAAACTTCTTTAGCGGCGTTGTACACTTTTTCTGTAATGGGTAAAAAATTTAAAACTCGCGTCAGGGTCACGTGACCCTGATCGAAAATGAGTAAGACGTCATTCAAATTAAAAATAAAACATAGTAACAAAAAAGTTTTCACTTCTACCGGCACTCCTGGAGTGCAACCTTTTTTTTTTTTTTTCATCAATGTATTTTTATTAGGTTTGATCGAAGAGAGTTGAAGTCTTGTATCAGGTTCGGCATCCAGTCAATTGCGGTATTCCGTTTTGGCAGCTGCATTGTATTTTTTTTTTTTTGGTAAAATCATCAAATGTGTCCTCCCGAGCGGGACGGGATTTATTACCAGACTCTAGTACTGACTAATATCCATGGTGATCTTTAAATAGCCCTTTACGTTCCAGGGCCACCGTTACCTGATAAGACAGTCCAGTGACCAAGGCATGCTCCTACTCTCAAATAGAAATCGCTTCTCGGCGTCGTACGTCACGCGGCTGTTCTCCCTCACATGTTCCACCTCCTACTTCGCTAGCATGACTGCTTTGCATAAGGATTCGAGGTGACTACTTCCTATTCCGTCTTGCCCCGCAGATCGTGGCCTCGATCAATGCCGGGTGCTATTAAATTGACTCAAGTGCATCGAATTGGGATTTGGCAAACCTGTACCACACTTCACTTCATGTACCTAACTTTTTTGCAGCCAACTCAATAAGAGGACTAATATTGTGGGTCGATGTCAACGGCACCCCAAAAAGGTCAAGATAGCCTGTCATTTTTACGGTTACACCTCAGAAAGATAGAACCGAGTCGGATTGGCTCCTTTTTGCGGAAAAATTCACGTCTTAGCAGCATTGAAGCTCAAGCACTCAACCGGCCATGGCTCTTTTGCCTGATATTATTTTGTGAATTTTATTCATGAATAAAATTCACAAAAAACAGATACTACTCAGGAACCCCGAAGCCTTTCAACTTGAACTGCACAATCGCTTCCAGTGCCTAACCGAATGCGAAACTGTGGACGAGATTAATAATGGGTTGGTGGAAACTGTCCAAGCTGTGGGGTCCAAGTTTTTTAAGACCCCGCGCCGCAATAAGCCTCAAAAGCTCTCGAACGGAAAAATCCGGTTGATGCAGGACCGGACCGAGATGAGGCTGCAATCTTCAGCTGATATGTCGGAATATGGCAAACTCAATAGACGAATCTCTAAATGAATGCAACGTGACCTGCGCTCCTTTAGTGCGGCATGGATCAAAGAGGCAATCGAGCGGAACCGGGGCTCAAAAGTGTTCGCAAAGAAATCGTCTATTGGGCAGAGCCAAATGACAAAGCTGAAGATTAACGACGGCAGCATCATTTCGACTAAACCAGAGAACCTAAGGGAGCTTGAGAGGTTTTACGGACAGTTATATACATCAATACGACAACCCAGTGTCGGTACATCTTGAGACGCAAGAGCTAAACTGACTTGACACTACACTGAGGATATCCCAGACACCAGCCTGTACGAGATTAGAATGGCTCAACAGCTCAAGAATAACAAGTCGCCGGGTGAGGACGGAATCTCAACAGAACTTCTGAGAGCGGGTGGAAAACCGGTACTACTCTAGTCCTCCAGAAGTTATTTAATTCCGTCATACTCAAAGGTTCTACGCCAGAAGCATGGCACAGGAGTGTGGTTGTTCTTTTCTTCAAAAAAGGTGACAACACCTTGTTGAAGAACTACAGGCCAATCTCACTTCTGAGCCATGTATACAAGCTGTTCTCAAGAGTCATTACGAACCGTCTCGAACGCAGGTTTGATGACTTCCAGCCTCCCGAACAAGCCGGTTTCCGAAAAGGTTTTAGTACTATAAACCACACACGCTCTGCCAGATTATACAGAAGACAGAGGACTATAATCGGCCATTGTGTTTAGCGTTTGCGGACTATGAAAAAGCCTTCGATTCAATCGAAACCTGGGCAGTATTGCAGTCCCTCCAACGATGTCACGACTATAGGTATATCGAAGTGTCGAAGTGTTTGTATAGAAACGCCACCATGTCCATCCGATTTCAGCAGGCGTAGCATGGCGCCGTAGAAAGGGGTTTTGTCGACGGAAGAATAGACAAAACAACAGATCGTAGAAATATTTTTATCGTTAAAACGATAAAAATATTTCTACGTTCTGCACGGTAATGTGAAAAATATAGAATATTAACGTCCTTTTCTTCAATAGTGTTCAAATGGTGTCACATTTGTGCAAAAAAAACAGTCGATTTGTGTAGAAATAACGATGAAATAACGCCATGCTACGCGTGCAGGAAGAGAGCACGAAACCAATCCAATAAAAGGCGTGAGACAGGGAGACGTTATTTCTCCGAAACTGTTCACGAACGCGTTGGAGGACATTTTCAAGCTCTTGGAATGGAACGGATTCGGCATCAACATCAATGGTGAATACATCACTCACCTTCATTTTGCCGAGATGATATAGTCATCATGGCAGAATCGTTGGAGCACCTCAATGCTATACTCAGCGACCTCAGTATCGTTTCCCAACGGGATGGCCTTAAAATGAACATGGACAGGACGAAAGTCATGTCGAATGTCCATGTGGCACCCTTACCGGTTGTTGTTGGGAGCGATACTCTCGAAGTTGTAGACCATTATACTTACCTTTGACAGATTGTTCAGTTAGGTAGGTCCAACTTCGAGAAAGAGGTCGCCCGAAGAATCCAACTCGGATGGGCAGCGTTTGGGAAGCTACGTGATATTTTCTCATCGAGAATCCCACAGTGTCTCAAGACAAGGGTGTTTGACCAGTGTATGTTGCCAGTGATGATATATGGCTCCGAAACGTGGTCATTGACTGCTGGCCTTTTAGAGAGACTAAGAGTCACTCAACGAGCAATGGAAAGAGCTATGCTCGGAGTATCTTTGCGGGATAAAATCCGGAACATGGATATTCGGCAAAGAACCAGAGTCACCGACATAGCTCATAAAATTTGCAAGTTGAACTGGTAATGGGCAGGCCACAGCGCTCGTAGAACTGACAACCGATGGGGAAGAAAAGTTCTCGAGTGGCGACCACGGACCGGAAAACGCAGCGTAGGCAGGCCTCCCACCAGGTGGACCGACGACATATTGAGGGTCGAGGGCAGCCGATGGATGCAAGTGGCGAATTGTCGTTCGGCGTGGCGGTATACGGGGGAGGCCTATGTTCAGCATTGGACGTCCTCCGGCTAATGATGATGATGATGATGAGATACTACTCAGAATAGAACATACAAAAAAATAAGTTAGCATTCCAATAAATCGTAAAAATAAGCGAAATTGAATGAAAAGTGAGAAATTACAGGAATGTGTCAAGTTTCATATAAAATAATGAAATCGAAAAAATAATGTTCTTTTTTCTCTTAAACCCTGTGTTATTTTACTAAAGGTGAAATGTTATCTATTAAATAACGAACATGTTCTATACCGTTTCAATAGAAATTAGGTAAAAAGCCTGAGTGACCAATTGTAGCATCGTAATTCGAGCATAAACGAATCTATGCACTGGTAGTCGCGATTGATCGAAGATGAACTCAGGTACTACTTGCTGTGCGAATGGAATAATGTGGAGTTGAACCACCTTTTCTACGCAATTTTGAGCAGTTACGTAACTTCGTTAGGAAGTAAAAGCTCAGTTTTGCGAGATAGAGATTATAATTTAGAGCTCACCGAAACATTCTGTTTCAACAGTTAAATGATCTGAAACCCTGTTGTTTAGATCTTCTCTACACTCTAATAGATGTGTCCTTATTAAAAAAATAACCCAGCTGTAACCCAGTTTAAGAAGCACTGAAGCCCACTCAAAACAGTTCAATAAATATTCTCCTTTGTAAATGTTTAACGAGTTGCACCGTCCGCTCACAGTTAACTGCAGGGGAACCAAGAATCTTCTCGAATATTTTTAATCTTCAGTGTCGATTCGAAATTGTCTTGTCAATTCTATAGGAGCTTGTTGCTGGTCGCAATGGACTTTGATGATCTGCGTAGTAGATTATCGTTCTCTTTGCGCGGTTTAACGTCTTCTCTGGCCTTGCTCACTTTCATCCTGGATCACGGCGTTTGGTGATATTACCCGTCTCTTAATTGACACTAGTTTCAAATATTTTGAACCACTGGTTGGAAATATTCGAGCATTAAACCGACCATTTCTGGTTATATCTCCTTATCTATGTCACCTTAATCACCCCAATGGCTGGTTTTGCGTCCATAATTATGTCTCTAGATGGCATAAATGACTGTTTGATGTAAAAGTCAAAGAAAAAGTTTGAAAAATTTTAAACACCAAATCGTAAATTCTAAATAATTTCAAAAATCTAATTAAAAAGTTATGAATTCCAATTAGTCACTAGAAACAAAATCAATACGAAGATAATTTACTCGTATAATACGAGTAAATTATCTTGTTAAGAATGAAATTGAATAATCTCTATAATGCACACTTTGTAAATTACAAACATATCCAATTCGTGACACAATGTGCGGTTTAAAGTGTTATTTATTGAGTGGCACTTATTTTATTTTGATAGGTATATATTTATCATATTATCCATTCGTTTATGAAAATAAGTAGTGTCTAGAAGACCGGGATCTTACTTTTTTTATTCGAAACAAAAGTGGCAAAAGCTCATTATTGTTTGCTTTCTGGTATACGAGGCATAGCTGTTTCGTTAGTGTTTTGTTTTTATGCGGGGGGCATCACGATGTCAAATTGACAGGAATTGTGTTCTTTCAGTATGTCATAGCGCCTTTAAAACAGCCTACGAAATCTTCAACTCTTGGAGAATTTATAAGGAAACATAAAAAAAGCTTTATTACAAATGAATAGGTAGATCTCAGAAAATATCTAAAAGAAAACAAACAAATATGAAAAATAATTAACCAACAAACACAACCCATCTTCACAAAATCCATCAGCTTAGCCAACGGGTGCCAAAACAAGGTACCGTCCAGCAATACGTTATTAAGTCACGCTTAAATTCGGCCTCAGCGGCTAAAATATACCGAATTCGGCGCAAAATTCGGCCTGGAGCCATCCAACGTCTATCCTCGGGGCAGTTAAAATCACAGATTCCCTTATGAAAAGCAAACAGTTGTGTTTCTGCGTAATTTTCGGCGTAGAAGCCGAAAATTTTAATAAAAAGAAATTACTTCCTACGCATGAGTAGGTATGGTTTTCTATCTATGTAATGTTTTGAAATGGTTATTGCGTTTGTTTCTTTTATTTTTAACTAGCGGCTTCCACGTGTTCGAATTTTCGGTCTACCCGGTAAAATTCCCGAAAAACCTTGTCCAAACAAAAATGAATACAACAAAAAAAAATATGGTTATTGAGGAAAGAAAAATTTTGCCGCCAACGGGATTTGAACCGGTTCTTCAGGGTAAGTACTCCAGACGACTTAACAATTAGACTACCACAACTCACACTTAGAAGCTGAATGTTTAAACGTTTTTCGGTAACGTGGGGATAAGATTTGCTGTTAATATGCTAGCTTTCAAGCCTCGATTTCTTGCAGCAAAAATATGCTGGGACCAGGCATGAATGATCCCCCAAGCAAGTTCTTGATCCCTTTTTACCCTCTTCCTCTCAAATCAACCCAAAAATCCCCAAAAATTGTAAAACAAGGTCCCTAACAGGAAAAAATAAAATAAAAATATCAACAGGCACCCCTGCAATCGAAGTGTAACACCAATATTATTCTTTATATCAGCTCAACCAGGATTATAGCAACCCAACCCCTCACATGCTCGTCAAATACCGAAAACCGATACCAGCAAATCTTCAAAAGCGACCAAAACCTGCCCCCTATTAACAAAAGCTCCTATAAATCAATTATCAGTGTGCAACATTTGTCAACCTAACCCTAAAATGCCTTACATAGGGTACACCTGAACGCAGCTACCACCTGCAAATGTCGTCTGGAGTTAAGCCGATAATTACGGGATTATTCCCCCTCAGTCTGGATCCCCCTTTCCTGTCTCACCCCCCACTTCAATCCCCCCCACTCCACTTTGCTTCAATGCACCACAGTATGTGAGCTAATGGTTTTTAGGGGTATAATTTTTCGTCTGATGGGGTTTTTTTCGTGAATAATTCCAGTGAAATTATTTTCTAGTGCACTTGTGGCGAAGTGTTTCTGTTCGTCGATTGTTTGATGTTAGGTATGAAATGGCGTCTTGCGAAATATAATGTAGACTGGGGTTGATTCGAAATTTTTGGGTATTGCAAAAAGCTCTCGGTAACGTCTGTTATACACATTTTCTTTCTACTATAGAATGTATTTCCCCCACAAATATGATAAACATTACAGTCAACATCCTTAATAAATGCGATTAAATCATTCTCCAGACTTTGAAACTAGGAACACTTACCGACTCATTCAACCGTTTAACCACAAGTGTTTCAAAACTCAATTAATTTAACGATTATCCAACATTCTATACATTCTACACACCAAATATTACCGCACAGGGAGCCAATGAAATCCTCTCAAGACATCTTATTAGACCAACTTGGATTGCTTTGTAATTTATTACAGTTATTGCAAGTTTTCGGGTCGTTATGACCCGTCGCGGTAAAACAGGGTTGACCGAAACTAGAAGGATATTAATCCTAGTTTTACTAACAAATATTGTTTGTACATTTCTGTGTTAGTTCTGGTAATTATTTTATTAGGATTGCCGTGTTTCTATATTGAATTGAAATAATGTTATTTAGTTCAATTCAAATGATTTTGCTAATTATGGTGGATATGCGGTTTTGATAAATGTATAGACTTAATTAGGTTTTGAAATTAACAGGATATTGTATGCTCCTCTCACTCGTCAATCCATTATAAATTTCTGCATTAAATTGCCAAATTCTGAGCTTCTGTGCGATTTTGAATCTTAACGTCATATACATTAATCCTTACAGAAAAGCACTTGATTTTTAATCTAAATATTGTATCCATCTTGTATTATGACGTGATTACTGATCATATTATGTGAAACTTAAACAATTAAATACGCACCCCGTACAGTACACGAGGTGACACAGTACAGCACGTTAATCATCATCATCATCAGCCTATAATGTTCCCACAGCTGGGTCACAGGCCCACTTTCTGAGATGGAGTGGGCCGTTTTTATATTTTTTATTAGGTATAGTAAAGGAAGATTATTTGGTGAGACAGGCTACTCAGTGATAGAAACGTGACCTATGCATGCAGTAATGCGAAATGCAATGCAACTAGTTCACCACTAACGTGGAGAAGATGTAGTGAGTGACACATCATTTCGCATTACAGCATGCATAGGTAACGTTTAGAGAGACTTAAGACTCTATCACTGAGTTTTCTTTTTTGGGACAAACCCACCACACTATTCCCAAACCACTGCAACTCCTGAAAGCCAGAATCAACAGTGGCAACCACAAGAAAAGCGCCGAGACAATGAAGCTCTATCACTGAGTTGCGTGTTTCACCAATATTCTCCCTTTATCTCATAGCAAATAACAAAGCCTTTAATAGGTTCTGCACAAGTGACCTTTTTAAGGCTCCCCACGTCACAAATCCAGCTTATTTTAGTCAGTTATCGACACTGGCAATCAGTCGCTACACACTTAATGCATTACTGCAGCTTTGGGAGCGACAGCTGTCTCAGTCTCAACTTAGTCTGCCAGTCTGACTGCACTTTAGGGTTGAGGCAGAAATGTCTATATTAGACATATCAAGTCTAGACTATTACCCCCTTATTAATAAATGTGGACTAAAGTTACAACCAGGATAATCCTCGGATTAACCATACATTTTTTAAGGATTAACTGTGGCGTAACTTTAAGAGGTTAAGGATCACTTAAATACTCGTGGCTAAATAATTACAGCCACACAGGCCGATCTTTCGGGTTAAGCCGTGCTTGCCGAGGTTGGTCTGTGGATAGGTGACCATCTGTCGTAGTGAGTTTCCTCTGTACCTCGGAAAGCACGAGGTCTTGGTGTTTGTGTATGTGAGTTTCTATGTTTCTAAACGCATTTCCGACACAGGGCAATTGTTTAGTAATGTTGGGCAGTGTTTTCTTTTAAAGAAAAAAAAGGAAAAGAAATGTAGGTATGTTAAAAATAAAGACCCAAAATTACCCTGAAAGAACGTAGAATAAAAACATGGAACACCACAATTTTCTAAATCCAAAAAACTACTCTTTCACCCATCGTCTATATTTCCGTGACCCATAATACTGGCAACACCGACTATTTGATGTGAAGTCTATCATCATCCGTGTAATGGCGTTAGGCGGGCTGCACGCTGAGCCATCAAATTGGTGGAAAATACTATGCTTGGAGGAGTAACTGCTTCCGTCGGAAAGGAAAGTGTTCAAAATAGGGTATTTCACTGAAATATCTTGTTAGTCAAAGTATCAAAAACTAATTGAGCCTTAGTTTTTTTTTTTTAACGTAGGTACCTAAACCATTATTGACGTAGGTTCATAACTTAAGGCCTAGGCAGTCTCAAACAAGTAAATTTTTTACTTGTTTGACGTCATATGCTCCAATTCTCGAATTTTGTTGCGTGAAAAGGAGCATTTGTTTTGAATGTAACATCATATGTAATGTACCTGCAATCTATGCAAATATACGTTTACTTAGTTACTGTTATGTCTTTGTAAATATAAAAAAGTCCACTACATACCCCCGTTTCAAAAGGTCGCGGAAAAAAGCTTTTCTTCAAAAATATACTCTAATTCACAAGCAATAAAGCAAACAATTCTAAGAATACCAGCTTCAAAAATTCCCAAATATAGTATCTGTTTCAGTACAAAATCGTCTAGCAACTAAACTTAGAACTACAAAGGGCATTCCTACGTCAAACAAACGTATCTTACCTTCATTGTAACACAAAACAGATCAACAAAAGGCGAGTTTAAAATTAACTGTAAACATACTAAAATACACGCATTTTGTTCGAAGGAAACACTAAAATACAGTGGGGAATACAGTTTGGGATGTCGTAAATTTAAATGTCGATAAATTGGAAACAATGATTTTTAGTATATCGATAAAGTAGTGTTGTTATCGAGAGTAGTCATAGGCCCGTATTACAGAACGTCACTCAATACTCAAAGTGTTACTTAAAAATAGATTCAAGTCATTTGATTGGTTGAAATCTAGATTTAAATAGAGATCAGTGCTTGAGTTTCGTTCTGTAATACCTACGGGCCATAGAGTCCGCGCCACGCGCCACCACCTGCAGAAATTCGTGGTACTACATTTTTTAAAGCAATTTGATTGATGTAATGACATAGACACTAGCACCGCGTCAAAAGGACTTGAGTGGTACAATAAAATTTGAAACAAGTACTTTTTATAAGCTATCAAAATACGATTCTCCCATAGATTTTGAATGGGAAAAGCAATATAAGTATGTGTACTTATGATATCATTAACAACTATGTAGTCAACTCAATGATCTTACTGTTTATTATTTTGAAATGTACAAAAAATCTAATTTAACAGTTTTTCGAAAGACAGTCGGGTTTTCGGGCTTAAAATAAAATTAATTTTTCAAAGAAATTGTGATTTGATGTTATTTGGTCAATTTTTCGTAGTTTAATAGTGTCAAACATAGGAAATAACTAGAAAAGTGGGTCTAGAGACAAACGACAACAGTTTTCTAAAGCGTTCTATACTAAAGACTCAACTGTATTGACAGGAGCTTTTCGATAACTTATGTCAATCCATTACATTTTTGACTTTTCGATCATAGTAATTATCGCTCATAATGCCATTTTATAAAGTAGACTCTTAAGATATTTCAATAAACACTGAAATTAAGATTATCTATACTTAAGATTCTCTTAACGATCTAGATTGGATTTGTGAATAAAGATAATCTCATCTGATTAGATGTAATTCGTCGCAAAAAAGCTGTGAAGTCGTTAAAGTAAATGTTATGCCAATTCTAAAAGACACTCTAAAACAATCGAAATTAATGAAACAGCTGGGGTGTCGATTTCCTTAGCTATTACAAAAGCAATCAAAGCATGTCAAATGTATAGGCACTACTATAGCATCTTCAATATGCAAATATCACAAGAGCGAACTAGTGCGCGCGACTTTAATCGAGTGACGTTCAAGAGGGTGGTAGGAAACACAATTATTTTTATGGCAACACAATTTTCCTCGGCTCATTACATACATGCCGTGGTTATACGTACTGGCAACATTAACATGCGGGGTGGGGCTCAGTAATGCCCCGTGGGCACGCGAACCCGTTTCTGATTATTTCCCCAAAATTATATCGTATTTTCACACCAAAAGACCCTTAGCGTGCGCACGACCCAAGCTTATGATATTCGTGACCAGAGACAAAATGTTCAGAGTCACGGCTTCGGGAGAATCGACGCCATTTTGTTTTTTGTTCTTTTTTCAATCTTCCCGCCTCCGGTAGGTAATTATGGCAGTCTTGGCTGTGCGATTCTTTCGCGTGAACTGTGCTAAATTGATTTTTGTGAAAATAAAACGCGTTGTAACAAGCGTTGTTTGGTGATTATTGTGTTGTTGGATACTTTGTGTAATAAGGTTTCTAAGTAGGGTTGTTACACTTTATGTGTTCTAATTATAATGTTTTGAATCAGTCTACAGTTTTACATCGATTTTATACCCTGTTAAGGTTTATTACTCAGCGTATGAACTCTCAAATAAGCTCCTTTAACGAAATTGCGTCTTACATTACGATCTTAGTTTAACTCTCGCATAAATAAACAGACTTCATAAACATAAAGCTAAGTTCTAAAGTTTCACTGACCTTGCAGCCTAATGAAGATATCAGTCATGAAATAAATCCCTGAAAAGACTCCGAAAATACTTCGTGACACGCATTAACCGGTCTGAAATCACAGACTAGCTTATCGGGCCGTTCAAATCGCGTGGCGGTCCAAAACGCGCATTTAACTTACATAATCTACCAAAACGAGTTCAATAAAATGGCGAATTTACGTTAAAACGGCGGGAAAATCGAATAGGAGCAGTCGCCGGACGGATCGGACGGTTTTAGGCTATCCCGGTAGGCACGCTAGCATAGGCTGGATAATAGCTTGTTTCCCTAATATATAGTTTTGTTTTTCTCTTGTAAAAAGATTTTCTTCGCGCCGTAAGGGCCTGAATGAGGTCCGCTTTTCCCTTTTTTGTAGATTGCGCTAATAAAAAGCTTGTAACAGATGCGTGGATTTTGCCAGTCATCGTATAACGTAGAAATATTTTTGTCGAAGTATATAATACTAAGTTTACGGGTGATTTGAACAGGTTATTATGGCGGGAGTAATGGAAAATGTAATCCCCAATATCTCGTATCGTTTTCATCGAATACATTACAATTTTCATTTGCATTTTCGATAAGTCGCATTAGGGTTTGGCGATACAAATCGAAATGTTGGACGATTTCGAGTCTTTGTTATGTTGGCATAAGCTTTCGTTGAGAAATGAACGTAAAATACATGAGAACATTCATTTGGAAGTCATAAAAAGGCATTTCTGACATAAAAAATACGTATTCGTCGCATAAAGATAACGTAAACTCTGCATTATTCAAAAAAGGAACATGAACCGTCGTTCAACAGCCGACATTAGTGTTGCCGTGTCCGGATCCCTGTGAAAAAATTTGTCCTCCTTGTTTATGGTCCGATTTAGATAAAGATATTAAGAGTTAAGTGCGCCACTGTATCAAATTTGCTCGCCCCAGTATATATTTTTTTATTTAGGCAAGTCACGCGAGCCCGTAACATGAGCCAGGAATGCTGTTATCGCGCAGATTGCATTAAACAGATTTTTCACCATTTTATTTTTGTTTGTACGCAACTTTTTACGATTAGTTTGAGTTATACCACGCATGTGACGTCATTTGACAGCAACTAATTAAAAAGGGCAAGTTTTACAGCCATTTCGTATTAAAATGAAGTCCGTGATGAATTTGTTTTACAACATCAAAGACCAAGTCACGAGGTTTTAGTTTTTCCGAGCCAAAGGATTACTATAATTAATAGATATGATCGCATGTAAATACAATATTTAACTAGTCGGCTTTTGAGCGTTAATTGGTTAAACCCAATACAAACAAATTATTTTATTTCCCCAGCCGATATCGGAATCGAAATCAAATAAATCATGATGTAACGCAATTGATACACGGTAAACAGAAACACATTATTTTGTAATGTCGATATTAAAATGTAAAAGGTCGCTCGATTATAAACGTTCGGAATCGAACGGGTACGTTTCAAATGTGACACATCCCTAGAGAGATGTTCGAATTCAAACGTTTTGGCGGGAACGCGGTGTCAAGATGGCCGCCACAGGACGACAGCGCACGATATCGCACCAATTCTTTTGTGCAAACTCCGCGGATATATCTTCTTGGATTCGTATTCCGATCCGATTTGAAAGGACAAGCTAATCTCGCTATCATTGTACAGAATTGTACTATAAATTTTGCTTTCTGCATTTACACTTGGCTTTTTAAATTTTCTCCGCAAGTCGAGGATTTTCTCCACTTTAAAAAGTTAGCTTTATTTTTAAATATCTCTGAAAACTAGAGACTGTTACTGAGCGTTGCTAAGTTTAGATTTAATTTTAAGTTAGCAAAGCTTTCGTGTTCGAGTGTCTGCAACGGGTTTAATTACCTAAGTGTAAGCTTAAAATATTTGGAAAACATAATCCTACACGACTACAACGATTATAAATTCTGCCCTCGTTATAATCCCGGCATTAATTTTTATAGATGCTTTAGGTACTAATGACTGTAATTTTTAACTTTATAGATAGTGAGATTTTGTTAAAGATACCATAAAATATTTATAGTGAGAAATAAACGTGTTTAGTAAAAAAGCAAGTAAAAATGCAATCCGATGTATAAATAACTATAAAAATAGGGTTGTTTTTAGTATAACGGTCAGTCACGCCCACAGAGTAATATAGTGGTCACCATTAAAACGTAACGAGTTCGTTCACTATAAATAACCTACAGCCATTATAATTATAGCGAACGAAATTCCTCTTATCACGCTCATATTTCACCAAAGAGTCTAGCATTAGGCATAAACACAAAATGCCGTGGCCTCAAAAAAAAGTATTTTAGAGAACAACGCGGCAAACAAATTACTTTCTTTCACCTCGATTAAGTGATCATTACAGGAGCAAATATCATTTATAATGGCGTTGGGACCGCTAAGGTGGGTTCGCGAAAAATAAAAGCGTAGGAAATTGCGTGTGCGGTTAAAAAGAATGGGTACCTTAGTAATCCGAGCGAAGTGGCGGGAACAACCGCTCTTTTGACGTGACATGTCGCCCGCCATCTTGGAAATCATCTTTTGTCAAGTGTAACGAAATGTCGATTGAGTCACGTATTTCCGTTTCCTTAAACAAATGTTGGCGGCGAATAAATTTTTCCTCGAACATTTTCGATGTTTTTTTGTGATTTCATCGATAAATAATAACCATGTGTTTGTTGGTTTATAGATACGTGCGTGCGTGACGTTGTTATGTGAGGATACAGTGAAATTATGTCAACAAGAGAACACGCATGTTATTGTTTTAAATCCTTTTATCGAAATGAAAGTAAATAAAAGAGACCGCAGACACCGAATTACCGTACTGATATAAATCCTTTGAATATTAACCACAGTAACAAGTACAATTACCCCATTTTCCCAAAAATATTCCAGACTACAGAAACATTGACGGTCCACAATTTTATTAGTCCCACAATAATTGCTCAATGTGAAATGATTGGCGAAATAAAAGAAGATTCGCTTTAAACAACCTATAACTGAGTTACGATTCGAAAACAGTGGAACCGGTGTTCCAGCACTAAATAGCGTAGAAACCGGAACGAACCGATACGTAATCGAGTTTGCTGAGTATCGATTCTCGTTGAAGAAACTTTTACGGTTTTCGTGGTGGGAAGACAATTATTTGGGATTGGGCTTTGAACCACTGTTGTGTTTTTAAATCAAGATATTTTGATTGAGCAGTTACCGTTAAGTTTGAAAGCTGAGACACACGATTACAAATTAAGGCTTTAAAAGAAAGATACGCCATGTTCATACTGAATGGCGTTCAGATATCGTTGCGTTGTTATTAAAGTATTTTAAAACTACGACAGCGATAGATAATGCGGAACGTATTATGATAGAAAGAGATAGCAAAGAGCAACAATTGTCTTACTTTGTCCTCAACAATTTGTGCGTGCTAGTGCGATATTTACCTCCTTTTATTTTTATTTATAATATCATTGTATTTTACACATTGATATAACGAAGTATAGAATAGAATAGAATAGAATAGAAACCATTTATTCGATAATGGACACACACAGACATATAAATAATAAAAATTTCAAAAACAGTGAGAATTTTGCTGAGCATGTCCACACCAAAAGGGTAACCAACTCAGCATATGCTGGGCGAAAGACACCCAGCGCTGGTTTTCAGTTGGCACCACGCAGTGACACACGGACGAGGGTAGGCAGAGAAAAAATAAATAAATAAAAGTGTCAAATAACATAATCAGTAAAAGTGTTAAATAACATAAACAAATAGAAATGTGTGTACGGTAGTAGGGTAGTAGGGTAGTAGTGTTATGCTTATTCAGATAGCCGAGTTAAGCGACAATCAATTAATGAACAATAGGTATATCACAATAAGGTTCTTCTAACCTAGTAGACAAATGTGTTGCTGGGGAGTTTGAGAACTATTTTACTTACTTACCAAAAAATAACGAAAAATAGGCGTCTTTTGTAAATTGGAAGCCTGGTTTGTCTTTGAATTTTGATATTTTTGCAACAACTCCCAACAAAATTAACTTCCAGTTTCTTGGTAGTTTGGTAACCAATTTAATAAGTTGGCTTCATGCGTCACCGTACACCACTATCGGTCATAAAATCTCTGTTTCAAAACCATGAAGACCTGATCCTGTCTAAGAAAACCCAAACACCAAAGCAAAGCACAGCAACTCCAAATCCGCAAAAAATATGACACAAGTACGCAACACAAATCCCAAAAGAAAACCCAAGTAAAGAAAGAAATAACTCCCTTTTGTCGCGTTCAACATCACAAATTAACATCTCACGTTCTAATGTGTGAAATAATATTTTTTTCCCCAATAAAAGCCTTAGGGCGCTTGTAGCGTTGACGTGGAGTACCTACGTACATTCGGTAATTTAATTTGGGATCCTTAGAGGCTCAAATAGGTATGGCTTGTGGTGTAGACGTATCCGCGGCAATCATTAGATTCGATTCACGGCTTTGACTGGTGCATATCGATGGTGGTATCGATTTTGGTAATATTTTATTGTGCGCACTATTAAGGAGTGGAATTCCCTGAGTCTGTATTTTCTGATAGAAACAAACTTGAGGTCTTCAAGTCAAAAGTGAAAAGGTTATATCTAGGCAAGTGTCAGCTGCATCTACGCTTGCCATCAGACTCTAACTGGGATACCATGGCACAGGAACACAAAGGGCATGTGAATGAATTACGTAATTTTATTAAGTACCTAATAGTCTTACAGTCTTTTTCGTCAAATCATCCGTCAAAAAAGGTCACATCTTTTCCTTTTTTTTAAAAAAAAAAAACGTTGCCCTACACCAGGAACTAAAATTTCCCGTGTCGTGGGTACGTTTACAAACATATAAACTCATATACATTAACACCCAGACCCGGAACATGTACTTGTAGATCATATAAATATATGCTCCGTGCGGGAATCGAACCCGCTACACGCAGCGCAGCAGTCCAATCGCCCACCCACTGCGCTAATCGTGCCGTCAAATAACTATCTCTGTACCAAAATTCATCAAGATCGGCTCAGCTGTTTTGCCGTTACCACACTCACTTTCATATTTATAAAGTTTGATTATGATTACAAGTAACACCCACGCACAGCCATACAAAATCAAAATATCAACGAACATTGTTGTTATACTGCATTTTTTCCACCATCAATGTACGAGTATTGGGTGTCCTGTGGTCGTAACTTGACTCCGCTGGTCGGATACATAGCCTGGCCGGATTTATGTGGTCGCGAGGGTTTGGGGCTTTGTCTGTGTTGCATAATGACGGGTCTCGTGGACGTAAGCTTATTTTTTTTGTTGATAATCATTATTAAGTCCTCTTGATTGTCAGACTTAGTACTGTTCGGGTCGACGACGGCGCGTCTTGATCCACGCGCGCTTCAAAGAGCTCTCAGCAGTCTGACCCGGCCCCCCTTAGAGGGCCAAAGTCTGCCGGGGTCACGGGACTGTCTCATTAGGGAACCGTGACCCTGGAACGTAAAGGGCTATCTGACAGTCCCTCCCGCCCCGCTCTGGGTAGACGGATTCATTTGACTTTATCATGATAAAAAACAACCACTAAAAATCACCCTGTTCTTTCGGTTGTAAGTACCTTGCGTTCCAGGGTCACGGTGCGGAGTGTCCCTTTTAAGACAGTTACGCGACCCCGCGTACTTATTTGGTATGTTAAAACTATGAACGGATCATCACATTTGGACGTTTGGTACACGAATAGTATTTTTTTATAACCTGGATAGAAAATATAGGATACTTTTTATCCCATCCTGACATTTCCATGGGATTTTTTCGGTACTGGTAACACCTAGGGTTCTAAGTATATGCTTGGTTTCTCAGAATCAACATTTAATTACACTATGAACCATACCAGGAAAACATAGTAACTCAAGCTAGGTAGTTACTGGCCAAAAAGCTTGGAAAATAAAAATAGGCGACATACTTTACACGTCCAACAATGTTGTATACAACACCCAACTCGGCACTTTCCCGGTAACTGAAACCGATACTAGATTGGATAGGAATTCAATAACGGGAAAAAAATCGTTCTAACTGGACGGTACCGAACTATAAACAAGTTGGGGGTAGTAAACCAAAAATATTTTTCTTTTTTTTTTCGTTAAAATCTATGCCTAGTAACACCTGTGGGAAATTCTGTAGAAAATGTATGTATTGTAAATTTTGGAGAAAAATATTAAATTTTTCTCAAAATTTAACACTCTTTTTTAATTGAAGGCGGAAAATCAACAAAAAGATAATATACCTACGGTCCTACGTAAGGTAAAAAAAAATGTATAAAACGTGTTTTTCATGCTAATTACAGATTAAGCTTTGCAGGGATTTTTTTTCTGTCGTTGGTTTATTCAATTCCTTGTTTTTTTTATTTGTTACTTATGACAATTAAACACGATTATTTAACCGACTTCAAAAAAGGAGGAGGCTCTCAATTCGGTCGTTTATTTTTCTGAAATGGATATAGTGAAAAAACCCTAAGAATCAAACTTGTGCATTCAAAAAACTTAATCATTCAACTTAAATATTATGCCACTCTTTTCTCTATCCGTACTCGATAAACTAGCTCTCAATATCACGTAACTTTCAAGGATTCCTGCGGTTATTTTTTTACCGGAAAAAAAATAACCTGCGTTTTTTTCGCACGGTACAAGCGATGTAGGAGAATGTCGCAACATGATACTTTGCAAGGAATTCTGACACTTGCGGTTTGCCGACTTATTAGGCTTCTTACATACTGGCGGATATTTTAGTTAAAAGTCGCATAGACTTGAGCATTTACTTGTAACAGCGAGCATTCATCATCATCATCATCATTGTTCCCACTGCTGGGACACGGGCCTCCTCTCTGTGAGAGGGAGTGGGCCATAATCCACCACGCGGGCCCAGTGAGGGTTGGTAGATGTCACATGTCTTCGAATTTTTGGTTCTAGGACATGCCTGTTTCCTCGCGATGTTTTCCTTCACCGTTTTGAGAGCAGTGGTGATGAAATAAATTACACAAAGCAATGCGTGGTGGGGTTCGAATCCACGACCTACAATTCGTAAGTCGGGACCGATACCACTGGGCCACCACAGCGAGCATTCGCCGTTTTTTAATTTTGCTGAAGTGAACAACGAACATAGCTAAGCCAAACGTCGCTACGAATATTATTACGATCTTTCTAGCGAAAGCCCTAGTCGATAGGTTGTAAAATATATTTTCTTTGTGGAAGATTATTGAAGATGTCACACTTGACGGTCGTCTCTGCAAAAAGTTTGTTTCACCAGAACGTTCGTAATCGCTTTCGATTGTTTTTCTGTAATGTAACATATGTGTATTATGTTATGCCCGGTTTACATTATTCCAGTCCAGCGATCCAGTCCAGTACTGGATTGCTTACTGGAAAAATGTAAACCGGCACTGGAATGAACTGAATCCTTCCAGTGCCGGTTTACATTTTTCCAGTAAGCAATCCAGTACTGGACTGGATCGCTGGACTGGAATAATGTAAACCGGGCTTAAGACTGCTCATTACAAGTGAAATACTCAAGTTTATCAGCACCAAGTTCGATATGGAACTGTTACTAAGCGAAAACTGCAATTTTGCACTGTCAATAACATCTACATATTTCATTTTTATATTCTGTGTGCATGGACACTCCAAAAACGACATTTGAAACAATTTTTATTCAATTTTCTAGTCAGGTTTTGTAGACTTTTTGTAAAATTCTATTGAAACTTTTATGAAACTGATATTCTAAATCTGTTGCAGAACGAATATCCGTATTCGTTTTTATTAAAACAAAACTATTTAAGCATAAAATAGAATTTATAAAAAAAAAAACAAATAGTTTGATTGAAAAGTCTTGATCAGATACGATTTTAAAATTCTCAAGACGTCTTTTTAAAAATGCTTTCCCGTATTTATATTGCCCAAACTTTACAGCCAGCATTCCTTTCCAATAAATGCATCACCAAACACCCAATATTCGCTGACTATAGACTCACGAAGGGAACCCAAAACTAGGGGTCGGTTCTACGGAACCCGCTTAAATTTAGTGCACTACATTGTATATCGCAAACGTCGGTTTATTTATCGCTCCTGTAGGGGTTCCGTAAAGCTTTTAACACTTAAAAAATAATTCAGCCACGCTAGATGGAGCCACCTTATGTATGTGTATATCCACCTAGTTTGTAGGGATGTTACTTATGACCGGGAAGAGAGGTGAATTTTTAGCGGTTGTAGTTTTACTCGACTGCACCAGAAGGAGTATAATGTTATACATTTTAGTGGGTTGTATGCGGTTGTCGCGGGAAATGTTAGTGCCTGTTTTGGGTTTTATTTTTGAGTAAAATGGTTATGTGATGTTATTTTCTTGGTCTTTAATGTTGTGGTATAGTTTTTGATCCGTATTTTTCTCTGAAATATTTGAGTATGTACCTTTTTTGGTCTTTAAACTTTAAAAACACTTGACATCACATGCCAAATTTTGCTAATGATTATATTTTTACACGAACGCTCAAAAAAGGGTGTAATGTTAACCTGAGGCTCTCAGAAGAGGGTAAAAATTTATAGAAAAAAAATACCTTTATACTGGTGTATCATTCCTCATGCCTGATATCACTCCCTCACAATGAATTTGCACATTATCCACGTAACAACAAAAAAACTGCTAAGCTCCTTGCCAAAACTGACGGTGCATTTAACCCCTTGGGACGCCACACCATACATAAACAATTTGGGATAAAAGTATCAAGTTTCATAAATCAACTATAGCAGAGAGTATCTAAAATTGAACTGTGGACGTATATAAATAAAGTTAATTTTGTAATGGTAAGTTGTAGCTTGCATTTAAAACATGAAATTAAATAAGAACAACTTTCACGTATTTTATTTACACATATCTGAAATTAAAGACTTTAAAAGTGAACGTTGTTTAGTTCTGACCAATAACTATTGACAGTTGTAGTTTGTCTTAAAAATATACCAAAAATACACAAAGTGCTTTAAAAATACAAAATGTCAAAAATAAACACTTGGTATATTTTTAAGACAAACTACAACTATCAATAGTTTTTGGTCAGAAATATCCAGAAACGAATTTGTTTAATACATATTAATAGCCAGATACGTAAAACGAGACTTATTTGCAGGTAGTAAAACAAACCAAAAAATTCTTTCACATCGTCTTATATGTGCACATTCGTATACAAACTCGTTACCTCACATACTTACGAAAAGCGGTGCTTCATCACAAATTGTGTAACCGGACGGACCCTCTCGCCGGAGGGTAGATTGAGGAAAAAATCTTATTTGGCAATGACAACCCCCCTGCAATTCGCACCTCCCTTGCAAGGAGGTGTGAAGGGGGCATGTGCAATGGGGGATAGTGTGGAAAAGACTTTATAAACACATGTACATACCTATTTTTTTAAAGAAAAACGAAAAAAACTTCTTAATGAATACAGTATTTAAATATGAAATTAATAAAAATAATCGAAGTAGGTAATGTTTTTTTAATTAAAAGTATCAAGAAAGAGTAATCAACATAAATATCTACCCTTACAAAAATTACGTTGGTTGGCTGTATGACGACAAAAAAAGTCTTAAAAAATATAATAAGTTTTTTCATCTAAATCTTTCAGAATTTCAGGCAGACATTCATTACTTAGTTCATAAATATAAGACGTCCACTCTATCAAAAACAGTCCTACAGTTTTCAGCGACGACCGTTTTATTAAAAATAATTGGAACAAGTGAAAAATCTGATAGTCTTTTCAGGACAACTTTTCATATTTTAACAAACCTGAAAAGGTCAAGAGTTTCAGAAGTAATTTGTCAGTTATCATAATCTTTTGTTTTTGTTTGAAAACGTTATTATTTTTTTGTGAAGACCAATTAGTTTGATTAATGATATTTGTTTGTAATCGATATTTATTACTTTAATTACTATTATATACCCGTGGCGTTGCTCGCGTAAAGTCCAATTATCCAAAGGAACAACATACTGGGATAAAAAGTGTCATAAGTGTTAATCCAGGTTACAAACTATTTGTATACTGCATTTTATCGTGCTCTATTCACAATTTTTTGTGCGAAAGAGTAACAAACATCTTATCATCCTCGTATCCATAAATATTAAGATAATTTTATGAATCGACGAATTAATTATACCAATTTTTGGTAAGATTTATAATAACTGCCTTATTCATTGTGTTAAAATCATGCCGTAAACTATGGTCCTTCGAGCTGGATCACAATGAATGACAAGGTAACTGGCGTCGTGACACGGAGCAGAGCTCATGCTAGAGCTTTAAGACTTTCGCTCTGTTGGTCTAGTAATCACATATACCTGCTGATCGAAATATCGAAAAAGATCGAAATGTCTTATTTCTAAGTTCATGACTTAAATTAGATTCTGATTTATCTTCATTTATATCTCAGCAGCAGTCTATTGACTAGATTTGTGTGATGGCAGTCAATGATATTATAAAGGCATAGATGCGTTATACACGTACAAAGCGACGGAAAAAACTGTGCCGCGCCGAGCGGCAACACAGAATACACACTTTTTTATTCACACATTACATTTCACTACAAGTAAAAAGGATAGCTTGATACAACGCAATAAGAAAAAAAGTGACAGCTAGATAAACAAACAGCGCCACGCGTCATCAATCCCCCCGAACGTCAGCGTCTCCTCTCGCTCGCACCCGTGCTCGCACTCTTTCTTTTACGACGCCATATTTATAGAAACGTAATGTTTTATTTGTGAAAATATTAAAGATAAATAGTATATTTACGAATGTTATGTGGTTCTTTGACTTTTAGAAGTCTTGCATGTTTAATTTGTACAATATCTCATCACACACGACGGCATTTTAGGTAGTTTTGAGTCACTTTTACTTTTAATTCAGTCTGTGGTACGTGAAGTGCCGCTGGCAACGTCGCACTGAGATCAAGATGTGTGAATCAGCCTCATTTGAGCGCAAACGTTATTGAGCGCGTATGACGTATCTACACCTTTTTACTTATAATATCATTGATGGCAGTAGATTCACCTTATATTAGATAGATCAAACATAGCTGGGAAAATATATTTTTCCAACTTTCCGCGATAAATAAAACGTTTTTGACACATTTTAATCGACTTTCCAAAACGTGATTCCGTATTCAACTTTTGTCTTCCAGCTTATTTACGGTAGGCCCTTCCTATATTTTTACATCATACTCCTATCATAAAAGGTAGTCATGCTTGCAAAGACAGGCGGATCCGGGAAATGCGATTATACCAGACGAATGGCCAGCCATACTGTGTATCCTTCTCCACCCAAACAAAAGAAAGAATGAAAGAAAAAAAAGAAAAATGGAACCGCTCATACAGGAAGCGACTTCATTCGAGACGTGATCAGGGGTGCATAATATCTGAGGAGCCGTTAAAAAAGCCCTAAGGGTTTGCTACCTCTGTCTCACCCCTCAGACACCGTCGCAATAGTTTGCCGACGATTTACTGAAATCACATTTAATTTTTTTTCTGGTACATTCAATTTTACACCTTCAATCTTAAACGAAAAAGTTGAATTTGCTGCAACTATCGAATTGCAGTTTTGTTAAAAAATATTTGAAAGGATTATAGGATTTATTGTGAAGATTTTAAAGTTGTTTTTTGTGGGACTGAGATTTGGATAAGAAAATAGGGTGTATGATTTCTCAATTAGGTTATGATGTCCAGTCAGTCGGTATAATCTGATTTGACAATGAAATAATATTGGAACTAAGTTGTTTTGAAAGGCCATTTTGGGTTCAAGTGGTGGAAACGCTGTGACGCATATTTTTTTAGAGTATTTTTACCAACCATTTCAGATAAATTTTATTGTAAGTACCTAAAATTGGTATAGAGTAATAAGGAAAATTCTAAATCTATTTCCTGAACGTGTACAAAATCTATCTCACATTCTAATATGATCACCTGAATACTCTTCAGTTGTTCAACCTCAAGACACTGCTCTCAGACATTTTATCGCCACATAAACATTGAGAATAACTTTGATTCCCACCTCATATCTAACTCGAAAGAAAATCTACATAAACCTAAAACATGCAAGCATTCCCATTCACTATATGTTGCTCAGAGGCTCCAACAAATCTCACGAGCTTTATTTTTATCAGAAACACAACAAGTTACGTTCCTATTTCCTTATGTTACTGCCAAATCGGGCCACGATTTTGTTACTCGTAAAACAAGTAGTAAAACGTCTCCTACGGTTTGAGAATCGATCGCCAGAGACGTCACACGGGCTCAGCGTTTCGTTCCGCTCCGCCATTTTATTGGTGAACGGTTAAATCTTTTAAATTTAAAATGGCGCGCGTTCGATTTTTGTTTTTACAACTTCAGTTCGTCTTGGTAGCTCCAGGTGAACGGTTGGCTTCGACGGATTTGTTGCGGAATGCTTTTTGTTTAAAATTGAAGTTATTTGTTTGAAGTTTTCTTTGCTTTGGTACTGCAGCTATTTCTTTACTTTGTATTGTATCATTTAGATGCGGACTATGTCTTACTAAGAGGTATCATTTAAGTTTGTAACTAAGTAATGGAAGTGACCAGATCATCAGCCTTAAAAAATCAACTGCATAACAATGAAATACATCTTCAACAAAGTTGGTGCAAAGCTAAAAGTAATTTTAAATGTTTAATTATAATTATGTTTCCACCATTTTACGTAATCACATACCTATGTAAAACAAAACAACAACTTTTCCGTAACTCATAAAAACGACATTAATGCAATCAAAAGGTAGGGTAAAATGCCAGTTACTGACGGTAGGTACCATCCGAGTTTTTGGTAGAAAATATGCAAATTTGCGTAATTAAATCTGCGGACCGTATTTGACGTTCAAAACTGTTGACAATTTTATTTTTGGTATGGGTACTGTTACGTTTATGAGTTATGAATATGGGGAATTAGAATTTTTACAAAATTACATCAAATTTTCTGCGTGACGATCCCAAGTAAACTTCAAAATGTTGCCCTTAAAGTTTATTGCAAAAATATTCAATTTTATTACAAAAGTAAAGTTTCGTATAGCCCTAAACCAAGTCATGCTCAGCAATTTCTAAACTCCTAAACAAGGTGAGACACGTAACAAAATTTTCTTTCTATTGCCAATATAAATAATATAACGTGCTTTCGCCTTCCGAGTCACCTGCCTCTAAAATTGCGATGGAAAATTCTCTCAAATATATGAAACGTCGCATTCTCGGGGATATCGTAAAATATACTATAAAAAGGCCTTTTCAATTTGTCACCATGCGATGTTACCGAAGGGCGTATCATTTCGTTCATTTATGAAATTTTTGTATTTACAAACAATTTGGGGTGAAGAAAATGTTATTTTTATAAAGTGTAGAATTAGGAACAAAAATTTATATTTGGGTGGTTCTGCCACTTAAATGATTGAATGTTTAGGTTTGATTTTACCGAATTCATTTTTAGTTATCGACAAAGATGTCTCCTTCTGAATCATTGCAACTCAAACTCATATTAAATTCAGTAATCAATCAATAACAATCCCACTGTTGGGAAACAGCGCTCCTTTCAATCAGAGTCCGTATACTGGCTAATCGAATTTTTAGGCACATGTCTTCGTATTCCGCCTATATTCTCGCTATTTCTTATTATTTATTACTTTATTAAACCATATTTTATTGACAAAATACTTCAAAAACACACATAACAGCGTATGCTAGCATCATAAACTCATGAACATTAAAATTTTACCCACAAAATGTATCTGCATAATTATTTTAACCCTAATACCGTTCGCCAACCAGAAATTCTGTTAATAAAATTCCATATAATCCCCTGGAATAACCGACACTGATCTCGATTAATGACGTAGTGAATTGGTTAGTTGGAAAACCAATACTGTTGCATATGCAGCCAAAATATTAATTAACAACAGTTTTGGACCCACTACCGTGGAAATAACGAATATATTTGCTTAAAAATTACGAGGAAGCTTATTGGGGCGTCCACCCTGTACGAGAGAACGATATCAAATGACAATAGTGATGGCAATAATTGTGTGGTATTTTTATCCGAATTAATTAAAGTTTTTGATTTGAGTTGAAAGATAATACTGCTGATTGGAGTTCTGTTTTCGCTACACATTGACAAGCAAAACCATGAAAGAATAAAAAAATAACAAGTTTTCAGCTTCGTGTTATTTTGCTTGTCAATTAACCCCGTATGTACAGACGCCAGCAGGTCAACCTACCCGAATCTGTCAGATTTTACCAATCAAACATTAACCTTCTACTCTTGTGATAAGGTTGAAATTCCATTAAAGAATTCTGACAGATTGTGGTAGCTTGATGTGCTGGCGTCTGTATTTACAAATTAATGGCCAGACACGCAAGTCCGACACGAATACCTGCCACTCCTGAACTCGATTCAGTCCCGACTCGATTCTAAGTAAAAACAAATTCAATTGAAGTGAACATCACTATTAAATGACATTCACGTATTTCCAACAAGGCTTTACAAAACAATTTCCTTCTACAACTTAATTAAACAACTTTAAACTCTAATACGAGTGAATAAGAAAGCCGTGGTAAGAAAATTACAAGTTTGCACAACCCACCCGGGTAATTACAGGGTTTGAAAAAGGAATTGTAATGTAACGATGTAATTATATTTCTATGTGTGAGTGTTATTGTGTGTATGTGTGTGTGAATAAGGGTGTTTATACAATAGAGAAGGTGGAATACAAAAGAGTATTTGTGTTATAGTTATAAAGCTGGGTGTACACAGAGTTAATTGTATGCTGAAATTAAATTACAGTGCAAAGTTTCTGAGAGTGGAGTTTTATTAAAATTAAAACTGATTCTCTTTTGATATTTTATATTTAAAAGCTAGGCTTGTTGCAGAATTAGAATTATGAGAGAATAAAATTAACAACGTATGTACTGTTTTCTTGTATTGTGACTCTACATATAGAAAAAATATTGTTTTATATAATTTTTTTTTTATTATTTTACTACAGCCACCACATAAATGTCACGAAACTATTTCACAAATTGAGAGGCACTTTCAAGTTCACCAACCGAAAAGTAAGAAGTTTGCCAGATCAAAAAAAAAAACATTTTTAAACCCCGAAATACCCCATCATCCACCAAGGGATACTCAAATTGTTTTCAACCCCAAGTGGGCAACTGGACATCTCAAATAAATCATTTTTATTACTCACCCCTCAGGCCTACTATTAAGGGGGTGACTAGCAATTCTGCTTACGATACGACCCGTTATTTTCTAGTGATTTAAAATAGTTTCTGATATATTATCTAGTTTTATCAACATTAAGTGCAGTTTCGCGTGTTTTTGTAGTGTTGTGTCCAGTTTGGTTTTGCAGGTGTCGATAGTTTTAAATTTTAATGTGAATTTGAGCCCAACACTATTTTAGATAGGAATGGGTTTGGGAACATTACCTTCGCATAGATTAAGAGTTTGGGTATTTCTAACATTAATCTTTAAGATATTATCGAAAAGAAATAAGCGTACCATGACAAAGTAGACGAATTCTATCACAAAAACTTCCAATATCAGCATTCACCTCCCTCAGTGTTGGGCATTAATCAATTAATTTGTCAATTGTCTTGTTAATTGACTAAAAAAGTAATTGCAATTAAATTAATTGCAATTAAATTTAATTGCAATTAAACTTTAATTGCACCTTTCAATTAAATTAATTTGATTAACGTATGTCAATTGTAACTCGCAATTTAAAATAATTGCAATTAACTTTTTTAGTTTTTTTTTGAAACAATTAAAACTAACAATTAACTTTATGTATCTAAACGAAATTTGTCTAATCTGTCTTTTATTTGTTGCCAACATGTGTATTACTACAGGAATAGGTGGGGGTGGGGGGGTACTATGATGACTGATTATGACAGTCCGAGAGTCTGACGGAGTCTGACAGTTTATCAGTCTGACAGTCAGACCGAGTTTGGCAGTTTATCAGCCGGACAGTGTAGATCAGTCTGTCAATCTGATAGAGTCTGAAAGTTTATCAGTCTCACACTGCTCATGGGTATATTAAATATTTATATAAACTGGCTGTATATTATACAGCAGCATTTTTTAATTGTTAGTTTTTAATTAAAATTCCCAAAACAATTGAAAATTAATTAATTGTTAATTGTAGTAAACCACAACTAACAATTAATTAATTGTTAATTGTAAAAACCACAACTAACAATTAATTAATTGTTAATTGTAAAAACCACAACTAACAATTAATTAATTGTTAATTGTATTTTTCACAATTACAATTGATTAATTGTTAGTTTTTAATTGTTAATTGAATTAAAATTTGCCCAACACTGACCTCCCTGTCACTAAAACTACAAGAAACACACTTGAACAAATGAATTTACAATTCCCATAATTGCAAGCTAGCACCGTTCGCTCATAGACAATCGATTTGATAATTTAAAAACATTTCCGAATATTCGATAGACATTCAACTGTCATCAGTCTAAAGACTTAACAAAACGGATCCATTAATGTCATTGTATCAACCATTAAAATGATCAAAGAAATATTCAAGTATTCTGAGACCCAATAATTAAAGCTACGTTTCTGTATAATTATATTTCGATACATCTAAACATTTTGTTTTGTCAATAATGAATGGCGATCGTTATTGAAGACGTTTATTTTCGTAATAAGAACGCGGACGATTCGAATTTCAAAATAGATCCGCTTTAAATTGGACGTAATTAATCGCCATTAGGCAGAAATGACGACATTTCGGATATTTCGAATATATTTATCGATAAATTTGATTCTAAGGTAACGTCACGTCACTTTGATTAATTAAATGGCTGTGTGACAGTATTAATCTTTGTTGTATTTAAAGAAACGAAAATAAAAATGACAAACCGATGAATAAAAATACATGCTGATCAGATTTCACATATTTTGGATTTTTATTACTGGCCAGTAAGTCACATGGTGGGCAAAAGACTACTCTACTTTTTATATTCTAATTTTTTCTTTATAGAAAAGATCTTTGTCGCAAGTCTGTTGGAGTTTACTGCTCGAATAAGACCTCTGACATTATTGAACACAAAAAAGTAATTATTCAATTTAGTGCAGTCATCGCCGTCGTTCGGAAATTATCCGCGTACAGACACGTCTTGTTTTATAGGTCCAAAGAATTTGCAGAAACTCGTTTTACATTTGCATAACATCTGTGCCTAATATTAATGTAGGTATCACGCACAAATCTCCATTATGATGATTTGCATAATTTTGCCATTTATTGAATGTGCCAAAATGTGTGCAATAAATTGCTTTTTAATCTAATAAACAAAATTATCTGCGAAATATAATATGAATCGCTAATATGGAATATTCATACTTTGTTTTTTATTATTTGGTTTATGAGTTCAAAATGATATTTCTGAACGATACGTTAAAATATGTAGGTAACGCTGGACTATGGTGTGCCTTTTTATAAAGAATATTATTATCACTTTACAATACAACCCATCATCGTTGGTAGATTTTTTTTCTCGGATATTAATTTCGGATATTTTTACATTGCACTTTTATTTGATGTCTAAACCACAACACTAGTAAAAGATAAAATTCACAATATGAGAAGCAAACAATGTCTGCCAACACTATTTCTCAAAGATGTTACGAACTAAAAATTTCAATAAAACCGTCACTTTACCATACGTCGAAACTTTCATCAAAAACGTTTAAAACATCGAATTTATTACAAGGGTATAAGACTTATCGTTAATCTGTTCGGACAATAAATTGCTCTGGCAACACTTTTGATTAATAGGGACGTTTTCGTACGATTATTGCGGCTAGTGATGTATGTATTGCGTTTGAGATTGTTTATGTGGGTCATATGTCACGTAAGATACAAAAAAGATCCTTTACGTGAAGATTCTGATTGATATTTGTTCTTTCTTCCTTTTACAATCAATTCACAAAATAACCTATTTTATAAATAGTTATAAAAAGTGATATTTTTGATAAATTTTGAGTTCCTGCATAGTTTTGAATTTTTTTGAAGAAACCGTGTTACCCTGGTAATGTTATGTATATTTTTTATTATGACACATATAAATATAATCAATTATAGTGTGTAATAAAAGTCTCATAACAAATTGACAGTTATCATATCACATTTTAAACCAGAATTTAATTCACAAAATTACACGCTGCGAAGCTTAAACAAAACAAAAATATCAAACAATACTCACCACAATTAATTAATTAATTCCACAAAAACACCATCGTATAATTGGAATCACTGCAAAACATCCCTAATTAAGATAATCAAACATTTCCACAATGGCCACCGTCGAAAACATTCATTCGGAAAATAAATCCAATTAGACCAATCACGGATATTTTGACTGGACCGTTACGCAAACTCATTTATCTAAAAACACCTAGAGAAAGACAAAACAAAATTTGTTGACTCAACATTTCATAATCAATTTCGGATACCATTTTCGGATACCGTTTTCGGTGTGCGAAAAACACGCCCCTTCCCTAGTGTTGAAACTACATTGCTTCTTTTCCTCGTGAATCTTTAACTTGCCTTGAAGTGAACAGGCAATGGATGTGGCATGAGATTCATCGTTCGTTGAATAGGGTTGCGCATATTGTAAGGATCTTGTATAATAAATCTGGCTAAATTAATGACGGTAACTGACAGATCGTTTACTCGTTTTCGCCGACTCATACTGCGAAATGAGCGCCTGTGTATGATGGAGTGAGAACCCTGTTTTAGGGTTGTTTAATACAGATTTTCTTTTTTTTAATTTTGCTCGAGTTCTGGGTAGTTTATTAGTTAGTGGCGGTACTTTTCGTTAACAAGGAAATGAAAGATGGAAGATGGATCGTTCTTTACAAGAGTTTAGTTCTGAGAAATCCTCTTAAATCTGTGCATATTTCTGTATTTTATCTACATTTATAGTATGCTTTAATTATATTATTTATAAGTCCAACTGTACCATAAATGTCTCATGATGTCTTAGTATGTTAGTCAGGCAGAAACAGCATATAATTATATTATTTTAAATTCGTTGCGTACAAAAAAAGAAACCTATTTTTAGAAACCTACATAAAAATGAAATCACATTTTTTCTAAGATCCACAATTTTTCCATTAACCTCTGTACCTCTTCTGGGCAAAGACCTCCTCCAATCCTTTCCATGAACTCCTTTCCTGGACTGCTTCAAACCAGCTCTCGTGTTAGAAGTCCAAGTGGTCTCATAAAATGCGTTTTCCTGGACTGCTTCAAACCAGCTCTCGTGTTAGAAGCCCAAGTGGTCTCACCCCCTTTTTAAATGCGCCGTCCATCTCCCGGCACCCTTTACTTATGCCTTAAAGTCTTCATATTCTAAAACCAATGTTCCATTTGTCCACAGAACCACGGTACGAGACAGCATACGCCTGCGAAGGAAAGACGCTGAAGATCGGCTGCAGGGAAGGCTCAGTCATCCACCTCATCAGGGCGAATTACGGGAGGTTCTCCATCACGATATGCAATGACCATGGCAACACAGACTGGAGTGTCAACTGCATGTCCACTAAGAGTTTGCGAGTTCTACATAGCAGGTAAGAAATTATACTTTCCTTAAACCTCATCATTATCATATCAGCCTTAGGACGTCCACTGCCGAACAGATGCCCACAGATTTCCAATAGGACCGGTTGGAAGCGGCTTGCATCCAGCACAATGCTGTGATTTTCATCAGGTCATCTGTCCAACTTGCAGGTGGACGTCCTACGGTACATGGCATCCATTTGAAAACCTTAGAGCCCCATCAGCCATCAGTTCTGGTTGCTATAGGGCTTGCCCATTGCCACTTGCTGGGCTTTGTCGGCAACTTTGGTTCGTCTACGAATCTCCTCATTTCTGACTCGATCACGCAGAGAAGTTTCATCATCATCATCAGCCTATTAATGTTCCCACTGCTGGGACACAGGCCTCCTCTCTGTGAGAGGGAGTGGGCCATAATCCACCACGCGGGCCCAGTACGGATTGGTGGATGTCACATGTCTTCGAATTTTTGGTTCTAGGACATGTCGGTTTCCTCACGATGTTTTCCTTCACCGTTTTGAGAGCAGTGGCGATGAAATAAATTACACAAAGTAATGCGCCTGCCGGGATTCGAACCCACGACCTTCAACTCGTAAGTCGGGGCCGATACCACTGGGCCACCACTGCTCTACCAGACACTGCTCACTTTCACTTCACTGCTCTTTCAGAGAAGTTTATTCAAAACAAAATACCGACATCAGCCCTTTATACGAAAATATATTAGGTACCTATATACTATCTGATCCAAAATAACTAACATTTTATGCTTAACTATTATTAACTTCACAAAATGGCGTCGCGAGAATAGTTGCGGTGTTATAGATAATCTGTGCACAGATATAGTCTCAAATAATGTTAAATTATGCTTGTACGGCTACTGCTCGGCCACGACTTAGCCGCTCAGATGACACGCGCGTTGCGACAGCGAATACGTAGGTAAAAAACTTATGTAGTTACTTAAGACGTCTGTTGTCGACTAGCGACTTGCCTTGGCGTCGCATAGGTCCTATTTGAAAATAAAATATAGGCTGTGTGACTCAAGAATAATATAGGTTTCTACAAGTAAAAGAATTTTCTTAATCGTTTCGGTAGTTCCAGAGATTACTTTCAGAGTTTCTACAAACAATCTCAGTAACAAAGAAACTTTTTTATAATACTATTATTAGTATAAATACTCGTAAACATGCACAATGAAACTGTATAGGCATGTGCTTTAAGCATGAACTAGGGTCGGAGAAAAGTGTATACTAATGAAATGGAACGTGATTTTACGTGAAAGTTGCATGCACATTTATAACTCCCGTGCATTAATTGCGTGTGTGGCTCTTTCTTTCATTATAGGAGTCACCACAACGAACGGGAATTATGGCGTTACTCAAGCGGGGGAAAGAAATGATTCGCGATACTATAGATCGCATGTTGCGTCGCGAATCGCAAATCGCCTGAGGGTGTGAACAGGCAATAACGCAGCGTTTATAATATTTAAACGTAAATAACTGACGTGATTTGAACGTTAATAAGGGTTGTGTAATAAACTATACTATTTTAAGATAAATTCTTGACGCTATTACTGTTATTGCAAGATGATACTTACATTGTTATTTTTTTTATTAATGTGAATGTTGATTCTGGTTTTCACGAAATCGGTTGGGGATAATGTGGCAAGATTTTCTCATCATTTGCTGTCCCACTGCTGGGAAAAGGTCTCCCCCAATTCCTTCCAGGTAATGTTTTCCAGGGCCACTTTGAATTAGTTCTCGTTACGCCTTTATGTAGCCTCGCTGCATTTTTTTAGCCTATCATAAATTATGGCTCTTTTAAAATTAACAGAAGCCATGCTGATTTTATCTTTTAGCGTTTAACATATAATTATTTGATAATAATAGATTATCAAATATCGTTTAGTTTAATACGCATTAATCTTGTTTTTATTAAAGTAATTCGACACTCCAAAGAATAACTAAAAATAAAATAATGTTTCTTTGAAACATGATCCAAATGACATGTTTAGTACCGGCCTATTAAATATCATGTTTTACGATATTAACTTCTTGAAAATATACTTGATTAATTTTATGTAATA
The DNA here is from genome assembly GCA_036375495.1 of Agrotis segetum. Taxonomy (NCBI): domain Eukaryota; kingdom Metazoa; phylum Arthropoda; class Insecta; order Lepidoptera; family Noctuidae; genus Agrotis; species Agrotis segetum. The sequence goes on from JAQSVV010000277.1 coordinate 3,394,982, forward strand.
TTTTACAAGCATTAATAAAAGTTTTATAAGAATATAAATTATAAACCAATGAAACGATTATAAAATGTTTCTAAAAATATAATTTGGTAATTTACTTACTTGGGTACTTATTTGTAACAAGTGTTTTAAAATAATAATAAATAAATAAATCTTCCACAACTATCACACAACGCCATCTAGTCCCAAGCTAAGCAGAGCTTGTGTTATGGGTACTAGACAACTGATATACATACTTAGGTATATATTTCTAAATACATACATATTATAGATAAATTACACCCAGAGACAGAACAAATGATCGTGCTCATCACACAAACATTTGTCCTGGGTGGGAATCGAACCCACGACCCCCGGCATAGCAGTCAGGGTCACTAACCGCTAGACCAACAGGCCTCTCCTCAAAATGTAATGTTAGTTTATTTAGGTAATAATTATAATGGGATATCAATTTCTGGTTGATAAAATTTAGGATTGCTAAATATTGGGAAGAACTTGGGGAACGCCTTTTCCTAGCCGTGGAGCAGCAGGGCCAAGATAAAAACAAAAATGCCATTTAAGTAAGTTACTTAATAAATTCGATTATTTCTTCATGCTTTCTTTGGCCATTTATCATTGGTAGGAAGGGCCTCATTCAAATAGAATCATATACCTTAATTAATATTCCTGTAAAGTTGCATTTGATTGAACCTAGTGCATTCTTAAATCAAAATAAATCCATATACTTTTTCATGCCTTTCGGGCAGCTAACTTTTATAACGATAGGAAACCTTGCTAAAGCTACATAATTTTTTGAAAAAACACTTGAATAAAACAAACCTTATCTTCTTTAAATAATAATCACTGGTTAAACCAACAGCGAAAACCACACAATTTAACTAAAACAACTCGATTTAAACATAAACACGGGGTATAATAACAAATCATTATCCCGAGGCCATCCGGAAAGAGCCGAGGATTGCCGAGAATTGCCGAGGATAGCCGAAAATTGGCGAAAATTAAATATTCGTGTAAGTTGATCGCGTTAACCCGCGAGATTGCCAATAAAGTGCGCAGACCCCTCTCTCCCATGTAAATGACGCCTAAATTGATTGTCGGCGTCAAACGTTACACTTGTGTTTATATTTAAAAGTATATAAATGCCTTTATGTAAAGATATTCAATATAAATAGGAATAAAAGGTTCTTTTGACTATCTAATAGCCGGGCCCGGAGATTAGGCCATGGCGGTATAGGCAATTTTTGACGTGATAACGTCTTATAATTCGATGGCCGGCTGCACGCACGAAAAAATATGACGTCATGCGGCGTTACCTCCTCTGAAGCGTTCCATAGCAACGGCTTGTCAATTGTTTGTTTATAGCAACGTAAGTGCAGTATTTTCTTATGACATTATCACGTTCAACTATCGTCAGCTAACCGACTTTACAGACAACCGATTTTTCGGTAGCCTATTATGAGACCCATTGCTGTGTAAAAGTCTCCCTTTTTTCTTTCAAACTCAATTTCTTACTATGGCTCCGCGTACATGATCAGATCATCAGCATCACACTACTTGCGACTCGGTTGACGTCAACGGTGAAAGTCAGTCATAATGTAATGATATTAAAGTACATTTTCTTTTGTTTTCAGGTGTAGCATGCATCAAAATTGCAGCATACTGGCCAGCACGAACATGTTCGGGGACCCGTGCCCTAACACGCTCAAATATTTGGAGGCGCATTACCAGTGTGTTCCAGGTAAGTGTATATCATCATGAACCTAAAATGCCTCAATGGTTTCCTGTCTACCAGTACCCATACCATGAGTTGTCATTACGATACTCCAACGACGATATAATGCTAGACTCCTAATAACAGGCGACCGATGTCTGCCAACACATCAGGCAAAAAAGTCATATATTCGTCTCATTTCGACCAATCCTGTGAGCCGTAAACATACGTTGAGACAGAACAGACCTTGAGTTAGCCAATCACAACGCAGTACCCCGTCCCCCTCGCTGACGTAGTACCTCAGCGAGTTGACAGAATATTTTTTATTCCTTAAATCGTGCATGCGGAGTCTAGTATTATATCGTCGTTGCGATATTCGATCATCGATATCGACCGCGTTTGTCGCTCTCATTGGCTCGCTTCAAGGTTGTATGAACTCTCAAGCAATGAGAGCGCCCAACGCGGTCGATGCGTATGATCGAGTATCGCAATGACAACTCATGGTAGAGGCTCAGGTCTACAGCTGAACTTGAAATGTGGAGTTTGATTCCCACATGGCAAAGTTCTTTGTTAGGAATATCACAGCATATGAGTTCCGGGGATTGATACCCAGGTTGGGCAGGTTTATTGACATTTTACATTAGGAATTTCTCAAAAGTTGCCGAGAAGTTGGATGTGCCAGATTAATAGTCAAAGGCTAGAAATCTGACTCTTAACTTTAATTTTTGGTTGAAACTATACTAATTTTGTTTAAAATCTAAATGGATTTGAGTGTTTTGTTCGCCAAGGAAAGTCCTAATTTTGACAAAGATCCAATTTCAAAAACGGTGCTTTTGACTTCTGCAGGAGGATTTTTAAGAAAAAAATACTCCCCTCGGACATCTGCACGAGATAAAAATATGGTTCCAAGCGAAAAAACACCTACTAATCTCTATTCCTCTCTTTTCCAGCATCAACAACAAGTACAACCAACCGGCCATCACCACCGTGGCTTATCACATCGCAGCCCACAGTCTGGAGGTCCACCCAGCCTCCTATCCCCAAGAATCCAGTACAGACACAACAGAACGAGAGGAAGAAGCCAACAGTCATCACCCCGCCTACCTTCAGGCCTCATATCACATTACCCCCTGAGGTGAAACTTGGTGATGTCGCTTCTAAGGTGATTAAGTTCTAATATTTATGACAACCCAACTTCGTCGTGGGTTGAAACCCAGCCAGGCGTATTTCTGTGTAAAAAAATCATCAACACTATTCTCAAAACGCGCAATACTTTGTATAATTTATATCATCAACACAGATCTCAAAACGGTGAAGGATAACATCGTAAAAAAAGGGTTATGTAATTTTTTAACGTGGTAAAATCATCAAATGAACCCTCCTACCCATGGCAGGGCAGGAAGGCTGTCAGACTTGTACTGTCATAAATCTTCGGTCTCTTTTGATAGCCCTTCGCGTTCTGGGGCCACGGTTACTCATAAAACCCGTGACCCCGGCAGTTTTTGGCCTTCTAAGGGGGCTTCGTCATAAAGCAATATGTCCTAGAGTCAAAAATTTGAAGACATGTGACATCAACCAACCCGCACTGGGCTCGTGTGGTGGGTTTTGTTCCATTCCTCTCTCTAGAAGAGGCCTGTGTGCCAGCCAGTGTTGGTTCTAGGATGTGATGGTTTCCTCATGATGTTGTCCTTCGCTGTTTTGAGAGCAGTGGTGATATAATAGTGGTATTATTACCATTTGACTACTACTTCTCGGGTAGAGCTTCACTCTTATTCCGCACTAATCGAAGCATCAATTTTGAACCTTAATTTCGAATTCAGTTTTTGACATTCCAGCCAAATTGCCAAAATCTGCTGGCGTATTTTTTATCTTAGTCATTACTGTAGAATATCTAGAAATATTGTTTTTACAAGACTCTTCCAGGGTTGCTGAAAACGTTTTAAAAAGCTTGAAAACAATTTGGTTCTAAATGACAGGGCATTTTACTTTATGAGTTCAACAGTAAAAAGCGAGCGTTTATAAACTGACAACAAACGCTTTTCAAAATGAAATATTGTGCCAAAGTTAAAGTACCTATTAAAAATGCAAAGAAACTTATTATCCTAACTAGTGTTTGCCCGCGGCTTCGCTTGCGTTATTTTAGAATTTGAGAAACAATACGGATCGTGTGGCGCCATCTGGAATACGAACGTAATTGTTTTCTCGGAAACAGCTCTCTTCTGGTATTCGGGATGTAAGATACCTTATATCCGTGTCTATACTCCTGACAACGTATATGCTTTTTGGGACGATCGATTCAGTAGGTAGTAATGTGTGAAAAGGTAAAAAACAAACATACTTGCATTTTTATTATTAGTTTAGATCAATAATGTTATATCTAGGTACATGGTTTGCATAGGAAACGTCCTTATTTGAGCGACATTAATTTCAAAGAACCGTGTTTATTTTAAACATTAGACTATCATTTTTGGGTCGATTTACAGTATCGCTGCAAATTGAACGTACGATAGCATTGCTCTTCTCCCTTTAGCATACCGCGTGATACCTAAAAAATAACTAATTATCTCGTTATACCTAAGTCTCGTCGATAAGTCTCGATGAGTACAACTTGTCGTCGTTTAAAACAGAATCTATGCACTGGTTTGAGCACCAATTCAAAACATAAATAAACACAAAATAAAGAAACCCTAATTTTTTTGTAATCTTTAATATTCCACACCTCGAAACAATTACAATTTAAAAAAATATCCAACTTACTACCTACAATTTAAATCGGTGTTGATTTATATCCTAGAGAAGTATTGAAAAAAATAGTAATTATTTAAAATCGCGAATAATATTGAAACAAAAGTATGCACATTTTTTTTAATTATTTAAAACTCTCAGGACAAAATATATAAGGAAACTCAAAAAGTGAAAAAAAGAAACTGCGAGATTTGATCCAGAGACCCCTTGCACGAAATTCAAGCAGGATACCAACCAGACTGGCTAGTACGCTGACAGTGAATTTCAAATAGCGGTTCTTATACAAATGTCAACAATGACTGAAAATCAACATATTATAAAATTGCTAATCCCCCAAAGGGAATAGCGTAATTATACATATCCTATTAATAGAAGAGCAGTTTAAGGAATATTTGGGGAAAAATTGACTAAATAATATCCAGTGGTTCAGCTTCCAACTAAAAACAAACATCTAAAAACAGCAAAATTCAAAATTGCTTATCTCCCAGGAAAAATAGCGTAATAATACATAGCATATTAACAGAAGCATATTATTAGGAATATTTGAGGAAAATTTGATCGACAACTTTACAGTAGTTTCGGAGATAGATCAAATCAAAAAAACATAAAAAATTTCGAAAAAAAATAAAAGTTGATCTGGCATCAGAATCGATCCCTTATCTCGAAAAAAATACAAAAAGAAAAAAATATTCAATGTACAGGAATGACGTCTCTACGATTTTATTATATGTAAAGATAATATGTGTTGCAAATGTCACTTTGTTTGTTACCTTTACCAATTAAGTTTTAAGGTGCACTGAAACTGAAACGGATAAAGCAACATACATGCCGAAAAAAGTACTGTTTCTGAGAAAACAAACAGTTATTTTCTTATATCAATAATGTCTCTTCAATTCAATCGTCATTCCATATTATGATTGAATAACACTATTACAAGTGCATCCCAAAATGGTTGTCCAATTCTAAATAATCGCTAGCCAAGCCGCGGGCTAAAAGCTAGTCTATCATAGCAACGTCTCATAACACTAATTTCTTTCAGAAGACCACGACGAGGCAGCCGGACTCCTCATCGGAGAGGGAACCTCCTCAGAGTCCCCGGGACAGTATACCTGATATCAAGGAGGAACCCAAGGTTGTAGAGCCAGAACATATCCCGAAGAATGAGAAGCCAGTGAAGGATGATGAACCAAGTAAGGACCTTGATTTTTCACCATTATTCCTGCAATGTTTTTCTATCAATAGGGATATTTCCTATTTCTGAAGAGTTTTCCAAGATTTGGGACAAGAATTCACCGTGAAATCGAGTTGAATAGAACAGCGGTTATTTTATCAACAATGTTTGGAGAATCATTGACTGAAATCAAAATTAACGATGTTTTCGCTTCCATACAGTGTGAAGTTTTTCACTGATTAAAAAGGAAGAGGTTCTCATAGGATCCTGTTTAGAAAATTCCGTGGGGATCTGGTGGCCTACCATGAACTCTTAAAGCGTGAGTCTTTAGGCTGTGGGAAAGAGATGGAGCTAGACGACTTGTATAGCTCTATTTCTTTCCCAAAGCCTAAACTGGATCGCGTTAAGAGCTCGTGGTAAGGCCTCTAATGATGGGATAGGGCCAAATCGAGGGAACTCTTCAAAATAAACTGTACAAAACCGCCTGTAATCCTGGTCTTGCATATTTATGCATTATCTCTCTCTATCCATCTGTTAAAGTTTTTTTTTTTTTAATAAATCCAAGATGTATTTGTTATCAATAATAACAATGTGTTCTTTCTTACAGCAGTAACGGAAGGAACCCTAGAATGGCCAGCGAAGGATGAAGACTCGGAGCCAACACCATCAATACACTTATCCCCCAAGGATAGACCAGAAACTGACCTCGTCGACGATTATGAAAGAACTTTTTGTAAGTTTTTACTTCTATCCATAACTAAAGATAAACTATTTCTTGGTTATCTTGATAAAGGAAAGTAAGATACTACCAAATCCTCTAGATTGCATAAAATGTACTGATGTTTTCGTTTTGCATTTCAATGTGCAATTATTAAATAACTTCTTATCGTGTCGATGACAATCTAAATTGACTCGGCCCAGGCCTATTCTGGGCCGCCACGAGTTTAGCGCTCTCCGAACAATCCATCAGCTCTTGTAACGAACAGTTGGCAGGGCACGATAATAAGTGCCTCATCGTTTGTGGAACAGCACCAGACTTACACTTCAGAGCTGAGTTATCAATGAAATTCCACCTGGGCAGATTTTCTTTGCTTCGGCCTACCTGGGTACGAAGTCTATTTACAGATTTCCAGGTCAGCCAAGGCAGCTCCTTTCCAGGCGGAAGATCTGATTAAATAAGTGATCGTCTTCATGAAGAAATTGAAGGAACTCAAAACTCTCGGATCTATTGACACAATTCTGAGACCATGACGTCTTAAAACGAGAGTAGTAGTGGGAAAGAGACAGAATATACAAGTCGTCTATCACCATCTCGTTCCCACACACATCACAATACAACTACAACTAACCCTTCTCTATTCCAGCAACAATCGCAACCCCCAACATCGGTCGTCGCGTATTCTGTCCACAAGTGAGTGCGCGAGGGTTGAACTGGAACTGGACCATCGCCGGCACGTATGCCGTTCAACCCTGTCCTGGAGGAGCCACAGGGTTGGCGAGGTGGAAGTGAGTATACCCCTCATTAATTTGTAAAACAATGGCAACATGGAAAGCTTTAGTTAAGGGGTGAATCGTTAAAATTGGGGCTTGAAGCCTTAAGATGAATAATTTACCTATCTATATGATCTATATCCATATCTCATATGGTGCCTGAGAGCAAGCAAAGGGTTTGCAAGCAACAGCCAGAAAAAACATTTTTTCTTTTGTTACAAAAACCAAAATTTGCGAGGATACGACACTTATAAAATTGCGAAAACGTCACAATCAAGTGCAGTTTTCACTTGTTTCTGATCTCACGAGGCTCTCTCTTAAATTTTGTTGTTGTATCTTTGTAAATATGCAATAATTCGTCAAAATACGTATTCATTATTTTTCAAAACTCTTTCTGAAGGACTAATAAAATATGCGATTTCGTGATACTGTCAATATGCCTATTACGGTGTGACCGAAAAATCAACTGCAACAAGTCTGATGACAAGTCGAATCTAACTATCTTCCCCAACTTCCAGATGCACTCTAACTCCTCACCAATATACCGATGAGGAGCGTCCTCGAAGGCGCGGGACAGGTCTACCTTCAGGGGAGAACTACCACGACCTGGGTCTGGAGCCCAGTGATAGGCAGATGCAGCTGCTGAGGAGACTGGGGTCTGAGGCGCTGCTCAAAGGTAAGACATCTCTATAAACACGCAGCTCAGTACCCTCAGCACGAGTTTTCAGTATTTGAGACGTAAACTGGAACTTTGACAATTTTCAAAGAAAAAAATAGTTCCTTCTTCGCACACCAGAGGCGCTGTTCCATTTTTTCATACAAGAAACGCTGTAAATACTGGAAAGACGCTGTAAAGTAAAAGCGTGAAAAGTCGTGCTAAAGGTACAGGAAAAAAAATCTGAAGGGGTAGGTTGGTTTTTAATCAGTCAAATCTTATGCCCCGCCGAGGGCGGGAGGAATAGGAAACGTGTGTGGGAGAGGACATCCTCCACTTCACAACCCAGAAGACGTGGGTGTCGTCCAGAATGTTGTACGTCGGGCAGTGATTTTCGATCATCTTAGTTGCGGTTTTGCTGAAGACTACTTATGGATAGCTCGCCGTCCGAACAGATCCGGTTGACTAAAACTTTTGGCAGTGTATACACATTGTCTCTGCAAGCGAATATAACTTTTATTACTATAAGCTATAAGATTTATTCTAATGTTGGTATAGGTCGTGACGGCGACTCACCAGAACATATCATCGACTACCGAGGCGCCAGCAACCTCGGAGACGCAACTGGCAACCAGCTCAACCAGCTAGCGAACGATTTTATACAGTACAGTAAGTATACTCATTTGTTTATGACTTAGACTGCAAAGTCTAGCATGAAGACTAAGAAACTAGGAGGTTTGATTTTTGGTAGTGGGAAACATTTTTTTTTCTATCAGGAACTGTTCAGTAGTAGCTCAGATATTTAATTTTTAAGTCAAATGCCGCTAAATACTATTTGTAACTACATGTAATGAGCGTACTGTGGAGTGCTATGTATATCTTCATAGCACTCCACTGAAATCAGATCAGGATTCTCGCAAGTTTTTGTAGCAAACAAGAATGCAGTCTACCAGGGGGTATCGTATTTATCGTACTAGGTACTAGGACATACCCCATGGTGGACTGTACTAGTGGGTTATGCAGGCCAGATTAGGTAATCGCTCCGTGTACAATACTGCCTGTGTGTGGGTCCGTTGAGACCAGTGGTATCGGTCCCGACTTACGAGGTGTGGGTCGTTCGAACCCCGCCAGGCGTATTGTGTAATTTATTTCGTCACCACTACTCTCAAAACGGTGAAGGAAAACAGAGAGGAAACCGGCATGTCCTAGAACCAAAAACTCGAAGACATGTGACATCCACCAATCCGCACTGGGCCCGTGTAGTGGATTATGGACCCCTCCCTCTCACAGAGAGGAGGCCTGTGTCCCAGCAGTGGGAACAATATAGGCTGATGATGATGTGTGTCCGGTTAGACTGGAAACTGGCTCATCAGATGGAAATCGGAAAGAACAACCGCATACTATTCTTTCTTTTACTCTTTTCGTATACAATAAACGCTTTAATGATACTTTCTTTGAACAGCTGACGCGATACCAGAATGGCACGGCCCGACTCCAGACCTGAGTGAGTGCCGGTCCGTCTGGCTGAACAGCTTGGAAGCCAGGGTCAGGGAGGGAGAGTCTTTGCTCAGCATCAGTAATGATCTGGCTCAGGTAAGTCCTTGAATATTTCTTACTAGAAATATTGAGTTTCTTATAATTATATTTCCGATAATTATATTAGTATACCAGGTGGAAGAGGAGTTCCAGTGAGGGAACAAGATGGCGCTAGACGACTTTTATAGCTCTGTCTCTTTCCTACACGTCATGGTAGGCCACTGTACTGGCTTCAAACTTACAAACTATCAAAAATTAAAAAGAGTTGATGCTGCTTAATTCGATAATATCTTGACCCTGTAAGTGGGTCAAATTAAGTTAGTTAGAAAAACTACGCAGATTTGATGGATTGACGTGGTTGATTATTTATTTATTGATTGATATAAATCAACATGATAGAACAAAACAGGAATAATAGGGTCCCGGTAGCGCTTTTTTTGAGTACAGAATACAAAAATAGAGATGTTGGTATTTTTGTGGTCTGTTTATACGCTCAGAAAATGTCAAAATCATTTTTTTTTTAAATAATAAATTGGACAGGTCACAGGAGAAAAAAGAAATAAAATAACACAAAATATTCTCTGTTTCTTTTCTGCTCACTGAAGTTCTTTTTTTCTGTCTCTTTCTCTATGCTTACGCTTTCTTTCCCACACACCTCTAACCCAACCTTCCACCACCAGGTAACATCCTCCAAGACCCTGTACGGCGGCGACATGATGACCACGACCAGCATCATGAAGAAGCTGGCGCAGCGCATGTCGCAGAACGTGCAGACCTTCCCCGACCTTCGACAGAGAGAGGCCATCGTTACTGATATGCTTCTGGGGGTTATTAAGACTGGTATGTTTCTTGTTTTTAATCTGACGCTTCCCATAACTCGCTATTACGCCTATTTTATTAAAATCTAGCTGTTACCAGCTGTTTTACCCGCTGCAACTCGAAAAGGAGATCGGACATTTTTGTATGGGCTCTGGCCCAAGTGACGGCGGAGCATGACACTTATATTATTTGAAAGTTCATTAACTAAGCTTACTTTTTTTACAAGTACAAAAAAAATCTATCCTGGGAAAAAAAAGTTATGCATATTCAAATACTTGAACGGTTAACGCAACAAATATGGCAGTTCTGTCAGATTGGCAGCTAACTCACTCTCTCCGCTCGCTGCTGATTGGTGTGATAGTGTTGTGTTTGAACTGCTTTGTTTATTCTGTTATTCCTCTATTCATAATCGGCTGTGTTGTATTGATGTGTTAGATTTCTTCCTGACGACATTTTTTAGCTTTGTAAAATCATCAAATGAGTACCCTAGTCCCACCTAGTGCAAAGCAGGAGGGACTTACGGTGTCCTTCAATAGCCCTTTACGTTCTGGGGTCACGGTTTCTGTTAGATCCGCGACCCCGGGAGGCTTTGTTCCGTCTTTTTCCTGACACTCTTTGAGGCGCGCCTGGAACACAACAAACCGTCTACCTGGGCATTGTTTATGGTCGGACATCGAGTCGTCCATACGTCCATAATCAAAGCCCGTATACTCGCGCCTACGGTGGCCGGAGATCGTCTTGAGATATCCGTCACCCCCACTTCTACCATTGCGGCTGGGCAGTGGGAGAACGCTGTCCTCTCCCTCACGCGTCCCACCTCTTCCTTCGCTAGCATTACTGCTTCACAGAAGGAGGCAACCGCTGCCCACTCCGTCTCGCCACGCAGATTGGCCTCGACCTATGCCAGCCGTGAGAGATCGCCGCCAATCACTGTCGTCAGGACACGGTGGCGATCTGCCCAAGCGGGGCATTCCTGCACCGTGTCCTCTGGGTGATCCTCTCAGTGGTGACACCAATGCGTTTCTTAATTCCCTATCGGACACAGGTACCTCCCGAAACTTCCGTGTCCGGTAAGAACCTGCGTCAGGTGGTAAGTCAGGACGTCGTGACGCCTATCCAGCTACTCCTTAAGGATGGGTCTTACCGCCGCGATAGCGGCTTACCCGAACCTCGGTTGTGACAGTCGTTCCCTTCTTACTGCCCTGAGATCGCGCTGGAGTTATAGCGGGGATTCGCCCCAACGATGCGCCTCCGCACGCTTTAATAGACGCGCAGGAGGATCGTCGCCTCTAGATCCCATGGCAGCAATCCGGCAAGAAGGTTGGGCGATTCACCGGCGATCGTGCGGTATCCTCGGATCATTCGGATAGCCATGACCCTCTGGCAAGCGACCAGCTTTGCCGGTCGCGTCCGCATGCTCAGGGCCATGGATCACACGACACCAGCATGCAGCCTCCGGCACGGGGCGTTTGGCTCGCCGAGATTAGGCAGGAGTCTCCAGAGGGGCGGCTGATGCCCGGTTCAGCTTCGGGGCCAAGTATAGGAAATGTTTCCCGAAGTTCCACCGGCTGTTTAGGACGAGTCCCAGGTACTTCATCGTCCCCCGACACCGATGCGAACCCCCCACCGTTATGTGGGACTGTACTTACGAAGACATAATATATTATAAAGTCAGTTAAACACTTTCAAATCATTTCTCAAAAACAGTATTTTATTCAAACATTATAACTTAGCCTCGTCTTCAAACACTTGAACCAGAATCCTTACAACAATGGAGTAGTTACATATTTCTAAAGTAGATACCACGTCGGGTGGTAAGACCCCTCTTTGAGGAATAGCTGTATAGGCGTCACGGCGTCCTGACCTACCACATGACGCAGGTCCTCACGGGACACGGAACTTTCGGGAGGTACCTGTATTGGATGGGGAAGGAGGAAACACCTGAGTGACACTACTGCGAGGTTCACCTGGAGGACACGGTGGAGCATACGGTGCAGGGCTGCCTAGCCTGGGCGGAGCACCTCTCGCACCCGGCATTGGTCGAGGCCATGCTGCGGGGCGAGAAGTAATGAGAAGTGGCCGCGTCTTTCTGCGAAGCAGTCATGCTCGCAAAGGAGAAAGCGGGCCGCGTGAGGGAAAGGACAGCGTCCTCCCTCCACCCCAGCCGCAGTGGTAGACGGCGACGGCGACAGACGCCGGCAGACGATCTCCGGCCGTGGTGGGTGCGGGCATGCGGGCAGCGAGTAATGGGCGACTCGGTGTCCCAACATGGACCATGCCCGAGTCGACGGCGCGTTGTGTAAAGAGCGTCAGCATAATGTCGGGGCCCCCCTTTAGAGGGCCAACTAGCCTACTGGGGTCGCGGGACCTACCAAAGTACCGTGACCCTAGAACGTAAAGAGCTATTGAAGGACACCGTGGATTGTAGTCAGTATGAGTCTGACAGTCCCTCCCGCTCTGTCCTGGGTGGGAGGACTCATTTGACGACTTTACCAAGATAAAAAAAAAAGTAGACACCACCGTGTATGAGTCATCATGAATGTTAGATAATAGCAAACATAACATCTTAAGTTAAAATAATAAGATTTAATTGAATAAATAGTTGAAAGCTGTATAAATGCGTATTTCTTTAAAACGCTATAACTTTTTTCTCCCAGGATAGATTTTTTTGTACCCATACAAAAAAAGTAAGCTATGGTAGGGAACTTTCAAATAAAATGAACGTCATGCTCCGCCGCCACCTTGGGCCACACCCGCCCGTTCTCCTTTTCCCATGGCAACATAAAATCGGGATGACAACCATCCTATGTGTTAATCCAGGTTATAAACTATATGTGTATTAAATTTCATTCAAATCCGTTCAAGAGTTTTTGCGTGAAAGAGTAACAAACATCTATCCCAACAAACTTTCACATTAATTTGATTTATTATATTAGTAGTTACAAAAGACAGGCCCTTTGAACAGAAGTATTGCCATAAAATAGGGCACCGCTGTCAGTCTTTTGGGCACCTTGTCCTATGACAGCGTTGATTTTTATTTTTATTTTTGTTTGTTCATTGTATTTTTTGTAATGAAAAGCTTTAAATAAATCTGCGTCGATAGAAATACTTGTGCTCATTGTTCATGTTGTTACTTTTAATTTATAATTTAATTTCGTCAATCCTCCAAATACTTTATCCTCATATGTTGTGTAATAATGCCTATAAAAATCAAGAGTAATTTTATTTTATTGATGGAAACCCAATAGGAAATGCCACTTTCCAGCTTACTTTTCTACTTATATTTAATTTTAATGCTTTTTGCCTGAATCGGAGTTCGATTTTTAATAGCGACCCCATAGAAACGAGTGAACTATCTCACTCAAAAAAAAAACTACTATTACAAAAGAAATCCTAAAAATCGAGCTCCCTCATTCAAACTAAACCCGCTTCTGCTTATCCAGGATCGACCCTGCTTAACTTGCCATCTTCCCCACCAGGATCCAACCTACTGGAGGAGGGCCAGAGGTCCTCCTGGGCAGACCTCAGTTCTGAGGCCCAGAGCAGGGCAGCCAGTGCTCTGCTGACGCAACTAGAGGAGAACGCCTTTCTTTTAGCTGATGCTGTGACCAAGGAAAAGACTATACTGCAGATTGTGAAGAATATTTGTAAGTATTTATTAATTTTTATGTATATTTTTAGAATTGTGGCCGAAATATACAGTCACGAGAAATAATATATATACACTTAACAAAATTCAAACGCAAATTACTCGTGAAATACTGGTTTCCACTTTGAAATAAGACCTATTTCGTAACAATATGGCTTCCAAAATAGAAGCCTAATGAAAAGGTAAAAGTTTAATCAATGTGGTGGCAGAAAATCGCTTTTGAATACTGCTTAGTGTATACATACTATTGTTCGTGACTGTACAACTTTTCTAAGTGTAAACTTTTTAAGGGCCAGTCCCTCCGGAGCGCGACGATACATGATATAATAAAAATGTGTCAATTAGTATCGAAAAAAAAAATTGACGGTCATTTTCAATTAACAAAACGAGCTTTTATTGTCTAATAGAAATGTTTTGAAACATTTACCGAAGTTCTCAACGTATAAGCAATTCATTTAAAACAATTTAACAGGTAACACTGCAGATGATTCAAACAAAACAATTCTACGAAATAAAATAAACGAAATGAGTACACAGCTGTGCACATATTTTAACATTATTTAGCTCACTTGATGATTCGGCCATTGGTGCATTGAATTATTACTTCAAAACACCACATCTTCGCTAACCAGTAGACGAGATAGTGATTAAACGAGCGACTTTTGTAAAAAAAAGTCTATTCTACAATTTAGCACCCAGATGCAAACATCTGAGGATTTCTTATTAGAAAAAAAAAATTAAAACTAAACATTATTCTAATTCTCAGGTCTATCAGTGAGGGTTTTAGAAGTAAAGAATGTGGAAGACGAGACGTTTCCTTCAGCCATCGCTCAGGAACAGTGGAAGGGATCCGAGGATACCATCACCATACCGAAAGCGGCGTTACTTGGTAAGTTATCATTTTGTAATAAATTTTCGTCCAAGATTATTTCCAACTTGTGAACGGGCAAACTCGACTAAGTTTTTCATTCTTTCTAAGTTATCGTTCGGCTATCAATGGTGGCCTTATAAAATAAAGATCATAATTAATCAATATGCGGTTGATCGGTTTTTAAAATGTCTATATGTTGGGAACCGAGCTTTTCTCGAACCTGGGACTTTCATAAATCGATTCCTTGAGCCGAAAAACCCCTAATCTGTAAGTTTTTAAAGAAACGAAAAATTCTGTTGCGAGCAGGGTTTGATCCTGCGTCTTCTGGTTAGGTACTCCAGACGCCTTAACCACTAGGCCATCGCAACCACTACTCACAACTCGTTCCCTTGTTTTTCTAACGCTGTTTACACCTAATCTGTAACTTTCATGAAAATCCTTGGAGCCGTTTCCGAGATCCTGATTATATATAAATATACAAGAATTGCTCATTTGAAGATATTAGATTCACAATTTACGGACGAAAAGTTAGGTCAAAGATAATTATCGTCTCACATTCGTGCGATGCTCCCTTACTTGTAATAACAAAAATTAACCTATAAACCCTTTTGCAGACAACCGCCAAAATGACCTAGTCCGCATCGTGTTCTTCGCTTTCGACCGTCTTGAAGAGATCCTACCACCGACCTTCGGCAAGACTCCTCGTTTCCTCTCCACCTTCCAAGCTGACAGCGGCACCTCATCATCCACCAGCATCAATTCCGAACGGGAGAAGAGGAATGTTACCAGGGTTTTGAATTCTAAGGTGAGTTAATGAATTGTTTGAGTTTGTTTAGTTGACCCATCGCCTTTGAGATAGAGGTTACGAGAGGATCCATTCATTTCTTGTATTGGATGACACTGTTGGCGCAGTGGCTGAGCGATCGACTGCTGTATAACGTGTCACGGGTTCGATCCCCGCACGGAACAAATATTTGTATGATCTGCAAGTATTGTTTTCGGGTCTGGGCGTTTGTGTATGTGAGTTTATATATTTGTAAACGCACCCACGACACACGAGAAATTCCAAGTGTGAGACATGGTCTTAAAAAAAACATAAATCACATATTTATCAGTAGTAGGCTAATCACAGTTAAATTAATTAAATAGATCCAGAAATTACAAATTTTAAATTATTATACAGTAATAAGGTTTGCTGTACTCGTTAGACATATTATTTTCACAACCCTTTTCCACGACATAAGATTACACAACATAAAATTCTATACAACTTTTGAACCGGTACTTTATTTGACATTCAATCTACATATTTAAAAACTATATTCGAAAAGCTATTCTTTGACAAACTTCTGCATAATGAACGACTCCGGGGCAGAGTTCCATATTAATTAGGACATCGCCCTTTAAGGAAGTATCTATAATTTTCAATTTGTTTTTCACAGGTGATCTCAGCGAGTCTGGGCAACGGTCGTCACATCCAACTATCGCAGATGGTACAGATTATAATGAAGCATATCAAGACTGAAAACGTTACCAACCCAGCCTGTGTCTTCTGGGATTATACGCTGCAGTAAGTTGTTATCAACCCTCCCAACGACGATAAAATACTAGACTACGCATGCACGATCTAAGGAACAACAACTGTTCTGTCAACTCGCTGAGGTACTACGTAAGCGAGGGGGACGGGGTACTGCGTTGTGATTGGCTAACTCAAGGTCTGTTCTGTCTCAACGTATGTTTTCGGCTCACAGGATTGGTCGAAATGAGACGGATATAAGACTTTTTTGCCTAATGTGTTGACAGACATCGGTCGCCTGTTATTAGGAGTCTAGTATTATATCGTCGTTGAACCCACCATAACTTACTTGATGACCAGGCTATCGAGATCTCGTGCCTCGTTGTTGAGGAGATCAGGTCTCTGGATACCATGAGATATCGAACCAGAAGATATCCTTCTTCTAGCATGATATTTCATGATTTCCAAAGACTTTTCTGCCGTTATTGTTTCAGGGAATATTCCAAATGATTTTTTTAGATTGGCGCCCGTTTTTAGACTGACCTCACATATAATGCTTTATGAAGAGAGATTACGAGGGAGGCTATATTGTGTGCTGCAATAGACATATTAGAGTTTCATTGAAGGAACTTCTACATAATATCTTTAGTACTTCTTGAAAAGTTAGTACAACTAACAGCCCTTCTTTTTTTGGATGGTAAAGTCATGGAACGCGTCCTCTCGCCCTGCGTGGAGTGAAAGAGCCTCTCAGGGAGATGTTTTAAAAGAGTTCTGTCTGAGTTACCCTTTGCGTTCCAGGGTCATGGTTACTTTTACAAACCGTCCTTTACCAACAGACGGTCACCAGGACTTGAAGAATCAAAATTATCATATTATTATGATTCTGTCGTACGGTCTTTTCTACTGCTGTAAACATCAGGCCCTATAGCCAAATGGCAAGCGACATTCGCTAACGTTCAGCAGTCGCTAATACATTTTCAACTTTATACCCCATTGCATAAAGTTAAAATCTATCACAGATTGCAGATCGTTTTCGTTTTTTTCGTTTGCTATCGCTCAGCAGTCTATTAGATTTTCAACTTTATTCAATGGGGTATACAGTTGAAAATGTATTAACGGATGCTGAACGTTAACGATTGTCGCTTGCCGTTTGGCTACAGGCTCAGATAATAAGTAGAATCTCTGCCCCTGTATGTTCTAACCAACCCCCCTTTCCCCCTCAGTGGCTGGTCACCCGAAGGCTGCACAGTGGAGTGGTCCAACCAGTCCCACACATGCTGCCTCTGCTCACACCTCACCAACTTCGCGGTGCTGATGGACGTGCGCGGCGTGTCCCTCAGTGCAGCTCACGAGTTGGCACTTCAGACCCTCACGTACATCGGATGTGGTATTTCCACCGTGGCACTGGCTGCCGCCATTATTGTGTTCACTTGCTTTAGGAATGGGAAGGTATGTATTAGCCTTTTTTCTAACTTTGTCAGTCTTCGATCAATAATAGGTCTAGATTAAGGATCAGGTAAAAAAAATGAATTGCATAAGCGGCCACATTTGCACACACGTAAACATCTACATTTCATAAAAAAAACAATAGTTTAAAAAATTAACAACTTCAGTTTGTTATAAACCTTAACATACAGTTTAATTACCATTTCAAAATGTATTTATTTTTACTCAAAAATGCATGTAATGTGGTCATTATTTTGACAACCTTGTTTGAGCAAAGTCGACTTTGCGGGTCTGTTTCAAGGAGCGGCCAGCAATGTTTTTGCTGGCCGCTCTAACAGGTCGGCAAAACATTGCCGACCGCTATTTTGACGTTTCAACGTTGTAAAAAAACAAATGCAAAAAGATTTTATTTAAAACACAGCTGTTTGTATTTAAAGAGGTAGGCACAAAAAGATTGCATTCCATATTTAAAAAAAAAATTCAAAGAAGGAACAAAAGCGCGGTTCAGCGAATTTTTATTTTTATTTAGTGACTTTTTTGCTTTATGTAAATGAAGTAATAAATGAAATGCAGTCAAACATCGCATTAAAATTATCGCAAACTATTAATAAGTAATATGAAACCGGGAAAGTTGGTGTTGAATTTTAGTAACTGTATTTTTCATAATTGTTATTTTAATTAAATTTCTAGTTAATTAATATATATTTTATTTAAATCACTTGCTGGTTTTATGTAGGTTAGGTACTTGCATTTTTGAGTAAAGCACTATACAAGCCTTGGCCCACGATGTCTGCTTCGCTGGTCACGCTATGATTGCCTCCAGCTAGCTTAGCTACGCTCTAGGCCTTCCAGCTTGGCCATCATGCAGCCCTTGCTGTCCTCGCTGTAAAGGCCTCGGCCTACGGCCTCGGCCTTTATCTCAGCTCGTCCATCAAGTGGTGCATGCTGACCGCGCTGTGTCGGCCTGGAGCTGCGCTAGGCTGCGCTGTCGGCCATCATCAGTGCGACCAGCAAAGTAGCCATTATAGGCCGCGGCAGTAATGTACTAAAGTTCATCGTTTTTTAAAAAGGAAATGTCATCAGCACAAAAGTACTCATTCTAAAATGATACTTAGGGTAGGTAAGTAATGAGTACTTTTGGCTGTTTTTGAAGCGCTCATCGGGAATCTAGTACAATTATTGATTGAAGATGTCAGAAAGAAAAATTCCTGGATAAGTACTCCGCCTTAACAATTAGGCTATCGCAACACACTCGTAAAACTGAATCTTTCATTCCCTTCTTTGAACGTTTAACGGTAACCAGAAAACTATCCAGAAAACGCAGGTTCTAGTTCCACTCGTAGCTGAATTTTTCTTTGCTCCAAAATCTTTAGGAATGTATTTGTGGGCTTGTAAGTCATAATTAATATGATTCAAAGTATTTGCGTCATTTCGTCCATTATATGAGAGAATTGTTAAACGCGAGCCATTACTAGATTACGTACAATTGACAAATTTGAATCAAAACCCATTTTGACAATCATTTGAATCCGTCAAAATAACAAAGATAGATTATAACAAAGATGATCTTAGTCTGTCCTAACGCATGATTTTCTTTTTACCAATGACATCATCATCATCATCATCAGCCTACTCTCGAAGATAGGCCACCATTATCTAATAACTAACCCACTTCTTCTGTCCAGCAGTCAGATCGCGCGCTAATCCACAAGAACCTCTGTGCGTGTCTCCTAGTCGCAGAGATAGTGTTCCTCGCCGGCATCGATAAGACTCAGAACAGGATCTTCTGTGGAGTGGTCGCTGGACTCTTGCACTACTTCTTTTTGGCGGCCTTCGCTTGGATGTTCCTTGAAGGTATGTTGTGATGAATATTTATTAAAATGTTATTGAAAAAAAACTTGAGAGGTCACAAGGAACACCCGGTGTCACTCAACAAAAATATTCGTCGCGGCACCACATTGTTCAATGCGAAATAGAAAGACATAACGAAAATATCTGGCTTGCTTTCTATAAGAGAGACAAAGAGAGAGAGAGAGACAGAGAGAGAGAAACATGCGCACGCCGCAATGTGACAAGAATCACGTGGAACGGGGGTTGGGTGAGGGGTAACATAAATTTTTTTAGGGGAGAGTAGTTAACTGACTTCCTATTTTTGGCTGTCGAGACTAAATCTCACAGCATTTAATCTGTTCGATCTTTGTCCGTACCAATCAACGGTCGAATTTGCCTATCCAAGTCTTTAAGATGTCCAACATCAGAAGCCGCCGTCAAAAACTATGGAACGGGGTTTTAATTGAGATGGAATATTAATTTCGGGCGTAAGACCTCAACGCCGAGCTTTGGTTTGCCGGTTTGGGGTCCCTACAATAAAATACAAAACAAACATAATTATATCCAAACTCTCAATTCTTCCAGGTTTCCACCTCTACGCGATGCTAGTAGAAGTCTTCGAGCCGGAACACCCTCGAGCTCGTTGGTACTGCACGTGTGCCTACTTGGTGCCGGCGCTGATAGTGCTGGTGTCTGCCGCGGTGTACCCGGGCGGGTACGGCACCGACAAGCACTGCTGGCTGACGACTGATCGGTGGTTCATGATGAGCTTCGTTGGACCTGTTATTTTGGTGCTCGTGGTAAGTTATTTAGCTGTTAGTTGGTAGTTTTACATGTAGCAAGTACCTAAACTGAGAGTTCTGAGATCAGCTTTGATAGTTTTGGTCAATGACGTATTATTTATTGACGCGTCATGAGCGAATATTGCGGCACTTAAAAACGGCGAAAATACTAGAACTACTTATACGCGTGAAGAAAAAGAAAGAAAATATGACACCGCACGGTGGGATACCTGTTGCTAGAGGGAGACAAACATACATCTTCAGTTACGTCGTCGTCGTTGTTGCGTAACTAAGCGCGATGTGGCCAATTGGCTTCATTTCATGTTGTCATTTCAGAGTGCGGACAACGTATCTATAGTTTATATATAATCATTGGTTTCGGTATCAGTCTATTACGTTCTATTAATTTCTAGTAACTTCGGTAACATTCTTGTTAGTTTCGGTATCAGTTCTGATAGTTTTGGTATCAAGTCTGATAGCTTTGGCATCACACCTATCAGGGCTGATAGTTCTGATATGTGTTATATCAGCTTTAATAGTTTTGGTTCCAGCGCTGATAGGTGTGTTATCAGCCCTGATAGGTGTGGTAACAGCTCCTATAATCGTGGTGTCATCTGCCCTAATAGTTTTGGTATCAGAGCTGGGATCTTGATAATCAGGCCTAATATTGTTAATTCTGGTAGGCCTGGGCCCGGTATCATTACAAATAACAAAATGACTTGACGGTTAACGGCTGAACGAATCTTGATGGGCTCTGATAGGTTACATATCAGAGACCATCTTTTGAGTCTGAAATGAACGTGATAATATATGATATTCTGGACCTGTTATTGAAATCTCCACAGGCAACTAAAAGTTTTCAGTATTTTAAAATAAAGGACAATAACTTAATATATTTTTCTTCTTTTTCCAGGCGAACTGGATCTGTCTGATCATGGTGATTTACATGATGTGCACACACTCCACCGTCTCGCTGAAGGCTAAGGATGACGCCAAGCTGTACAAAATGAAGTAAGTTATCATGTTTTAGATATTTAAACGCATTAGCGCCTTTTTATCTAATCTAATACCTTGAAACGAGCAATTCTTGTATATTTATTTATATATAATCAGGATCTCGGAAACGGCTGCAAGGTTTTTCATGAATGTTACTGATTAGGGGTTTTCCGGCTCAAGGAATCGATTTATCAAGGTCCCAGGTTCGAGAAAAGCTCGGTTCCCAAGATATAGACATTTTAAAAACCGAGCGAAGCTCGGTCAACCAGATATTGGTAGTAAAATCATCAAATGTGTCCTCCGGCCCTGTTTGAATCTGTTCAGTCAATAAGATTCTGACAGTCTCTGTCAGAATCCCGGTGTTCATTCAATAGCCCTTTTTGTTCCAGGGTTACGGTTACCTTTACAGATGATCCCGCGACCATTTTATACGGCTACACTTAATGTGATGGGTAACCTTTAGAGGGCCAAATCCTGCCGGGGTCGCTGGACTATCGGGTAACAGTGGCTCCAGAAAATAAAGGGCTATTGAAGGACACCGTGGATTTTAGTCCCTTCCGCCCTGCCCTGTGTGGGAGGACTTGTATGATGATTATTTTCACCAAGTTAATAAAAAACAATACGTCTACACTTAATTTTACTCAAATACGAGATCACCAAAAGAAATTTTGTAACCAGGTTATGTGAGTTTTAATAAAATACCATGTAACGCCCTACAAAGGGCTTCACACACAGCAGCTATAATGTAAAGATGTACATTATAGCACGATACCATCTCATTGCATCTTTCCATAGAGATTCGAAGATGTAAAAATATACATTATAGCTGCCGTGTGTGGTCTCCTGACGATTTCTCTGTGTGATCTGTGAAGCTCTTAACACTTACCTTTTCTTTCCAGGGTCTGGCTAAAAAGCTCGCTAGTCCTGGCCTTCCTCCTGGGTCTGACGTGGACCTTCGGCCTCCTGTACCTGAGCGAGCAGACGGTCGCCATGGCATACGCCTTCACCATCCTGAACTCCCTGCAAGGACTCGTCATCTTTATCTTCCATTGTTTGCAGAATGATAAGGTATGTTTTAATTTTCTAGCATTTTTCTTTTTGTTCCATATGCCATCTGGCGTTTATAGCATTTTTTTAAGAATGAGACAAAGTTTATACTTTGTCTCATTCTCCATTCAATTCCCGGTTCATTGAAGAAAGGAATGTAAAATGGCGACTTGTACTTGCGTTGACAGAAAGTACAATCAGCCATAAGATTTGAAGTTAAAGTTTTTTCAAATTTAAAAATAATAAAAACATGATTCGAACACAATAATTTTCACAAAAAATCAACAACAATAATCAACAGGTAACAAAAGAAAAATAACAGAAAACTATAGCAAATATTCTTATAACATATCACTGAGCGCGTCAAGACATCCATACTATTTTTTTTCTGCTTACGCTACACGCGGGAGTGAGTATAGACGGATTAGTGTGCGAGCGAGAGACCACGGTTTTTTCTATTTGTTCTGCGGTAGTAACTTGAACTGTGAACGCCCATATGGTTGATGGCTGACAAACTCTTCAGGTATGTTCTTACATGAAGACCCCCTAATGTTTAACCCCCTTCACCCCCCAGTTCCGCAACGAATGCGCCCGCATCGGTCGTCGACACCCGTGGTTGTCCTGCTGCCTGCACTTCACAGGGCAACCCTCGGAGACCTTACAGCACAACAACGGCCCCACAGCCTCGTCCTCCAACCACATGGACACCAGACAGGGCTCCGTCAAGAGTCGGAGATACCACCAGAGTAACGCTGATGTTGATGATGTGGTTGATCCGAGGGATGTTACGGTAGGTTCAAAGGGATTTTTTATTGGGGTTTAATTGGTGGTTGGGTTGAACTTGCATAAAATTATGATTTTTTTTACGAAACTTGCAATAAAGCAGGGCCGTAATTAGGAGGGGCCATAGTGGGGCAATGCCCTAGCTTTTTTTGTGGCTTGTAAAATCGTCAAATGAGTACTGCCGACAAAGGTGATTCGGAAGGGACTGTCGGACTCGTACTAAATAAAATCCACGATGTTCCTTAAAAAGTCCTTTACGTTCCAAAGTCATGTTTAATTGTTCAGAGAGTCCCGCGTCTCTTTAGACGGTCCTGCGACCCGGCAATGCTATAAACACAATATAATGCTATATACACAATATGAGGGATAAAAAATGAATGAATCATTTTTATAACAATAATAATTTTATCCCGGTCTTTTCAATTTCTAATTTTGACCAAAGACCTTTAATCATCACTGGCCCTAAAATTCAACCTTAACTACAGCCCTGTAAAATAAAACACCAAATGAAAAAAAAAGGTTATCAAGCATTTGGAAGGTTTTTCCAACTCTTCAACATCAACTTATTTCCATTTTGTATTTTAATGCAAGTTTGACCGGTAATGAAATGCTAATAAGTTCATATGCGGGTACTAAAATATTGCTATTGGGAATAATCATTATTTGTTTTATAAAAGCTCGATAGGTTTATTAGATTTTAAGCATTGGTGGTGGAAAACAAAACCTTTTTTTTATAATCAAAGAAATAATACAATAAACTCTTGGAACAAATTAATTTGATGCACTAACCTCATTGTTGTATTTTAACCTTAGAAAACTAAATATGTGCACTTAAAACTACTCTGAAGGTATATTATTATCTTAAACAAAGTATTATAGTTGTGTAGTATCTAAGATATATTATATCACAAGTATACCCAAATAAACCAAAAATTCCGCCTTATAGCAGAGCACCGCAAGCACATCCGGGCTCCCAGCAGCTTCAGCGTCAACAACCAACAACTTAATCATCAAAACATTAAACGTTGTTGTCAACAACAACAATCACAACAACAACAATGTTGTTAACAACGCCGCTGTCGCTTCCCTAGCAGCCGCAGCCGCGGCACACAGCTATCACTCAAACAGAAATAGACGAACCTCCCAAGAAAATCAAAATTTCGGCCCTTCATCCAATTTTGGACCTAGTCTCAATGCAACAGCGGCGAATTTTGGCCATAATATACCCGAAAGGGAACCCCCAGCACCAATGACGCAACTTAGGAGCCAAATCAACCCTGGTAGCGGAAGATACCCCCACGGATACCGGCAAAATGGCCAACAAGGTGCGTACGCAAAAGAGATAGGGTATTTCCAAAATTTTTGATCGAAAAATCTCGATTTAATACCACCCGACACCACGGCTTTTGTCACTAATTGGTTAAAGACAGCTCAATTTTGTTTGTTTGTTTTGTTAACATGTTTTATTTTGTGTGTAAACATGTCACTAACATTTTGTATGTTTTTTTTTTTGTTACGGTAAGTCCGATTTTTGTTTTTTTTTGTACTGTCTCTCTATCAAAGCCTTCTTTCACTAATGCTTCACTAATTTATAATTTCAAATTGTCTATTAACACTCTTTCTTTAGTGGTGTGGTGGTTTAAGTAATACTGACAGCACTGAACGGGATCAAATATTTCTAACCTAAAAATTTGATGCGTTCTGTTTGGAAATACGAAGAATCCTATCTCTAAATGCGTATCGCATACATTAGTCATTCTGTCGTCTGTCCTGCATAGTATATATGTATTTAGAATATAAATTATATGTGTATTTTATGAATAATTCTTTATATAGAGCTACAACTTGCAACCTGAGGCTGCGCGCTGGAATATACGCCCTACAGCTCCGATATACGTTCCGAGTGACGATGCAAGATCTATACGCGTGCCTACGCCACAGAATATACCTCATTCAACATCGCATACTCAAAGTATCGCGTCGATGCATAGCTACAGGAACAATATCGAGGTTCCTAACGAGTATCAGAACTTGAGGTCTCGTTCGCCATCTTGTTTTTCGAACAAAATGGCGGCTTCGATTGGCGCGAACGAGTGGGCTGTCATGGCGAACGCTAACGTGTGGAAGGTGAGGGGAGGGCTGTAAAAATGCTTGGCGTAGTGTTCTTGTTTTGTATGTTTTGTTTTTTTAGTTGTTTTTTTTTTACGTTTTGGTAAGATCCACGGAGGTTGAACAACTGAATCGATATAAGATAATAATAGTGAATAGAATGAGCTAGTTTTAAGTAAATTACAAAATGGGTATGTTTAGAAATCTTCATTAAAATTCCTGTCAAGATTTTTTGAATTTATTTAAAAGTAAAATTAAAATAGTCCTAGAAAAGTAGGTATTTAATGTATTTTTCATTTATAAGGTATTTTTATGGGACTTCCCTCTAGCCAAAAATAGCCAAATTATTTTATTCGAAAACTAAAATGTTTTTATTTATTTGTATTATTTCCACAGGATTTTTATTTTCAGATTTTATGTAAATATTCGAGCTTCTTACAATTAAATAAGGTTTAATATTATGGTGACGGTTGATGGGAACTCAAAAGATCTTACTAAATCGTGAAGAAAATCACATAAATCCTAACTGCATGAGAATAACCGATGTAGCAGACATTGCATGACGTCACATCACTGCATATAGCCCTACCCATCTCCTTCCGAATACCCCATGTACACAGTCGCCCATCATGGCCATTTAACAACCATTCTTAATTTTCACCTACGTTCTTTGCTCGATGTCACAGAGTAGTAACCAAATGGAGTCCTAACACTCACTTCTGTTTTTAGAAACCAATTAAACTAAATTTGAACCGACTTCATAAAAAGCAGGTTCTTGTAAGATCGAATATAATCTTTTTTGCTTGTCAAAAATTAGCATCAAATCTGTTCTTTATTTTTAAATCTAGAATTAGATGTCATGGAGTAGTATTTTCTTTTCTACTGATTTAACTTTGACATTAAAATTTTCAGTTTTTATTCAATTTGGCACGAGCGGAGCTCAGATTAAATGTACAGGAATCAACCTGGTGAAGATTAAGTGTTTGTTCAATCGTCAACCGTTCATATTCTATGTGTTATACATTTCACCTACTTCATTTGATGACTACTGTGTGTTTTTGTCAATATTTTAGGAACACCAGCATTTGCCATTGTGTACAAGGGCGTTAAAATTCATAGCACTTAGACTAGCTAAGTTCAGCACATACTGACTGTCTTGTTATGGTGAATATTACTAAACTAAGAAAATTCTTACCTTCATTAGCTTGGTTTGTACATAAATTAATATCAATGATTAAAAAAATATGTTAAAAAGGTTATTATAAAATCTATCTTCTTCACACATAAAGAGAACTCGTATTACTTGTATAAATCTTCCAAAAAAATGTACATACCTATTTGTCTTGTTTTAGGAAAAACATGAAACAAACAAAAACTTGAGCTGTCTAACACCGCAGCACTGAAACCTCCATTCTAACATTACTCTTTGTTTTCCAGAACACTTCTTCTAAGCACCACCCGGTGAACTCATCGACTCTCCCTCATCACGACACGTTGTCGAGGCAGCTGGCTCAGCAGAACCACATCCACAGCCCTTACGAGTGTGACGCTCCCCTAGCGCCTCCTTCACCCCGACACGCGATAAAAGACGAAGAAAGTCCTCTGCATCACCCCCAAGGTTACCAAACGACCCGAAGCTACAACCACGACTTCAGAAACCCCCACGTGTATATGTCCCAACACTCCCCTGGCAGCCAGGAAATGATCTTCAGGAAACATTATAAAGATGACCGCAGGAAGCATCATCATCATCACGGGAGCCAGAATGTTAACCATACGTACTCCGAGATAGCCAACCAACAAGGCAGGATGTACAGGCGAGGTTCTGAACAAGAATTCCGTGTGATACAAGACGATCCAGTGTATGAAGAAATCGAGAGGAACGAGACTCTAATGTCTGATATGTCAGACGATAATTCTGGCCCTGATAACTGTCGACAGAACCCTGGACACCATGGATCGTCCAGCTCCAAGTTTTTTGGCGATCACCGCCCTTTAATCTCCTACAGCCCCGGAGAGAGGCATCATCACGAGCAAGAGCATTACGGGAAGTACGGAAAGTGGGATACCCTGGAACGTTACGACCAGAGGCATTACGAGAGTGGGAGGCTGATGCATCCTTATCACCAGCCTCAGGAAAGCAACATGAGGGCTTTAGCAGCTGTTCTCAACGGAGAAAATAATGTAGTCTGCCACTTGGAGCCACACAACTCTTACGACGTCTACCAGCCCCAAAGTGGGAACCCTAGGACTGTGTCGCAACCCAGTTTTTAAACAGTGCAATTGAACATATTGTGATTAGACGGTGAACGTATGTGTTAGCGACCGCGTGTTGTACAGAAAAAAAAAACTAGTAAAAGGGAAATTTTTCTATGGACGTAGACAGTTAGAAAGTCTTAGCAAAACACTTAAGATTTATTTAGAGAAACTTGCCATAACATGGACATTAATATTTATAGTATAGTGACTTAAATTTAAATCACTTTTTTCACTGTGATCCTATTTAAATATAATGGCTCAAGATTCTATGTCGCGACCACGTACTCATTGCGAGTTGGATAGTAATTTTGTATATATGGTTAGCGTTTAGTACTAGATATTAGTACTTACTTCCAGTGTGACCTTACTATCGTTACTACTTGGTTACAATCATGGCATTCTGTCGCATTACATGTTTTCTTACTGTAGGAATGATATCTGTGATGTCTCAGTTCGTTGTTGTGTTTAGCGGATGTTTCTGACTTTGGTCAGTGTGTTTCTGACTTTGGTCAGTGTGTTTCTGACTTTGGTTAGTGTGTTTCTGATTTTGGACAGTGTGTTTCTCGTGCAGAAGCACGTGGCTAAATAATTACAGCCGCACAGGCCGATCTTCTGGGTTAAGCCGCGCTTGCCAAGGTTGGTCTGTGGAAGGGTGACCATCTGTCATAGCGAGTTTCCTCCGTGCCTCGGAAAGCACGTAAAGCCGTTGGTCCCGGCTGTCATTTGTAGATCTTTGACAGTCGTTGCTGTTAGTTAGAAGCTCTAAAATCTGACAAACAGTCTTATCATGGGGTATCGTATTATCCAGTTACTGGGTTGCGGAGGTTCGACAGGCAGTCGCTTCATGTAAAATACTGATATTCAGCTGCATCAGGTTCGACTGGAAGCCGACCACAATATAGTTAGGAAAAGGCAGGCAGATGATGATAGTCACTGTGTTTCTGACTTTTGTGAGTTGAGAGTTGTGTCTAACTTCGGAAACTATTAGTGACAAACACTTGCAGTACCCTTAGCACGAGTTTGCACTGTTTTACTTTACAGCGTCTTTCCAGTATTTACAGCATTTCTTGTATGAAAAAATGGAACAGCGCCTCTGGTGTGCGAAGAAGGAACTAATTTTTTCCTTGAAAATTGTCAATTTGAAATTGTCAAAGTTCCAGTTTACTTTACGTGTCAAATACTGAAAATTCGTGCTAAGGGTACAGATCTTATGATATGAAATTTTGCATAGGTATTGCAAAAAAATAAGCTAAAATACATATATTTTTGTCAATGCAATATTTTAACTGTCAATGCAATAATGAATATGTATGTAATCTTTTGTGGGAAAGATTTCTGTATCTTAAATATTTTCATCGAGTTTTATTTTGTTAGACACAACGACGAACTGTTTAGTTTAAGTTCGCTTTTAGCCATTATTGTATCACTGCCATATAGTACTGTTTCGTATGCTTTTATACTATTTTAAAGCTTAACTGTTACAATATACGGTTGATTTTAGTTTGAAAAATCCATTGAAAGTGGTATTTTAAAAACTTCTTCACAAAAATATACTTTTTAAAGACTGCTATTAAGAACGTAAGTCATGATTTTATATAATAATTTAAAGCACTAAAGTTTTATAGAAATGTTATGAGTATTTTAAAGTTTTTTTTTTATCTTTTAAAATATGTAGAATAATTCTACTTGCACAAATACATAAATAATAATTACTAGGGTGATTTTCTACCTACCTACAAATAAAACATAAAAACAGCTACAAATTTTTGCGCAAAATATAAGCACTTACTTACCACTGCCACAAAATAAAAGAAGTTTTTAAAATACCACAATTAAGTTAGCGTACACTATACTGGGCCGCATTATGAACTGATTATGTAAAATAACACAATTATTCTGTTGTCAAGAAACTTTAGGGGAAAAAAATATCTATCTATGTGAAAGATGCCCCTTTTCTAGCCTTGGATATATTGCGCTATGTGATCATAACAACTTATCAAATAATTGTTGATATTTGCAACACCCGGCAATCTAGTTTTATCTGCTACACCGCAATGTCATTTGATGCGTGGATATTGTCTGGCATGGGCCAATATAGCCTGCTACAGCTTTGTGCGGCCCGTCATAGTATGCACACACCTTTCCATAGCTTTGTAATTACTATCATTTGTCAATATTTCAAAAAATCCATCCATCCAAACCTATTATAGACTGACACCACTTGATGTTGTGCACTTTCTGTACATTAGAACTTAGAATAAATATCTCGTTTAATTAAATAAATGAAAAAAATGACAAAAAATATTATTTCTACGTAATGTAGATTTTTAATGCCATGGATATACCTGTTACTTTAATAGAACGGCGCTGGTAGTTCTATTCGACGTTTAAACTGGTGATAGATACTGTAAAAATTAAATGTCGTTTTTAAGCATAGACCACACAGTGAATAGTTTGCGCAAACCATCGACAAAATTGCGCAAGTGTTGGTTTTGCGCAAAAAGTTAGTCGATTATTTGCGCAAAAAACATTTTAAACCTCCTTTTTTAATATATACTTAACTGTTGTATAACTGTTGTACGTAATTTTAATTAAAAAACGTCAAATAGAACTGCCAACCCCCTTAAAATAAGGAATTGTTTGATTAGAATTGTTATAAGTACAATAACAACAATATTGATTTCCATGTATATTTTAAATGTAAAGCAATATATATTAGACTGAAGTATTTGATAAATTTTCCGCCATTTTTTACTATAATACAATTAATTTATAAACATTTATACATGTAGGCGAAAATTTATAAAATACTTTTTTTGATGGGAAAATAAATGATAAAAATTTTCTTGGGAATGATTATTTTTTCTAATTGGGTATACTAGTCCATCTATTTTTCCCATTCGTCTGAATTAATGTAAGTGTACATTTTTCTCATGTATTTCTGTTATATTTTTTTTTTTTGTTTTTGTAATGTATTTTAAAAACGTTAACGTCATAAATGTAAAGTAGAAAAAAGGAAAATGTGTAAATAAATTAAAATTTATAAAAATAAAGAGTGGTCGTTCTGTGAGGACGGCGCATATGATTTTTGAGATTTTATTTAAAACTACCCTGCCAACCCTAACCAGCAAAATGAAAATGTTGTTTTTGTAAAGGCAGTTTAATAAAATAATCTAAGAACATCTGGAAATGGTGACAAAGCCAACGTAACGTTACTACGAAGGAGGGAACGGGAGAGACAAACCTTAGAGGGCCAAAGCCTGCCGGCCCCGTAACGTTAAGGGCTATTGAAGGATTACCGTGGATTTTAAACAGTCTGACAGTCCCTTCTGTCCCACCCTGTAAGGGATCCATTTGATGATTTTCCCAAAAAAAAAAAAATTATGGGCGAGTAACAGCATAGGTAAATTGCCCTTGAAAACATGTACCACTTTGGCATTCTTCTGCCGTATTAGAAGGTTCAAATAATGATAAGTCAACTGTATAAGGCCGCTATCCCACTGGCATTTTACGAGCGTTGACGTCAACGTCGCGCCTCATAATACTTTGGCCAACAAATGCGACGTTAACGTTGCGCAGACGCGACGTTGTTGTTGGCCATAGTATTTGAGGCGCGACTTTGACGTCAACGCTCGTAAAACGCCAGTGGGATAGCGGCTTATGTCTGTTCGGAACAGTATATTCCATCTCTGTAAGTATCTACAAAGTGTACCTAAGCACGATTTCAAGCCGATCGGTCATTGAAACGTTTGGGCGTTCAGTGAAAGGTGAAAAAAACCAACAAAAAAACTTTCGCATTGTATTCTATTTACAATAAATGGGCAGCAAAACCAATGTCATGGATACCACTTTGTCGCTTAAAAATACCTCCGTGCGGGAATCGAACCCGCGACACGAAATTTTTTTGTTACTATAATACTGCTAGCTGTAATTCTACAGACAACAAACTTTCTTTTTTTAATAGTATTACGTTTCTAAACATTTGAAATTATCTCTTCTATAATTTGACCCCATGTTGGGTATCGGGCTTCAAATGTCTGAATCCTTAGAAACTCCCCCTAAAGCCTGCCTAGTCACCCCAGGATGGAAAACTAACGATCAACTAGCTATTTTTGTAATTAATGTCATACTTATTCACGACGCCCACCGCTTAGACCACAGTCGTTAAGGCGAATGCTCCAACCAGCCCGCGAAATTCAAATTTTCTTAAGTTTTTTGCAATTTGCAGGCCAGTGACATGTTGTAACTTTATCAAAATATGAATCGCGGTGATAACAAGTATAAATTTAAATATAAAAATTATCAAAACATTCGCTCCATCAGCTCTAATAAAGAAAGGTGCATATTGTTAAAATCTCTGAAATCTAACTTACATGCAGCTTTTCTATGTGAGAGCTGTTGGAGCGAATGTTTTGATAATTTTTATATTTAAAATTATACTTGTTATTACCGCAGTTCATATTTTGATAAAGTTACAATATGTCACTGGCCCGCAAATTGCAAAAAACGCAAGAAAATTTGAATTTCGCGGGCTACATCGAAGCAATCACCATAAAGCCCTGCCATTATTTTTCCAGTCGTTCAGCCATTTTTCATAGAGTTTGCTACATATTTTGTCGATTTTAGGTAAATTATTAATGGATATTAATGATGGAATAGAAATAAATCAGACAAAAATAAGTTTTCGTAGACATATATTTCTTAAAGAGTTTACACCCACAAAATAATACGAATCGTAAAGAATTGAAAATTTATTTTATAAAAAAACTTATCAACATGAAAATGTTAGTGTTTCTGACAATAAACGAGTTATGTCAATAGATTCTAACACAAAATTCTTAACCCTACAATGTTTATTAAAAAAACATTTTTATTTTTCTTTATTTCGTTATCCAAAAGTTTTGGGAGATCTTTATAAAGGCACTCAATAGAACGGTTGCCTTAAAATGAGATCTAATTTTTGAAAATTCTACGCCCGTTACAATTTTTCTAAAAAAACTTACATTACGTAAAAATATCTAAAAAAAATTGATCACGCCAAAATAATACGTCATATTACAAGGGTAGGTACTGATACAATAATATTTAGTATGTTTTATAAATAAAGCAACTATCGTTTAAGCACCACCCGCTAGAATCTTAAAAGAAACTATGTTTTATTTTATTATAAAAATATAATTTTGAACGAGATCCAAACAATATCAAAGAGAAATTCCAAAAGTACGTATTACATTACATCGAATTACATAGAGCTACCTACTTATAATTAAATTTTGATGGTAAAAGTGATTATGACTACGCTAACATGAAAATACGTGAAGGCAGAAAACACAAATGCATTTCACGGGCAACTAATATTAAGTAGATACAAAAAACTATGTATTTTTGTAATCGGTAAATTCTTATAATCTAGTAATATTTTCACTTCCTTGTAATTCTATAAATAGTTTATCAGGCCATCAAATTAGGTCACATTTGGACTGAAGATATTTTTGATTACATCATTATCGCAAACTCACGAAATACCGAAACGGAATTCCTAGAAATCAATGCATTATTATCATTTCTAACTTAACATTATGCCCGTGCAGTAACTATAAAATGCTCCACATTACAAAGTCTAAAATAAGACTTACAATAGAAAAAATAAATGCCATTTTGAGACGCAAATTAAAGCATTACTTGATAACTCATTGCTACATTTATAAAAAAAATAAAACGATAAATGTACTATCGCTTGAACCTTTACACTATTATCTCGACCAATAAAAAAGTCAAGGGGTCACTTGGTTGGAAAAAAAAATACGATTATTGATTTAAAATAATTAATTAAAACTGATAATCGCTGGTTTTAGAAGTTAATTAATAAATAGCGACAAGCGTAGTAGATAACTAAGTGTATAGATATCTAACATTGACAGTTGTTTTGTTAAGTCGAAAATGTCATTGATGATTGACAATCCAAAATGGGTGATACCTACTTACAAGTGATGTTATAAGAATATGGGACTATGGTTCAAAAGAGGCTAGGTCTACCAAAGTACCTGTTTATAAAAAAAAAAAAAAACTGAAATGAATAAACCAAACACCACTAAAGATTGCATTATGAGAAGAAAACGCTTTTGTTGTATCTTTTTATGTTGTTGTCTGTATAAAGTACGTTATCAAACTGGTATAAACCAGTTAACTAAATAACTAGCCTCTTTTGAACCAGACACTACAGTTTGAGTGATTTATACTAGACGTAGGTACAATTGTAAAATAAAAAATGTACATTTTTCACACTCACGGCACACAACACAAAAAGGTTTGCAGTCTTCAACCGAATATCACATAGCTATATACTCCACACATAGGGCTCCGAAGATATTTGTATAAAACAATTTTAATATAAAAAAAAAAAAAATATTTTAAATATTTAAAACTTGACATTATAAACTAACATCGCGCGGAATTTTAGGGTTAACTTTTTGTCTAATGACGCAAATTCATGAATGAAATTGAATTTGTTGTATCATTTAATTGTGAACATTATCAACAAAAGTTAGATAAAAAAGTATTAATTAAAATAATGAAATAATTAGTCAAGATAATTCTTTTGTTACAAAAGTAGGCACAACAAACACATTTTTTACGATAACAGTGAAAAAGAAAGAGCTTTCGCTTCTGAACTTTGAATTGCTAGAAAAAAAAATGTTCGAAATCTCGGAGCCCAAAACTATACTAAAACGTTGCTATGAGCATCCGCAGCTTTCCACGACCATTCCCGGAATAGTCCCATAAATAATATTATAATCGTGATCGAAATACAGCATGGTGATACTGCTCATTCTTCGGGGGGCGCAGCAGGGTCCCCCACTACCCTGGGGCGCTGCTAGATGGACTAAATGGGTGTGTGGATACTTCTGTAAGAAACTATAGGGGCATTCTCCACTGCAGTAGTTCGCGTCGTAGATTTTTGGCGCGATAATCCAGTCCCAACCGAACTCTTCAAAGTTCACTACTAAGGGGTACCGACAACAGCGCGCTTCTTTCGAGTTCTCTGTGCAGTCCATACCGATGGTTCGACGGGTGCGCTTGTGTGAATTGTCCCTTAGACTTACTTCTATGTATGGCATCTGGAAAGAGATGAAAATATAATGTATTGACTGAAACTTTTAAATTACTAAACGTAAAAAGTCAGAGGATCTAGAACGGCTAGGTACTTTTTTTTTACCGTGGTAAATTCATCAAATGAGTCCTCACAGTCCATACTGTCAGACTTGTACTGACTAAAATCCATGGTGTCCTTCATTAGCCCTTTACGTTCCGGGGTCACGGTAATGAGATAAGCCCCGCGACCCCGGCGGGCTTTGGCCCTCTAGAGGGGGGCCCCGTCATCTTGCTGACGTTCTTTGAGACGCGCGTGGAACACAACGCGCCGTCGACCCGGGCATGGTCCATGGTCCGGCGGCGAGTTGACCATTGCTCTCCGCCCGCATGCTCGCGCAAAACGATTAGGTACTTAGATATCCCAAATGATTCAGTTTTGCGGGTAATGCACGAACTTCGCGAATTTCCAGTGATTTCCAGCAACATCATTGGCTATTCTTGTATCATTCACGAAGTGAATCATTTGGAATATTGCTATGTGGTCGTTTTAGACTTTCTGGTCTAGCCTAGCCTTAATATTTAAGTAACCACCTAGTTAAGTGTTTTGCCCCTTAAACGCATCCGGCATTATTTTACCTTGAGAATAGAATAGAATAGAATAATATTTATTTGCATAAAAAAGGGTCCTTCCCCAAGGGTCTTTCCCAAAGGGTCGTGGAGAGCATAACATACAGTATATTATTTTTTTTTTTCAATAATTCAGGTACAGCTTAAGACTCCAATATGTACAAAATACTCAATGTCCGCAAAATTGCATCATTCAAAATTTAATAAAACCCGATAACTTCTCAACCTAATTAATACAAGAGTAGGTAAAAGTGATACAGGAATATCACTTTGACATGCTTTTTTTTGGCCATATCGGCTATCAATGGTGGCCTTTTGAAATAAAGATTATAATTGACAGTGCATTCACAATTTACGGACGAAAAGTTAGGTCAAAGATAATTTATTATTAACCTAACCTTTCACAATTATGTTGGGGTAGGTTTCTTCTGGAAGTCGCAGAAGAAAGC
Organism: Agrotis segetum; assembly: GCA_036375495.1. Lineage (NCBI taxonomy): Eukaryota > Metazoa > Arthropoda > Insecta > Lepidoptera > Noctuidae > Agrotis > Agrotis segetum. The sequence goes on from JAQSVV010000277.1 coordinate 3,430,563, forward strand.
TTTGGAAAATGAAAGAAAGTTCTTGAGAGTAATGTCATAATGGGCCATAACCCACCTGGTTGCCCGCGTGCGGGCAAAATGCGGATTGGTGGATGTATCATGTCTTCGAATTTTGGTTAAAGGACATACCGGTTTCCTCACGATGTTTTCCTTCACTGTTTTGAGAGCAGTGGCCCGATACCACTGGGTCACCACTGCTCTTTTTTAGATTTTACTGACTTGGATTAGAAGGGCCTTAAATTTTGGGATGGGGACTAAATATCAATATTGGTCAAAGAGATTTAAAAGAACCTATAGAGCGGGCATTAGGAAAATTGTCATACAAAATTGTTGATGCCGTGCGTCAGTAGCACTATCTAAGCGTTGCATAGCAACGCGACTACTAGACTGAGGGTCTTTCTACCTATTGGTAAAAAATTTTGGATCACAAATTTCTTCGTGATGTCCCGTCTACTGGTCGTATATAGTTTAATGTCTTTGATATTAGTTAGGTCCTACGACGCTGGGCAACGGCATTGTAAATTATGTAGCAACCCAGTTATATGACGAATTAGTTTCCAAAACTTACCAAAGCATTATTTGATTCAGAGCTCGGATGCGGCACCACCAAATTCATCCTATTCGACGAGTCTTGTACTCTCACAACTATTGCTAAATTTTCTCGCGGTAGTCTGCAAAACTCCGCAACCATTGTGGTTATATTAACCTTCATCCACTTTCCAGCTCTCAGCTCGTTCCTCGACATCTTCACCGAATTGTTGGTGTAAGGCACTGAAGCTTTGCCCTGGTTGTTTCTCGTCACCCTGCTGACTTGTAAGGTGATGGTGAACGGCTCCTCAGGGTCTATGGTGACGTTTCTGGTCTCCAAATCCTGGATGTGGAGGTTGAGGACAGCTTCGTCCAGCTCGTTTTGCAGGACTTTGTTTGTGAATCTGAAGTTGATCACCTTTAGACCCTTGAAGTGACTGTGCCGCCTTACGTCTGTTGGGGAAATATTTGTGTTATTATATGTTTTTTTTTTATGTATTTTTTAGGTATAAGTATAGTATGGATAAGTGGAGTTGTCTAAGTTCGAGCCCATAATTTAGATAGAAGCAATATTTGTTGCCTATCAGCAGTAAGTATATTTTTTAAGTCTCAGTTTAAATATCTTACATAGCCAAAACCTAGGTAATTTTCATTACGTGGAAAATATTCTATCTGACCCTGATCTTCCGTATGTTAATAATACACAGTTGTTTTATAGTAATTCGATACATAATGCGACAAACGTAACATTGTACCCTATCATTTAAATAATGTTGTTTTTGTATTAAGCATAATATTTCAATAATTAATAACATTCATAAACTATTCTATACATCCCCATACAATTGGATCATCCATGGAATATAATATACTAAAGCCGCCACTTTAGCAACTATACCCACGGAATCACCAAATTCATAATCACCATTTATACCTGTTATAAATGTTATTAAATAAAGAAAAAATTATACCCAATGTCCCGTTTTTTTTTTAAATTGGTTTAAATATTTTAAAATTTTATTTTTAAAATATTTTATTTTTGCAGAATTTATTTTAAATATTGAAAATTACTGTTTTAGTTTCAACTGAATTTATGTTTAGAATAATTGCGTTAAAACTGAAATTCAGTTTCAAATTATTATTTTAAATAAAAATCGTTGTTAATTTAAATGATGGCTTGTTGAAATCTGGATGCTTCCTGTGTCACCATCAGTAGTCGTGCAGCCCACATCTGAAAAGACAGAAAATAATAATTTGTAACATGTTAAAAAACCGGATTATAACTAAGTAAGTACCTATTTTATAAAAATTCTGAGGCTAATTCTGAACTTTCATGGAAAGCTTGGAATTAATATTTTTTCGTTGTAGACAAAGTGGTAAGTATTGGATTTTCCCAAAAGAATTTTGTTATATTCAATATCGTGCACATTAGAGGTTTGTATCCTTGAACATTACTCGTAATGAAGTATTCTTGCGAATAAATAGTACGTATTCGCGTTATGTAATAAGTATGTATTACATACCTATTACTACCTATTACTAATCTATGGTCATCTTAAAACCACCCAATGAATTTAATTAAAAACTAAAGTCAGTTCAGTTAAAGCGATAAAAGAATTAAAAGGGGTGCCACCCTCCCACCAGTGTTTAACAGAATACTCGTATTTATATCGCGACCTCCAGTCAGGGGCCAACGGAAATATTTAGTAATCTTTGTATCATTGTTCTAAGGGGATGGCTAATTAAGATTATTTAAAACAAGAAACAGTACCCTTAGCACGAATTTTCACTCTTTTACATTCCAGTATTTATCCGTTTCATAAATGAAAAAATGGAACATCGCCTCTGGTGTGCAAAGAAGGAACATTTTTTTTTGAAAATTGACAATTTGAATTGTCAAAGTTCCAGTTTACTTTACGTCTCAAACACTGAAAATTCATGCTAAGGGTACTGTGCATTGCTGGTGCATAAACTGGGTCGATAAAGTGTTAATATTCATGTAGGGGAACAGTGTATAAAACGGGGACACGAGATATAATGGGGACACACACTCTTAAGACAAACTTAACACAATACTAACGTAGCGTAAGCGCCAACAGAACGCCATTGTTAATGGCCGCTTGCAAATGACGTTCTGATGGCGCTTGCGCTACGTTAGTGTTGTGTTAAGTAGGTATGCATAAAGAGTGTGTCCCCCCATTATATCTCGTGTCCCCGTCTTATACTCTGTTCCCCTACAGACTTAATTTCATGTCACGTCAAAGTTTTTTTTAAATTTGTATTTGCATCTGAAATTGAATATTAGATCCGAAATTCAATAACTACAATATTTTCATATCCATATGATTTTTTACACGTGCTAAAACTTGAATGAACTGACCTACACGTGAAATTGGCATGGAAGATGTCTTTCACAGGTAACAAGGTTGATCATTTAATAAAAATATTTCGCAAACCTAGTCATATGGCCCGAAATAGTGCAAATACTTGGATTGTTTAACAACACGGAAGATAACCGTCGAGGAAAGATTTATAACCGCTAGTATAAATTTTGAACAAAAGAAATATTTCTAGGAGTGCCTCGTAATACTCGTACTCTTTATAAACTTCTGTGGAAATTTCAAATACCCCTGTCAGCGTAATTTACATAAATAAGGGTACAAAGTTTTTAAAGCAAGCACTTTCTAATGGATGGTTTCGCATTGTAATTGTTAAGTGTCAATCAAATGTTATAAATTAAAATAATATATCTGAATCCGTACCTATCCAACGGACAAACGCAATTTGGCAATAAATAATTACGATACATTACAACTACGTTCCAAATAAAAAATCTCAAATTTTAAAATTAAATGCACAAAACCTTAAACAAAAAATATTTTAAATTAAATAAAAAATATTTTAAATTAAAAACAAAATATTTTAAATTTAAATTACGAACACAATTTTTAAAACTCAAAGGAGAACGCTCATAATTGGTACACCTTCAAAGCTTACCCCAGAATAAAAAAACACACAACTCAAAAACTCAGACACGCCACCTATGGAAGCTAGTCCACTATACCTGGCTGACCAAGAGCCACTCGACTGCGCACTAGGCACAGTTTAAAGTTCGCGAACCGAACAGGTGCTAAAAAATCATCTAAAAATAAAGAGTTCGTTCATCTAGATTAAGAAGGTCGACCCCTCCCACATCGGCTAACATCACCACGGATAATAATTTTAGTTTTTACCAAACTATTCGACATGTTAGCTAAAAAATGTTCGCAATTTTGACAGCTTGTATATAAATCCGTCGTCGACTGTTTACAATTAAGTTTTTTCGGTTTGTTTGATGTAGAACAGGTGGGTTTGGGTAAAGCTAATGTTAGAATGCCTGGAATTGCCCAGGTTTTAGGATTCCTTAGCGTTAATTGGTACCGAGTGCACCTAAAATCATATACCTCCTTAAATCTCAATAAAATTTTCCAACTCCTCTATTATTCTTTTTTTTCTGATTAATTTCGATAAAGAATCCAAGACAGATAAATTCATTTTCCGGGCACTTTGAGCTGGCTGCCACTGTTAATTCTGGCTTTCAGGAGCTACAGAGGCTTGGAAAAAGTGTGGTGGAATTATGCCAGAAAGAAAAATTCCTCCCAAAACCCAGAACAGATTGATTATAGCTAACTGAAGCTGAAACTGACAAGAGAGAGACCTAGGCACTTTATGAAAACTGAAAGTTTTTCGACTGGCTAGCTTAGATATGTCTCTGTCGACTTCCAATCAACTAGACGCAGCTGAACACCAGTATTTATCATGGAGCGGCTGTCTCTCCAATAGGCAACATGATAGTTATTGGTGGGCCTGGTCGTCAGACTTTCGTGTTTCTGAGGACAATTAACCATCAACACATCTGTGAGCCTGGTATCAACGGTTAAGATTCTAAAGCTAAAAAGCCAAAGACGCTGACTTTGGAAAGGGGCGTAGCTATTTGAATCTTATTTTAGTTGACTTTTTTTTCTTTGGCGTGGTAAAATCATCAAACGAATCCTCCCACACCGGGCAGGGCGGGAGGGACTGACAGACTCGTACTGACTAAAATCCACGGTGTCCTTCAATAGCCCTTTATGTTCCGGGGTCACGGCAATGAGATAAGTCCCGCGACCCCGGCAGGCAAGTTGACGCGTACTACGTAATAATGGGAATTGACAAAAAATTTGAACCAACTCTAGCTGAGCAAGATTAAGAAGAAATCAAAAACTGCAAGTCCCCAACATCAAAACTGCAACGCACGCTTGGCAAGTCACCATTAACATTCGGAACACTAATCGCTGTAAAATATTTAAGCGCACTGAATTTCAAAGCTAATCACTCAATCTATTTCATGCAATGCGTGCCTAGAGACCGGTGAAACACGTAGTTTTACCAAAACTATTCATCAAAATCCAGCGAGAAGACGTATTGGCTAAACAACTTGTAATTTATCTGTGAAAGTATTCTCGAATGTAGTTCAGCGGTTAATTTATTTTACATATTTATCCGCGCGTCAGTTAGATAACCACGTGCTTGGCTGCCTACCTAAATGTGAGGAAGAGGTGTATGAATTAGTCATCCTACGGTCCAAGGTACATAATGATGAATTTTGATTTATACTCTGTGCCCCGTGATATAGAAGCCTCATAAGTGCGTTGTAGCAACAGATCAGTCGGAAGACGTCCACTGCTGAACATAGGCCGCCACGCCGAACGACAATTCACCACTTGCATTCATCGGTTGCCCGCGCCTCACGTTGTCGTCGGTCCACCTAGTGACAGGCCTGTCTGCCTATTTTCAAAGCCTATACTATTTCAGTCACGAGTCGGACTCTACTCGATTAGCTTTTGTTTGTGCATATTTCTCAACAAAACCTAATCTATCTCAGTAAAAAACTTGACTCAAATAGATTAGCTTTTGTTTGTGCATATTTCTCAACAAAACCTAATCTATCTCAGTAAAAAACTTGACTCAAATAGATTAGCTTTTTGTTTTGTTATTTTCAAAGAAAATGCACGTACAAAACCTAGTTCTATATAATTCATGTCACTCGAATAGCTAGACTTTCGGCGAGTTACTTTTAAACATTACGTACGAGCAAAACCTTATTTAACTTTTCTTAAATTTTGTAGTACTTGAATATCGCAAATACGACTGTGGGCACCCCGACTCGGACAGGTTAGGTTAGAAGGGGATGGCGGGGTCTGAAAGACCCCGCCATTCCCTTCGTGGTTATTTTTTTTTAAACCACCCGGAAGTAGGAGCACCGCGAAGCGGTGCTCCGTCGACGTTTTCAACATTTTACTTAATTTAGTGAAATGACATGATCTCTGACTTTATATTAGTATTTTTGTCATAATTATCACTAGATACTTTTCTTGATAATTGGATTTCGTGAAATCCCTGATTTCCTCATTTCACTGCGACATGCATAAACAAAACATCGTCTTTTTTTAGAGTTTGACTCGTACGTGACTAAAATGGTACTAGATTTTGTCCGTGAATTTTCTTTGAAAATATCAAAACCAAAAGCTAATCTATTTGAGTCAAGTTTTTTACTGAGATAGATTAGGTTTTGTTGAGAAATATGCACAAACAAAAGCTAATCGAGTAGAGTCCGACTCGTGACTGAAATAGTATAGGTTTTGTTGAGAAATATGCACAAACAAAAGCTAATCGAGTAGAGTCCGACTCGTGACTGAAATAGTATAGGTTTTGTTGAGAAATATGCACAAACAAAAGCTAATCGAGTAGAGTCCGACTCGTGACTGAAATAGTATAGGTTTTGGAAATACGCGGCCTGTCTACGCTGCGTCTTCCGGTCCGTGGTCGCCACTCGAGAACTTTTCTTCCCCATCTCGGTTGTCAGTTCTACGAGCAATGTGGCCTGCCCATTGTCACTTCAACTTGCAAATTTTATGACTCAGGTTCATCGCCGAATATCCATATTCCGGATTTTATCCCACAAAGAAACTCCGAGCATAGCTCTTTTCATTGCTCGTTGAGTTGACTCTTAAGTCTCTCTAAAAGGCCAGCAGTCAAATTCCAGCCACAGATCAATACAATTTGTTCCACAACTACGTTGCGTTGCGTCAACGCAAGCTGTCAGTTATCACACCGCTGCTGTCAACGTTGCGACTACGCAACCTATTAATACGAGTATATCTCTCGAATCAGCTGATTCAAACCATTGCAAGATTCTGCAAAGTGCAAAGTCAGATGCTAAAAATACCTGATTGCAAAGTAATTATCAATTTAAAACTCAATCTGCAAAGACGAATTGCTACAGGCACGGAAACAGCGATGTATTTTGTGCATTTGCTGCATTCATGTTAGCAATTTTTTTTACTTGAGTAGCTTCTGCACATGGTAATTGAAAAATAATCCTACGAGAACGTAATACCGGTTTAAAAGACAGACTACGTGCTAATCCGGACTGATCTCTTTGCAAAATTTCATCCATCTCCATTCAGCCAATCTGACGTATCATCCTTTGCATCCAAACTTTTAAATTCGCGTGAAAACTCAACGTTGTACAATCGACAAAGTTGAATCATGGCCCATTTTGACAATAAATCGTTTGAATCCGTCAAATTGACAAAGATCAAAGTCGTTACCATGGATATGTAGGTTTACGCGAATGTGGACCTAACTGTATTTGAATATCTGTAGGAAAATAAGCTTATGGTGGGTCATAATACCACTTTGTCGATTGTACGTACTCAATGTTCTTAAAGAACCTAATGCACCAAACTTAGCAACGGTGTTGAATGATACGTCATACGGAGTTAGGTGCGTTTTAAGTGCGCATGTAAGAATTAAAACCGGCCAAGTGTGAATCGGATATTGCGAGATCACGTTTTTTGTATGGGAGCCCACTTATATGTTTGTTTTATTTTAATTTAATTATAATTATTTATTTATAACCTGAATATTTCAAGCGTCTTCTTTCCTTTAGCCGATATGTATAACGAGAAAAATCGAATGAAAAATCACGTTTTGTTGTAAGGCGGCATCAGAAAAATAATTATCATCTGTGAAAATTTTAACTGTCTTACTTTCACCGTTCATCAGCCTGGTGACAGACGGACGGACAGACAGATAGTTTTACCCTTTAGGTAAGGAACGCGATCTAAAAAACGAACCGACATCAAGTCCAGTAATCGCAATATCATAAAAAATAATAAGTGCTTTCATCAAAAACTTTCAGCATTTTTTAAAATTAACAGAATACCTCGTTTTTTTTAGCTCAAACATACTCGTATATTCGAAACGATTATCGCTCTAAAATAATTAATACCTACATCTTAAAAATGTCCTCAGACAACAAATTACGACATACGACCAAACTCAATGACTAAGTAAATTAATTTATCTGTAAGTACCAAATTTTTTAAGCTGATAATATTCTATTTTTAATCACGACTGGGTGGTGACAACTTTATCAGTAAGTAGAGTAGGAGTCAGTAGGACATAATGTGGGAACGCCCCAATTACCTACAGCCTATTGGCCAATGATATAAAACTTATACTCCTGCGCACAGGCAACTCCCACTTTCCGTATTCGAAGCTACCAAATCGGATCAGCCTCTCGCACTTTGCGCGTCTGTTAAAAACTTTGGCGCCTGTCAAAGTGTTTTTAGAAGACCTATCATCGGAATGCAGCGGTCAGCAGCAGCAAAGCAGTTATGTTCGCGAAGGAGGAGGCGGGCCGCGAGAGGTAGAGGACATCGTCCTCCCTCCGCCCCAACTGCAGTGTTAGACGCCCACGGCGTCGGACGTCGGCAGACGATCTCCGGCCCCCGTAGGCGCGGGCATGCGGACAGCGAGTATAGGGCAACTCGCTGTCCGACCATGGACCATGCCCAGGTCGACGGCGGGTCGTGTTACACGCGCGCCTCAAAGAGCGTTAGCAAAAACGACGGGGTTCTAGGCTCCTTAAAAAAAAAAGAAGACCTATCATGCTCCTGCGTTTGCATAGGCATAATAACGCTGCTCATCATCATCATTAAAAGGAAACAGCAAGGTCTGGAGAATTGAAAAATAGGTATTTGTAAAATCTATTGCTGTCGCACAGTGCCCACAACAGAGTTACAGAGCGCGAAGGAGACAACTGCAGCTTGGACCGAAAATACCTTAAAAATGGCACAAAATCAACGATTCGTAGTCCCTTTATTACTACTCCAAAACTTAACCGATTTCACTACTTTTTCCTTTAAAAAATAAAGAAAGGCATTGGCCGTGTTCCTATGTTTTCCTTTTTTTATATAATCTCGTCAAATTTGTTTACTGATTATTTGAACACAGCGGAAAATCTGGCCATTTTTTTAGGATTTTGAATGTTCATATCTCTTTTCATAATTAATTTATGGGAAAAAGGAAAACATAGAGACATGCCAATAGTGGTCATCGATTTTTTGTAAAAAAATTATTGCTCTACTGGCATTATCCAGGGAGAAAACAGGGGACTACGTTTGTATGGAAAAACGGCCGTGGTGTTTCCTCTTAACGTATAATGCTTCCTACAGCTAGGAATCGGGCTTTCACTCGCGGAGAGGAAGTGGGCCAAAATCCACCACGCCATTGGCCCCATGTGCGTTGGTAGATGTCACATGTCTCCGAATTTGAGTTTCAAAGAAATGCCGATTTCCTTACTATATTTTCCTGCACCGTTTTGAGAGCAGTGGTGAAGAAATAAATTACACAAAATGCGCTTGGCTGGATTCACCGGCCAGAACCACTGATGCTCTCTGCTGCAATGATATTTTTCGGGAATAGTAGTTTTTTCTTTATGAATTTCAGGATGATCGATTCAGTAGGTAGTTTGGGTGTGAAAAGGTAATAACAAACTTGCTTTCTCATGTTTAAAATTAATTTTGATTACGTGCCTGAAATAACCTAGGTCCATCCTGAACGGACTCAGTCGTTATCAACGATGGGTACGCTGCGAATTGTGACCTAATCCAATGACATCATAATTTAATTATGCACCTCTGCACTTTTGCCGAATAATCGGTTCCTGGTAAACATTATACATTGATGTTACAGTCATAGACTTGTGTGTAGGTTGGGGGAAGTCTGAAAAGTATAATAGATGTACTTGGCATTTTTTTAGCGTGGTAAAATCATCAAATGAGTCCTCCCACCCCGGGCAGGGCTCGTCTCTCTTTTTCTCGCTACCCGCATGCTCGCGCTTACGGTGGCCGGAGATCGTCATGCGACGTCCGTCGCCGTGGGCATGCACCACCGCGGTTGGGGTGGAGGGAGGACAGTGTCCTCTCTCGCACGCGACCCGCCTCCTCCTTTGCGAGCATTACTGCTTCGAAGAAGGAGGCGACCGCTTCCCACTCCGTCTCGCCCCGCAGCATGGCCGCGACCAATGCTGGGCGCGAGAGGTTTCTGCCTATCGCAGCCGTGAGGACACGTCGGTGCCCCCCGCCCAAGCAGGGCAGTCCTGCACCGTATGCTCCACCGTGTCCTCCGGGGGATCTTCGCAGTGGTGGCATTGTTTGGGTAACAAATAATTTATTTAGTTACTTTGTTTGGGTAGGTGAAAATAATTCATTCTTAGTTCGGGCTCTTTGTCAAAACGCCCGTAACTTAGGCCGAACCACGGGTTTTGTGTTTAAAGATTAGACCCCCTAGGTCGACGTTGTGACTCAATATTTTTTATTTATTTTTTCTTTATAGTACGCATGTTCTTAAAGTGATTTTTACACCACCCACACATTATTAATAAGTATCTTACGTGGTTCTACACGTGGTGCGTACGAGACTAAATTAAACATAGGTTTTCGTATAATCCATCATCCATCATCTTATCCATCAATGCTGCTAAATTACAGATATTGTCTCTAAATATAGGTTTTAACCGAGTGCAAAAAGTAGCCTTGCGGGATAAAATCCGGAACATGGATATTCGGCGAAGAACCAGAGTCACCGACATAGCTCATAAAATTTGCAAGTTGAAGTGACAATGGGCAGGCCACATCGCTCGGTTCTAACTGACAACCGATGGGGAAGAAAAGTTCTCGTGTGGCGACCACGGACGCAGCGTAAGCAGTCTAGGTAGGCCTCCCACTATGTCGACCGACGACATCGTGAGGGTCACGGGCAACCGATGGATGCAAGTGGTGAATTTTATTGTCGTTCAGCGTGGCGGTCTAAGGCCTATGTTCAGCAGTGGACGTCTTCCGGCTGATGATGATGATAAATTGTAAAGACGGCCACAATTTGATGGCACGGCTGAGCGATAGAAAGCTTCGTTGTATCAATTATTTGCATGATCTCTTCTATTTTACAAGTAGTTAGGTATTCCGGGTCTGAGCGTTGTTAAATGGGTTTAATTGTTTGTAAACGCACCCACAGATACACATTACAAGTAAATATGTAAATATGGATAGATACTGCAGCAGCTAATGCGACTAATTTTCATCTGTTCTCTATGACAACGGTTTATTTTTTCATTTGTATTCTCATCCATCACTTATGAACTAATCCTCATAAAAACGTTGTAATGGTTTGACTGGGGTCGGTGAATATCAGCAAACACTCTTAAAAAAATTGTTACATTTCTTAAACTAAATTATTTAATAAAGGTAGCACTTTTCAAATAATATCCGATACATCATATATTTTCAACCATTTTATAGAAAATGATATGGAATTCTTCGTGATTCCGATTCGCAATTTGCCAGTTTTTTATTTATTTTCTAAAAGTCTTGAAAAAATTTATATTTTTTTAACGATAGGAAGTCAGAACGCATAAGCAAGTGATAGAGATTTGATTTATTCGATGTTTAATAATGTAAAGAAAATCAGTTCAAGGCTTGTTTTGGAAACTTTCGCTGACACGAGTTTCCGCTTTATTTGATCAGGTTCAGGTATAAATAAATCATTAGTTTACCTTGACTGACTTTTATATAAACCAGTCACAGTCAATTTTTCACGGAAGTACTTTTATAAGTTTATTTTAGTAGAATACTAGTTGTTGCTAGCGGGTTAGCGCGCTTTTGTAACTGCTTTTTATTTTTATTTATCGCGTAATTGATGATGTAGCCAACTTTAAATAAAGCACGCTCATCATCATCATCATCATGATCAGCCGGAAGAAGTCCACTGCTGAACATAGGTCTCCCCCTTAGACCGCCACGCCGAACGACAATTCGCCACTTGAATCCATCGGCTGCCCGCGACCCTCACGATGTCGTCGGTCCATCTAGTGGGAGGCCTGCCTACGCTGCGTTTTCCGGTCCATGGTCGCCACTCGTGAACTTTTCTTCCCCATCGGTTGTCAGTTCTACGAGAGATGCGGCCTGACCATTGCCACTTCAACTTGCAAATTTTATGAGAAGAGAGAGAAAGCACGCTCAACTAGAAGTAACTAATTTACTCTTAACTTGAAGACCCCAACATTATAGCTTTTAGGAAACACAGGGAATTCCACGCGCAGACAGTCGGCAGGGAATTCCACTCCTTAACTGTGCCCACAATAAAAGTATTACCAAAACGCTTTGTACGTGCTGGCGGTATGTCAACCATGTAACGATGGCGCATTGCCGTAATGTGGAGGTCCGATAGACAGTCGCTCTATGTCATCATCATCATCATCAGCCTATAATGTTCCCACTGCTGGGACACAGGTCTCCTCTCTGTGAGAGGGAGTGGCTCTATGTAAAATACTGATATTCAGCAACATCCGGTTCCTTTGGAAGCCGACCCAAACATAATTGGGAAAAGGCTAGGCAGATGATGACTTTGTGTAGTTACAAACTACACACAACAGTTAGGTACTTACAAATCATTCTTCTTAATAATGTAACAAAGTTTGCGAGTATTGATGTGATTATAAATGTTTGTGTTTGTTACTAATTTGTGCAAAAATTACTGTACACTTAGCACGAGTTTTCAGTATTTGAGACGTAAACTGGAACTTTGACAATTTCAAATTGACAATTTTCAAGGAAAAAATTAGTTCCTTCTTCGCAAACCAGAGGCGCTGTTCCATTTTTTCATACAAGAAACGCTGTAAATACTGGAAAGGCGCTGTAAAGTAAAAGAGTGAAAACTCGTGATAAGGGTAATCAACGGATTTGCATGAAATTTGGCACACAGATAGTTAATAACCTGGATTAACACACATGATAGTTAGTTATTTAATTAGTTTACCCCGATTTTATGATCCCAACTTCCCATATGATAATTTTTGAGTTATATATTGGGCCATGTCGCTGGTAACAGCTATTAGATTACGAGAAAGTATGTATTTATACATTGTATTGCCGATATCTCTGGTTTTTCCAGTTTAAAGACAGTAGTTATGGATTGATAATAATATTTATGAGTTTTTAAAGAATCAAGACTTTTCAGAAATGTATTTTTATGGACCCGCCCCTTTTTTCATGGGACATTAACATAGCTGAGCCCGACTTACAAGTTTAACGTGTAACGCCAAAAGAGCAGAACCTCTCATGGAGTAACTCAGCCCATGTTACTGAACAATTTTTGTTCTAAAACTTTTGATCGTCGCAAAAAAAATGGTTTTCATACAGAAGTGCCCAACCAATTTCTCATTTTGCATAAAAAACCATTTTTTTTGCGAATCTCCAAAAGTCTTTGAACAAAAATTGTTCAGTAACATGGGCTGAGTTACCCCACGAGAGGTTTGCGCTGTATTACGTTGTATTTACTACGTTTTGTGTGGTAATTTCATCACCACTGCTCTCAAAACGATGAAGAAAAACATCAGGTATCCTTTCTCACTGGGAGGAGGCGTGTGTCCCAGCAGTGGGAACATTATAATTATGCTTGCTATCGTAGCTGGAAAAATATAGATGTGGTACAGTTATACCTAAGCCTAAGTGAAATCTAACTAATCCTACAACTTTTTGAATAAGAAAGTGCGTCTGTCCCGTTTTAACGTCAAAACGGCTGAACCGATTTTGATGAATTTTGTTACAGAAACGTATGGGACCTTAAAGGCGGTTACAGGCTATGTAGAGAGAGCGAAGTCGCGGGCAACTTGTATCTAACTGATGTTATTAATGCGAAAGTTTGGATTTTTGGCTGAGCGGATCTTGATGAAATTTGGCTGAGATATAGTTTATAATTTTAAAATTATATGAGCTGCTTCTTTTCTTAGTATTTCGTTCCCGTGACTCAATTTTCGACATACAAGTGACAACAGATAGTATGTATATTATTTTGGAAATAAATGCGATAGTATACAGTATTAATGTACTTATCGATTTAATATTTTAAAAATTGTACTTATTTTTAGACAAAACTGTGGAAAATTTTAATCAAAATTGATTGTTAATCTGCATAAAGTTGTCAGTGACACAAGCTCTTACATAAAAGACAAAGGATTTGTAAGGAAATGTGACATGCGCAGGATTCGAAGTTGGGATACAACTTTAAATTGCTGTTGTATACAACTATTAAACTGTACATAACATTTAGTTTGTCAACCGGATACTTATTAAGTAGGTATTAAAATCTACGAATTTAATACTGTTTGAAAATTAAAATTCAAAAAGTATTTCAGATAGTTTTATGAGTGTTTAGAGTGTAATTATAAATATTCTTAAAAGATTTTTACAAGAAAAAATCATGAATATTTTCCAAAAAAAATTACTTACCGTTTATCGCCTGCAGTCAAGCAAAATAAACAAACTTTAACCCACACCACACGAAATGTATCGCGTACGAAACATGTTCAACTGAATTCGAAAAAATTCGAAATTCGCGGATTCCATATTTGAAAATTTGGGACGCGTGCGCTTGCAAGCGGCCAGTACAAGACTGATCGGAGAACACAAACTCAGCCCGTAGAGAACGAATTTGCGTGGGTTCACTACATTATTGAATCATGTACATTTTATTTCGCATCCGCAAAACCTACTCTATTTTTTGACATGCAAGGTCGCTTTTACAACGGTGATTTTGTAAATTTTTACCTTTTTAATTTTTCAAATTGTTAATTGTACATTGTAGCGAACAATTGGTGAAAAGTTTTGCTTTCAACGTTAAATGTGGTGGACATGTCTTAATTGGTTGTGATTAGTTTGTGTGTCTGTGGTTGCAATTAATTCTTGCTCCCGAAATTACTGGAACTGACATGAAAAATATTCCTTTATGAGTCCTAGACGAACTAGACTTTATTAAAAACGAAACCTACAATAAAATAGAGATCAAATTGTTTGAAGTTCGTCCATTTTTCTTTCTCTTTATAAAAATGCTTGAAATAAAAGATCTTCTCTTTCAGATTTCATCCTGCATCGCAGTATTATTTCGTATTTATTAAAGTAAATTTAGACTAAAATAAAACCGAAACCTTCAAGAAAATAGAGGTCAATTACTGTGAAGTTATTGATTCTAAATTCTTAAAAAAATACTTGAAAAGAAAAATCATAAAATTTGATAGAGATGTAAGAAAGACTAGGATACAATGGCTTAGATGTCTGACTGTTGTAGGGTAGTTCTTCAGAGACAAAATTTTCGATGTCTGTGGGTATATTTCTGTAACCAACTAATAAAACGGCATGTAATATTTTTTCTGCACAGTTTAGCTTTAGCTCTACCTGGGACAAATTATATTTTTTTAATAGAAGCTATCTAGATACAAAATAAAAAAATTTGAAGTCTGTTCTCCTGATTCATATAGGGCGTCCGTTTCCCATTTTCCGGAACAAAATGGTCGATGTCGCATTTTCCTTTTGATTCATCAATATAAATTATAGTTATATCGAAAGGTAATTAATTGACCTCTTACAAAAAAAATACATATTAGATATAACTACGTTAGTGTATTTTTAATTAAGTAAATAAGAAGTGTCCGGCGTATAATACTGATTCATGTGGAGTAAGCTTTGCTTGACTTTACTTGGTCGAGGAATAATGATGAGAGTCTGGGATCCCACGTGGGGGGAAACCTGTCGTACAACGGACGTGCTAGAAGGCGGACATGAGGCTGGTTGGCTTAGAACCTGGTGAAACACAGGTAAATGACTGATTCATCTGTGCTTGGTTTAGGTACCTTGCTGATTACAATGCCTAATTTATTAATTTCATTTTGCTGTTTTAAGACTTTAATCTGAGTTTCGTGTGATGCTTTTGGGTTACAGATTCGTGTAGAAAAATGATAATACTGAAGTCTGTATGAATGATGAGTTAAGCATGATTTTAGGCAAAATCATGATTCATCTGTGCCTGATTCATATGTTCAAAAACCCATATGAATATGAAAATAAATTAGTTTTCCTCTTTTCCAGCCAGAAAGGAGCACTTTTGTTACGTTATTTTACTTTTTCATGTCAGTAGAGTGTGTGTGACATAATTTTGACATTATTCTTAGGTTTTTATTCATTTATAAGTCAAGCTCTATCTATTTTATTTTATATTTCTGTTTAAAACAATGCCACTATCAAAAGTAGAAAAGATGGAAAAAAATATATCTATGAGAAAAAGAGACTCACAGAACGTACGAATTTTTCATCCTTCTAAGATGGAAAATAAGAAAAGTTCCAGGCAATTATGCTGCGTGGAAATTAGAAATGAAAGAATTATATTTGAAAAAATAGAGAGAAAAACAAAAGTAAACAGAGAGAATATCATAACGTATCATTAAAATAACTATCTAGTACCTATTTATAACAAAATTCTCGCTTTTCTGTAAGTATTTATTTCTGTAACTGTTAGTTTAAAAACAAGAATTTTATTGTTGAATTGACCAGATTTTTTCCTTGATAATATGATCACTGTTAATAAATTAATTGTTTTATAAAAAAATAATATTGTAGTTATAATATTATGATTATTTTCTTATTACAAAGCCCATTTTTATTTACATCTGTAAAAAAATCTGATTCATCTGGGCACAAAATTTTTAAACGTCGATATCTTAAAAACTACTTTGTAAAAAGAAGTCCCTCAAACAAATAAATGTTATTTGGAATATCTATTTTCATATGAACATGTGTTACTGAGCTGAAAGTGAAATTAAAATTTGACCATATGAATCAGTCAAAGAATCAAATTTCGAAGAACTACCCTGTACTGTGTGACGAGGGTTCTATTCCCGAAGGAAACAACGACACGAATTTGTGTATAATCTACAATATATTTCGGGTCTGGTTCTTTGTCAAATCGATCTACAGGTTCTATTGATTGATTCGTTTCCTTTGTTAGTTTTTTTTTTAATATAGAAATGTTTTACAAAATTATTACACTAAAATTATGTACAAACTTTAAATAAAAACTTACTAGTAATATGTACAAAAAAAAAATAGATAAAAGAAAAAAAAATGTACAGTTTATTTCGAGGTTGGGTATTTGTGTTTATGAGTTAAACAGCCTTACTAAAAAAACTAAAACATCTGTCACTTGTCTAAAAAAAGTGTGACTGCAAAACGGACCTTATTTCAACGTCATAATCTGTCTTTTTTTTATTAGACAAGTGTTTAACACACGTTTAAAAGTTATTGTGGTACGACGGTAAATTGCTTGTAAATGCACTAGTGTGGATGAAGTTTAAAAAGAGAATCTAGCAGAGATTCACAGGAGATGTGCAGGAATACCAATTCCATCTGAGTGAACTTGCTCCATGTTAGGTATAATCTTTGCTTTTGGGCTGGGTTAAGAACAGGGAAACCCATTTTAAATAATACTAAAAAAAAAATATAGTAAAAGAAAGAGAATAAAGCCAAACAGGTCACTATGGTCATTATTAACTTGAACATGGCAGACGTAATTTGATAACCTAATAATTAAAAATTTTGTTTATTATTAAGTTTGAGGCAGATTAAACCAAATTATAATTATCATCTCTAGGTACCTGTATTCTCTTCCAAATAATTTTATCTTTCAATGTGACCCGAACAATTAAATGCCAAAAACAAATCGGTATTGATAAGTAATGACTATCTGGCAATTAAATTAATTTTTTTTGCTAGAAATCTTAATATTTTTTTGGTTCTTCTAGTTCTGAGCTGTCTTGTCTTTTATTTAGTAAGTAAATTCATCAAATATATTATGTCATCCCGCCCTGAACGGAGCGCAAGGGACTGTTAGGCGCGGGCCACATAGAAAAGAAGTAAAACGCAGACGGGGCGGAGACATAATTATGTCTCTTCGGTGTCTCCTTCATACAAAATGTATAGAAGCAGAAGAGACGGGGCGCGGGCGCGCCTCTCATACATTTTCGCCCGTCCGCGACGCGTCCTCATGTTACGTTTTTTCTTTGGCGCCGTACTTACTAAAATCCGCCGTGTTCCTTATTTCGATGGTCACGGTTACCCGTAGATTGATTTATGTTATATAATATATCAACTGAAAATCTACAGGTAGCTGAAAAGCGATTACCTACCTTATGAACCTAGGAACTGTAAGTCAGACAAAATATTTGTTCCATACGGGGATCGAATCCCCGCGCTACGCGGTAGACGATCGTTCAGTCTTCGCTAACCGTGCCGTGGCTAATTTCCTACATGTGTATGATGAGTAGTTTCAAACCCTCCCGGGAAAGGGTTTTCAGGGGAAGTGGTATTAGTTCCCAATGTATCTTGAATCCCCGACGCAGGTGTGTAAAGGGTCACCAGAGTAGTTTTAATCAGTCAAGTCTGAAATGTGTTTTCGGCTTCCCTAGTGGAAGAAGTCGGTAAGTTTCCAATAATTTATGCGTCTCTTTTGACTGACCCTTTTTCCCGTAAAATTTCCAATTCTGAAAATAAACACTTGTGCAATCCACACATGGTAGAAATGAAACCTTCAGAAATTTGGTTTCAATTTAATAACCTTCCTATCTCATTATCTTCATATAATCTTATGTATGAATTTATGTGTACTTTCGCTTTTTCGTTTGATCGACTTTCAAGTCACAACAATGCTAAAGAATTATTCATTTCATAAAAGAGTCTGCTACACTATTAGGTACCTAGTTGTTTGCCAACCCTACAAACTGCGCGTCAGCGTGTCTCTTAGCACGCATCTAGCTGCGCAGGAGTGTACGCGATGCGCGCACACCCGCTGCGCCTGCGCATCAAGTACGTAAGCGGTCGTTCACTAGCACACGACGAGTGACAATGACCCTTTGTCAGATTTCTTGAATCATTACGATTAGGTTGGATCAAAAGGAGTTTGTTATTTAAGACTTTATTTAAGGTTATTTTGTGGGTTACAGTTTATTGAAAGTTTCCTAATTAAAGGTAGTTAAAAGATTTTTTTATCGTGATAAAATCATCAAATGAGTCCTGCCACCTGGGGCGAGATCGGAGTTGTCATACTCGTACTATTAACAACATCCACGGTAAACCTTCGATGGCCCACGGTCACGGTTGCCTGATGAGACGGTTTGGGACAAACCCACCACACTATTCCCAAACCACTGCAACTCCTGAAAGCCAGAATCAACAGTGACAACCACCAGAAAAGCGCCGAGACAATGAAGCTCGACGTGTCCCGGATAATGAATTTACCTGCCTTTGATCCTGCAACGAAATTAATCAGAAAAGAATAGTACCAAGCAAGAGAAAGAACAAAACAAGGCCAATAGGCACAAAGGGACATTACAACTGGGCGAAGGAAAAAACGACTACTAATATTAATGGGTCCTAAATTGTGAGCTATATTTGATTCTAATAAGGTATGAGACGGTTTTTACGGAATTTTTTGTGTCCTTAATTAACCTCGGAAAAGTTTCACCTGGGTAACGTCACCCAGGTGAATTAAGTGGCCTTTAGCGGCGTCCTTTGTTCACCTCGGTATTGTTTCACCCAAGTGAAAAAAGGCGACTCTTCTTCTACGAGCTTGTGGACTTTTATAACCCACTAGTTTCTGCCGGCGGTTTCACCCACGTCATGTTAGGCGTTAGCCCTATGGTACCAGCCCCTTCAGTTCCCTTTGAGGAGAGCGTGGAAGAAGACGCGCCGTGACTCGGTTCTTGTCCTTGGTCGGTTGGCGAGCTACCCATTACTCTCCGTCCGCAAGCGACTGGAATATGACAAGCGATTTCCTTCACCCCTGTGGCTGGGGTGAAAGGTAGATGATGCCCTTTCCCTCATGCGTTCCAACTGCTCATCATTCCCCTAGCCTGTTGCCAAATCCCTGAGGTACCTTCCGAAACAATCGTGCCCGGGAGGACTTTGGACTTCGTCAAATTGAAGGTGAGGATGCCGTAGCGCCGCTCCAACCAGTCCTCAAAGAGTGATCTTACCGCCTCAATTATGACATGCCCAGCAGTCATTATTTTGTTGTGTTATTACTTTGAAACTATGATATCTCTTAAGATATTTATTGAAATCAAACGATGTCAAGGACAATTTTGTTCAAAATTAAATGCTAGTGATGATGAACGTATTTATTTGGATAAGGATTTGTATCATGTGTACTCCTCGAACCTTAAAAAGCTATTGAAGGAACACCGTGGAGTTAGTAAGAACGAGTTTGACAGCTCTTTCCAAATAAACTCTTCAGTTTCATAACATTAATATTCATTATTATTCTCATAAGAGATAACAACAAAAGGAATAATTATGTCAATTTTCAAAACAACATCGTCTGGATCTAATTGTAATCAACACTTTCTCCCAGACGATTTAACGACGCATACGCACGCGCATTAGTCATACAACTCATACATTCTATGTTTAACCTTTGTTAAACAGAAGGATGCCTGTCTTCAAGTTCGTTCATTGTAGGACAGTAAAGTCAAGGTCTTGGATAAGCTATTAGGCCGAGATCTTCAAACGTTATCATGCACTTGTTGTTAAACATATTGTTACGTTCGCGTCGATCGAATTGCGAGACCTATATATATAAGCTTCTCGAAAGTTCCACAAGGTTCTCGACAATTCTACTGAAGATTGGTCTAGAACTTTCTAGAAAATTCTACCCTGATCCAGATGTTTCGAGATGGTTCTGGAATGTTCTAGAAGGTATGGGACCGTGTAGAAGTCTGTGGATGGATGTTTCCAGAACATTCGACCATCTTCTAGAAACATCTAGTGGATCCGGCCGGGGTATAAATAGGGCACCGATTGGCGACCTGAGTCAGTCTGGTTTTGACTACGATCGAGGCAACTAGAAGCGATCTCTTTAGTGATCTATACGTGTGATTAAGTGTGTGTACAGGTGTAGTGTTGAGTAGTGTTCGTGTGGCAATAAAGTTTATTTGGTTTTAATTCGTGTTTTAATCAATGATATTATAAAGAAAGATACGCCATGTTCATACTAAATGGCGTTCAGATATCGTTGCGTTGTTATTATAAGTACCAACATAATAAAACTTACAGTAATTTAAAACTACGACAGCGATAGATAATACGGAACGTATAAGATAGAAAGAGATAGCTAGTTTTAGTGTGTTGCGCTTGAAGTACAGGCCACAAAATGACAGAACACTAGAGTATCAAAGAGTTTGTCGATTTTCACAGAAGAGACATTGATTGTAACAATAGGTGGTGTGCGCTTGGTAAAATTATTTATTATTTTTATGTCGATTACCAATGTACAGCTACTAAGTACTGCGAAGGAAATTTTATTTTTTTACAATATTAATATTATATTTAAGATACTATCGAATATTTGTATCAAACTGAAGACAATTTATTTATATTTATAGTTTAATCGAATACGTAATAGCTGTTAGTAACATTGGCGACTTTCATAAAAATGAAATAAATGTGTAGGATTTTGAATAATTAATAATATACTTCAACACAAGCGCCTGTGATGATGAATGATGTTTTAAATAAAACAACAAACATTTTGAATTCTATTTATTACAAGGAAAACAAAGATTTTTGTATTTACGACTGACGTCTTAATAAGGTGTTCCTATGGTTCATAATGTTATTACTTAGTCCGTATAAAAAATAAACACTAAATAATATTATTTTAACAAAAAATATGTGGGCGCCCTCTGCTCCATCTAGGGGACATAGGATCTTAAGTCAAGTATGAGAAAATATGTTTTATCTAGGTACATTACTACATACATTCCAACTTTACTAATAAAATATGTAACAGCCCGCTATAACTAACCTCATTCTATAAAACTTTAATCATAAAAAAGTGAAAGCGCAACGCTATAATTGTGCCTAACATTTCGCTTCTGTTTAATTAATCTATGACCCGACTTATGACGGATGCTATTTGTCTCTGTCACGCAGCAGATTGCCATCCTATTATCTATCCTTTTCGAACCATTATGTCAGTAATATGAAATTTATTTGAAAATGAGGAATAACTCGTAAAATAAATAAAAATTTGATATATTTTATAAAGACTTACTTATGGTATGTCACTCCACAACTCTTATTTATCTTTGCACCATAGTTTTTGCACTTTCTAAACACACAACTTGGCATTTTTGTTACGCCGTGCACTCACGTTACCTCGCTCTCTGATGTAACCCGACTAAATCAAGAAGGCAACAATTGGGTTTCATTCGCCTCAACACTTTGTGCGTGCTAGTGCGATATCTACCTCTTTTTATTTATAATATCATTGGTTTTAATTCATTAATCCCAATACCCAGCTCGTGACAATATTAAGCTTAGTTTTTAGCTAGAATTTGACGGTCAATTCGATATGAATTATGATACGATACGTTACAGATAGCCAGTGGCCTGAGAATCAGGCAGTCAGTATTATGAGTAACGTTTATAGATCTCAGGTCTAGTGCTTATGTACTAAAGAACTTAGGTTCAAAGGTGACAACAGTAGTAATTAGTGACTATAGTAAAAAGCAACGGTATCTTATCACTTAGGCCCAGTGCACACTATAGCATGGCATGGCATGGCAAGGGATTTTTATTAGTGATAAATAAAAATATAACTTGAGATTATGAAAAATATCGTTAAAAATATTGGTTGTAAGTAAAAAAATGCCTTGGTATCCTTCGGGACACTTTGTTAGTTTTCAGAATACTGAAGGACAAAACTGTCTGCCTGAAACACAAGCATACGAGTACATCGCCCTAAAGTATGAGCTTTCAAGGAGAAGATTAGGATTTACAAGCCATAAATAAATAAACAATTCAAACAAAAGTGACGGAAAAGGACGCATTCTTAGCCGCAGTGGACGTCGTCCCACGGTGATGCCGCTTTGGACGCCGCGAACACCATAAGCGACGAAACCATGACGCTGCGCAGGACGCTCCGCCCGACGCTCCACCCGACGCGCAGCGTGTCCTTGAACACGGCCTTAGTGTACTTACAATAATAATAATAAAGTATGTTGGGATGCTAAAGCACTCCATGCCGTCCCATGCCGTCAGTGTGCGCTTGGCCTTAGTTACTTTTAGGGAACTGTTTACTATAGAAATGTCATGTTTACAATTTTAATACAGTGGTTCTTTTGTTTGGCTATAAATAACATGGACCTAAAAAAAAAGCCGGACGGAACTTCACTAAGAAACAAGTGAAGCACCAAAATGGCGTCTGCTTTACTTTGTGTGGGTTTCTAAAGGGTTGCCAGATGAAGGAAAAAATTACCCATTTTCAAACAATATTTTAATAAGATCTCCCCTCGAACTTAGTTTTAATCATGGACCTAAAAAAAAGGTCCATGGGTTTAATTACAAGTTTTTGTGACGTATACCTATTGTTAAAATAAAGGTAAAATAATTAAAACAAGATTAAAATAATAGTAGATTGTATGACAAAGTAATATTTTTACGGCGAGGGCGCTATTTTGTATCCAGAGCGAAGTAAGGGATTCTACAGTAGAATCCTGAGCGTAGCGCTCTTATAAAGAGGATTAAAAACTCATTAGTGCCCGCTAAAAGCTTCCTATCAAAAGTGCGCGGCAAAGTTATTTGCGGCGCACTTATAAAGAGGATTAAAAACTCATTACTGCCCGCTAAAAGTTCCCTATAGAAAACACCAGTTTTGGGCGCACTTAAAGGCGAACCAAGTCGTCCTTTTCGAATAGGTGGAATGAAATAGTAGATTATTAACCAAGGGGATAAAGCAGTGTCTTCTGTCGCGGGTGACGATTGAAATCGCGAGCATAACTAAGGACTCGAGGCTTACTCCCGAGCGTAGCGAGGGTGTTAGAAACTTAAATCACGAGCGAAGCGAGGGATTTAACACGCGTCCTGAGTGTAGCGAGGGATTTAAGTTCACCCAAGACTGACAGCTTTATCACTGACGAAAATACTCTACTTTTCGTACCACTTGCGAAAAAATTAACATAATACTAATATGAGATAAGCATTATTTAACCATTTAAATTTAACAATAACTTATTTAAAAAAATAAATTAAAACAAACTAAACGTTTATGTTTTTGAAGAAAACAAAACGCGGCAAATTCCTAGTCGGAAAAGCAAAGGCATCAAGATCATACGGCCTCTTCGGTTTTCGTAATTTTATTTAATCATAACTGCATAATAAAAATGCGTATTCCTTTTTCAAAAAGTTGTATAATGCTTTACATACAAACTCAATGGTGTAAAGACAGACTGATGTAGTTCACTATCGGTAAGTATTCGAAATTCAAATCACATTCTCTCCCTAGAGGATGAATGAAATTCAGTACAACTTTCTTTCCCTGTTTTTAACAGATTAATAATGACTATTGTTATGTACGCTTCAATCACTAGTGAACTCTAAAATAAATAATAAAATCAGGTTAGAAACGATTCTAAAGCATAACTTTATTTAGAATAAAATAGCGTTTCAGTAAAAAAAAAACACACACCTCATCAGAAACACTGGAGGTAATTACTTCAGTCGGTAGATCTTGAATTGTTGACGTATCGAATAAAAACTAAAAAAAAAGTTCAACTGTTATTAAACTGTTAAGTGTCAAAATATTAAAGTTTATAACTAAGAGGTTAGGTTGTAAGAAGAGGACCTTAAATTAATTGAAATTTTAATTACCTTTGTTGGTACGGCGTAAGCAACAACGCGAAGAAGTCCGCCTTTAGTTGAGTACAAACAATGCTTCTCAAAATGTATACTGCAGATTACACTAGATTTTGATGGATTCCAATTATTTTCACGTCTACACTCCCTTATTATTTTAATCCAATCATTTTTCCAATCATCATTTGAGGGAAATCTGTAAAAATATAGAAGAATACAATAGGTAGCGATAAATAGTAACATAAAATATAAATCTCCCCATTTTAAAATAATTTGAACCTTGAAATAGTTGCAACACTGATTGATTTCGAGATGTTTATTAAATTTATTGACGTAAAATCGAGAAATAAGCTTCAAATTGACATGCTTACCTATGAAAAGTGATCCCCTGGCTTTTTTTGATTGAACCACTGTGGTTTCGGCAACTTTTCCCAACACATGACGGCATAGTTTGATTTTTAGTAGACAAAATAACACCGTATAAAACCGCGAGTGTCGTTCGAAGCGTAATGGCCGACGGCTGACTTACTATGGTATGAATGTGTGTGTTCTTACTGTTGGTGTGACTTACTATGGGTGCTTCACTTGTTTCTTCGTGAAGTTCCGTCCGACTTTTTTTTTAGGTCCATGATAAATAACATATTTTTAGATCAATATCTTCTTAATACTCTTGTTTACTTTTTTCTCGTGTTTACTTCGTCGTATTATATGCGTATTGGCATTGAAAGATTTGCAGAACAACATGACGTTTGTAATTGCCAATTTTAGTGGAGATTAGCCACCAGGGGGGGATATTACAAAATCTTAAAACAAGGCTTATTCCAGTGAGTGAACGAGATGGCACTAGACGACTTGTATAGCTCTGTCACTTTCACTCGCCGGAACAAGGCTGGTTTTAAGACGTTGTAATAGCGCGGAGAAATTTATAGTGCACATGCGTGTGCGCAGTCACAGGTCTTGTTCCTAAACAACGCGATATCTACTAATAACAGCCAGGACCAACGGCTTTATGTGCTTTCTAAGGCACGAAGGAATCTCGCTATTACAGATGGTCACCCATCCACTGACCAACCTTGGCAAGCGCAGCCCGACAGCCTAACTCGAAAGATCGGTCTATGCGGTTGTTTAAGCAATCACACAACACAAAATTACGTTTGTACCCACGAAAAAGAGCAAAAAATGAAAAGATGAAACTGACTTCTAGAAAATGGACTTTTTTGTTTGTTTTTAGAACTTGTTTTTTTTTAACATCGTAATAATAATAATAATAATAATAAATGTTTATTATCAGACCAAGGTAGTCCATAAGTTGTTAGTAGGTTAGTAACAGAATTTACTTATCCTAAGTTAGAGTTATTAGTATGTACATAGTTCATTATAATTTATTATTTTATCTTATAGAACCCACACATAATTTCATCCAGTGATTTTGGATGGGGCAATCCGGCCTATCAGCAATCATTTTCAGGATGCCGCTACGATTGTTACGCAAGCGTTGCAGCAAGGAAGCCGCTTTCTTTCGTATAATGGCATGAAAGCCATCCGTGTGAGCTTCAGCAAACATTCCTGATGCACTGCAACGTCGCGGCAACCGCAACAGCATCCTGAAAGCGTTGTTGTATTGTACACGCAGGACGTTGTAAGCTCGGCTTGTATATGATACCCACAGGCCGCTCGAGTAGAAGGACTGACAGAACGCCTTGAATAAACTCACTTTGACGTCTGCCGTGCAGCGAGCGAACCTGCGGGCGAGCATATTACTCCTTACTGCCAACGCCCTGCGCTCACGTTCAATGTCCCTATCATCACATAGGTCGTTAGTGACAACATGACCCAGGTATTTAAAACTGTCAACCACTTTAAGTGCCACGCCGTTCAAATATACGGGAGGTACACGGCGAGCGTGTTGTCTAGGTGCTTTAAAAACTAGGATCTCACTCTTTTTTGAGTTATATTTTAGGCCATGCACCTCCGCATACGTCTCGCAGATACTTAATAGCTTTCTAAGCCCACCTATCGATGGACTGAGCAGCACCATGTCGTCCGCATAACTTATGTTATTGACACAGGTACCGTCTATGTGACAGCCGACATGTGTGCTGCTCAGCCGCTCAATAAGCTGGTTGACATACAGATTAAACAAAAGCGGCGAGCTCAATCCTCCCTGTCTCACACCACTTTCCACTCCATACTCATCCGACATACTACCGACCCATCTCACCCGATTTGTCTGGTGAGCATACCAGTACTTGAGGAGAGCTGTGTACTGCGCCGGCACACCCGTGCCCCTCAACTTGTCCCATAGCAGATTATAAGAGACAAGATCGAAAGCTTTCGACAAATCGAGGAAACACGCGTACACCGGCGTCCTCCTTGCTGTGTAGTACTTGACGGTGTGTTTCAGGCTAAGGATGGCACTCTCAGTAGATACTCCCGCCTTGAACCCAAACTGGGCATCATGCACTTCCACATATTCTGATAGGCGGCCATTTATCAGACCGTCAAGCACTTTGGCCATGGTAGTAGCGAGCATGGTAGTAATACGGCTTACACCAAGCGCTCGTTGGGTCCAAATTCTCAACTAGAATGTACTAGCCAAAACGTTTAACCTAGACAGACAAAGGTCGTTACTATCAAAGCAGTTACATGATCGGCCAGAGGTTCCGTATAAGTCAATTACCCTACAAGAGTGTTGTGATACTTTTATTTATATGATACAAACGTCAAGCCGTTTATATAAACAGTCACAACTTATTTGGACGTTGGTCTATTGTCAATGGTTGATATGTTTCTCCGGGGAATTATATTTTATGACTGTTGGGGGGGGATCTTGGCTAAGTAATAGCTGCACCGGTGGATTTTTAAAGCCGCGCGCACTTGCCTCTTAGTACGGTCTCTGGAATATTACCGAATTTTAACGTTATACAGTCATAAAATAGAAAGAAATAGAGCAGTGGTGGCTCAGTAGTATCGGCCCCGACTTACGAGTTGTAGGTCGTGGGTTCGAATCCCGGGAGGCGCATTACTTTGTGTAATTTATTTCATCACCACTGCTCTCAAAACGGTGAAGGAAAACATCGTGAGGAAACCGGCATGTCCTAGAACCAAAAATTCGAAGACATGTGACATTCACCAACCCGCACTGGGCCCGCGTGGTGGATTATGGCCCACCCCCTCTCACAGAGAGGAGGCCTGTGTCCCAGCAGTGGGAACATTAATAAGCTGATGATGATGATGATGATGAGTCATAAAATTCATCATTTGCATAACGCTTTCCCAACTATATTGAGGTCGGCTTCCAGTCGAACCAGATGCAGCTGAATATCAGTGTTTGATAATGAGATAAGTCCCGCGACCCCGGCAGGCTTTGGTCCTCTAGAGGGGGGTCCCATCATCATGATGACTCTCTTTGAGGCGCGCGTGGAACACGTCGACCCGGGCATGGTCCATGGTCGGGCAGCGAGTTGCCCTTTACTTGTAGCCCGCATGCTCGCGCCTACGGTGACCGGAGATCGTCTTGCGGGCGAGCGTGGCTTAGCCCGGAAGATTGACCTGTGCGGCTATTAACAGCCGTACAGATTAGGATTATCGAACAGTCAATCAGTCATACTACTAGTACATATAAATGTTTCATAGTGCAGAACTATAATATATAATATTCCACAACTATCACACAACACCATCTAATCCCAAACCAAGCAGAGCTTCTGTTATGGGTACTAGACAACTGATAAACATAGGTACTTATATATTTCTAAATACATACATTTTATAAATAAATTACACCCAGACACAGAAAAAATGATCATGCTAATCACACAAACATTTTTCCTGGGTGGGAATCGAAACCACGACCCCTGGCATAGCAGTCAGGGTCACTAACCACTAGACCAACAGGCCAGTCATTAACTATCTTTTTCCAACATCCTTATTTCCTTCCCTTAGTCTTCCACCTGTAAATGAAGATCTAATCTGACCTTATACAAAACCAAAGATCAAAATCGAGGCACTTATTTCAAGTAGGACAGTTACAGGCACTTTTAAATTGTCATGGTATAACATTAAAACAAAGACAATTCAGAAACAAAATGATCAGTAGATAATTAAAATAGACCATTGCAATTATGAGTTGACCAGTCCCAACTGGCAGCGCCCGTTCACGAACATGACACATGTATCAGCACCATTCAGCTCTTGAAGGGAGCTAAATGATCCGACACACGCGCCACTATCAGTGACAAAAAAGAAGAATAAAAAAATCAGTACCAAAGCTTACTCACGTCTTAATTTTTTCCCACAATCTGACCTCCAATCGTACTAACAGTTTCCGATGACTCCGACACGTTTTTCGCCAACGCACAACCGAATACTGTAGGCAAACTGACCTTGCATTATCTTATCATGACACGGAAATCTTTCGTATTGCGTCAAAAGACAAAAACGAGGTCGACAAATAATTTTGGGATACTAAGCCACTCAATTTGCGCAATTACACGTGCGCGGGCTGCACGTGTAAGCATATGCATAGGGATGTCTATTATATTCTCTAAAAATATGGTTGCCTCCTTTTTAGGGGTCTTCCATAAATTACGTCACAGTAATTTCAGGATTTTTTTTTTAAGTTCCCCTCATTCTTTTCCTTTCATTGTTAGTAACAGTCACATTTGTGAGACCCCCTGATGTGACATATTTTGTAATTTTATCACTATTTTGAAGCCTGTACTGTTCACTTTTTCCACGTATCTCTATTTTCAGCAATTTTGTGGCCTTGCTTGCCCGCGAGCATGATCAGAGATGAACACCTAAAACAGACTAAATTAAAATTATTTTTAATATTTTGCTCACGTTTAACATTTTTTTCGAACCTGTAGTTTTAATATCATTATATTTTTAAATAGTTACGCTTGAGGACGTGTACCAAGTATAAACCAAGTGTTAACTTTTAGCATAGTTTATGGATGGCCCCTTTTTTCATAAACGCATGCGACTTGGTGACCAAAATTTCCGTTACCTTCACACGAATGTCCAAATTCAAGGCTTTTTTGTTCATTTCAAAAATGTAGAACGATGATAACATTTTAATAAATAGCTGCTTTCATTATATTTTGAAGATAGCTAGGTTTCTGGGGCAAGTTTCTCGAAATAATCAATTTACGACTTATATTATTTAATCGGGTAGTTGAGTATATTACAGAGTGTTGGGTATATCTCAAGAGGATTTGGGAGCGTTTTTGACGAAAGCTCCCAGACGAGTTGAACTTTTTCGACATTTTCATATTTTAGTCTTTTGTCAGCCAATATATACAAAAAACTTAACAAATAACATAATTTAATAATAAATAAGTTTTAAGAAGAATAAAGAGATAATAATATCTAATAAAAAACTTTTTCAAAATACACTTTAATCTTCCTCTTAGATCACTCTGCCTATTAGTGAAAACCGCATAAAAAACCGTTCAACCAACCGTTTTTAACCAACTTCTAATACAAAAAAATGTAACCGACTTCAAAAGCAACCACGAAAATGGGTAAAATAACCCACCAAATAACTTTTCTTTCGGAATTCGGTGGCAAAAAAACAAAGCTATTCATGGTATCCCGAACGGACAGTAGAGTAGTGAAAAGATATATATTTTAATTTTATTATCTCTTATTGTCTTACTGCTTGCTAAGCAAAAAATCTTCAATTAATACTTGTAAGTCATTTTTCACACCATCATTTTCTAGGCCTCCTCCGGCAGCCTACCGGTGTAGCGGCACTAATGAATACCTTGACTCCGGAACTTAAAGGCCTATTCGGACACCGTGCCTGGGTGAGAGGACTCCTTTGATGCTTTTACCACGCTAAAAAAAAAGACCTCCTTCGGCAACGACGCATCGTCAGTTTTCTTGCACCCACTGCTAGAATATTCTGCTACTATAAGAACCAACTTTGACTTCAGTCAACTAAACCCATCACCTTCCTCTTTTTTTGGCATAATCTCTCCTAACTTTTTCCAATTCCCAAACCACTGCAACTCTTAAAAGTCAGAATCAACGGAGTAGACCACCAGAAAACCACCGAGACAATGAAGTTGGATATGTCAAGGAAAATTAATTTAACTATCTTGAATCCTACAACGAAATTAATCAGAAAAGAATAAAGTCCAAGAGCTACTGAACCCTCCGACTAACGGTCTTCCTGTAAGGTTAGAAATTTGTACACGTAATATTTATTGCATGCTAAGAGCAATAGCAACGACCTGGCAGGCGTCAGCCGTGCACATCATTAGACAAGTTTTTGAAGTGAAAACTTCTTTAGCGGCGTTGTACACTTTTTCTGTAATGGGTAAAAAATTTAAAACTCGCGTCAGGGTCACGTGACCAAAACTCGCGTCAGGGTCACGTGACCCTGATCGAAAATGAGTAAAATGAGTAAGACGTCATTCAAATTAAAAATAAAACATAGTAACAAAAAAGTTTTCACTTCTACCGGCACTCCTGGAGTGCAACCTTTTTTTTTTTCATTTTTTTTTACTCTTTGAAAATTAAATTGTCTATTGATGTGCACAGCAGTTGCAGGGTTCAGTAGCTCTCCAGCTAATAGTGGAGGAGTAGAAAGTACCCGGCCATTCCTTTTCTGAACAAAGGCCTCTCCCAAACACTAAGTCATCCACCTCTTAATGCCCCTCCCTGACCTCTTACGAAATCCTTGGGAAGGGATACCAACGAGGTTATTATTAAATTACTCTCAGCCGGGAATCCTGAACGTTAACACGTAACGTATAAAAAACCTAATACATTTGACCCGAACTTTTGGGGGCATTGATATGACAAATGATCAGTATGTTAACTTCTGATTTGTTTGTAAACAATTTGGTAATTTGATGGACGCACTTATATCGTTCCTTTTAAGTCATCACCATCTTATAGAAGAAGTCAGCTGGTGAACAATAATCTCTCTCTTAGATCACCATGCCAAATGACAATTCGTCATCTGCATCCATCGGTTTTCCGCGACTCTCACGATGTCGTCAGTCTACCTAGTGGAAGGCCTGTCTAAGCTGTGTCTTCTAGTTCCTGGTCGTAACTCGAGAACTTTTGTTCCCCATCTGTCATCAGTTCAGCGAGTGATGTGGTCTGCCCATGTCCAAGATAAACTTAGAAAGACACATTGTACTGGCCTGGGTTTAAACTCAGGGAGGTGTTAATCTCTGGATTACGACTGGAAGAATGATCGCTAATTTATGATCATTGTTTATTGTTTAAAGAAGTATTTGAAAGGATATTAATTAAAAACTCCAAATTGACTCCGATCACCTTATTTCAATAAATCAATCAACTTCAACCTTCAACCTTTCCAATCGATCCCAATTTCGGATCGATATGGCAACGAACAAAATTTGCAACAAACTGAATCTGGCACCCGCGGCCCGAAACAGCTACATTGGACAATTACGGCCAATATTGCGAACCTCACATACGTAGCTCTTGCCACCCAAATGAATCACGTGCGAAAATCATCAGCACACAATATTGGATCTTAAAACCAGAGGAATAAGCGTTGCAGAAGTGATTTCGTTGGGTAATTCAAGGTTCAAATTACTATGTTTGTTGTGTAGATGCGTATGTACGTAAGTTCAAAGTCACCGCTACCAGAGAATGGTGTTGGATGATTCTCTCAGAGGTACGTCACGGGTCCATCAGTAAACGGTTCGTACAAAGACCTAGTTAAGGAGATTCCTCTCAAAGTGGTCCTAGGTTCCGGAGTCGAAATTTATGTGTGAAATGATGATGGAGTTGCTTTTTGATAGTTTGACCTCTTGGAGCAGTCAGGAAGAACTAAAATGATGAATGAATGATTTTTGATTGAGATAACATCTTTAGTCGCTGCTAATACGGGGTAGAGTTAGGTGAAAATAATTAAGAACACAATCAGGAAAAATGAAGCCTGAAATTAAATTAATAAAAAACAGAACAGGTAGATAAAATACAAATATAGATGGTTCGTATCGGGGCGGCAGGGACTGTCAGACTTAAACTGACTTAAATCCACAATTTTTTTTTCATTTTCTACTCGTCTCGAAAGCCTGTATTGATCTACTTCAAATAAATCCTTTAATTTTGGTTTAGATCTAAAGCGTATACAGTACTAAGTAAATTAACTGGCTTCATAGCGAAAGTCTGTTTGTAATTTCTGCGAGAGAGAAAAAATATTTGTTTTGGTGTTTGGTGATACTTGAAGTATGTACGCGATTTAAGTATTTGAAAAATGAAAAAACGCCTCCAGTGTACGACCGACTACTACCCAAAAGCGTGAAAACTCGTGCTAGTACCTATTTGTGTATTGTTTAATGAGTTACACGTGGAAGTGTCTTATCAATTTGTAAACACGCCAGGATAATAAATTAGGATTTAATTTATATAGATGTTGAGTAAAAAAAATATGTAGCCGACAAAGAGAATGACGGAATCAAGAACATTATAAAGCTTTACTCTTAGATAACCTCTCAGTAGGTTATCTATGATTTACTATTTCAAGAAAAATGCTACTGGTAATCCCAGTTTCTGTTTTCTGTTCATATATCTTAATCTTCATATTTGCTTCTGAGCTAATTATAGGCTAGAGCTAGCCCATTTTTTTTAACCGACATCAAAAAAATGAGGAGTAGGATCTCAATTCAGTCGGTACCGATTCATAATCATCATCAGCCTATTAATGTTCCCACTGCTGGGACACAGGCGTCCTCTCTGTGAGAGGGGGTGGGCCATAATCCACCATGCGGGCCCAGTGCGGATTGGTGGATGTCACATGTCTTCGAATTTTTGGTTCTAGGACATGCCGATTTCCTCACGATGTTTTCCTTCACCGTTTTGAGAGCAGTGGTGATGAAATAAATTACACAAAGTAATGCGCCTGCCGGGATTCCAACCCACGACCTACAACTCGTAAGTCGGGGCCGATACCACTGGGCCACCACTGCTGCGTCTGCGGTACCGATAACTCCGAGGTTTCCAGACCGATTCATGTGATTCTTTCTTTTGTTCGATGCAGTATACTTTCCATTTGGTCCCATAAAATTTTATCCAATTTGGTTCAGTACTTTTTATTTTGTGAGCGTTTTTCTATGGGAAACTATTTGACGAGTCGTCCCGTTCAAGGTAGAACGCACATAAAAATCCACGCTGTTTCTTCAATTGCCCTTATCGTTCCTTTGTAAGCTCATAGGACATTCCTTTGACCCAGACATTAATCCAAGTCCTTTTTATTTCTATAATTTTACATGAAACGTTCTTAAACCATAACAGCCTTACTACAAAAACTTAAAAATCTGTTGAACACTAATTGTCTAAAACAAGTGTGACTGCTAAACGGTCCTTATTTCAACGTCATAATCTGACATTTTTTTAGACAAGTGTTCAACAGACGGTACCACGGTAAGAATTCAAGACCTGGAAAATAATCGGTACATCTTGTTGTCCAAAACTCCGTCAGAAAGTTCATAACATTTGGTCTAAGTTCATCGCTCCCAAACAAAAATGTTTTATTTGCATACCTTCCACCTCAGGGGTCCTTAATCCTCGTGGAGTGGAGTTCAGTTCAGAGAGGCCAGTGTGTGGGGGAAGCGGCTCCATTCCCACGGACAACCGGATGCTGCGGTCACTACCAGCCTGATCGTACTAGGGGGGGATGGAGTCGATATGTCGATATTTTTTTTATAGTGACACGCCCCGGTTTTCTTTTAAAATATTGTATTTAACTGCATCCAAGCAGTGGTGGGCCAATGGTATCTGTCCCGACTTATGAGTTGAGTACCGCGCCAGGTGCATTAATAATTTATTTGATCACCACTGCTCTCAAAATGGTGAAGGAAAACATCGTGAGGAAACCGGCATGTCCTAGAACCAAAAATTTGAAGACATGTGACATCTACCGACACGCATTGGGCCTTTGTGGTGGATTATGGCCCACTTCCTCTCACAGAGAGAAGGCCCGTGTCCCAGCAGTGGGAACATTATAGGCTGATGATGATGATGATGAACTGCATCCGGGTAAACTGGAAGAAAATTCATAAATTGTTACAAAATGCCTCTTCGGCAGATGATGCTCCATTTTGTTCGACGATTCTAATATACGTAGTAAGTAACATCATTAAATGAGACATCCCACTCCGGCCCTGACGAAAGGGACTGTCAAACTCTTACTGACTAAAATCCACAGTGATCCTTAAATAGACCTTTACGTTCCAGGGTCCCATTAACCTGATAATACGGTCCCACGCCCCAGCAGATTAGTTTGATGATGGAATCAATACTAAACTCTACATGATTGGCGGGTTTAGGGCTTTCCAGAGAGTTTGGGAGACTTTTTTTATTGGGACAAACCCACCACACTATTCCCAAACCACGAAAGCAGTGCCAGAATCAACAGTGGCAACCACCAGAAAAGTACCGCGACAATGAAGCTCGACGTGTCCCGGAGAATAATTATTCACCTGTCTTGGAACCTGCAACGAAATTAATCAGAATAAAAGAATAGTGGAGGTGTAGTAAAAAAAAAACCACTTCCCTCCATGCAAGCAGGAGACAAAACAAGGCCAATAGGCACAAAGGGACATTACAACTGGGAGAAGCCCTGTTGCCATTCATAAAAGCACCACGGGTAAAAATGACTACTAATATTAATGGTTCCTAAATTGAGAGCTGCTATATTATTTGATTCCAATAAGTTTGGGAGACTTATGGAAACTCCTATTTTTCGGAGTGTTAAAAACCTCAAATTAATCGCCTCGCTATCAGTGGAGAAGGGATTGTCCGACTTCCCTGACTTCACTGGAGATGCTTGAAAGATTATTGGTATTATATCTTCAATGAAGTCGGTTAAAAATAATTCCATATTCATATATGTGTAAAAGTATTACAAAAAACTAAAAAAGAAGTTAGTATTAAATATCTACGAGTAAGTTCTGACAACACATCAAAATTTTGGTTCATACCATTAATTAATCTATGTCCGTAAGCGATAAGGAGTAGGAAACGCCCAAAACATCGGCCGAAGATGCGGGTTTCGTGGTTGAATAGTAGTTTTACCCCAGTAACCGAGATAGGTTCTTACCGTAACCCCGGAACATAAAGGGCTATTGAAGAACACCGTAGATTTTAGTCAGTACAAGTCTGACAGTCCCTCTCGCCCTGACCGGGGTGGGAGGACTCATTTGATGATTTTACCACGATAAAAAAAAAGTTTCCGAGATAAACAACACATATATGTATAATAAACGATCCAAATTGATGATCAAATTCTAAATGAACGCGAGCAAAAGCTGGATCCATAAAAAAGCAATTGCTTCAACTTCATTTAGCCATAGCAACAAGATAGCAACCGAATCAAAACATGTTAAGCATTTTAATGAAATTCATACTGTCTTTATCAAAAATCTTTGTTTCTCTCTTTCTAACTTAAGCTGATATTTGTTGTACGAAAGGGAGAGGAGATACAATGATGTCATCTGATTTACCGTTGACTGTCGCCACAATGTCTGGTAGATTTGGGTGTCTACGGCTGAGCCATAAGTCATCCGGTTTTGGTTTATTTTTAGATTTATTTTAGGGATGCTTTTAATTTAGTAGTCTGTGCTACAGTCAATGTTTCTTGTAGACATTCGACGCTGACAATTTAGCCAGAGATTAATTTGTCTAGTCCAATTTAATATATATTTCTAAGTGTTTTTAAACAATGTATAACGGAGCTGGAAAAATACCTAATCAAATTGATGAGGTTAGGTATTCCACACTATTCTCAAACCAATTACAAAGTTTTTTTTTGTGACACAACAGTAACCGCAAGCTATAAGTACCTTTAATATGGACATGCCTCTTGGTCTAGTACTTTATATTTCAGGATCACGGTTATTTGATGACTGAATGGGGGCCCCGTCAGTAAAATAAAATAATAATAATATCCCACAAGTATCACACAACGCCATCTAGTCCCAAGCTAAGCAGAGCTTGTGTTATGGGTACTGGACAACTGATAAATATACTTATATATTTTGAAATACATACAATATACATTATAGGTAAATTACACTCAGACACAGAACAAACAATCGTGCCCATCACACAAACATTTATCCTGGGTGGGAATCATAGCAGTCAGGGTCACTAGACCAACTGGCCAGTCAAACTGGATCGCGTTAAAAGCTCGTGGTAAGGCCGCTGGTCTAGATTGGGAATCTACACTAAATAAAAAAAAAATTGGGTATCACATAAAAAGTACGATTGACATGATCAAACTACGCCTATACTCCTCCATTATTCTTTTCTGATTAATTTCGTTGCAGGATCCAAAACAGGTAAATTCATTCTCCGGGACACGTCGAGCTTCAGTGTCTCGGCGCTTTTCAGGACGTCTCTCGTAACGTCCAATACTACTACCAGTTACTATAGTCCCATTTATAAAAGGCACTGTAATAAATAAAAGACCCAAAAATAAAAGGACTTTATATCGATAAAAAACGTGCAAAAAGCCCAACACTACCAAGAAATAGGGTCATTCGCCTTCTCACAACAAATCATTTTTAATTGTATGTGTATATTTCAATCTTTCCATTACACGATGAACCGCATATGGACTCTAAACGGTCTTTGACCCTATTTTTTCGCGAACGGTAATAAGAGAGCTGCGTTTCAAAAAATGGGTCAACTGAAATTTGCCGGCCACGCCCGTATTTGGGTCGGATTCAACTGATTGATTTATATTGATAGGGACCATTCATTTGATTTATGCAAGGACTTGGCGATTTGACGTTTCCTCTTTTTGTAAATTGCGTGGTCAATTGAGTTTGGGAATGAAACATTTGGTCGTGTTCCCGTTTTTTTATGTAACAGTGTAACTTTTGTCATTTTCATAATCAGTCATTCGTTCCCGATCCTTGGCTTCATTTCTTTCAAAATTCGTTTCTTTTGGACCATTTATTTCAATTAGGCAATTTAAAGGTACTTTTAACATTAATTTTTAGAACAAAGGACATTGAATTGATTCAAATTAATTACCTTATAGTAACTTTTCTTTGTTTTGCTTTGCATCTTCGCTATATATCTTAGAACAGCTTGGCAAAAAACAGTAGAAAACCGGAAGTCGCCACTGTGCTCTCGCTACCAGCATTTTGAATGATTATATTTTATTATTTTTCACATAATACGTTAGTTTTATGGCACAATAATAAAACTAACAAACCTGCGTTCTTTGTTTACATCAAATATCAAAGATTTTAAACGTTTTCAACAAACAAAAAGATTAGTTCTGTTTCAATCCGTTCTGGCCAAGCTGTAGGTACAGTCACGAGCAATAACATGTAAACACTTCACAAAAGTCAAACGCAAATTGCTCGTGAAATACTGATTTGCACTTTGGAATAAGACCTAGTTTGTAAAAGTATGGCTTCCGAAATAGAAATCTAATTAAAACACAAACGTTTAATCAATATGGTAGCAAAACATCGCTTTTGAATACTGCTTAGTGTATACATACTATTGCTCGTGACTGTACTATCAGTATAGAATATATGGATGAATGGATAGATAAATATTTGTTACAAAATCAAGCAAAAACGACTGAACGAATTTAGGAGTTTATCATATTTTATAACCTAATTTATTAAAGGTACATTTTAACCCGGTACTACGATCCTCGATAACAAATAATCAGCCATTAAGCCAGGAGTATAAAGTAGTCCAATCAAATTACCCCTGACTTACTCATAACCGTTCCCCACAAAATCACAATCAGCAAAAACCGTTACTGATTATCAGGGTTGTTAACAAATTGAATAACTGTGCTCCTACCCTCATAATTTCAATGTAATGGCGATCATAAATATCAATTGTATATAGTAAAGTCCTGCCAACCCTGATTGATAGCTGGCGCGATAAAATGAAGCCAAGGCTAGCGAAGGACAATGTTCCCGGCCGGGTGCGCGGGCAGGGGAGAGAGACGGTTAGTGTTCTTTTTATAGGGATTTAAACTAATTTGTATTGTTTTTTGTTCCCACAACATGTTTTTAGGGTTCCGTAGTCAACAAGGAACCCTTATAGTTTCGCCATGTCCGTCCGTCCGTCCGTCCGTCCGTCCGTCTGTCCGCAGTTTAGCTCAGAGACGCACAGTACTAGAGAGCTGTAATTTGGTGTAAATATACGGATTTGTTGTGCCGAAAAAGTGGTAAAATAAAATCTTGAAAAATATTTTTTTTTAGGGTACCTCCTGTACACGTAAAGTGGGAATGTTTTTTTTCGTTTTCGCGTACCCCTTAGTGTGGGGTATCATTAAATAGGTCTTTAAAAAATAATGTGAGTTTCCATTGACAATTTTTTGATAAAAAAATTCGTTTGTGAAATATTAAGCTTTAAAGTGCTAAATTTTGCTAGACTCGAGTGTCCCCCCCCCTCTACCAGCTAACCGGTTATGTTTGGGGGTGTGAAAAAATTCAAAATAGTAGTATATATAACGAAGTTTAAAAGAAAATTATCATGACTAAGTAGGCTTTACAAGTAATAGTCGACCAACTCATAAAATGTACTTGAATAACATATTTTCTTAAACAAAATGTATCGGAGAACATTCTCTTCAACTGCAAATGTAAGTTTGTCAACTTTATTTTTACAGCTTTAATACGTATGTTTTTACGGTATGTTTTTTGGGGATACGTATATCCCAACTAGCAAAATCAGTGCTTAAAGCGATCTTTAAGACTACTTTTATTTTTACTTACAAGAAACTTGTAAAATGCTACAAAGCTGGATTTGGGCGCAGTTATAGGAGCGTTTATTTCTATAACTATCTTATAATCAACTTATAAAATGTTACTAAGCCCTATAATGTACTTGACGAAGCGCAATAGTTTCTATAATGATATGAGACTACACAATTACAAGTACAAACGCTCTTATTAGTATCTGGCATAAGTATCTTACTAAAGCATTCTTGTTTATATGGCACTAGTAATGTACTTAATTATGAGTTATAAGTATATTTTAGTAAAAGTTATCTTTGTTGTTGCTTCGGCTTGTGGTGCCGGTTGTTTTGTGATAAATATTTAATAAAACGTTAGTAAGATTACTATTATTTTGTATACTATTGTAAAACAACTAATAATATATTGTAAATATAGTGTGTGAACTCTTGGGGAAGTCATATTTACTGTAAATGTGTACCGCAATTTAATAAGTTTTACAATGCCCTTCGCGAAATAGCACATTATTATATTGTTGTAAATAAATTATTTCATTAATTCTAATGAATATTCGCCATGTTTTAAAATTGTCCTCCATTAAGTACTTTATAGAACCATTGTAGGTAAATTAGTACTTATAGCAGTTTCTGTCCCAATAACTTGCTTCCATTTTAAAACAAATTAGGGTTCCCTTGAAGTCTGCCTGTTAATGATTGATTTTCATTTTTTTAGGATTTAATTAACAAGATGGTTGCGTTTCTGGATGTCGACTGTTTGTTGACAAAATCTTCATTGATTTTACTTAAAAATATGAGATGGCCTTGGACAAATACACATTTTGTGTTATCGGAAAGCTGTAATGGGTGTGGATTCCCAGTTTATTTAAATAATATGGATAGACCTATTCATTTCATTTGTAGTCATGAAAACATAATAGTTTTATTGCGCCAAATCTTTTTTTGGTGTCCGAATTGCTCCCAGTACAGCATAATATGACCGTTACATCGAAGATGAATGCACAATTTGTTACTGATTTTGACCACATTTTTTTTAACACTCATAAAAGTACTTAGTTTATTCAGATCCAATTTATATTTTTTTAAAAAGAAAGATGATTTTATGTTAGCCAGATTTCAAACATACACAAGGAATCCCTTGCCGCGCCGCCTGTTTGGCATATATTTTGAAGGTACGATAATAATTATAGTTCAGTACCTACGCAATACGGGAGCTAGAGGTGCGGGGGGAGGCTTGCATGTCAAAACATTACTTAATCTTTTGTTCAAAATAGTAGATAGTTCGTTCAGTGCCAGATGAGATATATTAAATTTTATTGCCCAGCTTTGCATATCTGTAAGTAATTCATGGTATTTTTCGTAGTCAGTAGTCTCTTCGATATTTAAATCGTATTCTTCGTCCCAATTTTCAACATCTTCACTTTCTGAGTGCGCGGAACCCTCAATTACTACACCTGCGTTTACACTTGACGCGCTTGATTTATTTTCTAATCCTGTTGGTTGTATTCCTGAAGAACCTGGCTTCATTAAGTGTTTATATCTATTTGTTACTTTTCTCCTGTAACCACCACTTCTTTTGAATCGTTTCCAATCGTTTAAATTCATTTTCTCAAGACGAAGGGGAATAATTGAATATCAATAAAATGGCTGACGTTTACTAATACAGTGTTTAATCTATTAACTTATAAGCTTTTTTGATCTTATAGTGCTCTTTTCAAGTACTATTAGATTGAAAAAAGTCTCGAGCAAGATTATGACGACAAAAACTTATAGTCGTCTCAGGCAAGTATGTTATAATATCATTTTTTCTCCGAAAATCCTTCTATAGGATGAAAATATTATTCAGGATTATTTAGTCTTACTGCAAACAATTATAGAAGACCTATTCCTATAAGTGTCCTAAAAGATAATCTTGTAGTTAACTGTAAGTCTTAGATATAAAGGCAATTACTCTTGAGAATATCTGTACTTGTGAAATGCTATTACTAGATAATGTGTCCTATAAATGATTGAGAGGTCAGTCTTGTAGCAAACTATAAGACCGAGATACAAAAACTAATGTGTTTGAGTATGTTAAGGCTTGGCAAATACTATTATAAGTTAAGGAGTCTACCGCAAGGCCTTTATAAGAACGTTATTAGTAGTGATAGACTTAAAATCTTTCTTTATAGGATTACTTTGCTTGTTGAGGTTTTTATCGTCAACTATTTTTAACTAACTTCAAAAAATCTTTTTTTAATGTATTTTCCACGATTTCTGGACCGATTTTGAAAATTCTTCTTTTTAAAATTTCGTTTTTAAAAGTTCGCATAAGTATTTTGATGGGCAACTACGGAACCCTACACTGTGCGTGGCCCGACACGCACTTGGCCGGTTTTTATTTTATTTATTGGTGTGATCGCCTGATGGTATCATCATCATCATCATCATCTCAGCCATAGGACGTCCACTGCTGAACATAGGCCTCCCCCTTGGACCTCCACAGATACCGGTTGGAAGCGACCTGCATCCAGCGTCTTCCGGCGACCTTTATAAGGTCGTCTGTCGACCTTGCTGGTGGACGTCCTACGCTGCGCTTGCTAGTCCGTGGTCTCCACTCCAGCACTTTTCGACCCCATCGGCCATCTGCTCTGCGAGCAATATGACCTGCCCATTGCCACTTCAGCTTGCTAATCCGGTGGGCTATATCGGTGACTTTAGGTCGTCTACGGATCTCCTCATTTCGGATTCGATCACGTAGAGAAACACCTAGCATAGCCCTCTCCATAGCTCGTTGAGCGACTTTGAGCTTTGAGATGAGGCCGATAGTGAAAGACCACGTTTCGGTCTGATGGTAAGCGATGTTGTATTCTACGGTGAAGCAATAATTTACCTTTCCCGTTCAAACGCACAGTATTCCCGGTAGCCGAATACTTCACAATGACCATAAGTCCCAAGGACAGACCCTGAAGGAATCTAATATCAACCTAAGGTCCAATTGTTTTTCCCACGACCAATTGCATAAATATGTAATATATAATTATATATATATTAATTTATTTATTAAAGGCAACAGAGCCCATAGAAATACTTTTTGTCTGTTTATCGAATGACTATTGGGAATGACATGAAAATGGCTGCATGACATTTATGCCCAAAATTCAAGAACTTGGATTACTCGTATTATCGGTTACATTTCAGATAGTGGGCGATGGAACTGTACAACATCAGGAATCGAACCCCAAAACCACACTGCGCAACAGTCCAATCGCTGCCACCACCTGACACATACGCTTCGGCCGCGTATGGAACCAGAGTTTCGGCTGGTTCCATACGAGGATTTTTAGCGCACAAGGGAGCAAATTATTCAGTTCCCTGCCCACCCCAGTTAAGTAAACAAGCATGTGTTTACACAAACCACCCACATAGCTAGGGTTTTCCGTGTGGTCCTAAGTACCCCTATTGTGTTGCATCGTTGGCCGTTTGATGATGCGGGCGACCCCACGCCACGCTTCCTCCGACAATTATAATAAAATTACGAATTTGAGATTTTCACGTTGATATAGTTTATTAAATAAAATAACAGTAGATTAATGGGTATTTGACACTACATCATACTAACTGATAATTCGAAAATCCTATCTCTAAAAATACACTTAATTTTACACCTGAAAATTATGATCCTGTCGCAGGTTTTTGGGAGATGTTAAAATAACGACACAATTTATAACATTTCCCTAAACAAATCTAGTGATTTGATCAAATCCCTAAATTGGTTCAGTGAAATGACAAAAATTACTTTTCTGTGGTATTTTAAAACTAAACTAAATCTAGTAAAATGTTAGAAAACATCGACGGAGCACCGCTTCGCGAGGCGGTGGTGCTCCTACTTTTCTTGAGATTTGATCAAATCCCGGTTTTTATCATTTCATTTCATATCATCCTGCGACAAACCTAATAAATCCTCGAGTTTACTAGGTAATGACGTCACAATTTGCTATTGTATGGTATATGTATGGGAGAATCGCTTTTTGACGGCTCCTAAAAAGTTAATGTCAACTGATTGGTGATTCAAATGACCTAATAAGCCCCTACTAAATTTTCCATACGGCTGCGCTCGCGTTGTAAAACGAAATTATCCTCCAAGAAAATTGAGTGTATAAAAACGTGGGAAAAACATAATGTCGAAATAAAAAGTACTTATTAGTCTATGCATTATTCCAGAATCATCAAAATCCATTCAGCCGTTTTTGCTTAAAAGAGTATAATAAATAAATGTACAGACGCCAGCATATCAACCTACCTCAATATGTTTCTCTTTAATAGATTTTCGACCATATTGGAATATTGTGACAAGGTAAATGTTGTGACAAGAGGTAAAGGTAAATGTAAAAAATATTGTGACAATGTAAAGATAAATGTCCGATTAGTAAAATTTGACAGATAAGTGTAGGTTTAGGTACTTGCTGACATCAGGCCATACTTTCGCATTAAGATATC
Organism: Agrotis segetum; assembly: GCA_036375495.1. NCBI lineage: Eukaryota > Metazoa > Arthropoda > Insecta > Lepidoptera > Noctuidae > Agrotis > Agrotis segetum. The sequence continues at coordinate 3,474,183 of JAQSVV010000277.1, forward strand.
CTGCTAAACGCAGTTATTAAATCATTAATTAATCATAATCATTGATCCCATAAGGAGGACTAATTTATTGGCAGTTATCAACCTTCACGATTACCATAACATAATATAACTTATCCCATCCAATTAGCATAATCTGACATCACAGTATAAGCCAATGACTTGTTATCTACGATCTACATCCAAAAATGACGTCGTTTTGGCATAAAGGCCTCGAAGCCATGCCAAAAACATTTTTTTTTAATGGCGTCGATATGGCCAGCTGTTTCTACTGCCATCGTTAGGCTGCTTTTCCACCAGAGATGCGCTATGCTACGTTGCTGCGAATACGTTTGATATCCACCAATCACATTCATTGGTTAACATAGCACAGTACTGGTGGAAACGGATTCAACTAAGATGTGTTTTTCATATGTAAGGATCCCTGCGACAGATACATCGCATAGCGCAGCTACGCATCTTCGTAGCGCAGCTACTCATCTTCATAACGCAGCTACGCATCTTCATAGCACATTTTACCGCACAGCTACATAGCGTAGCATCGGTGGAAACGGTCACACAGTTTCGTAGCTCAGCTTTTACATCCTCGCAGCACAGCTACATACCTAGCGCATCTCTGGCGGAAAAGCAGCCTTACCTACATCCTTTAAACCTTTAGAAACAACGCTATTAGAAACTAGTTGTTCCCGCGGTTTTATTGCCGCTGCTGAGTTCCTTGTGGTCGTAGCGTAATGTTAGATACCCAGCCTTCCTAGATAAAATGGGCTATGAAACACAAAATAATTTTCAAATACGTACCCGTACTCCGTAGTTCCAGAGATTAGCGCGTGCAACCAAACAAATTCAACTACAAATGTTATAAAGCTGAAGCTTTAGAATATTAGTATCATCATCAGCCTATAATGTTCCCACTGCTGGGACACAGGCCTCCTCTCTGTGAGGGAATGGGCCACTATCCACCACGCTGACCCAGTGCGGGTTGGCAGATGTCACATGTCTTCGAATTTTTGGTTCTAGGACATGCCGGTTTCCTCACGATGTTTTCCTCACCGTTTTAAGAACAATGGTGATGAAATAAATTACACAAAGTAATGCGCCTGGCGGGGTTCGAACCCACGACCTACAACTCGTAAATCGGGACCGATACCACTGGCCCGCCACTGCTCCTACACGGCACCTCTCCTCCTAAGTATTAGTATAGATAGATTTATGTAATGAAGCATACTACAGACCTTTTCCAAGCGGGTATGAAAGCCCAAAACCAGAACTATGTAAAATAGCGAAAAATAATTTCATGTATCACTATAGTCCATAAAAGTTATTTCGGTGTCCATAATATTAAGGAAAATTGAAATACAATCGCCAAACTCGCCACAAGACACTTTCAAAGAACCATACTATCTGAATTTTTAATCTTTGCATATGCATGAGTTTAATTTACCATGCCGCAACTGTCGTCGATGCAAATTCATGTCTCAAGGTCCAACTTTTTGTGCATATTCCTGCCCAGACGGCGAGTAGACGGTGACTGCATAAAAAGAAAGCTAAGTTTTCGGCTACGTGATCGAGTTTTAGATGTTCTAGGTTCGTTCAAAGTTTATATGGCGGGACGAAGTGGATGTCTTTCTTGAAAACTTGAAGGAAATAGCACACAATGGAGACCGTTGGGAAGAGAGGGAGGCCTTCGTCCAGAATTGGGACAGTACAGGCTATTAAAAAAATACTCTGACAGTAGCATCCGCTAGACTGAAAGAAAAAAGTCATCATCATCATCATCAGCCTATAATGTTCCAACTACTGGGACACAATGACACAGGCCTCCTCTTTGTGAGAGGGAGTGGGCCATAATCCACCACACGGGCCCATAAGGATTGGTGGATGTCGTACATGTTTTCGAATTTTTGGTTCTAGGACATGTTGGTTTACTCACGATGTTAACGGGTTCGAACCTACGACCTACAACTTGTAAGTAGGGACCGATACCACTGGGCCACCTCTGCTCCAATTCAAAGAAAAAAGTAATGCTCCAAATTCACCTTATTTTTTCCTCATTCCTTTTATAAGAGCCAACAATCTATAAATAAACTTAAGATAACACAATAGTCTTTATCTCAATAAGGCGCAAATAAATGTTACTATTATTACTGAAACGTAAATCATTACTGACAGGCAGATACGCGGGAAATCGTAGACTGACAGACAGACGAACTGATAATGCTAATTAATTTTGTGTTGGGCTTGTTATTATATTGTAATATTCAATTTGCTGGAAATTTACTTGATTGTACTGGTTTCAATTTAAATTAGTTAATATTTCAATGACATCGTCATCGTAAAAAATAGTCATGTTTTTTAGGAGATTTCAGCTGTTTATTGGTTAGTAATTCCGGAGATTATCCTGTACATACAAACTAATTTTACCTCATCATAATATTAACTACTGATTATAATAAAACCACACCTACCACCCAACTCCCGCATATTCGTTTCAGCTTAAATAGTGCTACGAGTATGTTTGAACTTTGTAACGGTAGCGATTAAATTAAGAAATTAATAAATATCATCCTTACAAAGCAGTTATTAAAGAAATTCTGAATATCTGTTCGTCTGCGTCACTTAATCTTAAAAACTATTGACCCGAAACTAATTACTTTTTATAAATTCTTGTAATTTTATCAACAGTGCTAAAAATAATGTACTCACTGCACTTCGTTTTCCTTAATATTGCGATTACAAAATATGAGTTTATGAATATTGCAATTTGTTGGTCCTGGGCACTTGTAGTAGCGAGTTACATGCGAGGAAACAAGGAAATATTAACCAACAGAATTGCACTAAACTCCGCTTCTCTTCAATAGTGCAATCCTATTGGTGAATATTTCTCCGTTTCTCCGCTACACCAGCTCGCTGCGCATCAATGTAGGTACAGGCAGCTTATAGACGTATTTGAAGATGCATAAACCACCCAAAAAACGGGCCAAATGGACCGTGGCCAAGGTCGGCAGGCTGCGAGGGGCAGCGAAAGTCGCACCTCGTTCTTATCTTCATATGCATAAAGCGGCTGAAGAAATTAAAAAGTCTAGTCATAGGTCACAAACAAACTACAATAACCTAGGTATAACTAATTAAAACAACTTTCATATTTGTGCTATGATTGTCAGATATCAAGACGCAAGACTATTATTTAAATACTGTTTGTGCGGTGGAGGGCGAAGTACCCTCGCGACTCAAAACTAATCGGGATGTTGCGACGTTGCCGTTGCCAAAGACATTAAACTATATACGAGCAATAGACGGGACATCACTAAGAAAGTTGTGATCCAAAACTTTTTACCAATAGGTAAAAAGTCGCTCAGTCTAGTAGTCGCATTGCTATGCAACGCTAGATAGTGCTACTGACGCACGGCATCAACAATTTTGTATGACAACTTCTCCCAATGCGCTCTAAAGTTCTTTTAAATCTCTTTGGACGTTGCTCGTATAGGGCCGGCTGCCACTCCTGTCTGATGGCCGCCTTTCTGGTGCAGGGAACTGTCCACAGCTGCTTTTATCTGGTGCTCGGGTGCCTTCAACTTTGCCCTGCACCACTAGGATCTTGATGGACTCGTCGCCACGCCGGGACACGTGTGCAAAGAATTTCAGGATTCGAGTTTGCAAAATGGAAGACAGGCGCTGCTTGACGTTAAGTTCCTGATAGGTACACCAAAACAAGACCTAAAAGATTAAAATTGGCATCATCATAAAAGTCTAGAAATAGTACTGGAACGAGTGTTAATTCTTGTTTTAAAGGTTTGTTACCCCTGGCGCGGTATTATGAGTCGTAAACGTCACTTTGAGCTGTTTCAGGGAACAGTTGCGCAGGAGTCGATAATTTTGGTGTAAGCTATAAGCAAGAGCGATGGGAAAATAGTTGAACTTACTGTAATAAGTACTTGTTTTTACTTCCTTTTCAAATAATGTAACCACATCGTTCTCACATAATGGACCATCAAAGAATCAATGATGTAACAAAGCTATTCTGTAATAATTTTGGCGATCTAAAAACAGTGTCCATGGAGTTTCTTGCCCGTTCTTCTCCATAGAGATTTACTTCTTGGAATGCATCTACGGTAGGTACTTTCACAGTTTTTATATCTTATGACTGGGATTGTAGCACCACAATTTTGTAGTGTTTAATTAATAATGTTTTATTTTTCTTTGACAATTCAAAAGTGCCTGTAACTGGTTTATTTGAAATATACGCTTTGATTTGGTGATTTGATTGATTTCTAAAAGTTGCTTTCTAAAAGTTATCATTAGAATGTTTCAGAAAAGTAATTTTACAGGAAAATAAGAGCGATTTTAAACTTCAAATAGAAACAGAGACTTCCAATCTGTCTTTTTTTATTTATTTAAATAATTCATTTCAGCCATAACGTGCAAAGTTTCCATATTTTGTGAAGAAATTTAGCGCCTGATAAAAAATAATGTTGATACAGCCAAGATTTGATAGTTTTGCTATATCTTAACCACTTCCCTGTCCGATGAATCACATGTGACTCACGACTATTGTTTAGGTATTGTGTCTGCTGCGCGGACAGTGAAAGTGTTAAAAATAATACGTGAACCGATAAATAATGTGGAACTACGAGTAAATATTTCAAGACAGCAGAAACACATAATAGTTAAGCTTACATCTGCGGCTTTTCTTATGTTTTTTTTAGGGTGATAAGATCATCAAAAGAGTCCTCCCACCCCGGGCTGTCAGGGACTGTCAGACTCGTACTGACTAAAATCCACGATATCCTTCAATAGCCCTTTATGTTCCGGTGTCACGGTAATGAGATAATTCCCGCGACCCCGGCAGGCTTTGGCCCTTTAGAGGTGGGCTCGTCATCATGCTGACGCTCTTTGAGGCGCGCATGGAACACAACGCGCCGTCGACCCGGGCATAGTCCATGGTCGGACAGCGAGTTGTCATTACTCTCCGCCCGCATGCCCGTGCATCTGCGGCTTCCTTTCATCCATTCTAACGTGACTGAGTAATATTATATCCATCCAAACTTCCGCCTGATGGCTAGGAGCCTCTTCCTGTGTGGCTGGAACAAGGGCCTGTCTCGAAAGGCAGTACTTCTGGATAGGGCTCACTTTATGAGGAGGTTCCTGTCTCTGGAGCCCAGCCCTAACCACCGGCAGTTTGGACCCTGATCCCACACCGGCGAATCACTATTTTTTAATATTTGTAAGTAGGTAAAGAATATTTGTATTTTTTTTTTTGTGTAAGAAATATTTAAAAATGTAACACAATGGCAAATTTACATTGAGTCAGTAACTGACGTCAGTGCTGGCCAAGAAAACTGACGCATGCTATTTATAAGCAGTCAGTATGTCGTCAGTAGGTACTGAACTGACACTACTGACTGAAATCAATTTACACTATGGCAGTGCCAGGTCAGCACTGACTCGTCAGTGGACTGACGTCAGTTACTGACTCCAATGAGACATTTAGATAACAGAACGAGATGAAAAAACGAAATAATAAAGTTGAATACATTTAGTTGACCAGCATAATTTGTATCTCACTGTTGGGCAAAAGCCTTCCATATTTCCTTCCCAAATTCTCTGTTTTCTTTACTTGGGTTAATTTAAAATCGCCATCACCATTTCGCGAAAGTAAAAAGCAGTAAAACAGTACCCATATCGAGAGTAAGGCTTTATGAACTGCGACTAACGACTGCTCGTTAAATAACGTCGTTAAATTATAACGACCGCTTCTGAAGGAATTGCTGAACAAATCGTGAATCTTCAGAGGAAGTGTGTTGTTGTCTTGTTTTCAGGACGATTCAGTTGAAGTTGCATAGTGATTGGTTTATCCGTTTAGGAGTTATGTTGAAAGCACGTAGGTACCTACAAAAAATCTTTTGTGGCAAACAAAGGACTTTTTTGTATAGGATTTTATCTACATAATATCCCTCTTAGATTATCTGAACACAGATATGTTCTTGCAGATGCAGATATGCAGATATGATGCAGATGCAGATATGCAGATGCAGATATGTTCTTATTGGGACACAAGCCTCCTCTCTGTGAGAGGGAGCAGGCCATAACCTACCACACGGGCCCAGTGCGGGTTGGTAGATGTCACATGTCTTCGAAATTTTGGTTCTAAGACATGACGGTTTCTTCACGATGTTTCTCCTTCACCGTTTTGAGAGCAATGGTGATGAAATAAATTACACAAAGTAATGCGGCAGGGTGGGTTCGAACCCACGACCTACAACTCGTAAGTCGAGACTGATATCACTGGGCCACTGGCACATGGTAGTCCACTGCTCTCAAAACGGTGAAGGAAAACATCGTGAGGAAACCGTCATGCCTTAGAATCAAAAATTCGAAAACATGTGAGTGATATCTACCAACCCGCACTGGGCCCGCGAGGCCCACTCCCTCTCACAGAGAGGAGGCCTGTGTCCCAACAGTGGGAACATTTATAGCCTGATGATGAACTCTACCATCATCAGGTCATTCCCCTCAGCATGCAGTCTGCATCAATTAAACTACAGATGCATAGTCAACGTATGTGATGTACCAGGAATGCAGACCACGTAGGGTCTAGACTGCTCGTTGTATGCTAATAGAACATTGTCATGCGATTTTCGGCAATCTATTCTCGATAGCTGCGTTTGCTGTTAAGGGATAGATAAAATTCCTCGTTGTGTGATTCTAATCAGCAGATGATTCACAAAATTCAATAAATCCGTCAAAGTCATCAAAAATATTTGACCCCTGTTTTTTCTTTTGTTGCCTAGGATAAAATTAACGAAAATAGGACGATTTTTAACTTCACTATAAATTCATTATTCCCAGGTAGGTAGGTATATTTTTAAATATGTAGTTCTCGCGTTACGAGCCCCCGATCCAGATCTTTGATGCTCATTCACTACATAATCGTATATAAAAAATAAAAAGTGTTCATTATTTTTCAGTACTGACTTTTTCAACGAGCTATGGAGAGGGCTATAATTTGCTCGGAGTCTCTCTGCGCGATCGACTCAGAAATGAGGAGATTCGTAGACGAGCCAAAGTCACCGACATAGCCCATCGAATTAGCAAGTTGAAATGGCAGTGGGCACGCAGAACTGCTGGCCGATGGGGCTGTAAGCTTATCGAATGGAGACCACGCGCCGGCAAGCACAGCGTAGGACGTCCACCCACTAGGTGGGCAGTCGATCTTATGAAGACCACAGGATCACGCTTACAACTGGTCCTACTGAAAGTCTAAAGGGGAGGCCTATGTTCAGCAGTGAACATCTTACGGCTGATATGATGATGATGACGATGATGACTGACTTTTACAGACTATCAGACTAAATCGATTTTTAGTTATATTCTACTTTAACTGTCGGAAAATGTTCCTACTTTTTTCACACCCCCAAAAAGTTCGAGAAAAAGTTGCTGGGTAATCAACGCGTAGGCGGTAGGCCTTAGGCGACATCTATGGTGTTGCAAACGTCTAGGCTACCTATGGTGACCGCCATCATAATAATAATAAAAAACAATCAAGCGTCAAAATATGCTACACGCCATAATAGTAAGTACAGTCGCCAGCACTACAACCTACGCCAATCAGTCTGTATTTAATAATAGACTTTCAACTTTAATAGGTTCAAAATGGCATAAGACCAAAGTTACAGATATTGTCCAAATCTGTAGCAAGCTGAAGTGGCAATGGGCTGGTCATGTCTGCCGCAGAACCGACGATAGGTGGAGTAGGAAAGTTCTCGAATGGAGACCACGTGTAAGTAAGCGTAGGGTGGGACGCCCCCCGGCAAGATGGACCGATGACCTGAAGAAGGTGGCTGGATGAAAAAAAAACTGGAGATCGTGCGCTGGGGCGCTCCCTGGGCCTTTGTCCAGCTGTGGACTGCAATAGGCTGAAATGATGAGGTACAAAATGATGTGGTTTGGGAGTTTAATGATTGGGAGTTTAATGTGCTAGCGTCTGTACCTAATGCATATTTTTTTACTTTGTAGCTCATAACAATGAACATCAAATAATTTTGCATAAAACAGCCCCGCTCTTTGTTGTATTGTCCGATACCATTGTACTTTGTATAGACAACAGATATCATCTCTACAAGTTTTGGGTACAAAGTTGATTCCTTGATTTCCATTGTCCTGCAGACATGGTTTGCTCAGACTGGATTCCATAATTATCTAGATTGATTTTCCATGCCGAGAAATACTTACTACCTACAGGGTTACTGGTAACTCGACGTATTCCTTGCAGGACGACATAGTAGGGCTAAAATGCAACAAATTAAGCCACCAAATGTTCTACCGAAGTTCAGTAGTTTTTGAGTTATTAAGATTTTTAGTTTTTTATGAAAAATCCCAGATTAAATCGTTTGGAGCCAATTTAAAAATGATATACGGCGCGACTGTACTGTAATTTAAGTTAATATCATAGTTGATGCCGTAGCAGATCTTTGTTAATAATTGAAAGTTCAAAAATACCAAAAACTTTGGCAAAAAACACTAAAGAAACATTTATTTCTTTGTGATTTTCGCTATTACCTCCTACAAAATGTTGTCTAGTGAAAAAAAATAATACTACGCCTGATGTACAAATTACTAGGAAAATATCCTTGTCTTATCAGCTATCCAAAAAGGTATGAAAGTTAATACAAAGTTAAGGACTACATTATGTGCATCTCACAAAAAGGTGATTATTCGGAAAATCAATAAAACAATTTCGTGAATATTAGTATTATTTTTAATCAATATCAGTTTAAAAACTTTAATTACACTTTCACACGTCTTGTTCGATGTGCTGCCCTCGGTTTCTAATACATGTTTTTATTCGCTTCCTCACTCCAGTTTTTGTGATTTTTGATGTGATTGTTGCCCTCATCAGGTCCGCTGCATCTGTTATTCTCTCCCTTAATTCTTCAATTAAATTTACTGGGGTCACATAAACTAGGTCTTTCACATGACCCCAGACGTAATAGTCTAGTGGCGTAAGATCAGGGTTTCGTGCAGGCCACGAAATAGACCCACCGCGCCCTATCCATCGATTTGGATAGTTTTCATCCAGCAATTGTCGAATTGTGATTCGGAAGTGGGCTGGACATCCGTCATGTTGCTCTTCTGTCTTCCGGTACATCCGTGAGCAGTGGTGTTAAATGATTTCTTACTTATGAAATCTTCATAAAGTTCCCCATTTAGTGTTCGAGGTAAAAAATGAAATTTTACCTGCTCCTCATAAAACTCTTCCCTTCCATGTCACACATGCAAAAGTATTGACAATCATACCTTTCTGAATAGCTGATAAGACAAGGATATTTTCCTAGTAATTTGTACATCAGGCGTAGTATCATTTTTTTTCACTAGACAACATTTTTTATGGGGTAATAGCAAAAATTACTAAACATTGAATGTTTGATTAGTGATATTTGCCAAGGTTTTAGGCACCTTGAACTTTTAACTATTAAAAATGATCGGCTACGGCATCAGCTATGATATTAACTTAAATTTCAGTACAGTCGCGCCGTAAATCATTTTTAAATTGACTCCAAACGATTTAATCTGAAATTTTTCATAAAAAACTAAAAATCTAAGTAACTCAAAAACTACTGAATTTCGGTAGAACATTTGGTGGCTTAATTTGTTGCATTTTAGCCATATTATGACGTCCTGCAAGGAATACGTCGAGTTACCAGTAACCCTGTATAGAAGCCTTAAAAACGATTTCAATTTTTTTTTCTTTCAATCTTCAAATGATTCTTCCTACCCAGGGCGGGGCGGAAGGCACTGTTAGACTTGTACTTACTTTAATCCACGGTGATCCTTCAATAGCCCTTTACGTCCCAGGGCCACGGTTACCTGTTGAGACAGTCCCGCACCCCGGCTGACGTTGGCCCTCTAAGGTCCCAACCCGTCAGATTACCGACAGTTTTATGCGGCGTGTTTGGTTGACCCGGGCATGGTCCATTACTCCCTTCCGTATGCCCGCGCCAATGGTGGCCGGAAATCGCGTCGCGACGTCCAATGCTGTGAACCTCTCTCGAGGCGTTATTCCAAGGGGTACTTTCATCAATGTAACCAAATCTTCATGATCATTGTCTAGACTTGAGATGAACAATTTGGACCCCCGTTTATGAACACTCATCTCACCTAGGTGATACCTAAATCACCAGCTTTGTTTATCGAGGTAAACTGAGGACACCAAAGTGTCCACATTTTTGGACGGGGACCTATGAGCAACAGTGCACTTTTTTCGGAGGAAAAGTTCTCTGTACACCTGACAACGTATATAGAATTATTAGAAAAAATTTAACAACGTTTCATGTCCCGTTTGGTATGAAACATGTTTTTTTTTTGGCTTTCCGGGTTGCTTTATTTTTCAGGTTTGCATAGTAATGTTTATAACCATAACTACTTTAAACCCATGAAAAGATGTTAATGTTTTACAGATAACCCTGTTTCTTTACCAGATTTGATCGGTTCAGTGGTTTTTGAAAAGGTAACATAATAAAAGTTAGTAATAGAAAAAATAGAGTTGAAAAGTTTTAGCCTTATAAACTTTCAACGACTGCTGTCCTCTCCTTAACAAAGGCTTAGCCCCAGACTATGCACAAAGAATGGTATGCCTAATAGTCTAGACTACCTATTGTAATGACTAGGATGTCTTTTTTTAGATGCCCATTCTGCATCGGTGACGAAATCAGACAAACATTGAATATTGTCTGCGATTTGACGGTGCATAATTATCTAGCTTAGTTTATTTGCTAGACTGGAAAGTAGGCAAAATCTATGAGCATAGTAAGTAAAGAAAAGATTGATTTATATTGTAAAGATATAAGGGTTGTAGGAAGTAATCTCTGTTTTCCCGCCCATCTATAGTTTTAGACACACTTTCAAAATTATTGAAGTACTTATAACTTTATGAAGTCTTGTTATTAATAAATTAAACTAGACTTTTGACATGAAACTAGATTTATGACTAGAGATCTGTCTAAACTCACGACTTCACGAAATCTATGAACCACTTCTTCAAATATTTCACATTAAAAATGAATAAAAAACAATATTTAAATAAATAAAATATATTTGGCACGAAAAAAACACTTCACTTAAATCACTAGTTGCATCATTACTACAAAAAATCTTCACCCAAGCCTTGGATAGCGACGGTCGTACGCCTCTTCCTCCCAGGGAAACCTGGAAGTCGGTATATGTGGAACTCTTGGCACTTCATAATCAGGTCCTGGCAGCCTTAAATCCCTTGCAACACGCGGTTTCATTTGCTTATACCCTGGGAGAAGATCCAAGGCTTTTGTAGGACGGCGGCGCTTTCCTGGACGAAGAACCTCCGGATGAAAGATACTCCTGACAGACCTTCTACTCGTCTCGACTTCTTCATCGTTGAAAACATTACGAAACTGATGGTCAGTAGTCGGAGGATTTGGGAAACCATCAAAGATGTATGGTGATGGGTCGTATGTGCCACGGGGAATTCTATCGTGTTGTAATGCAAATGGAATATAATTCTTTGGTAATTTTGGCGGTAAAAATGACGGACGCGGTATAGAATCACAAATTGATGATCCAATTAATGCTGCTAAAACAGCTATTAAAAATGTGGGTTTCCACATCTTGGATGATTTGTAATAAACTGTGTCTTAGTTCCTTTTAAACGAGTATTTATATGATTGCAATAAGGAAAATTACGTTGTTGTTTTTACGACGTAGAACCTAAGTCATTTCTCTAATTTGAACTCTCAGCGCTGAAATGAGAATTGATAATTCAATGGCATTATTATTGTATAGTTAGGTATCGTCAAATTCCGTTGCAAATATGTGTAATGAGAAATAGGGAATTCCCTTTATCTTAGAATTGTTTGTATATGTCTAACTTTCCGTTCGTGTCATTGTGATGATGTGTCCTGAGAAAACCAATACTTTGTACTCATGTTTCTGATCTTATGAATGTTTTGTTTGGAATCATCATCATCTGCCTAGCCTTTTCCCAACAATATTGGGGTCGGCTTCCAGCCGAACCAGATGCAGCTGAATATCAGTATTTTACATGGAGCGACTGCCTATCAGACCTCCACAACCCAGTAGCTGGGTGATACGATACCCCATGGTATGACTAGTTGTCAGACTTAGAGCTTGTGACTACGGGACTTTACCCATGGTATTATATTCTGCGATCCAAGCACTTCTAATCCCCTACGTTATTTTGCTCCAATTAATAATAAAAAATCTATTGAATCGTAACATCTAAAAGTCCCAAATATTTATATTTAATGGTCAGCTAACTGCTATTTAAACTAGTTTTTCGAAGACCATTAAGAATCAAAACGATCAGTTATTGAGGATTAAAATCAATATAAATAAAAAAGTCAAACACTTCGTGCATACAATATTTTAATTAAAATTTAAATAATGACTAGTTTTATGCTATCAAACTAAATCTAAACTATTTACTTTCTTAAATGAATTATTTATCTCACAATCAAAATCTAATTACATTATGTTAAAATAAATAACTTCTACATTATTATTAGGACTTATTACAACACAAGTATTACTACAGTAATTAATTAAAAATGAAGTAAGCCTCTAAAATTGGCTTTTTACTATTTCCTATGTATCTGATTGCACAAAAATACATTACATGTTTATAAATTTTGAAAAGAGGAAGAAAATATTGATAAATAACATAACGTACCGTTATGAGTAGGTACTTCATTAAGTATAAGGGCCTAAACACACCACGTTTTTTAAACGCGCCATCGTAGCTTGTTCTGGAATCGCGCGTAGAGCAATTTGTTGTCATTTGTATCGCTTCAAACGCGCGTATTTGCATCGAGTCTGTATCGCTACACATGCGCGTCTGTATAGATTGAAACGCGTATTTGAACTTATACAGGTGTACAAAGGTCTATAGGCTGCGTCCGACTTGCGTGCGTATCGCGTCTGTATCGCTACAAACGCGCATCAACGACGCGTTTAAAAAACGTGGTGTGCATAGTTCCTTAAGGTGCTCTCTTACCAAGAGCATTCGCGTGTAATGTAAGGGTGCTTGTAAACGGTGCATATAACCCGCGCAAGTATAGACGCGGGTTACCCGCACGAGTAACATGCGCAAGCTACTTGATCAAGTTATCCGCGGGGTGCTTGTACACGGCGCATGTAGCTTGAGCATGTTGAGGCACTTGCGCGGGTTACATGCGCCGTTTACAAGCACCCTAACATTCCAGTCCAATACGGCGCTTGCACTTTGCAAAATCTTACTCAAAATCACAAGAAAGTAGACCAGTAAACAACATTTAATATAAAAAACGAAAAAGGAAAGAAGAAGCGAGAGAACCGATCGATGTATACGGCTGTCTCTCTCCCGTTGCAGAAGGTTTCGTATTGAGGGATGGAAGCCGAGGTACTGGCACGAGGGTCCACTGTTGTTGGGAATATGTGCTGGAAAAATAATAATAAAAATTATACATTAACAGTTTCGACCTGTACAAAGTTAAAAGGGATAGAGCTTACTCCATTCTGTCAATAAAATGTTAGCAAATGTGGAGTCGGAACCCAACCCCTTCTGAAAAGTAGCCATTTTTGTTTTGACTGTTGAACACAGATCACACAGGTCACTACTCTGAGTCTCTCTAATAGAGAATTTGTTATGTCATGTCAAATTTTTCGCTTCTAGGACTATGTCAGTGTTATAATAGTAGATTATGCACCGAGGGGCTAAAGTTGTGTCTTATGTCACGGGCGTCATATTGAATCTCGAGCGCAATGAAGGATTCGGGATTTAACTCCCGAGCGTAGCGAGGGAGTTAAGAGTTTAACTCACGAGCGAAGCGAGGGAGTTAATACAAGGATCCTGAATGCAGCGAGGGATTCAAGCTAGCCCAAGGCAAAGACACCTTTAGCCCAGAGGAGGATACTCTACTTTTTACACCTACTGTGAGAGTGTGAGAAAATAATAGCCATAGTACGAAAAACAAAGTATCTTCTATGGTTTAGTCGTGTTTGTCCTAATGATAATTATCACTCTCATGGATGTGGCGTTTGTGTAAACTAAGTTTTATACAGGGCTGGTAGAATGGTTTTGGATGATTGGCTGTATGCATTTTGAATTTAGAACGTCATTGGAGACGCTCGTGAAAATAGAGTATTTTTGATAAAATGTGATAAATCGACTATATTATAGATAGGTTTTATTATTTATTTATTTATTTACAAAATCCACAGCAATCTTAGTGCAGTTTATTTAAAATAAATTAACTAATGTTACAGCCAATTACTATTACCTACGGTATTACGGCGCGGTACGGTATTTGTTATTATTAATGCCAGTTTTAATGTTATTTCATTCCTTTTAAAAAATGGTTCGTAGGTAGTTATCTAATTATTCTTACAATATTATGTCTTCGAAAACATGGCAACGATATGAAGAAGCAATCGTTATGATTTTTTAGGAAATCGAGAATATCATCCACGCGTAGTAAGGGTTTCGAGAATAGCTTTCCCCTTTCTGGCACACTAAATCAGACTTGGCTGTATGGGCTCAGCTCCCTTTGCCTGCCCCAAAGAGGGACGAAAAGAACCAAAAAAAAAAATCTAGGCTGCATGGGCAAGATAGATCCCTTTGTCTTCCCAAAAGGGAAAAGAAAATTTAAAAAAAAAAATCTTTCTGGCACCAAAGGGTGTTTCTTGTTTATAAACATATTCCAAATTCAAATCACATTATTGACCAGCGGGTAATAATGAAATCCAGTACAACATTATTGACCGGCTGTGCCCTCGGCCACTAATGACTCACTTTAGGTTAAGGTTGCTTGACATATAATTAGACATTTTCGAGCAGGTGGTGTGAAAAGTATTTTTTTTTTAGTTATTATATCGGCTCATAGTGTCCCATTGCTAGGCAATGGTCCAGTCCTTCATGAAGCGGTCTAAGTCATCTCGCCATCTTTGCTTGGGCCTGCCACGACATCGAGTTCTCCCTTCTGGCACCCAATCGGATGTATGCATTCGACATACGTGGCCAGCCTAGTCCCATGAAGTTGTCCTTTTTAATAATTATAAACTCCTAAATCAGCCAAAATGCACCACGCGGGCCCAGTGCAGGTTGTATAGGACATGCCGGTTTCCTCAGAATATAAAAGACAAAGGGATATATTTATATCATAACATCAAGGGACATCCCCTCCCCTAATGATGTAATGATATTTTTATCCGTGCTGGAATGGAAAGTAAAGTAGCTATTTTTCAGACGTGTTTAGAACACTGGTAAAGTTGTAAGCTTTTACCTATACATAATATTTGAGACCATATCACAAGCCAATTCACTCTAACGTAGGTACCATTCATGGTGGCAAGAGGCAGAAAAAAAACTACAAAACATAATGTTTCTGCAATATTTGGCAAACTTTAAATCCCCAAAAATGGTAAAATATACCGTCGGCTTTGTACTTTCTGCACCGTTTGTAGGTACCTTAAAAGTCCAACTATTTCAAGAGTCAATTCAATTCTAACATTTTCTTCTACTGCACTAGCGAAAAACCACACAGCATCTAAACTAACAAAATAAACCTTGAAAGCGTCCAAGTCCCGGGACAGGTCCTCATCAGAATACCCTTTCATAGCTTTAGTGGCAACAGGTCCCATATAGTTGTTGACCACGGCGAATTCGAAGAGTGAGAGGAACACGAAGACTGAACAGGAAGACATCCAGACGTCGATGGCTTTCACGTAAGAGACCGGAGGCAGACTTTGTTGAGATTGTGTGTTTTGAGTTGCTGTGGATACAAGAATCTAATTTTAATTCCGCGAAAAAAATCCAGGATGCAGGATACAGTATCATGCAAATGCAAATGCAGGAAAGGTCCCACCTTCCCTCTTTTCGATCATATATTTTTTTTATGAATCTAATTTTATTGAGAAGACAGAATAGAATTTGGAGTGGGTGGGATCGACTTCTAAGCAGTCAACCCCGAGCAACGGCACGCCCAGAGCGCTTTGATCAAGATCGAAGCCATAGCGTCGTATATCGCAGGGCGATTTCCGACCACCGAGGCCTTCGTGGATCGTGTGGTTCTCCATTCGAGACGAAGTCTGTCAGGTGTATTGAATCTTGAGGCCGCAGGTAGTCTAGCTAGTAACCTTTTTTTTTCTACAAAATAGCTGATGACAAATAGTGTCCAATCTTACCTAAAGTGAGCAACGACGTGACTCCTAACGTGACCCTCGCAGGGATAGCTTCAGGCTTGATCCAGAAAGAGATCCAAGACATGACGACGATGAGGGCCGACGGAATGTAGGTGTGGAACAGATGGTAACCCAGGCGGCGGCGCAGGTTGAATACCACTGCCAGACAGGTGAAGTTACCTGGGAAGAAGAAATGTAGCGGTAATAACTAATACTAATATCCATGATGAGTATAGGCCCTAGAATACTACCCTGTGGAACACCTGCCCTAATAAAGCAAAAGGTTTGACATGTTACTCCCATTTTTAACTATTAAGTGTTGGAGTTGTAGCCTGCCCTCATGCTATACGCGATCAAAAGCTTAGGATATGTTTAAAATTCTCTGGCGCAGTTTTGGCATGATCTTTTTCATTAGCCTTTGTATGTACTTGATCAACAGCACAGTGGTATGTTTACTGCAGAATGGGCAACTCGCTGTCCGACCATGGAATATATCTGGATCGACGGCGCGGCGTGTTCTACGCGTGCCAAGAGCTCTCAGCACAATGACGGAGTCCCCTTAGAGGGACAAAGCTTGCCGGAGTCTTGAAACTAACGAGCTACCGTGACCCAGAAACGTAAAGGGATATCGAAGATCTTACCTGTAGAATACTCAATAGTACAATCAGAAGTGTAGTTGTTAGAGATATCAAGCTGCGGCAGTTCGATCTCCGGGTTGACCACCAGCGGGTCTGTGAGGTTCCAGATGAACACCAAGTCGTGAACAGTGTGCGATACTGGAATAAATACATAAATATTATAACAGTATAGACCCAGAGAATTTCGAGAGCAATAATGAAGAAATTATGTCCATAAAGTAATGCTTACTTCGAAAATACGACCTACATACAAATCATAAGCCCGCTACACTGGGAGGTGTCACGCAAACCTCAGCTCAGATGGCGCTACCAGCGCATGTTGTAATCAATGAAAACCTCAATGCCCCCTTTTTGACAGACGCGTTTAACATAACACGTTTATTTGGAAGACTTGACGTTGTTTGCATTATGCGCTTATAACGCCACTAACGGTTAAAACTCGCAGTGAAACTCCCTATTGGGCCACCACTCCTAAAAGGGATGTTCAGTTAAAAAGGGGTATTTGGGATGTCCGGGATCCACTTCCTAGCGGTACACCCGAGTCAACGGCACCACATGCTAGCTGTGGGGCCGGTAGGCGTCACCAATATCGCCAGACTCACTACCACCATACATACTGTCAGAGTCCGGTGTTTAACTATTTTTACTGTATTCCATCGATACGCAAGAGTTCCAGTTCCTTCTGAGTGAGTTCGCTTCATATGAGGCCTCATCTTTGCTTCTGGACTAATTGAGGTCAAGAGTTAACCCGTAGATCCATAAAAAGTATAAAAATTGATAGAATCCAGGTACTTACAACTTTCTATCATCATTGAGCAACTCTGCGTGTCGTGTGGGTAAGACTCGAATTTCATGGCACAGGATAACACCAGCGTTAATCTGAAAATATGCAAATAGAATATGGCATGCGGATGGCGAGTAATGAGCAATTCGCTGTCCGACCATGGATCATGCCCGGGTCGACGGCGCGTTGTGTTCCACGCGCGAATCAAAGAGCGTCAGCATAATTACGTGGCCCCCCCTTTAGAGGGCCTAAACCTGCCGGGGTAGCGGGACTTCCGGTACACAAAGGGCTACCGAAGGACACCGTGGATTTTAGTCAGTAGGTACAAGTCTGACAGTCCCTCCCGCCCTGCCCTGGGTAGGAGGTCTCATTTGATGATTTAACCACGATAAAAAAGGTACACTATATGTATAATAAAACTGAAGAATTTGTTAGTTTGGTAAGCTGAATACGCTAATCTCAAGAATTATATTTTTTGTGTCGTATAATCAATCAATCTATCGAGGAATATAGGCTACGACAAATAAGAGCCCAGCCCCTGCAGTCTCTACATTAGACAGCGACAAAAATCGGTCGCTAAGTCGTATCGTTATCAAATTCCTTTAATAGACTTTCAACTTTATTTCGAAAGCATAAGGTTGAAAATCTATTAAAGAAATTTGACATCGATTAGGCTTAACGAGCGATTTTTGTCGGTATATTTGTCGAGACTGCAGGGCCAGCAGTTGGAGAGACCAAAAATTTAAACTGGCTGGCTGCCTGATTGAAAAACAACTCCATTATACCTAATCTAGAAAGTAGAAATCACAACGACTTACTTGGACATATAAAGCAGCGTCTTATCATGGTACAGCCAAAGGTAATGATTGGGTATGCTCATCTCGTGAAATGTTACTTTCTTCGCGTTCTTGAAGAAGCAGTCGGGCCTCCAGATCTTGTTCAGCCAGTCTACATCGAGGATCCTGTACTCTTCATGCATGTTCTCTGGGAGACGTAGTCTGGGATCCCTCCAAGATTGGGCCAGGAATATATCGGCTACGTATGTCTGGAATTACAAGTGAATTTATGTAAAAGTGTACGTATGGATATATGCGACACAAACCTGCTCTCAAGTAACGACTAAATACACATTTGTCTAGTCGTAAGTCTGAAACCGCAATATAACTTAATCATCATCATCATCTCAGCCATAGGACGTCCACTGCTGAACATAGGGCCTCCCCCTTAGATCTCCACATATACCGGTTGGAAGCGACCTGTATCCAGCGTCTTCCGGCGACCTTTGCACCTAATTATAAAACTTAATACCTACATAGGAAATACAAGCTGATTTCAAAAACGTAGCACGTTTTTGCAATATTGCTACATTTTGATCTTGATTTGTAAACGTACGACTTCTACGACCAGAAATCCACCATGGTAGTAAGTACCTAATGAAATAAAATTAATCAAAACGCCAACCGTGTTTTTAAGCGGTTTTGCGTTTAAAACAATCGTAATGCAAGCTTTGTCTTAAATATTCCACCCTTGCTATTAATATGGTTGGAAACGCAAACGCTTGGCTTTGCCATAAATATTTCACCCTTCCTAAAGCGTTTTGCCAATACTTTTATTGTGAGCGTTTCCATATAGCTGCAACCTTGGGGTAGTTAAGGCCATATTGAGGTTACTTCTAGCCTTCTAGGTAAGAAGAAAACACTAAAACCCACTTGCCACAGTGCTTGACCGTATACCAGGTCATTGTGTACCATCAGGCGAGATATTGGCCAAACGCGAGCATGTCCATATTTCTTTTTCTTCAGTTTTTACATTACCTTGTTTTTAGGGTTCCGTAGTCAACAAGGAACCCTTATAGTTTCGCCATGTCCGTCCGTCCGTCCGTCCGTCCGTCCGTCCGTCCGTCCGTCTGTCCGCAGTTTAGCTCAGAGACGCACATCACTAGAGAGCTGTAATTTGGTGTAAATATACGGATTTGTTGTGCCAAAAAAGTGGTAAAATAAAATCTTGTAAAATATTTTTTTTTAGGGTACCTCCAGTACTTACACGTAAAGTGAGGATTTTTTTTTTCTCGTGTACCCCTTAGTGTGGGGTATCATTAAATAGGTCTTTAAAAAATAATGATAGTTTCCATTGACAGTTTTTTGATAAAAAAATTCGTTTGTGAAATATTAAGCTTTAAAGCGCTAAATTTTGCTCGATTCGAGTGTCCCCCCCCTCTACCAGCTAAACGGTTATGTTTGGGGGTGTGAAAAAATTCACAATAGTAGTATATATAACGAAGTTTAAAAGAAAATTATCATGACTAAGTAGGCTTTACAACTTTACGAGTAATAGTCGACCAACTTATAAAATGTACTTGGACATCATATTTTCTAAACAAAATAGAAAGAAAGAAAGAAGGAATTTATTGACGCACACAGGACAGAACAAACAAACTACATAGGTATCGGAGACAACTGCAAATGTAAGTTTGTCAACTTTATTTTTACAGCTTTTATAGGTATGTTTTTTGGGGATAGGTAGGTTTTTATCGTGAACTATTTTAACTAAATTCAAAAAAAGGAGGAGGTTCTAAATTCGTCGTAATCTTTATTCTTATGTATTTTCCCCGATTTCTCAAAGACTCCTGGACCGATTTTGAAAATTCTTCTTTATAAAATTAAATTCAGCGAATCAGTTTAGTTAGTTCGCATAAGTATTTTGATGGGCAACTACGGAACCCTACACTGTGCGTGGCCCGACACGCACTTGGCCGGTTTTTTTTTTTTTAGTTTTATATTGTTGTTCTGTCCTGTGTGAGTATAAGTTCAATAAAAACCTTTTCTTTCTATGTATTTATAAAAATCAATTGGCTGTCGTGAACGGCTGGACCAATTTGGCTAATTTTGGTTTTGAGTAGGTAATAATTTTTGGAAGTCCAGGGAAGGTTTAAAAGGTGAATAAATATGACGAAAAAGAAATTGATTTCAAGGTTGAACGAAGTTTGTCGGGTCTGTTGGCAACTAAATAAAAAAGTCTATTCAAAATAGGTATGCTTACCATACTCTCCTCATTAATCGAGTCGAGTGATAGCACAGTAACGTGGAAGTAGACGATGGTGGGCTGCCCCTGTAGTTTGGGGGCTCGGTTCTTGTCATAGAACTTCGCCTTCTCTGGCAGGATGTCTCGTAGTGATAGACTGGATTCACCCTTCAATTCTATCTCCTGGTAGGTGGCGTTTGTTCTGGAAATGTTTGGTCAATTTTCAAGTCAGGGTCGTGCATATTTTGTAAGAGGTGTACCTATTAGCCTCTCTATCAGGCATATCCAGACTAGGATCCCATTTTTCCGCATTTTATTTTTTTGTAAGTACTAATATGACTGTTTTGCATTCCAACAAAACAGGTATTATGTGTTGAATAAGACGCAGCGTCGCCTGGAAGAATGCTGTTGTAAATCTGCCTTTAAATTGATTATCTGTGGTTAAAAACTTACCTAAATGTCCATAGATCTATACCTGTCTCTTTCTTTCACCAGCGTGCATCCTTTTCTTACCGTGAAAAGTGCTTGACATCGCAACTGTCAACTTCATAGAGTCTTCGAGGTACCAGCAAGAGACTTGCTGCGACGCTGCGTCTTATTCAACACATAATACCTGTTTTGTTGGAATGCAAAACAGTCATATTATGTGCTTTCCTAAGACGCAGCGTCGCCTGGAAGACCTGTTTGGTATCTGCTGGTGATAAACACAAACGCTATGATGAATGAATTATAATAATGTCTTCAAAGCATGATGTAATTATGTTTAAAGATAGTTCTTCAAAAACCCTTCATCAAACCCCACTGTAACAAGATCTGTAATGTAACTTTACAATTAGTAACTTCTTCAATCTTCAGAAATCAAAATAGTAGCCAATTGATAGAGGTACCTGGTACAAGGAGATAATTCTAAATTAAATCTTTATCCAGGATAAAGTTATGTCTTCTAAAGGTATAACCAATGAAGACAATCATTTATTTAATGAATATTGCATAAATCTAACTGCAATAAATAAGCATTGGAGTCGGTGTCATCAATCTTGTTTACTGGTTGACAGTAAAAACTCTGATACCTACATTTTATAACTCTATCAGTTTTCCTTGTCAAGTACTGCTTGAACAAGTATTTTCTTCAAGTAGCTTCTTGAGGCTATAATAGCTAACTTGTAATAACTGCCCAATGGGGCACTAATTTAGCAACTTTGAAAGTAATGTTAAGTTCCCAACTTGTGTAGAAGCTGGTTTTAATTTTCCAGATAGAGGAACAAATTTGTGACTGTGTTTTTTCTATTTTCAGACAGTTCTAACAGGGTAGACAGACATGGTCCTGATGTTTCCGCAACGACGAACCTTACTGTCTGTGTGATTTTGATTCTGTTTTTATACCAAAATTGTGTACAAAGACTGATTTCATCTTTAGGCTATTGTCTAATTATCTCGATCTGATGTGAGATCATGAATTCTATGACCTGAGGGTAACAATAATATTAGAGCTATTCGCCTAGCTATCTTAAATGAAGAATCTGGATATGCAGAGTTCTTTAGCCAATTACACAACAAAGTAATATTGCAGTGCTGTTAGATTGGCAGTTTTTGTACTGCAAGCTTTAAGAAGTGAAAAAGCTTCTAGAACTTTTTGAATGAAAGATTGTCCTGAGATATCTACCTCAGATGTTGCTCAGTAAGTTGAGATAGTAAACTTATGCAGGCAAAATATAATAGATCAAATAGAATATGTATATAATCTAGTTTGTTTTCTCAAAACAATTTAGCCTGGAATTTTTACTTTATCAGCTTATACACTTACAGGTGTTTCAGCGTTAATTTGATTGGTGTAACACCAGGATCACCATCTTTTAAAGAGGGCTTTATATTGTTGTAAAAGTAGATGTCCGCCAGTTACTTTTTTAATAAGTCTTGTTCCGCTAGAGTTTAGGGAGAGACTTGGTCAGCCCCTCCTTAATTTTCCAAGCTAGGGGGGATAACTTGTCCACCTGTGCCAAGCACTTGCTTGTAGTCCAATATGTTAAGACTTTCCACAGGTTCTTTATCGAAATTGTGTCCACCTGTGCAGGGCACTTGACTGTAGTCCGATCTAAGACCTTCCGCAGGTACTTTATCGGAAGTCGCTCCCGCTCTGACTATCGCTCTCGCTTGCAGATCGAGTAGTGAGAGCGAGCGTTAGTAGAATGTACTATCAACAAATTTGAATTATGACCCTTTTTGACAACTCGTCGTTTGAATCTGTCAAAATAACAAAGATCAAGGTCGTTAATATGGATATTTATGTTTATGACTGTGAACCTAATTATATTTGAATGTCTGTAAGAAAATAATGCTTCTGGTGGGTCATAATTCTTTGTCGATTGTAATATTGTGCCTCGTTCAAATAAGTAGTTCATACTTCTAGTATTACGCTGGGTGGGGAAATGCCCAGCCCAGCCGATAGTCCCATTGTCGGCTGTAAACCTCGCATATAACATAAGGTTTTGGAACCTAATTTTTACGTACTTTGCAGCTTTGGTACGAAAGCCGTTTCTCATAACGTGAATAAATCTACGTCTGGGACGCCCCACATATTTAACATGGCCTCCGCGGCTTGGGGTAAAAGATCCCACACTGGTACATTGCGGCCCCTTGAGAGGCGATCCGCAATTTTGTTTGCCTCCGCGGCTTGGGGTAAAAGATGCCATTCTGGTACATTGCGGCCCCTTGAGAGACGATCCACAATTTTGTTTGCCTCCACGGCTTGGGGTAAAAGATGCCAACCTGGTACATTGCAGCCCTTTGAGAGGCGATCCGCAATTTTGTTTACTCTCCGGGAGTAAGTGGCTGAGAGAGTTAGAACGCAACTGCTTTGCAAGTCTCTTGAAGCCTGTTTGTCAGCCTTATTATTGCAAGGGTATGTATCTTCCCCCTCCCCCTTCGTTTCTGAGGTATGCAATAAGAGTCCTGTTGTCGGACTTAATATTTATGTGTGCAAATACGACATCTGCTTCAGAAACAAAATTTCAATAACAAAAGCATCTGGCATGGATCCCAGATTACAGATGATGAAGTGATGTTTAATTGGGATCCTTACCCCTAGTTGGGTGTATCCGTGGTCAAGAAGTGAGTTGCACCTTTCTTAACTCTACGGTATTGAGTTGTACTCTATGGCTTTAACCACCCTTGTTGAACAGGCAGAGGAAACTTACTTTTCTCTAGTAACCTGTTTTGATAGAACAATTTTAGAAACAGTTACCTTCTGCAACAATATTATAGTTCTTTTGATACTGTGTAATTATTATCATATTTCAGTAAAACCAATAAAGTCTGAGCTTTTTGTGGACAACTGATTAAATTGCTCTATCTTGTTAAAAAATAGTTTAATCTTTTTTATTTTATTGGAGGCGCGTTATACCCAGTTTTGCTGGGTGTCCCATACTAGACCAATATATTCTGCTTAAAGAGAGGACTCAAGCAGACTTGTGATGATTTATGTGATGCCCCAAGATTTGACAATATTCTCAGCGTTTCCGCAATCTGAGAAACAAGTACTGTACAATCCTGATTTACCAGGAACAACAGTCTAGGCACACAATAATTATACAGAAACATTGTTCGCACAACGACATAATTGAAGCCATAGATAGGACAAATACAAAGGCTGTTAACAGCAGCACTTTGTTGTTATAGATCACAAGGAGGAGACTCCGGTGTCTCTCTGCAATTGGTAATTAAAAATAAGCATAATAATTTCTGAATGAATGTATATCTTCACAAATGATTCACTAGCATTATGAAGTGAGACCTCCGCGGTCTAATATGGGAAATAACCCATTATTAATATATTTTTTACTAAATCTATTGATATAGTAAACTCGAAAAAGGTACCTATATGGCCTTTTGTAATTGGGGTTGCAAACTTTTCTATAAACATCTCTGACTAGATACCAAGGGGAGGTTCCTATACGAATGGAACATGGTAAGCTGTTATTAATTTCAAAATATGATTGCTTGCTCCCTGTGGTTGCCCTGAATGAGCATGGTCCTTTAGACAACTCCTCTAAATGTTCTGAATAGTCAAATATTCAAATAGTTTTTTGTTTACACTTGTTTAATTAGCTGGACCTTAAGTCCACATAAAGAAGCTTTGATAGGGTGCAAAGCCTAAAACTAAATAGATAATTATGAGCCCGATGTTGGTGGACCAAAAATAATCAAAATCTCTTCAAAGTATGTGTTAAAATGAAAATAATTAAAATTTTGTTTGATAATAACAACTCCGTTGAAACTTATTAATCTTTGGTTTTGATTAAATGATACAATTAATCATTAACTTTAAGACCTTTAACCAATTTACAATGACACGCATCTGTGCCTAACGTCACACACAAAAGAAAGTGATGGCACTGAAACATGCCCTCCGCAATGAATCGGTTAAAACAAGGAGTAGCAATACAAGATTGTACTGGGGTTTTGTAAAAAAAATATCAGACAAATCTGATTAAATTTTGGATTTGCTTGTAATCCTTCATTGGAAGTGGAATAAATTGTCTTTCATCCAACTCCATACTAAAAACTTCGAAAAAGACAGACTTTTTTTTTTTTTTTTTTTCAAAACGTTTGATGTAGGATAGCCTTCTCGTTGTTAGAGGAGGTAATACAAGTACTTAAATAACCAGAAATAAGGTCCTCGTCTTGAATTTGTGCCTCTACACGAGGCGCGAGGGTCCGGACAAGTTTGAACTTGTTTGTACTCACGTGACTTTGCGTCTTCTGTTGGGTGGATGTGAAGCTGTGCTCTCGTCGTTCAAGGATGAAGATGATGACCAGTCATCATGTCTCACCGTATTGAATGCTGATCTACCGCCCGAGCATCAACATTCAAACCTCGTCACCTCACACCACACTTACCCACTCAATTTAGTTCGTAATCCTTCTAAAACACTAATTCACAAAGGAAAACGCGTCACGTACTCTAAATAATCGCTGCGTGCTAAATAAATACAATAAATTATTGTATTTCAACACTTTTTTAACTTTGGAAAATTTTCCGATGTCTTCGCGGCAAAATTTACAAACGCTATGAAGTTGACAGCTGCGATGTCAAGCACTTTTCACGGTAAGAAAAGGATGCACGCTGGTGAAAGAAAGAGACAGGTATAGATCTATGGACATTTAGGTAAGTTTTTAACCACAGATAATCAATTTAAAGGCAGATTTACAACAGCATTCTTCCAGGCGACGCTGCGTCTTAGGAAAGCACATAATATACTTTGGCAGTTTCGGCATAATAATACTTTACCATAATTGTTTTCTAGCATACAGTTTATGTTGGCAGAATTGTTTATTAGGCTTATTTGTTTTGTCATAGTAGGTATGAATAGAAAAAATATGCTAGACCAAATGCGTATGTTTGACGTAAGCGTAAGGGTGCTTGTACACGGCGCATGTAACCCGCGCAACTAAAGGTGCGGGTTACCCCCGTGAGTAACATGCACAAGCTACTTGATCAAATTACCCGCGGCGTGCTTTTACACGGCGCATGTAGCTTGAGCATGTTGAGGCACTTGCGCGGGTTACATGCGCCGTGTACAAGCACCCTAAACGTGCGCGTACCACTGAGTTGTAATGTGTGCAAACGTATAAGACAGGACACACCGCTTGCGTAACGTAGACGTCCACGTGGACGTCCTGTAGTGTCTCCTATCTTATACAGTTCCATACCATTGTTCCATAATAAACGCTTGCCAAGTCAGTAGAAGTGGTTAGGTATAAAATTAATACTTACAGAAAACTGACAGCAGCTTGCACTCTACCCGCGTCACTAGTTTTGAACATAGTCATTAGAACTGTCACTAAAATATTCACTTTCATCTTCATAATGAACTTTTCAAACACTTCACTTTAGTTCATTAAATTAGATTTTAATTTGAGCACCATTTTTAAAATAACGTGTTAGATTGTCATTTATTCTATGTTTAGAAAAGCATTTTTTTTTTCGAAATAATATCTACTAGAGCGATTCTGGAAAACATATTCTAACTAAGTAGGTAAGTACAACAAATATTAATTTCATGCCCGTTTTCATAAAAACTAGAAGCACCTAACGTCTTATACGCCGCCCCCATCTTTAATAAAAACTTCAACTATCCTAGTTATAAACTTTAAATATTTTGTTCAAAACCTAAAAAATTTCGCACTCGCTTCGCTCGCTCTTCAAATAAAGTTAGGATTGGCTTTCCATGACTTCGATTTTAATAACTCATTTTTCAACAACAAATTCATCTTGTGTTTGTTAATCTTGTCGTTGTCTAGAAACTTCATAATTTTAAGTTTGTCTTCTATAAGGTGGTATGGAACTCTGGATATGAAGTTTGAGTAGCACTTGACTATTTTGTTTTTGGGTTAAAGTTTCAGGGCGGCAAGTTTTACAGGCCCAGGGAGCTGAATTTTAAAATACGCCACTGTATTCAGTCAAGTTTAAAAGTCTCTTCTACTCCACCCAGCAGGCAGACTCATTTTTTTATTATACAATTATAAAAAGGGGTAGGTACATACCTAGCTTAATATCAAACAACCTGACCTCGCCTGCAGGCTTACAGCCGCCCTTGATGCTACAAACTACACAACATTGTCGTGTATTTTTATTATAATTGAAGACTTACGTAGTACAAGTGTAATCCATTTACAAGGGTTGCAGGTGTCAATAATTTCATAGAAAGCTATTTTTACAACCGCGCATTGTACATCTCGATTGATCGATAGTGGGCGGCAAAACCATCGTGATGACGTCAAAGTGTGCAAATACAGTGGCAGCAGAGCGGGCAGCGGAATCAGCTGACGGGTAACGCAAAACACATAGTTTTTGAATAAGACGTGCTCCAAGTGCGGGCGGGGCGGGTGAGCGGAAACCTAGTCTGTTTCATGAACCACCACCCGCTTCCGCTGCCCGCCCGCGCCACTGTAATTGCACACCAAGCGGTGAGCGGAGTGACGGGCGATGCGAACAAGACATTTATAAGTTACTTTATAAATATGCGACATTGCGAATTTGATAGTGACTATGGCTCGTGGAGTGTTTCAAACATTTCTATAGACCGGTACATTTGATCTTCAGCTTGCCAAGGCGGGTTGTCATTTCTAAAATTTGGAAAATAGGACAAGACGTGTGAAAACACCGGTTTTTAGAATCCTGAAACCGGACAATGCGTCCTAGCGACACAACATGTTTTAACGAAATAAAAGCTGAATAAATCCCCCATAACTTTTATTCAGTGAGCATTTCGATATCTTGTATAGTTTTCGAGGTATCTGCTCTTGAATGTCTGTAATTTAAGAAAAAATATTTTTACCTTTTCACATTGGGAAAGTTGTATTTGAAATCGTCAAAGATCCAGAAACTGCTGCAGAAGCAGTTTTTTCAGACCCCCCCTTTAACACCTACAATCAACAAAGCCAAGTGAAACCTGCATCAGTGGGTCTCTCACAGCACAGCATTAAGCTGAGTGGTCACCTTTCTTTTTGCAGTCATGGCATGCAGCTGTAGAATTTTGTTTTTGTTATAATATGTCTATTTTTTATGTTTATATTAAGTTAACTTTTTAATCTCTAGTTTTCTTTTTAAGTAATTTGCATGCATTACTTTAAAAAAATTAAATAATTTTCTTTCCTTCTTTCATCATGAGGTGATGTGAGCCTCCAGAGTCCAGCTTAAGGGGTCTCTTAAAATGCCCATAGGTATGTAATTTTCTGTAAGGGTTAGCGGCTAAGTTAGGGTCTGAAAAAACTGCTTCTACAGCAGTTTCTGGATCTTCGGCGTTATCAAATAGGTACAATTACTTTCCAAATGTGAAAAGATAAAAATGATTTTTCCCAAATTACGGGCATTCAAGGGCAGATACCTCGAAAACTATACAATAAGTTATCGAAATGCTCACTGAATAAAAGATAATATGGAAAGCTCAAGGGCTAGGGGCGGGTACTTTTGATACGTTCACCTCCTAATTAGTCCAAACAAAGTTGCGTAGTCAAAAATTGTGTTCCAAAACTTTCTCTCTATTCCTTATTTTGAAATATGAATCTGCTTTGGCGTTAAAATACTGTCGAAATTGTATCTGCCGCCCTGAACGTGACACGTGAATACTAATCCTTAAAGTATAACCTTGACACCATTCAGGCGCTTATGATTTCGCATAATAATCAGATTTACTAAGGGTGCAAAGGAAAATCTTTTGGTAAAAACTCGCTAAAGCTATAGGTATCCTCAACATGCCCGGATCGACGGCGCGTTGTGATTCACGCGCGCCTCAGAGAGCGTCAGCATGATAGGGCCGGAGGGCCCCCTTATAATAGGACATAACATAATCACGGAAGATATCCCGTAAGTAGCATTTTAAAAGAGACAAACCGTGTTTAAAACAGTGTTTATGGAACAGAAACTTTTTTTTTACGTGGTAATATCATCAAATGAGTCGTCCCACCCCGCGCAGGGCGGAAGGGACTGTCAGACTTGTACTGACTAAAATCTACGGTATACTTCAATAGCCCTTTATGTTCCGGGGTCACGGTAATGAGATAAGTCCCGCGACCAGAATACGATACAGTTAACTTAAATAAGTATAATCCTAAGCAGAAGACTGCATTGTACTTATGTGGATATACGTAGGGCTTCATTATCTAATGTTCCACTATTCAATATAGCGAGAATGTCGGTCTCCATTCGTGTGAGACTAATTTATAGTCAATGTTTATTGGTTTAGGAATACCTTATTAACTTTAGTAAGGATATGACAATTAAAGGTACCTACCACGATTCTTAAAAAAAAATGTCACTGTAAAACATGTAAGGAAGATTTCTTAGTCGAGCCGTAGGAGAGCGCGATATGTAGCCGAGAATTTGGAAAGACTTTAAGTTTTTTCCAAGAAAATCTAAATTATACCTAATTAATTCTCTTCCATAAAACCGACCAACGAGATTAGGCATCTAGATTTAAGTATAAATGAAATTGAATCATTTGAATGTAAATGAAAAAAAGTGTTGCTACTTGTGGGATTGACTTTTCATTATGGGTTGGCAGTTCACACCGCAAGCCTTATTTCTGGGGGTTATAAGTATTTTTATTAATTAACATTACAATAGTCCAGCACAGAACGAAAAGCTGTTTTAGGAGTATTAAGGATCAAAATCGATGATTGGCAGTTGGCAGAAGTTCAAAAGACCTTACAGAGAAATATACAAAAACTCTAAAATCTGATAGGTAGATCCAAGTCGAAACAATTCAAGAATGTGACCACAATTTCTATGATACATCGACACAATGTTACCACACCACACTATTTAATTAAATTAATCATTTTTTCACCAACTTTTCACTCTTTAGTCTTAAAGTTTCATAGTTTTAACACAAGTCGCTTGAATTCCATTGTTATCACTTTTAAAAAATCACTGTCACAAAAATCTCCTGAATGGTAAAGTTTGTAGGCTTTTTTCAGAAACGGTAGTCATTTTTTCACTAAGTCGAGCAAACGCGACTGCTTTCAGCAGTATCGAAGCCAATTTTGCTGAAGTGTGAAAAGTAGCTAGGCTGTGGGTTCGTTGACAGCGGAAAGCGGATACAAAAGCGATTTTTTTTTCCATACCTTTACATTACATACATTATTTTGTTCTCTATCGTGGGTGCTCCAGACTGCGCCAATCATTCCGTAAGACTGGGAGAACAAAAGGCATCTAGGCGGATGATGTGCGAAGAGGGAACTATTTTTTTTTAATTGATTATTAAATTTGAAAATGTCAAAGTTCCAGTTTACTTTAACGTCAGAATAAATGAAAACTCATGACAAGGCCCCTGAGTTATTTGGCAGTCCCTACAGAGTTCGCTTGAGGCGAATAACGGACAGTAAAACCTCGTCAACATACCATCAGCCTATGTCCGGTTTTCATAACAGGATTACGTCCACCGCGGCCGACTCAACGGATGACCTTGTGCTACTTGTTGCTATTTGACACACCACACTTTATTGATGGCTGATCGATTCTTTATCAACATTTTAAGTTAACAGATAGAGGTCCAAAGCCTGTCTGAGGCGGGACTAACGGGCTACCACACAGTGCTTTATAAAGCCCGATTTTCAGACATCCCATGTTTCATAAATAAAAACTTGAGAGGTGTCAAGGGACACCCTGATGGAACGAAGTTACCGTATACACTCAACAAAAATAATCGTCGCCACTGCACTCCACTCCGCTCCGCTCCACTCCACTCCACTCTTTGAGCTCTAGCACCCTTTCGCAACGCGCAATAAGGAACTTCGTTCCAAAGTGTCGTGACAACTTTTCGTAAGATTTTTTTCCGTCTAGCCCCCTTTCACCCTGCCGGGGTCGCGGGATTATTTCTTTACCGTGACCCCGGCACAGAAAGGGCTATTGAAGGACACCGTGGATTTTAGTCAGTAGAAGTCTGACAGTCCTTCCCGCCCTGCCCGGGGTTGGAGGACTCATTTGATGATTTTACCACGCTAAAAAAAAACCCCCTTATTATAAATTTATTATTAATTTATAAATTACTAACATTTATTTTTAAAATGTTAGTTTTAATAATTAGATTTAAATAGTTAAACTTCTGGGTTTGTATACCTGTGATGGTTTAAAAATTAAAATCTGAAGTAACTATATACTATTTTTATTTAAGACACAATAACTAATTGTTCCACTTTACAGTAAAATAACATTTTAATAATGTTAAAAAGAAACATAATTTCACGATTATTTACAGTCCGATTCTAATAGTTATACATAAACTATGTTATATTTAAAAAGATCATTATTTAATATTTTGATATTTCAACGAGTTAAAAGCAAAATGGAAAGGCACCATTGTTTTAAGTTTTTCGACGTCTTAAAACCAGACTTGTTCCAGGGCGTGAAAGAGATAGAGCTATACAAGTCTTCTAGCGCCATCTCGTTCTTTCACTGGAACAAGCGTGGTTTTAAATGTTTTAGAACGGTTTCTGATCAAATAATGGACCCAGGTGGTAATTCAGAAACTTGGCAACTTTTTTTTTTATGTGTGATGGGTTTGCTCTTGACCCTAGTCTAGGTCAGGAAAGACTAAGACTAAGCAACTTTCCAAAGAGCAGGATTTTTTTTAACTTGACGTAACATACAAACATTGTTTAGGCTACTAGTAAAAAGAGTTATTTTTTTCACAAAGTACATTGATTCTATTAAAAATTTGTATATTCTGCACTGTACATTTTTATCTATCAATGGGGATGGCAACTGGGAAACGAATGGCGCTAGTATAGCTTGTTCCAAGCATCGTCATTGGTTCAAATCTTATAGGTACTTCAAAATAGTACTACCTCATTGGTCAGATTAGGACTTACAGGTGGCGCCATCTACAATTAGCTTTGACCGGCCTACCCCATTGCAATAACTATCACTACTATTTAAGACTAGACTATAGCTAAAATCTATAAAACGAATAGACTGACAAGGTCAGTCGCGTTTCATACGACATTGAATCTTACCCCATTGTGGTAGTGCGAAAGATGAAGCTTGCCAAATATCTCTTTCAAGTACTAATGTGCATTTTTTATAGCCAGTAGGTACCTGTAATTCCAAGTTCTCAACAGCCTATCAACTAGAACTACTTTAATTACTGTTCATTGGAGTACCTTTCTTGCCAGTCCCATAGATTTTCTGACAGAGATCAAGGAATCTCCATCCTGCCAACTCCTCAGGGTTTTCCCTTACCATATTTCTGTATTGCGTGCGAATTTCCGACATTTTCTTAGAGCACGTAATAGCACTCTTGTTGAGCATTCCAGAAACTTCCATCCACAGGTAAGATCTAACGTATTTAGGGTTCTTGAATTTGTCTAAATTACTTAGATACCACTCCAAGAGTTGTTCTGTTTCCTCGTCTGACCAAGTTTCTTCGACTCCCGGCTCTTCGATAACTGGTTTTGGCTGATTTTCTAACACAAGCTTTATAGCTATTTCTTTAGCGAAGATTTCTTTCAACAACTCTGCAAAAGGGGTCTTTACGCCTGCTACTTCATCTGTATCAATGTTGTACGCTTGTTTTAAATAATTGATTTTGTTGAATACTTTAGTAATGGGTTCAGAAACATAATTTGCAAGTTCAGTCCATAGGTATTTCTTCTCAAATCGTGGACTGACGAAATCTTCAATGTTTTCTAGGTAGTACTGTAATGCTTCAACGACTTTTTCATCCGGTAAAGCTACATCTTTGTAAACTTTTCCATCTTTCAATTCTTTATTTTGTTCAGTTTTAATAAACTTCGGTTTTAGACGCATTACTTTTTCTAGTAACGTGAAATACGGGGTTTTCTTCACATTAGGGTCTAATACATCAATTTGTTTATGATTTGCCTTTAACTTGGCGAACATTTTTCTACAAGACAGAGGTGTCTTATTGGGTAATTTCGAAGCTATTTCTGCCCACATATCTTTAGCATTAATCTCTTTACCCTTATGTGATCTTATATAGTTGATGTAAAAGATAAGCAGCTTCTTTTTTGTTCTCTTTGTCCATTTCACAAGTGGTTTGACTTCCTTCGGTGGTTCTGTGGCGACTGTTTCCACTTCTGGCGGTGGATTTTCTTGTATAATGATCCTTGCGTTCTCAATATGGGATATATCTTGTCCCTCTGGGATAACTATGATGCATTGGTAGTCGTCTTCTGTAATGGATAAAATTTGTATGTTAGAAATGATAACAGCACACTAATTGAAAGCATGGATGACACAATAGCTGAGCTATTTCGCTAGGAATTTCTTCTGTATCATGGGTCATTAAAACCCACTTAAAAACACTTGGATCAGGAATAAATTACTTGAAGGGGCTAAGGCCCGGTATCCACCAAAGAGATGTCCACACACATCTCCTCTCCGCTTAGCTTCAGTTGACATCTGATTGGTTATTGCAACACAGTCATCTCTTCTCCTCTCCGCTTTGGTGGATACCGGGCCTAAACGCTATAAAAATGTGTTCCTCTGTGCGGGAATCGAGCCCACGACACGCACTGCAGTAGCCAATCGCTCAACCACTGCTATGTGGAAATTATCTAGGACTAGGAACCTTGCTTATACAAATAGCAATATGAGGAATACTAACCTTCTTGCTCAATCTTCTCCACAGAAGCACCCGGTATCTCGAATCCATTTTCATCCACTTCCATCATCTCCACACGTGAATCATAAATGTCTTCAAACATATTAAAATATTTCCAAGAAATTTTCGTTTCAGGATTCCTAGCCCTCATAGTTTTCAATTTTCTATAAGACTTTCTCAATTCAAGGAATTTTTCTTTACAGGAATTCTCGCCTTTGCCTATTTCCCCTGATAAGTTCGACCATTTTGTATTATCTTCAATGTTACTGTTGATATCGTCAAAGTTTTGTGCAACATAATTAATTAATTGTTTTATTTCCTTGGCAGACCAGTCCTCACTGTCATCGGAATCCAGTTTCCCGTTCTTAAGTTTAGATTTTATTGCTCTGTAGCCGAATACCTTTTTACATAGAGCGTAATAAGGCCAAAGGATCGGCATTTCTGGTTTATTTATCTCTCTTTGGACGTATGCAGTGTAGACTTGCTTTAAATTCCTAAATCGGTGTGCACATTGAGAGGCAGATATGCCTATTTGTTTAGCAAGTATGTCCCATAGAGAATGTTTGTTTCTATTTGTTGTTGTGGAGAACTTTTCTTTGTTTTTCTGGTAGTATTCGAGGATTTTGAACGCTTTGGAGTCTCCTGAGCGTCGTTTTGTGCGCTTTGTGAAGCCTCTTTCGTCGTAGGACTCGTCATCATCTGTGAACTCTTCCATAGTTTCGTCCAGTTTGATATTTACTTTCTTTACTGAAAATTTGAAAGAAACGATTTTTAATTCCGGTTATTTAAGAAGAATGTAGCCTGATTGTGGTAAGGGCTTAATTAACTTAGCCTCTGAAAAAATCTCTTCCATTTCACTTCTTCCAATGTAAATAGAGCTAATGAGAATAATTCTTATTCTGCTATCATTCATTCACATCAACTGCAGCCCCCGAAAAGTTAGATGTAGAGAGACTAGAGTAAATACATGAGAGTCAGCTTATTGACATCTACTAAAAATAGGTTGTCACTCAAAAATTCCAGATGGAAAACAATCAAGTAATCAAACCCAAGACTTACAACTAAGCAGTAATTATTTTGATAGTGGGACTCACGAATTACCATGACCCTGGAACGTAAAGGGCTATTGAAGGCACCGTGGATTTTAGTCAGTACGACTCTGACAGTCCCCCCCGGTTGGTCCCCTTGGGTGGGGGGACTCATTTGATGATCTTCCCTCGATAAAAAAAAACCAGCAATAACTTACCACCAACTTTCGTATCACTTTTCGCACTCTGTCCAAGTCCTTTCAAAGTTTCATAGCCAGAAAGCAAGTTAGTATCCATTCCATAGTCAAATATCCTATCAAAGACTTCAATATACCTCCAATCTATTTGCATGTCAGGATTTTCTTTTTTATCGTTCAATATTGTCTTGTAAAGGCTCAAGAGGTCTTCCCATTGGCTTCTGCAACTTAACAGGCTCCTTTTCACCTTTTTAGCGACCCCTGCCCAGCATACAAAGTGGCACATCATATCTTTATACATCTCTATATTATCATAGAAAAATTGCACCATTTCATCCAGCTCCTCAGTCTTCCACATCTCTAAAGGCTCTGGTTTTCGTCCAGTTTTCATCATTTGATTCTCAATGTCTTTCGATATAATATTGTCAAAGAGAATTTCAATTGGTTTTCTATTTCGTAAGTCATAACTTCTTTCTATGTATTTATCTAAATGTGCATTTCTCAACTCTTCATATTTAGTTTTACAGGCATCAGCAGTCTTGTCCAGCAATCGGCCAATTTCATTCCAGAGGAAATTGTTGGGAATGGTTTTGTCTTCAAATTCATCAAAACAGTCAAAACAATATTTGACGAGCACAGTCATTTCTGTCGTATCCCAATCTTCTACTTTAGGTGGAGGTTCATCAGCTTCAGCTATCGCCTGGTTTTCAATTAATCTGTACTCATCTGTCAAATATTTTCTATGGAAGTCTTCATCACCTTCAAAGATCTTGTCGAATAATTCCATGTATGGCCAGTTGATACCATCTGCACCACTCTCTCGTCTTTTGTCTATCAATCTTAAGTAATGCTGCTTGTAGTTCAAGAACCGTTTCTGCCAATACTCCCCATCATCTTCACCAATCTCCAAAGCAATGGTCTCCCATATGCCACGTCTCCAGTACTCCGCTTGAAAGTTTTTCTTGTATTTCAAATACAATTTTAACATCATTTCTACTTTCTCATCAGCATTAGGCTTATTATTCACCTTTTTCACAACCATTACGTTGTCATAATTCTGTTTCAGAGCTGGGACTTTCATTATCTGAGGCTCGGGTGTGTTTAAAGTTTCAACGGTAATCATGGGGGTCTCATCGTGAAATATTTGGTGGCATAGTTCAAAGTATGGCCACTTTATGTAGACTCCTTTCTGTATATGGCCACAGATTTCATAGTATTTTGCTTGTAAGCTGTCCAGCTTTGCTTCGCATGAGTTTGGGTTTTTGCCAACCAGCATGGTCTTACATGCTACAGTCCAGAGATGTTTCTTTTTCGTTGTTCCGGATATGAAGGTCTGTTTGTTATCATTATAGAATACGAGTAGTCTCTTGGTCTCGTCCTCAGTCCAGTTGTCCGTTAGTGCAGATTGATCAACACTGTCTTCATTCAAGTCCTCTCCAGTATCTTGGATGATATAAGAGTTATCTTGTTGCATTTGTATTGCTTGATTTTCTATACTTTCCACAGTTGTTAGAACTCCTTCTTCATTACCACCATTTTCTGAAATTGAATAATATTATAGTCATTATTTAGTTGCAAATTTAACAAAACCCAAATTCTAAAATCTGTTGAAATTTTCAACAAGTAGGTACTTGTATTATTGTCACAAAAATCAAGAATCTGGTCTTAAAATGTAATACTTGTGTTTCTTGTAATTAAAAATTATTTTTAGAATTAAATTAATTGCTCTTCATTCAATTTTATTGATTATTGTATTGACTGACTGACTGAATTCAACATACACTTACCATCAACATAGAAAAGTAGTATTTCTCCATCATTCCCCATCTCAGTTTTCACCACTATAGAGCCATCCATCTTTTGCTAGTGTTTTTCCACACCTAAAAACAAATTAAGTAGGTATTAAGTTTAATAATTTTATGTGGTCCTAAACTCTTAGATCCTATGGAGCAAACTTAGTTTTAGCAGTTCAGCTTTGTTACCCTTCATCTAAACCTATACTACAAAAACATCTGTTGAACACTTGAATAAAAAAAGTGTGACTGCAAAACGGACCTTATTTCAACGTCATAATCTGACATTTTTTAAGACAAGTGTTGAACAGATCTTTAAGAGTTTTTGGGGTATCACGGTAATAGTACCTATAAGTTTATGGAGCATAGCTGCCGAGGAAGGCCTGCAAAATGCTGTCTTGACTAAATGGGAGACGATATTATCATCATCATCAGCCGTAAGACGTCCACTGCTGAACATAGGCCTCCATGGAGGGAGACAATATAGGTTAAATAAAATAAAAAGTATTAAGATTCCTACAGATCAGGCATCTTGGTAGCAATACCTACATGCTACACAGGTTCAACATTTTACACATAAACCACTAAAGGAAGATACTCATTTTACCCTGTCCACATTCATAATATCTACAACTGACATTGATCCTGCATGCCTTGTATCTGACCTTCCAAAAGAATGTCACCGGTGCATAGGGTTGCCATCTCAAAAATTTGAAAACCAGGACAAGACGTGTGAAAGAAAACCCGGGATTCCAGATTTGAGTTCAGAACCCGGACACGAGTCAATGTTCGCACAGGGGTTTGAGAAAGGTAAAGTGTGCGTGGTGCGGGTGACCAGGCGGCCCAACTTTAAGTTTTTATTAAAACCTGGACTATAAATGAAACTAGGACAAATCCAGGGCAACCCGGACGGATGGCAACCCTATCTGTGTAGTCCATCTAAGCCTATTTTACTTAAATGTTAATAAATCCAATAAAACCATTTGGAAATGTTAAAAGATTTCAGTGTTATTGAATTACTACTTTGTCTTATGAAGTTTTGTTTAGATCTGCAAAACCTTAAAAGGGTTGGAGGTCAATCATAGGCAATGTTTCTAATTATTTTTAATCTACTTTTGATCTAAAATTGAGCCATTTAGTTGACTTAAAAAGTATGTTGATGATCCAGTTATCTTGGTTCGTTTAAAACGCCGGCGGTAAAGATTGTATTATTACGGTTTTGACATGTCATCATTTTTGTGAGCGACGCAATTTGGAAGCGTTGATTTCGTTTAGATGATTTGTTTAACTGCAAACCGATAGTGAAATTATACTTTTTGGAGGTGTAAATATAATCATAGAAAAGTTTTCAAGATCTAAAAATAAATAAACTATATACAGGCATCACTGCTTTCATCACAGATTATGGAGTTCGGAAAGAATTTATTTAAATGTAAAGAGATATTGAAATTATTGAATTACTTACCAACAAAATGTACCAAAACAGTTTAATTTGATCCAATTTGACATTGGCGGCCAAAACACAAAATGCTGATCGGAAATCAACACAATTTTAGTCAAAAGAAGCGCAGCAATGCGGTTTCAACGTATCACGAAGCGTATCGGACCGCCATTTTGATTTTATTTTACTTCAAACCATTCAAACTTCAAGATCTGAAGATTAAGGACGGTGCACACTATTTATATTTTTATCAGTCGCATAATTGTATAAAATTAATTTCATCTTATCCAGGTTCAAAATATTATGAGATAATTATACTACTTACAACAAATACTTTATTAATACACAGAGGATGATATCTAACTTGTAAAATAATTATAAATACATAACTAAACAATATATATATATTTTATAATTGTATTACATAGAGATTTCTATATATTTTTCAATATATTTAATGAATTCAACCAATTTATTCGAATCAAAACCATAATAAATTAATAATCAATCGGCCCGCAGTACAGTCAACCTCAAAAAGATCTAATATACAATACTATCTTTTATTTTACTCATGTGGGTGCTTGTAATAGGTACCTACGTACCTACTTATGGAGGATGATTCCGTGTGCGTCAACGTATTATGTCCAATTTAATTAATTACAATAAGATTTTTTTATTTTTTTATTAATGATAGGTTCGCGTTTGACCACTATCTCGCCTATTTGCGTAAAATATAGTTACCTACTACCAGTTGTAAAAATTGGTGGTTTAGGCTGTTTATGGCATGCAAAGGTACATTAAATGTTTTAAAATTATGAGTTTAACATAC
Source organism: Agrotis segetum (assembly GCA_036375495.1). Lineage (NCBI taxonomy): Eukaryota > Metazoa > Arthropoda > Insecta > Lepidoptera > Noctuidae > Agrotis > Agrotis segetum. The sequence goes on from JAQSVV010000277.1 coordinate 3,513,241, forward strand.
AATTTACAAGGCGTTCAGCTAATGCTAGCAAGGCGTGGAGCCTTGCTATGTGAGTATGTTGAGTTTTAATAACTAAAAAATGTTTACAGAAACTATAAAGTTCAAGGAATATCCCGAAAGCCTGAATTTGAAGACTCGCAACTAAATGTCTTTAAAATTATTTTCCTTTTTTGGCCACTAAAACAATTTCTTTTATTTATTTTTCCTACTTTATTTCGTAGATAATTGTCCATTAACAAGTATATATACTGTCTTGTAACTTGGTGTCCGATCAGGCACATAGTTTTATAGATATAGCCTATTTTTTTGATCTGAGGATAATAGGGATCATTTTACTTTGGGAAACAACAATTTGATCTCATTATGTGTCAACGTAAGAGTGTAATAAGACTGTGTGGTATAAGTTATCATTATTAGGTACTATAAGTACAACGACGATATAATACTAGACTCCGCATACACGATATAAGGAACAAAAACTATTCTGTCAACTCGCTGAGGTACTACGTAAGCGAGGGGGACGGGGTACTGCGTTGTGATTGGCTAACTCAAGGTCTGTTCTGTCTCAACGTAATATGTTTACGGCTCACAGGAGTGGTCGAAATGAGACGGATATTAGGCTTTTTTGCCTAATGTGTTGACAGACATCGGTCCCCTGTTATTACGAGTCTAGTATTATATCGTCGTTGTATAAGTATGTTTACCTACTGGTAGTTGAAATAAAACGCTCTTCTGGAAAGTTTGAAAACACAAATTTATTTTCAAGAACATTCGACAAATAAATTAAATAATAAATCAGTCATAACATATAAAATCATTATTGTTCGTTCGAATGTAAGTGGTTTGTGACTATGTATTAAAATTAAACGAATATCTAAGTTGTTAATATATACTTTGGCAATCCTATAATTCATGTAGCTGCATGTAATTTATTTCCGCTTATAATACTGCTTAAATTAATTAGGGTGAAAGCGCCATCCATTGTATCCGATTTTTATTTTGTAATTTGTTGGTCAGTATTGGTATGGAAGTGATAAATTGATAGATTTGCGACCGCAAAAATTTGAAAATATAAATAAAATTAAGTACCTAAGTATTTTGTTGCTTTATGGTGAACGCACATCTAGCCGCACCGCAGTCTCCGCAGTCCCCGCATTACGAATTCTTTGTATGAAGTTCTATGACACCTCGCACACTTACCCGCATCGCAGTAGCCGCAGAATCGGTAAGAAAATAAACTGCGGTGCGTCTAGGTGTGCGTTCACCATTAACCTGTAATACCAGGCACACTGCTGAACAAATCAATCTCGCATAACCGCGTCTACCCCGTCCGCGTTGTACCAGCGTTTCTTACCCTTTGGCAACGACACCCTTAATTAGGTACATTAAAGCCGTTCTAATTAAGTTTAAAAGTAATTTAATGAAACAATATTATTTTTGGGTGATATAAAATTCTGGAATATAATAAAGTTGAATACATATTTATAAGGTCGCGAACTTCCTTGTGACAGCATGCATGATATTGCAAAATTGAAAAAATCGAATACGGCTTCTCCTGACGCTTTCACGTTAAGGCCCTGGTAAACAATGGACTGAGAATCAAACGTTATCAGCTTTTTCACATAATAAAAGCTAAACGGAAGGCAGGAACTACAGGCACAGAATAATTAATTGCCAAGAATCAATTTGTGGCAGACGGATCCCTCCTCAAACAAAATGTTCAACTTCCCTATAAAACAGATTGATAAAACAGTTTTATTCTTAAAGGTACAGTCGCTAGCAAGTCAACCTACCCGAATCTGTCAAGTTTTACCAATCGCATATTAATCTTCCACTATTACGATAAGGTTGAAAATCTATTTTATCAATTTGAAATATTGAAGTAAGTGATGTGCTGTCGTCGGTACATTATTGTGAAGGGTAGGTACCAGCTCGACTGCAGCGACAATGCCTCCTCATTCACAGACTGCATAGGCGCAGATATAGTCAATCGAACCACTCCGGCCTTCGTGTAGCTCCGATCTGTAGTCTACGCTTTTAAAATTGTACTTTTTACAGGCCATTGCGCACCAGAGCTGTAATTATAATCCAATTTTAATACTGGTTTGATGTTTTTAGTTAGTTGGAAGTTATTTTGTGTAACATATTGATTCTAAAAAACTAAATTATTTCAGGTCTATTATAAATGTAGCTAAAACTATTTTGGTCTCAATCTAAGAAATTCTAATGATATGGAATTGTTATTATATATTAATATATAGCATTTTTAGAAAACACGATATGGTTAGGCCTTCAGTGCAAGGAGCACAGATTATTATCGTTTTATGCCCGTGTGAATTTTATTCTTATGTAACAATTTTCAAATTCCTAGCATTAATAAGCAAATGTATTCAACCTTCACTACACATGCACTAAGTTTTCGGAAGTATCGTAACCCCGCCATATCGTATTACCTTAAAAAGTGTGGTAGTTTATAAATATTTTGTGATTTTACATATAGTCAAAATATTTTAAAAATCTTACCAATTAATTAAACAAACGTTTGTTTTTCTTGAAAGTGATTTGATTTTATTCAAGTTATCTATGAATATAATATTTGTTGTGAAGCTTAGACATAATAAGTATGTGAATGGCAATTGTATGGAATTATGTATGATTTTAAATATAAAAAGTTATTTACTTCACCGTTTCTTATAATAAAAAAGGGGACATCGAGAGACAAGAAGTTTATTGTCATCTTACGTTATTTAATTTTATCGGTATTTTCAATATGATCTATTTACCTGATTATGATTCTAAATTACAAGGCTATAATATTTTCCATTATGGAGTTATATCAAATGGATCAAAGCCGAATATTGTAATATTTATTTTTGATTGATTGGATTAATAGGAAAAATGTATACCTAGATAAACTTTGCTCATAAATTCCACTTTTCTAAATAGTGGATAATTCATTTAGCTAAGCAAATAGCTCTGAATAACATCGGAAAACACACACTTATTTGTACTCCCGCTCTTAAAATACACACAAATAGCTATCTACTGGTTAACATACATTTTAAAGCAAAACATCGATAAAATAAAAATTCGATTAGGTACTGATATAAAATATACAAAAATATGTAGGTATTTTGTGTAATCAGCCCAATAACCTGTGCAGTGCACAAATAATAAAATATAACACCGACACGCACATTATTTTATATATCACACAAATATATCTAAAAGGTAAAACTAAAGCATGATTATTATGCATGACATCAAAAATGACCAGCATTTTTTTATATAAAACTGTCTACATAACTAACTACAGCTCGTCTATGCTAGGTGACAAAAGCTTTCTTTCATTTTACTGGTAACATTGCAGTACATTGGTCATATAACGTACACGAGCTTATAGTGTGTTGACTCTAATAGATGGCACTATTAAAATTACGATCTTTTTACTTAATAAGTACATAATGTCTACACATTGCACGTTTTAATACATCCAACTTAAACTTAAATTAAATCTATGTACACAACAAAATAATTGATACATTTTTTTATAGAAACCGCTTATAGGTTTACAAATAAAAAGTACAAAAATAATTGAAATTATCTTAATTTTATCCGCAATGGCTTTCTTTATATGAACGAATGTTACATTTCGAATGTAACAAAAACCCCGGGTTAGTATTTGGGCGGTCTATAAACTCGAATGACACACACAAGCAATAAATAGTATGATTAAAATAGACTTAAATAACTAGGTTATCAAGGAATATAGAGAATACAATGCGAGATTTAATTAGATCTAAACATGTATCTTATAACCGGAGAAATAAGGTGTATTTTTAAATACACCTTTAAAACATACAAGTTGAGAAGGACAAAGAAGAACTTAATTTATAAAATATTTAATTTTATAGAGTGTGTACAATATTTATCTGGGCTGTAACTGAGAGGCAAAATTGCCCAAAACCTCTAAATTATAATTGAAGCGCAGATAAACTGAACGTTTTTTTTTATTTATCAATGTTTAAAATAAAAATATCATCACACATTATTTATTTATTACGTCATTCTACTTTGCAATCTGTCATTAAAGCATTCAGGCACCTACTAAAAGCTATCTTCATTTATAATCCTTGTTTAGAGTGCTTACAAAAAAAGCGATGCAGAGCAACTTGGAAGGATGGTCTAAACTCTGATTATTTTTAGAAAAAAGATAATGCAATTATTTCTGACGCTGACTGTACTTTTAACTCAATGCAAATGAAAATGTTGCCCTAAAAATAATTTAATCAATGTTTTTACTCAGTTTTTAAGCCGTGTCCAGACTGGTGTAACGCGTAATTAAATGTAATATAACGCGAATTCTATGTGTGGCTCTACGAGTAGGTACCCGGCTTTACAAAGATTTGAAGGAACACTTTATGATTCATAATCGCGATGCAACATTAATTTCTTAAAATAAAAAGCACTCTAAGCAGACACTACAGTGATTATCATGGTGAACATTTGGCACTTGATATCACTCAAACTAACTGCCGCCTATCAACTTATATTATTTCACTGCATGGACCTAGACAAATGGGGAAATCCTCTTTTTTCTAAATCCATTTTTCTTTGTTGTAAAATTATTTTGTTTGGCTTTAATGTATATTATGTCTTGTCCACGCTAATGCATTTTTTGACATTTCATTTATTTTTTTGACATTTGACTTTCGAGTGGTGTGCACAAGGCCTTACTTGTTAATTCTAACGAACCCCCGCACTAGTATCCAATATTACAAAATCATTCCGTTCTATAAAAACGCGTTAGATACTAAACTCATATACCCGTGTTAAATAGCTAAGCTCATATATACATATACAGTACAAATACCATTTTTTTTTGGGTTGGGCATCGCTAAATATTACGAAGTAGTAGAACGGACACAGGCCAATCAAATTATGCCGCTAAACGCATAGACATAGAGAATTATTGAATAAAAAATCAGAAGTGAGAACGACAACAGACCAAGTAAAAAAAAAAGTCGTTTTCTCTCTCTCTCTAAAAAAATATTGACCAGACCAACATCTTATAGGTAATGCTCTATGTCTATGATTAGTTCAGTTCCATGTTTCTTTCAACAGATGGCGCTAGTTGTTGGCAAGTGTTTTGGTTTTGTCACTGCCCACCAGCGCTCTCTAGCGGCAAAAATTACAACCCTAATAAAGTTTTTTAAAATTCCGTTGATGGTTATGATTTGCAGTTGGATTTTTTATCCATTCTAACTACTTCGTGTTAAATAAATATTAGTTACTTTAAATATGAACACAAGCCAACACAAATTTTATCAACGGATTCAGTACGTACACGATTCTAGATCTATATCTAGATTTTTGGAGTTCTAAAAGTATGTTGACTTGATGTTTTTCCGCACCGACACCAGTACCACAGTCTAATAATCCTACAGTCGTCCGACGAAGACGTCTAGACAGGGCAATCGTGCGGGGTGTGAGAGGTGAGACGCGGGTAAGCCGAGCCCAACTTGGGAACAAAACGATGTTCCTATGTTGGGCTCTATCATTCAGGGCTATCGCGTGTGACGTGCGTATTTATTTTTATTTGTTCATTTAAAATGGCCGACCCGCGCACGCCTTTTTTTTTAATAGGTTATTGCACAGGGCATCTGTTTGGAAATTCTACTAATATTATATTTATATGACTGTGTTATAATTTGTATGTCCCATGACAAGATGGTGGACTTTTTTTATTAATTACCAAGGGTGAATTTCGAGATGGCGCACGTATTTTAATTTACCAAGTACGGGTATCAATTTTGAGTTTATTAGGGGTCCTTGTTACAAAAAAGCCATCCTTTTTGAAATCCAAGATGGCGGAGGTCATTTTCTTATAATTTGATATGTGTGTCAATTTCGAGGTTATTTGGGGTGCTTGTTACGAAAAAGCCATGCTTTTTGTAATCCAAGATGGCGGACGTCATTTTTTCCTTAGAATTTGATATGGGTGTCAATTTCGAGGTTAATTGGGGTGCTTGTAACGAAAAAGCCATTCTTTTTAAAATCCAAGATGGCGGACGCCGTTTTTTTCTTAGAATTTGATATGGGTGTCAATTTCGAGGTTAATTGGGGTGCTTGTAACGAAAAAGCCATTCTTTTTGAAATCCAAGATGGCGGACGTCATTTTTTCCTTAGAATTTGATATGGGTGTCAATTTTGAGGTTAATTGGGGTGCTTGTAACGAAAAAGCCATTCTTTTTGAAATCCAAGATGGCGGACGCCGTTTTTTTCTTAGAATTTGATATGGGTGTCAATTTCGAGGTTAATTGGGGTGCTTGTAACGAAAAAGCCATTCTTTTTTAAATCCAAGATGGCGGACGTCATTTTTTCCTTAGAATTTGATATGGGTGTCAATTTCGAGGTTAATTGGGGTGCTTGTAACGAAAAAGCCATTCTTTTTGAAATCCAAGATGGCGGACGCCGTTTTTTTCTTAGAATTTGATATGGGTGTCAATTTCGAGGTTAATTGGGGTGCTTGTAACGAAAAAGCCATCCTTTTTGAAATCCAAGATGGCGGACGCCGTTTTTTTCTTAGAATTTGATATGGGTGTCAATTTCGAGGTTAATTGGGGTGCTTGTAACGAAAAAGCCATCCTTTTTGAAATCTAAGATGGCGGACGTCATTTTTTCTTTAGAATTTGATATGGGTGTCAATTTCGAGGTTAATTGGGGTGCTTGTAACGAAAAAGTCATTCTTTTTGAAATCGAAGATGGCGGGCGTCAATTTAAATGTATTACGCCAATTCCGTGATAAATTGGGGTGCTGGTTACGAAATGCCATCTAAATAACTTAAATCTGTCTCGAGCTGGTCCTATAAACTGGAACTGGAACTGTAAAAGTTGTTCATTTTGGTAGTCTGTAGCAATTTTTTTTCACATGTATGTAAGTACCCTTTCGGTTAGAATATACTTATTATTTATTAATTTGTATTGTATTTAAGTATGATATTTATTTATTTGGAAGTTAAAATTAAAAAAAAATCGCAGTCCACGTCGTCAGTGTCACATAGTAACTATTTATCAAATGCATCAGTTCAATTTTTAAATCTCTTAGTAGGTATACGTCTTATCTGCATTTTTTATTTTCATTCAACTTCTAAATAATACATGCAGTAAAGAGGGGGTTAAAACTTGTTTTCATTATTATATAAGTGTTTAATATTGTTTTCATTATAATTCTGCCATCCATGTTGATCTGCAATAAATAAATAATTTCATAAATATTCTTTACTTGTGACAACCCTGGCCGATGCATAACTGTCTAGACGATGTCGGCATTTTACCCGAGATCAAAGGCGTCGTCCTACTGTATGATTTCTATACTGTGCCAGTACACTGTCGCGGTACAGAAAGAAATATAAAATAGATAAACTGCTAGCATAGAAAGAGAAAGAAGATAATGCCGAACAGTCCATCGGTGAGTGCCTGTGTCGACAAACTTTTTTTTCTAAAGTTCTAGAATCGTGTACTGGCCAGCATTACTTGACCCACATCGACATTAGTCTGCCGAATAAGATGGGTCATATAGTGCTGGGCCTCGACTTTACGTATGTTATCGTACTCTTTTTTGTTACTTTTGCTTTACTTTTCCCAACTATAATTATGTACCAAATACTTATCCCAGTCGATCAAATCAACGTGAATCCCGAATACCAGTATAATGAATCGGGAAACATCGTTAAATAGTCATTCAAAACTGACCTATTTGTCCCATTTACCGTCAAAACGTATGATATCCTGCAGAATCTCCCCTCAGACCTCTACCAAACTTCACATTTGTCCCTAGGGTTCATCTTAGACCCGATGGGGCAATGGAACTCTTCGGAGAACTCCCTCAAGTTGGCTATGGGGCCTATGACCCGGTACTTCGCGATCGTGTGGTCATCTTTTTCTATTTGCATCTTCGTCGATTCTTTGGTCATTGCTGAACACCATACCTGGGAAATGGCAAAAATTGAGCAAGAATTTTAGTAAATGGAGAGATGGCATGGATAAGCGGTACCTTCTCTTTGTGAATCATCATCTTTATTGCGTAGACTACGCAATCATCAACATCATCAGTCTATAAATGATCCCACTGCTGGGACATAGTTCCCCTGTCTGTGAGAGGGATGGGGCGTTCGTTGGTGGATGTCTCATGTCTTCGATTTTTTAGCAGAAGTGTTTTGGCCCAGTGGTATCGGCCGACGTATAAGCTGCTCGTGGTTCGAATCCAGCCAGGAGCATTACTTTTTGTTATTTATTTCATCACCTCAAAACGGTGAAAGAAAATATCTGGAGCAAATTGGCTTGTCCTAGATCCAAAAATTCGAAGACTTACAACACATTAGACCCGCATGGTGTCTTATAGCCCACTCCCTCTCACTGAGGGAAGGCTTAATGTGTCTCAGAATTGTGTAAATTATAGGCCAATGATGATTTATCTAAAACCACACTGCATGAGCTAGTCTAGCACGTCGAATGCACACATCAGTTTGGCTTGCTGATATTACTGACGTAACTTTTTTTTTTACTTGATAAAATCATCGAATAAATTCTCCCACCCAAGGCAGGGCGGGAGTGACTGTCAGACTTGTACTAACTAAAATTCAAGGTGCCCTTTTTTTTTTTTTTTTTAGCGTGGTAAAATCATCAAATGAGTCCTCCAACCCCGGGCAGGGCGGGAGGGACTGTCAGACTTCTACTGACTAAAATCCACGGTGTCCTTCATAGCCTGTTATGTTCCGGGGTTACGGTAAGGGAATAATCCCGCGACCCCGGCAGGTTTTGGCCCTCTGAGAGGGGGGCCCCGTCATTATGCTGACGCTCTTTGAGGCGCGCGTGGGACACAACGCGCCGTCGACCCGGGCATGGTCCTTGGTCGGGCAGCGAGTTGCCCTTTACTCGCTGCCCGCATGCCCGCGCCTACGGTAGCCGGAGATCATCAAGCGACGTCCGTCGCCGTGGGCGCCTACCACTGCGGGATTCAAGGTGCCCTTTAATAGTTTACGATCCGGGGCTACGGGTACCCTATAATCCCGGAACCCCGACAGGCTTTCGCCCTCTAAGATGGGCTCAGTCATATTGTTGCCCAAAAAAATGTAATTAGTCCGTCTTTTAGATAAGTCAAAAATAAGGGACACGTATTTTTTTATTTGTAAATTAGACCAAAAATGACAAAGATATAGCCTACTAAAGTTACATGTGACGTCACGATGCGTGGCATTTTTTGCCTAGGGTGACGTCACAGGTAACTTAAATAGGCTATTATCTTTGTTATTTTTTGTTTAATCGAAAAAAGAAAAAATACGTGTTCAATATTTTTTTATAATCTAAAATACGGACTAAATAGAATGTAATTATTTTGACCCTGAAAACTACCCTATTCTTTGAGGCGCGCTTGGAACACGACGCGCCGTTGACCCGGGCATGGGACATGCACGTAACGATAGCATTAAAAATATGAAAAATGTTAAGAAACCTTCAAGAATATCTGATGAAAATTTTCAACGTACCTGAGCAAAAGAAATGAAGAACAGCTGTCGGTCATTATACTTCAATCCAGGTAAAGTGAGGTTCACTTTAGCAGTTCTGGCGTGATCCAGGTACGCGTGGAATGATGCCTTCAGCCCTCCATTATCTGCGATGTTCTCACCTGGAAATAATTAAAAACTTATTACTATTGTTACGTCGATCGAATTGCCAAAAAGACTATCTATAGGCTTCTCAAAGGTTCCACAAGGTTCTCGACAATTCTACAGAGGATTGTTCTGGAAGTTTCTAGAAAATTATACCCGGTTCTAGATGTTTAGAGATGGTTCTGGAATGTTCCAGAAGGTATGGGTTTATGTCGAAGTCTATGGATGTTTCCAGAACATTTGACCATCTTCTAGAAACATCTAGAGGATCCGGTCGGGGTATAAAAAGGGGCGCCGATCTTCGACCGAGTCAGAAAGTCCGGTTGAGCAGTACACAACCTACTAGAGGTTGACCTGCGAGATGCCCATATCAAAAAAAATCGACCGAGTCAGTCTGGTTTTGACTACGATCGAGGCAACTCGAAGTGAACTACAAGCGATCTTTAAGTGACTTTTACGTGTGATTAAGAGTGTGTAGGTATAAGTGTTTAAGTGTTGAGTAGTGTTTAGTGACTGTTTTAATTTGTGATTCGTGTGTGATTAAAGTTTATTTGGTTTTAATTGGTGTTAATTAATTTATCCCAGCTCGTAACACTATGTTGATATAGCAGAGAATGGAAGCACCCATAATGTGCAAACCTTGATTAGGTCGGTGGTAAAATCATCAAATGAATCTTTGTGCCCTGAGTGGAGTGGAACGGAATGTCAAACTCGTATTGATTATAATCCACCGTGTTCCTATAAATGTCCTTTACGTTCCCGGGTCTCAGTAATCTATTAAAACACAGTCCCGTGAATAAATAAAAGCACAAGGTCTCTTGGAAAACCCAATTTCATAATTAATAGTCACTAAAAAAATATTTTGATAATGGTTTGCCACCCACTATGTACAATCGACAAACTTGAATCATGACCCATTTTGACAATAAATCGTTTGAATCCCTCAAATTGCCAAAGATGAAAGTCGTTACTACGGATATGTATATTTACGTAAATGTGGACCTAATTGTATTTGAATGTCTGTAAGAATATTTAAAGCTTATGGTGGGTCATGATTCAACTTTGTCGATTGTACAAACACAGACTTAAAGTATGGATCGAGCCTACCCTAGCCAAATGTCAAAAAACTGCGATACTACTCGTACTTTTGTTGCAACTCAGCGCTTTTTTAACGCCCAAGAATAAGTTGAGAGGCTTGAGAATGGGGGCTTAGGGTTTTGATGAAAACTGAAAATCTTACCAAGTGTCTGTTTCCCGTTGAGACGCTGTCCCTCCACTGAATAGTTAGAATACTGCTGCTGGATACACCTGGCTCGCGTCTTGAATCTGGCTATCGTTGCGTTGTTCCACCATTGGTTTAGGTTACCGAATCTGAAGATAAGAGGAAATACATTTGTCAGCAATATAAAAAGTGAGATAATAATGTCTCAATGTGGTGATTTTACCCATACTTCTCAAGATAAGAGATAATTTTTTTGTGACATAGTATTACCCATCTACAATTAGGTTTAACCAAAAGTGGTTAAATGTTGCCACTTATAATAATATAAATGTAAGGGTTTACAATAATTACTAAAATTGTTTTTACAACTAATAGAAATGATCAATTGAAGCCATAGACTTAAAGGATAGACTGCATTTTCTCTAGCCAAATGTCAAGTAAAATTGGCCATACCCTATAAAAAGAGAAAAAAAAAACAATTGAATGATCATCTATCTCTTTCCTTTACATTATCATGAACATTATTTGTCTTAAAGGAAAGAGATAGACATTCATACAATTCGGTTCCTCTCGTTCTAGAGATTATTATCAGTTAAGGGCTAATTTTTCAACAGTCAGATAACTTTTATCTGAGGAATTAAAATAACGGCTTGACATATTTTCCATACATAAGCTGTCAAACCGCCATTTTTATTCCTAAGACAAAAGTTACCTGACTATTAAAAAATCAGGCCTTAGGCAGATAATGCGCAGTCCATTATTGAAGCTGAGCATCGTTGGTAGTTATTATTGACTCGACTGATCTTCTCTTACCTATCATACTCCCTCCCCTGATCATCAAACGCATGCGTCAGCTCATGTCCCATCACGACCCCCATAGCGCCATAGTTGACCCCTTTAGGGTTGTCCCCATCGTAAAACGGTAGCTGAAGAATCCCGGCGGGAAACACTATCTGGTTTTTAGTCGGTGTGTAGTATGCGTTCACCGTCGATGGTGTCATGCCTGAAGAGAAAAAGGTTTACATTAAAATATCATCATCACCAGCCTATAAATGTTCCCACTGTTGGGACACAGGCCTCCTCTCTGTGAGAGGGAGTGAGCCATAATCCACCAAATGGGCCCAGTGCGGGTTGTTAGATATCACAGGTCTGCAAATTTTTGGTTCTTAGACATGCCGGTTTCCTCACGACGTTTTCCTTCACCGCTTGGAGAGCAGTGTTGATGAAATAAATTACACAAAGTAAGTGGCTGGGTTCGAATCCACGTCCTACTTATTCGTACGTCACGATATCACTGAGCCACCACTGCTGTCACATTATTTATGCATACTGTTACTGGAAACGATTTTTATAGTAAAATAGGACAAGATGCGACCAGTGCTGAAAATAGTTTCCAACTGTGCAGGCACAAGGCCTGGGCCTTAAAAGGGTCTGGACCCTAAAAGGGTAGCAGACGCAGACATGGCTAGACCAGAACCACAAAAAGCTATTTTACTCAAAAAAAAAAACAAGTCCTCAAAGATAGATTATTCCAATAGTATTTTTTTTTGTTGGGTAAATCAAAAATGACGAAGATGCAATGCTTCTACAAAACACAAAAGTCACTCGGTTAATACTATTTTACAGGTATTATGACGTCACAAAGGCTCCCGAATTTCAAAGTGTTTCATCTTTGTCCCACTGGACTCGTACTTACTCATTATACAGACATTTTTCAGTATGGCTAAACCCGTCATGATTTAGGAGATATGCCGCAATAGCTTCTATCTGTGACAAAATAAACACCAGCAGCAACTACCGGTGAGTCGTATGAGGATATCGAGGAACAGTACACCCTATTCTTCACACTTTTAAAGATGATTTTGAAATACCCTTACCCCACTTAGTCTTGTTCACAGGCTTATCCAGCTTGCTAAGGTCGTTCTTGAGACTGAACACGTTGAAGGCTATATTGTTCTCGAAGTACTCGTTGGGCTTCACCTCTAACTCCTCATACTGCTTGTCTAGCTCATCTTTGTGGAGGATGTAGTCAGGGAAACCTGGGGAGAAAAAGGAATGTTGTACTTAATGTTTATTATGGTAGAGTTGAGTTTGGCTGTAAGCGTTTTTAGAGCTGAGGGATGGTTATACACTAGCCAATAGACGAAGTTCTGGACATCCCCAAGCGTTGCCACATGGACCGATTCTGTGGAGTCTCTTCATCCAGTAGATTTCTGGACCAAAGTAAAACTTAACTAGTACTTTTGTCTGGCTGGCGTGCCTATCCGGCTGGTGCCCGATCAGTGCCCGAAAATAGGGGTGTGCCAACATTCCCCAGGCACAAGGCGTAGACCCTGGACGGGCGTAGAAATAATCAGAAAAGGACCACAATTGGCCCGTCCAGGTTGCATAAAAAGCTAGCTAAGTACTGTGTCCGATATCACTCCAAATTTTTTCATTTAGTCCCACCATTAGGTCAGTCGTTTTAAGAGCAAAGAACCCTGCCTACAACCACTTAAGGTTGTACTAACATAAGCGTTAAGCATACACATAAAGAAGCAACTTCTGCAGGTTACGTTTCCCAAAAAGATTCCCAAGAATGGCCTTAGGAAGACCCTTCAGAACTTGGGAATGCACCAGGATTCGCAACAATTCCCAAGCGTGCTTCCCATCACCTGGAAAGTTGCAGACTCGCTTACCCCAAAACCTACCAATCATATCGGTAATAGCATCAGCCTTGATTTCAGCAGCCTTCCTGGTCTCCGCATCCATCCAGTCCAGGTTCTTCAGGTTTCTCTTGAACGCGTTTCTGATGTTGTTGATCATGATTTCACCTTGAGTCTTCGCTTCGCCGTGGAATACTTCTCGGACGAACATGGCTCCTACTGCAAAGCCTGGAGGAAAATGGAGCTTTAAGTCATTTGAAGATTAATATGCTGGTGACAATTGCATTGCCTTTTCCCAATTATGTTGAGGTAGACTCTCATTTCAGTAGCATGTGGCAGAAACAATAGATAAACAGATGGCGTTTGTGGTGTTACAATAAAGGTAGCCCTGTTGAACAAAGAGGTATTTGGTGGTCACGTGGTCACTAATAGATACTTTAAAGGTAGCAACAAAAGACCTAGAGAGTTTGAATAGGCTATCTCTCCTGGGTCATGATCATCATCATCATGAGGAGGATTTTAAGCTTTTCAGCTCAACTTCTTTCTTAGAACGATTTATTCTCTCTTTACCTTTGTTTAACCTGGAGCGTGATAAAACTCTTATAATCTTGCTCATGTAATTAACGAAGAAGTTCTGAAGATAGTTTCAGGATCCCTTCTTGGAGGAGCAGTCTTTGAGTGCTGAAAGACCAAATACTGACAAAGTTGCACTTACCAACAGCATTATTAGTATCAGTAACGCAGTATCTCCAAGACTCTTCAGTGCCCTCAGAGCCGAAGAGTGCCTTTCTCAGGATCTTGGTGGCGTCACGGAAAGACTTAGAGAGGTACGTCGATAGGGAGCGGGAGACTTGCCACATCATGTAGCTGGTTAGAGTTCTGGAAATGAAGAAGAGTGAAGAAGTTCTTAAAATCATCATCTAATACGCACAGGCCCACGACGATATAATACTAGACTCCGCATGCACGACCTAAGGAACAAAAATGATTCTGTCAACTCGCTGAGGTACTACGTAAGCGAGGGGGACGGGGTACTGCGTTGTGATTGGCTAACTCAAGGTCTGTTCTGTCTCAACGTATGTTTACGGCTCACAGGATAGGTCGAAATGAGACGAATATAAGACTTTTTTACCTAATGTGTTGACAGAGATCGGTCGCCTGTTATTAGGAGTCTAGTATTATATCGTCGTTGGCATAGGCGGTCGATGGAGCAGACATTTGTTAGAGTGGAGACCACGTTTGGGCAAACGTAGTATCAAACGTCCTGCGGCACGATGGATTGATGATTTAAAGAAAGTGGCTGACAGGTGGATGGATACGTAGAGCTCAAGACCGGCATGGTTGGCGTTCTTTGGGAGAGGCTTACGTCTTGCACTGGACGGCAATTGGCTGAAGAAATCATTACATAACTGGGGTCGGCTTCTAGCCTCATCAGATAAATAAATAAAAAAATAAACGAGTATTTTACATGAAGTGACCGCCTTTTATGGCTCTTTATAACTCAGTCACTGGCTAACAGAATACTCTTGGTAAAATTGCTTTCAGATTTCTGAAATTCTTTCATCTTATCTCTGAGTCATTCATCTTAACGGAGACCTATAGTCTAATAGCCTTAACTTTAGGGGTGAAACCCAAGACCACAAATTTACATAGCAGTCGTGGTTATGACCATTTGATCATCACATCGGGGCAGTTGGTATAAAAAAGTGCTAGACGTACCTTTGGTCTTCTTCAGTTTTACTATATTTCTTTATGACTTTCGTGAGATTCTTGAAATATTCCGGTGCGTATACCACTATTCTTTCTGTGTCCGGAATCTGGAAATCAAAATTTACACCTTTGTAAATCGCCTTTCACAATAATCTCGCCTAATGACTAGCGAAGATATGGTCGACGGCGAAGCACACTTGTCTAGAAGTAACCCTCGACTTAGACCCAAAGGTTTTACACTCTAACCACGAATCTATCATGCAAGCGAGACAACATATACAATTTCTCGAACCCTCCTGGATTTGCACAGAAGAAAAATGTCTAAAATATTGTAACATACTCACAGTCCTATTCACCAACTTAAATGCATCATTGAAGAACATAGTCCAGTTCACAAAAGGCACTTCTTTCTGCCACTGTCTTATCGTGTACGGATTATACAAGCCCTCCTCATCCCTCCTGTCCTCTGAGGGGGTCGTTATATTCGCCAGTTCCGTTTCAAAGAGGATGACTTTGTTCATCTGGGCTCTTGCTTCTGTCTTGTTAGCTCCTAAGAGGACACATATCCGTGTCATATAGTCTAGGTATGCATCTAGGACTTTTTTATGGGCTGTTCTGTTGAGATAGTTGTCTCTGGTTGGTAGATTTAGGCCTCCTTGGTCCAGCTGGAAATTGAGAAAGATAAGAGAATATTATTCTCGTTAAATCTAAAGACAGTTATGTTCATTCTTTAGGACTTCGAAGTTCATTGCCTCGGTGCTTTTCTGGTGGCCATTATTGTTGATTTTTGGCTTTCAGAAGTTGCTGTAGTTTAGAAAAAGCATTATTGGACGATTCCCTAAAAACTCCTTCGATGGATACTATTTGATTCAGGTCGCCTTTACTTTACGAGGTTTTTAGACAACCTTATTAATTCATAGTCTACTATAGGAGATATTATAGTAAAAAAACACTAACCACAATGACGTGTTTCGATGAGTTGCGGTCATCTTCCGTTACGGCCCAGTTGAATAAACCTCCCAGGTTGAATCTGAAAGGACACACATTTTTTTTTGTCATTTTACTAATTCTGCAAGTTCCAGACTTTGACTTCGCTTACTTCGATTTTGGCCAACTGATTTTGTCGACGTTGCAAGTTGCATGTGCACGTTGACTTTGACTTTGGCCAGAATTACTTTGCCTTTGATTCTGGAGCTGAATTTGGCAAACTCAACCAAATTGATTTTGATTTGGCTTGCACAAAGGGTTTATGGAATTTTAGATAAACTCATAATATCAACTAACCAACCAAGTCAAGTCATTACCAATTTACTTATAACTTCAGCAAAGTGGACTTTGTCTTGGCGGAATTCACTTTGTCTTTGGCCAAGCAGGATTTATCTGGGTTGACTTTTACTTTGACCAAGGTAACTTTGTCCACGTTGCCTTTGCCTTTAACTATATCTTAATGGGGGTGCTCCTTATTAAACTACTTACGTGTTTTGAACATCTTGTACAAGTTTCTGCAGGTCCCACTTCTGTTTGGTCATAGTAGAGGGTAGTATGTGCCATCCTCCCAGCTGCTTGATGACGGCCACCAGGGGTTTTTCGCCAAGTTTTTCTATGGTCTCATTAGTGTCTATGCAGGCGTCGTAGTAGATACGGGCTTTCGCTTCCGCGTCTGCTGTGTTTGAGATGTTTACTTTTTCTGGGGAAAAGAGAAAGATTTTTCGTTAAAACAGGCCCAGTGCGAAAAAAAAGTGGCTGCAACTCATATCGAACTCATTTGTTTTAAGTAAATTATCGCAGATCCTGAACGAAACATTAAAATAAATGCTTTCTAAATTCAAACGGCCGGCAGTATCATAGAGAACATTTATTTTGTTTGTGTTTGTTATTGAAGGGGTTCCTTTTTAAAAAAAAAGTTTTATATCTATTTTGAAGTGAGTTCCTGAAAGAGACACTAGAGACGGTTCCTGAAAGTAACTGGAAATGCCGTTAATTAGCGAGTTAGTTTTTATGTTTATACGAATATTTGAAAACTATTATCGCAAAAATTAACGCGAAGTGCCGTTAGGTGGCCCGGCCATTACAGAATAGCACTTACTGACTTTTTCTGAAGCGCTGCTAAACTAATGAAATCAGACAGTCAATCAAATATCCGTAGATGGATTTGTGAAATAATTTTGTCCTTTACATCACTGATTGTCATACATTACAGTGCATTTTTCGTGTGTGAACACTAACGTCATTTCAAAATACAACCTCTCTAACAAAAATAAAAACCAACAAATCATTTTCAAAGTTCACCTAAAACATTATTCCCATATTTGTTCACGAGAACAATACCACAATCGTATTCCTTTATTTACCTAAAAACCTAACATGACTACGTATGTATAGACGTCAAAAATCTATGAAGGCATATAATAACAATATAATTAATTGTACAAATATTAACACTTCTATTTTGTATATCATTTTTGGTAAAGTTTGTGTTGTTGTTATAAGGAGTTAGGTAAAGTTGTGAAATGTAGACAGAAGGACAACTTCTGTCTTCACAAAGCGAAAAGCCTCATTTGATGACTGAAACACCAAATAAAAGAGAAACCTACTAACCCCTACCACACACGTATGGGTTCGGTGTAAAAAAAAAAATAGATTTTCAATTGTAAGTATGGGGCCAACCCTCCGGCCACCGTAGGCGCGGGCATGCGGGCAGCGAGTAAAGGGCAACTCGCTGCCCGACCAAGGACCATGCCCGGGTCGACGGCGCGTTGTGTCCCACGCGCGCCTCAAAGAGCGTCAGCACAATGACGGGGCCCCCCTCTCAGAGGGCCAAAGCCTGCCGGGGTCGCGGGATTATTCCCTTACCGTAACCCCGGAACGTAACAGGCTATGAAGGACACCGTGGATTTTAGTCAGTAGAAGTCTGACAGTCCCTCCCGCCCTGCCCGGGGTTGGAGGACTCATTTGATGATTTTACCACGCCAAAAAAAAAAAAAAAAAAGTATGGGGCCAACCCCCAAAATTAGTTTTATTTTTATGAAAATCCTAATTCGGTTCACTCAATACATCTACATACCAAGTTTCAACAGGATAGCTTTTATACTTTGTGAGAAAAGTGGCTGTGACATACGGACGGACAGACAGACAGACATTTCGAATCTTTAAGGGTTCCGTTTTTTGCCATTCAGCTACGGAATCCTAAAAAAAAGGCTATTCGTTCATCCATGAAATAAATCTTTTGGGGTATTGCTAAGTGGCCTATTTGGATCGGCATGCGGCAGTGGAGTTACACTTCTGCAATCTATTTTGCAATGGCAGAGCAGAGATATAATGTAAAACATCTAATTTTACAAACATACACATACAAAGCGATAAACGATACAACTCGATTATAATTTACAATACTTCACTAATATTTTGGGAATATAGACGAAAACGAAATGCCAAATCTTGGTACAGTTTCATAAAAAGCGGGAATTTTACGTAGACCGCCCTGTTGGTGCATATTAGGAGTTCTTATCTAAAATTGTATTTGGTATGTTAAATTGCATTTAATTTGCAATGTTAGTATTACCATCCTAATTCTAATTCAAGAACGTTTTTTTATTATTTATTGTTTTTAAACCAGGGATTCCCAAACTGTAGAGAGTACAGAGGGGGCGAGCGTTGAGACGCTAGGGTTGATCATTCTCCGGTTTGATATTGCGTGTGACCAAGATTCTACAACGTGTAACGTTAATAGTGCAAAACCTCTCGTGGGGTAACTCAGCCCATGTTACTGAACAATGTTTGATCAAAAACTTTTGGAAAAAAAAAAACATACAAAATGAGAAATTGGTCGAGCCCATCAGTATGAACAATCTTTTTTTTTCCAAAAGATTTTGATCAAACATTGTTCAGTAACATGGGCTGAGTAACCCCACGAGAGGTTTTGCGCTATTAACGTTACACGTTGTATATATATGTATAAAATATCCACCAGAAAGAAGAGGATAATCTCATTGATCTCTTTTGCAGCAACAAACCCAGATTCACGTACTCTGATTTCGTGCCTAGCCTTTTACGTTCCGGGGTCATGGTAATGCGTTAGTCCCGCGACCTCCTTCAAAGACATACCAATTCATTTGCATTTTGTGTTTATTATGGATGTAATATATGTTTTGAAGAAGACATTGACACGATAAAAATACATTTAAGAGCCAATAATGCACACCTCGTTTTTTAAAAGTGCAGCGCGTTTAAAAAACGCGCGTCGACGGCGCGTTTTCATCAAATCAGTTTGTTGTAGTTTGTTTCAGTCTGCGACCTGCGTCTGACTTGCGTGCGTATCGCTTCTGTATCGCGACAAACGCGCTGCACCGGCGCGTTTAAAAAACGTGGTGTGCATAGGCTCTAATAAGTAAGTAATTTGAATAAATCAAAATTTGCAAAGAACAAAGGTCAAATAAATCTATTTGATTTGATGTGTAATTTGTAAAATAGAATGTAAATATTCTAAAAATATGTCATTCCTTTTCAGTACGTGAAAATAAACACGTCCAAAAAATACTTTTTTATTTCATTTTGTGATTAGGTAACAACCTAAAAGCGTTCGGTAAAATCAAAATTACGTAAATAAGGAATCTACCCCATAAAAACTCATGAAAATTTCTCAAACGTAGGGCAAATAAAATTGATTTCCCTATAAATTTATTTCTCTTTTAAAACAAGTTTTTTTTTTTAATTTTTAGTTTTTTATAGTTTATAAATTACGTACATATAAGTCTTGCTCAGTTACAATAGTTACACAATCGCGGCCGTAAAGATGTCATCTACGATACTATGACGGGGTTATGACATCAAGATAATTTTCATTGTTACGAGTATCATACAATAGGTATTTACGTGCATTGCGTCACCATTGAATAAAGAAAAATACCTACGAATAGTGAAAAACGTACGGGAAAATATTATGAACACAGTCTTACAAAAACGTACATTTTATACACAATTGTTGGAACGATGCATGTGACTAAGACTAAGGGCGACTTTCACCAAAATTTAAACATGTTTAAAATTTTATTTAAGCATAAAATTGTATTGAAATTTTTATATATTTTTTTTATAAAATTTAATTTATAAAATTGTAGTGAATGTGCTGTTATTATTCTGATCGCCAGAAAAAATATCCCTGGATGCGACATAATATTCTTGTGAAGACCACTTCAAACACTTCAATAACACCTAGACGCACGGCAAAATGCTTACCTTATTGCTATACCGCCAATTCGCACTAAGCGTTTCTAGACGTCTTTTATAATGCGGACAGCGAAGGAGTGGAACTCTCTGCCTGCGTCTGTGTTTCCGAACGCATACAACCCTAATCTCTTCAAAGTTAGAGTGAACAGGCTTCTTCTGGGTAAGCCCGCTCCATCGTCGACCTTGTCTTAGTCACTCCTGATCTAGACTAAGGTCAAGAGCAAACCAATCTCACATAAAAAAAAAAAAACAAAATAAGAGAACATAAAGTCTACTTACCAAGTGCATATCTGATGATCAACTGATTCTGCAACTCAATCTTGCTGAAGATGCCCCAGCTGGATTTCCCTTCGGGTATGGGGTTGTTCTTGATCCAGCCTCCACAGGCGAACTCGTAGAAGTCCTCACAAGGGTCTTGGGTCTCATCCAGAGCCCTTATCACTTCACTGGCCGTGTATATGCAGGATCCTTTTAAGCAGATCTGGTCTGGAAGAAAAGGTAGAAGCGGTTACTTCAGCATCTCATATCTTAATTTTAGGGTCAGTGCTTCAGGGAATCCCCTTCTTGGCATATCTTAACACACAGCTAAGGAAAATTTTTTTTTTTTTTTTTAGCGTGGTAAAATCATCAAATGAGTCCTCCAACCCCGGGCAGGGCGGGAGGGACTGTCAGACTTCTACTGACTAAAATCCACGGTGTCCTTCAATAGTCCTTTCTGCTCCGGGGTCACGGTAATGAGATAAGTTCCGCGACCCCGGCAGGCTTTGGCCCTCTGAGAGGGGGCCCCGTCATTATGCTGACGCTCTTTGAGGCACGGACATAACGCGCCGTCGACCCGGGCATGGTCCATGGTCGAGCAGCGAGTTGCCCTTTACTCGCTGCCCGCATGCCCGCGCCTACGGTGGCCGGAGATCATCTAGCGATGTCCGTCGCCGTGGGCGCCTACCACTGCGGCTGGGGCGGAGGGAGGACGCTGTCCTCTCTCGCTCGCGGCCTGCCTCCTCCTTGACGAGCATTACTGCCTCGCAGAAGGAGCTGACCGCTTCCCACTCCGTCTCGCCCCGCAGCATGGCCGCAACCAATGCCGGGCGCGAGAGGTCTCCGCCTATCGCAGCCGTGAGGACACGTCGGTGCTCCGCCCAAGCTGGGCAGTCTTGCACCGTATGCTCCACCGTGTCCTCCGGGCGATCTTCGCAGTGGTGACACCCAGGCGTCTCCTCCTTTCGCATCAGACACAGGTACCTCCCGAAACTTCCGTGTCCGGTGAGGACCTGCGTCAAGCGGTAGGTCAGGACGCCATGACTTCTCTCCAGCCATTCCTCAAAGAGGGGTCTTACCGCCGCAATTGCAATCCTTCCATACTGCCCTGAGATCGCGGCGGAGGTCTTCGCGCCGCGCCTCGACTTCTCGAGGCAGCGGGGTCACGCCCCGGCACACAGCTAAGGATTGGCTGCTGGAATCTGTAAGTATTACGTGATACCTACAACCCTGGGTTTTCACATTAAGAGGAATACTTCTTTTATTATTCTTAGCTTCACCGTCGACCACATCTTCACTTACAGGTAAGGCGAGATAGTGGTCAAACGCGAGAAATTATCGCAAAAATAATTTGGGCATAATAATACTATGGCATCCCGCACGCAAAATACGCGCATATGACGTGGAGTTGCGGATACCAGCCCGTTATACAATTCAATACAATACTATGACATTATAAACTTTGGGATAGTGCAAACGTAAGCATATTTTGGTCTAGTTTCCTTTGACATAATTTGTAGTTCTTCAAAGAACGTGGGCGGAAATATGAAGCTCTTAAATTCATACAAAAGAAAATGAATGTTTACTGAATCATAAATACCTATAGGTACTACAACAAAGAAAGGAGTGTCTTGATGAATTGATAGATAGTTATTGTCTGTTAGTAATTGACCATAGAGTATCTATTTATTTATTTATGGATCATAAAGTTGATTATGATCGTTTGTTTCTCCTTAACATGCACCATGCAATAAACGGTTATGGCATCGATAAAATACACATAAAAACACGATAGTGAGGAGATGATAGTAAGGGGCCACCTCAGTTCTGGTCTTGATGAGTAGAGCTAAGACTCTACCAACTCTTCGAGAAGAGTAGCTGGGGAGACGCCAAGGCGCGGGCGTCCTCACCAAATGGTGAGAAACGACAGACCGGTGAGGACTGACACGATTGTTTTGGGAGGTTCTTGTTTCTTTGGCAGCAGGACACAGCTTATGTGGTACCATTGTGTACACAGCCAGGAGGACACGGCGAAGCATATGGCATGAGTCTCGGCCACTACAGCCGCGCCTTTGCAGCAACGAGTAATGAGTAGCTCACCAATCGATCAAGGACCAGGGGCCGTATTACAACGTCTTAAAACCAGGCTTATTCCAGTGAGTGAACGAGATGGCGCTACACGATTTGTATAGCTCTGTCACATGGACTCGCAGGAATAAGCCTGGTTTTAAGACGTTGTTATACCCCCTTGGACCGGGTTGATGGCGTGTAGTGTTCTACGTGCATGCCAATGCCTCCCAGGGCTATGAGAATGTCTTAAAAGATTATTGCGTCCCTTGACCGCAAAGGTTACTGAAGAAAAAGAGTGGTTTTAAATCAGTCAAGTCTGAACCCCTCCGTAGGTACACTTACGACTTTGGTACCCACAGACGCGTGCATGTTTACAAACCTCTATGTCTTCTGGATAGAAACTCTAGGCTATCGCAACCACTACTCACAAACCTAAATTTCTCGTTCCCCTGTTTTTTGAATGATATTTTGCGATGACCTAAATGGTTAAGGCGTCTGGAGTACCTATCCAGAAGACGCAGGTTCAAACCCTGCTCGCAGCTGAATTTTTCGTTCCTCAAAGTATTTTTGCGAAGACGCGATGCAGGCGTTATTGCGTATAAAAAATATAAACCTCTATGTATTTGAATTGTTATAGTAACCTGGATACCAAAGTCGCAAGGTATCGGAGACTTGCGTCGCCTGGTGTACGAAGGGCCTGAAAGGTGGCTTTCGCTCCATCTTAAGCGGGAGGACTCATTTAATGATATTCCACATAATTATGTAGTTGCTGGGTTGCGTACTGGAATGGAACACTATTTGTATGTCCTACAAGCTGGACGAGGATTTCCTAGTATGTAAAGAAAAGAAAGCATAGGTTTACCTTTGCTCTCAGGCTGGTAGCATGGTGGCACGGGCAGATAGGTGGGTCCCCTCATCGTCAGCAGCAGGGTGACAGTCAGGAGTACTGCCACGAACAGCAGAGCAGCTACCACCATCAGCACCCGCTCCAGCCGGGTCCGTTGATGCCAGCCGATGAAGGAGACACCCTGAAAGAAGGAAACCATGTTGAAGAAACTGTAGCATCTAAGAAAGTAATCTGCGTGATGGATCCGTGGATTATAAATTTATAATCCTCCCTGGGAGATATGCTCCGTGTCCCAGCAGTGATGATAATTAAGGTTTATTCCGCGTTCAACCCCCAAGATTCCGCGTTCGACCCCTAAACGTTTCCACATTCAACCACTGATTGTTGAAAGCGGAATTTTATTTCTTAAATGTATTTGTTCCACGTACTACCCACATTGGACAGTGAAGCAGAAAAGTTTTTCACTTTATTCTTTCTAACCGATTTCTAACAAAGGAGGAGGTTCTCAATTCGGATGTCTGTATTTTGGTGATTCAATTCGTCCTTTTTTTTATAAAGAAAGATGGCAACACGGATCCTGTTAGTTTCACAGGCACATTCTTTGAAGCCATTAAAGGGTTTCTACTAAATATTCAATGTAATTGTGCTGTTTTCATAATTTCAATTTCAACACAATATCAGAGGCCTTACCACGCGATCCAGTTTAAGCTATAGGAAAGAGACAGAGCAATACAAGTCGTCTAGCGTCATCTCTTTCCCACAGCCTAGACTGGATCGCATTAAGTGTTCATAGTAGGCCTCCTGATGATAACCATTACTTTTGTCACTTTTAGCCAGCCATACAGGATCCAGTTTCCTTTCAGTAGCACAAAGGAAGCAGTGTGAAGTGTTTGTATATGGCTGGCATGTGCCTCTATCAATTCTGTGATTCAGTACCTCCACACTTTAGAAATCCTCATAATTTATAATTATAAAAGTAAATTATATAAAACCCAATGAACAGTCAATCTCAATGAAATGATTCATGTCCCTAAGTGTCAAATGTATAATCACCAGGGTTATTACAACGTATTAAAACCAGGCTTATTCCGGCGAGTGAAAGTGACAGAGCTATACAAGTCGTCTAGCGCCATCTCTTTCACTCACTGGAACAAGCCTGGTTTTAAGACGTTGTAATACGCCCCCAGTTCACTGTTACCCATTCTTACATGTGTCTTGAGAACGTTAAAGCGTGGGAATTAATCAGGATTAAGTGGAGCGATAGTAAATTAATTAGATACACTGCAATGAGCTTTGGATATGCTCCATAAAGTGTTCAGATGTTGCTAACAAAATTGGGTCTTTTAATTTTCCTTTTTAAGTGGTAAAATCATCCCTCTCACCCTGGATGAAGCGGAGGAGACTGTCAGATTCTTACTGACAAAATTCTCCGTTTTTTTTCAGTTTCTCTTTGTGTTCTAGGGTTGCGGTGTCCTTTTTAGTAAGATTCCGCAAACCAGGCATGCTTCTAACCTCAAAGATAAATGTGGAGCTGTTAGGGGGCCTGCCGACTGTTTGTTCCAGGAGTTTATGGACGTTTCTGAGAGCGCTAAAATCGTTGCCCTACCTATAGATTTTCATCGACGCGCTAAGAAGAAGAAATTGGGAGTAGACACGCTAAGAAGAAGAAATATGTTACTGGGGAGTAACTTCTACCAATTCTTCTTCCCAGCCAAAGAAATAGAAAGTAAAGCAGAACAGACATTTTGGAAGATTGTCTGAGTAATGGAAGCTGATCACTCTCAAGTATAGACGCTAGCACACCAAGCAAAAACAATCTGCCACTGTTATTGATTTTCAACTTTATCACAAAATGAGAAGGTTCACGTTCAATTGGCAAAATTTGACAGATTCGGGATGTTGATGTGTTAGCGTCTATACTTATCTTCTTTTATTTATTTATCCCCTATATTTTAATAGTTGTTTTAGTAATTTTATAATTTTTCATTCCGCTCGATAACTGATCAATTATCACTTGGTAAGTTATTTCACCGGTGTAAAAATAATTAATATAGCAAAACGACGTGTTCCCGGACAGCCAGTTTTATTTTTATTTTTTTATTAGGAGGACAGATATCTCAAGTATACACAAATCGCGACAACATTTCTAAGAAGCATTTTGTTTTAAAAAAACACGGCTCCCCTTATCAACTATCATAAGTACGGCCAAGCTCATTTTGACGTCATCCCGACCGTCCAACAATCTCTCCTAATGAGAAACGCCATTTTGTAGGAGATAAACCAGTGTTCCCTTAAGCTGGGAGACGTAATGAAGGACGGAACCTTATCAGGGAAGTTTTACGTTAAGCTTTGTTAAATTGAAAAAAAAAAGGTTGATTTGGTTTCTAAAAGTAAGTAGGGTAAAGGGAGATTATGGTGAGACAGGTAACTCAGTGATAGAGTCTTAAAAGTCTCTCAAAACGTTACCTATGCATGCTGTAATCCGCGGTGGTGGACCCCGCGGTGGTGGACGCCCACGTCGACGGACGTTGAAAGACGATCTCCGGCCACCTTAGGCGCGGGCAGCGAGTAAAGGGCAACTCGCTGCTCGACCATGGACCATGCCCGGGTCGACGGCGCGTTATGTCCGTGCCTCAAAGAGCGTCAGCATAATGACGGGGCCCCCTCTCAGAGGGCCAAAGCCTGCCGGGGTCGCGGAACTTATCTCATTACCGTGACCCCGGAGC
This sequence comes from Agrotis segetum, assembly GCA_036375495.1. Taxonomy (NCBI): domain Eukaryota; kingdom Metazoa; phylum Arthropoda; class Insecta; order Lepidoptera; family Noctuidae; genus Agrotis; species Agrotis segetum. The sequence continues at coordinate 3,539,616 of JAQSVV010000277.1, forward strand.
AGAAAGGACTATTGAAGGACACCGTGGATTAAATAGTCAGTACAAGTCTGACAGTCCCTCCCGCCCTGCCCGGGGTGGGAGGACTCATTTGATGATTTTACCACGTTAAAAAAAAAAACTTGCTGTAATGCGAAATGATGTGTCACTAGTCACTACGTCTTGTCCACTTTAGTGGTGATCATTTCGCATTAAGTACTGCATGCATAGGTAACGTTTGAAGAGACTTTTAAGACTCTATCACTGAGTTACCTGTCTCACCAAATAATCTTACTTTACCTTATCAATTTTTATTCAAACTTACATCTTTTTACCTCATGTTTGAAGTGGCGTCGGTTCAGATGCTCGCAGACATCTTAAGTTTCGTACCTAGTGTATCGTACGTACCTACACTACTGATAAACTGATCTATAATTAGTTAGGTCTCAAGATCAGAGATAAGTTGTAATAACCGCAATTACAATTATAAACATGACAATAAAGATAAGTAATATTTTGAGATATTCTTCAAGTGTCTGGAAAAGTTGAGTGTCAGACTCTTACTGCAAATTCCGTCGTGTTTCCTGTCTTTTACGTTCCAAGGTCACGGTCACTTTTGCAGACGGTTTCACGACACAGGACCAATGGCTTTACACGCTTTCCGAGACACGCAGGAAACTTGTTAAGAAAGATGGTCACCCATCCACAGACACAACTCAGAAAGCCCAGATTAACTTTGAAGATCGACGTGGCTATTATTATTTAACCAATCTCTCCTTAAAAGTTTTAAAAGTAATCTAATTTTTATAGATTAATCAAATACTGAAAAAAAAAAGTAATGAAGATACATCCCAGATGCGTACTCTTCGCAATTTTCCAGACATTTTCGTGGAAAACGGCTCTTATTTACGTAAAACATAAATTAACTTGTTTAAATGTAAACAGATTACTGGATTCCGTTGGAGTTTTCTTCGTAAAATGAAACTATAAAATTTTATTGAAATTGCCGAGGTTAAATTGACTTTATCGTTATTAATTACGGTTTTAAGAAACCGTGATTGGTTTTAGCACGTATTTTTAATAATTTTAAATTCGATCGTTTGTTTTGTTTACCTATAATTTCTTGTGCAAATAGATAAAAGTAAGTAGTTTCTTTACGTAATTTTTTTATGCTAATTCCTCGTAACTACCACACGTGTGTGGTGTGCCATAAAGTGTTATTTCTTAAGGCTGCGGTTCCACTAAGGCGGAGCGGAGCAGAATTTCTTTCTTTCTTTCTTTCGATCCTCCGTGTGATTGGTGAATCGCGGCATAGGTCGTCTCCGCTCTGCTGTCAGTTTCGTACTGACTAAAAACCATTTTGTCTCTTCAATTACGATTATTATACCTTCGCGTTTCAGTGTCGTATGTCGTGTGAAGGAAAACTGAAGTCTGAATAGACTTGGGCATGCTGATAATGATCTATCTCCTGGGTCAGGACACAAAATAATTTCATCCCGATCGGTAGTGTCTATGTTTGCTTGAGATGCTTTTCAATTTTGGGAAGATAAAGTCGCAAGAAGACGCTAGGAAGCGATATAACCATTGTCCGATTAAACCCCAATAGGGGATCCTATAAGCTATATATATTTCACACATAGGAGCTCGTGGCTAAATAATTACAGCCGTACAGTCCGATCTTCCGGGTTAAGCCGCGCTTGCCGAGGTTGGTCTGTGGATGTATCACCATCTGTCTTAGCGAGTTTCCTCCGTGACTCGGAAAGCCGCCAATCCCGGCTTTCATTTGAAGATCTTTGACAGTCGTTACTATTAGTCAGAAGCTCTAAAGTTTGACAACCAGTTTTATCATGGGGTATTGTATTACCCAGTTACTGGGTTTTAGAGGTCCGATAGCCAGTCGCTTCACGTGAAATACTGATATTCGGCTGTATCTGCTTCGATAGGACCCCAATATAGTTGGGAAAAGGCTAGGCAGATGAAGGTCCTATACACAGATTTACATTTTGCATTATTAATTCGAGTCTGACGTACTTGAGCGCTTAAAATCAGCTTAATCGCGTTTACTGTACCATACCTAAATAGGTTAGAGCACTGGTATGCATGCAGGCATAGTGTACCGATAACCAGTAAGTCAACTACGTTCATTTTATAAAAACCAACGCGAGTATTGTTACGGTTATCAACTATAATTTTTATAATGTTGCCCTACACACAAAAACGTGGTAACGTGGTGTTTTTGGCAGGAGGAGTCATTTCGTTATTTTGCCAAGCAATAAGAAAAAAGGTAGAGGAGGTAAGCTTTAGATGGGTAGCTCGCCTAAAACGGGTAAGTATGCATGTTTATCGGTTTGTCACAGCACGCACACATTACACACGTACAGCTTGACAAATTAGAGTAGAAAACCGGAAGTCGCCACTGTGCTCTTGCTACCATCACTGTGAATGTTTTTTTTTCAGTTATTACGTTAGTTTTATGGCACAATAATAAATGTAACAAACCTGCGTTCTTTGTTTACATCAAATATCAAAGATTTTAAAAAGTCAGCAAACAAAAATATTAGTTCCGTTTCAAGACGTTCTGACCAAGCTGTAACTAATGCATACCCGTTTGAGCTTACCTCTCCTAAGTTAATAAAAGTTTCCAGTTGAAATACTGATATTTGTACTGTGGCTCTTTACTCCCCCTTCCGTGTCGCGGTAATGTGATTATGATAATAGCCCCAGAAGACAGCGATGCGTTTTATGAGATTATCGGACGGGCGAATATGCGGTAAATATTTTCCGATTAATACGATGGCAGTGGCATAGAAAATGAGGTAAAAAAGCTTTTTAACGATGCGCTCGTTCCTGTACTTTTAAATTAGTCAATAGAGAGGTCCAAATCTGTAGGAGGAAGTCTACTCTCGAACTCCGTCAACGAAGATACAGGTCCATACGAAAATATCTCCAAAATTTTGAGTCAACCCTACTGCCTAAAAATTCATGAGTTTTGACAACACATCGGAAAAGCTCGAAAAATAAAAACGGAAAATCTCTCACTTATAAAGAGCTAAAATTGCCTAACAAAGTATTTTAACCTCTCGGTTTTCCCCCTATTGGCCACCTTAAAAGAACCTAATTACTTGCTTCGTTTATTAAAAACTAGCTTAGCCCTAGCCCTTATTGCCTATGTCACTCAGGACTAAGGCAGTTTTCAACTGGTGAAAGAATTTTTTAAATCGGACCTGTAGTTTTTGAGCTTATTCATTACAAACGAACAGCTTTCCTCTTTATAATATTAGTGTAGAACTATAGGTTAACATATTGGTATTATCCAACATGGCTTTCGATTCGAATATCAGTAAAATTGGGGTAGTTAGGCTAACAATGTCGAAATTGATGTCGAATCTCTCCGGATCAAATTATAGGGTCGTATTCGACAACTTGCAACTACTAGTTTGCTCCCATTGAAGTTCATATTTCACTTATTGAATAGACACATCGTAGAAAGAACTAACATGTTATTTTTGTAATGGAAAATCAAAGCTTGTCATGCAATAAAAATGTTTTATTGCTTTGAATTCAGTATTTTCTTTTGCATCATCTTCCTGCCCTTATCCCATTTTACTTGGGGTCGGCGCAACACGTTTTTTTCTTCCATTCTCCCCTATCACCCGTCATAGTAGGTATCATCTACTCCTTTTTCATTCCTTAGACAATCCATCCATCTCTTCTTTGGCCTTCCTCTTCCTCTCCATCCATCAACATTCATCATATCTGACACACATCAGTCTTTTCTTTTGCATTTAAGAGGAAACAGCACGGTCGTTTTTCCATACAAACGTAGTCCCCTGTTTTCTTCCTGGATAATGCCAGTAGAGCAATAATTTTTTTACAAAAAATCTATGACCACTATTGGCATGTCTCTATGTTTTCCTTTTTTCCATAAATTAATTATTAAAAGTGATATGAACATTCAAAATCCTAAAAAAATAGCCAGATTTTCCGCTGTGTTCAAATATCCAGAAAACAATTTGAAAAAAGGAAAACATAGGAACACGGTCAATGCCTTTCTTTATTTTTTAAAGAAAAAATTAGTGAAATCGGTTAAGTTTTGAAGGAGTAATCAGGGGACTACGAATCGTTGATTTTGTGTTATTTAATAAGGTATTTTCGGTCCAAGCTGCTGTTGTCTCTATCGCGCTCTGTAACTCGTTTGTGGGCACTGCGCGACAGCAATAGATTTTACAAATACCTATTTTTCAATTCTCCAGCCCTTGCTGTTTCCTCTTAAGGATATGGCCAGTCGCATCTGGATATTCCGAAGGCTTTTGACATGATTTTTTTGGCATCGGCCGTTTAAAATTCCAGCTACAAGAAACTAACTTTAAAAATGGCAAAAAAGCGTAGATCACGAAGTCGTGAATATTTTTTTTACCCAAAATATAAGTACTTTAAAAAGCCCTAATTCAGTTTGGAAAGGCCAAACCATTTTGAAGTATATTCTAGTCCTGGCCAAAGCCAGTACTGATAAGTTAATTAGGATATGATAAATTATTATTAAACAAACTCATTTAGAATATTTAGCACCAAATAAGCGCCACAAAATACGTCACAAAACTCAAGATAAACATATCTTCGAAGTTAAAGAGGGTCGCATCGTGTTGACAATTTTGGCAACGTGAAAAGTAATCGAGATTGTATCCGTTGTCGTAACCTTTGACCCAATGGCGAGTGATGTCCAACCGGCCAATGGCACGGTCCCATTTGATCAACGATTATTTAGTTAACGTACAGTTTAGGTTTATGACTTACGGCCGAATCTGCGTAACAATGCGAAGAAATACTTTGAGTGCTATTAGGACTTTAGATAATAAGTTAGAGAACTGCAGTTTTATTCTGCACCCTTAGTACGAATTTTCACTCTTACTTTACAGCGTCTTTCCAGTATTTACAGCGTTTTTGTATGGAAAAATGGAATAGCGTCTCTAGTGTGCGAAGAAGGAACTATTTTTTCCTTGAAAATTGTTAATTTGAATTTATCAAAGTTCCAGTTTACTTTACGTCTCAAACAGTGAAAACTCGAGCTAAGGGTACAGCTCGTGGCTAAATAATCACAGCCGCACAGGCCGATCTTCCGGGTTAAGCCGCGCTTGCCGAGGTTGGTCTGTGGATGGGTGACCATCTATCATAGCGAGTTTCCTCCGTGCCTCGGAAAGCACGTAAAGCCGTCGGTCCCGGCTGCCATTTGTAGATCTTTGACAGTCGTTACTGTTAGTCAGAAGCTCTAAAGTCTGACAACCAGTCTTACCAAGGGGTATCGTATTACCCAGTTACTGGGTTGTGGAGGTCCGACAGGCAGTCGCTCCATGTAAAATACTGATATCCAGCTGAATCTGGTTTGACTGGAAGCCGACCCCAATATAGTTGGGAAAAGGCTAGGCAGATGATGAGCAGTTTATGAACAAAAAAAAAAGAATACTGTGAAAAAATCGCGTTCGAAATTCAAATGGTGTGTCGTTGGAGAAGTCAGCGCTGATATACTTTGAAACATCGTGGTCGTTACTGAATATCACCGTAGTGTTCTCAAAGTTTTCAGTCCAAATAGAACTTAGAAATTCCTTCTCATGTTATGCAATTGAAGTAGTGGTAACATCTAACACACAAGCTTTAAAGCTTGTGCGATGCTACTACTAATTCAACGAGACAAAATCTTTTCCTTCACAGGTTATTTTAGGTCTCTCAAAGCCAGCTATATCCAAATATGTCTGGTCTTGACCCATTTCAAAATCAGCTCAAAATAACAAAATACCTAACATTCTGAAAATTCCTGTGTCTCCAGAAATACTCGCAATAATAATGCAGACAGCTTTCGAATTAATGTCTTTTTCGCAAGAGATCCTTTCCAATTAGCGTTCAGTACTGCTGGTTTTTTTTTTATAATGTGGACAGTGAAGGCGTGGAACTCTGCCTGTGACTGTGTTTCCGAACGCATACAACCCTAATCTCTTTAAAGTTAGAGTAAACAGGCTTCTTCTGGGTAAGCTCGCTCCATCGTCGGCCTTGTCTTAGTCATTCCTGACCTAGACTAAGGTCAAGAGCAAACCCATTTCAAATAAATAAAAAAAATTGACGGTTCAGATAGTTTTTTTTTTTTGTAGCACTTTCCACTTTGTCCTGCATCGTCCATGTCGGCCGAAACTGGCCAGTCTGACCGTAGACACCTGACTTTGAAAGATAACAAACAATATTTATTGTGACAGAAAACTCGAAATCGTAAAAAAAATGAGCTGTTCAATACATTTATGTTTGCCTAATGTTAAAAAAAATGTTTTTTATCATGAGCACAATCACGTGTTTAAGTATCGTACACTAATTGCTAGTCACCCTATATAGTCGTTGCTTGGCCTTAAGGCTGACCACAGACTTGAGTCAAAACAGTTTTAAGACAGACTATTGCTTTACAAAAACCATGAAGATGCGCACACTTAAAACAAAACGTCTCATAGACAATATTGTCTAATAGACACAAGAACTGCACAGCGACAAGTCTGACACTGAACAGTTTTGTTTCAGGTGAGCGGCGTGTCGTAGACAAAACAGTTTTGTTTATGTTTAAAGACAGACTTGTCTATGTGAGAAAAGACTGTCTTAAAACAGTTGTGACTCAGGTCTGCGCTCAGCCTTACCCAGCCCGGTGCTTTTTGACACTATGGCCACACAGTGCTACTATTTCTAACAGCCGGGCCACACTGACGGGAAATGCCGTTAAAGGGGCCCGGCTATTAGAAATATTACAAAAGTAGAACGACATTTTAAAGATTGGAGACAAATAACAAAATGTTCATACTTATTTGCAACAAAATGATTTCCTTGCTCTCAGCTCGAAATAGCAATCCTTCGTAACGCGGAAGAAAACAAGATTCTGATTTGTCGGTTATCCAGAATATACTAGCCTCACCATGTTAAGACTAGGAGTAAAATGAGAGATCAGCTTATACTGGAAACCTACAGCTCGATACGTCTTCGAATGTTCGCAAATATGGGCCAGTAGATATCGAATTGGATACAGATGAACGCTTCAATGTGCGAGTAACATCTCGCGAGGAATGCAATAAAGTCGGATATGTAGATGTGAAGGAAAATGGGGTAGAATATATGCATATAGGTATATGTGTATATGATAAGGTTTTCTTATTAAATGTTGGTCATGTTGAATCTGAGGGTAAGGATACAACTACCGGGTTCGCGAGAGTTTTAGTTAGTACGAGTCTGAAAGTATCTTTCAGACCACCCAGGGCAGAAAGAACTTATTTAATGACTTCACCAGGCTAAACAAAAAGGGCAAAATATACGGTGATCCGCTGGAATAGTATAGGAATTGATACATACATAAAACAGGCAGGGCGTTAACCTAATGCCAGCAACCGTGCACAAATGCAGAGTTTGCCAGTCAGATCCAAAAACTTTGTCCATGTCCAATATCGGAAATGACCCTAAGATCACTTTTGAGACAGTAAACCAATGGAGTTAAAAATAACGATAGTAACTTACAAAATACGATAACGCTATAAGTTATTCTGATCCTAAAGAAGAATATAATAAAGTTACATTTTAAATCTACATTAATATAGCAGTCACAAACAAAGGAGACTTGAAGGTAGTTACTGATAAAGACAATATTATACACACAAACGGAAAAGTTCAAAGACACTCAGAAGCAAACAATACACATAACCCTTTAAAAATAAACAATAACAAAGACAGAATAAATAAGGCATGAACTATTAGAAGAACACTCATTAATTATCAACTAAACAAGAACTACAAGATTCACAATTCCTCTGAAGGACACCAAACTCCTAACGTCACAAGTCAAAACATCAATGAAGATTTGAAAGTAAACTCACCTGTTTTTCCATCGTCCACCTCAAGCTACGTCCACAAACAAACTAATACTGATCATCATCACAAACTGGAGAATGACTAGTGCATTGTACCGCAATAAACGACACAAACCTAGTACCTTGCGTACCAGTCACTTGGACTGTAAATCAATTGAGATGCGAGATGAATCAACATCGGGAATTGCGTTCTGATTTTATTGGTTGACTGTGAGTTCATTGGCCGTTATAAAAGGACCCAGAGGTAGCCCTGGTAATAGTCCAAAATTTAAAGATTTTTCTTCAGTAATGTCAAGAATTGGTGACCAGTGGCTTCTTTACCAACTAGCACAGAGCAGAGCATGCTTGGTGGATTATTGCCTTTTGCAGAGAGGAGGCATGTGTCCTAACGGTGGGAATGGGACCAATGTAGAAAAGAAAGACCTAGAGGTGACACAGAATGACCCAGAGGTGGTCCCGGTAGCAGTTCAATATTTTGAGATAATTGTATAAGCTTATAATTCTTCTAACGGATCTTTCCTCTGTCTACATTCAATCTCCCATATATATGGAGTTGAATGTAGACAAGAGACTACAATACTGTAAACTACAATATTGTCTTCATCCCTCCACATACCAGATTTATGACACAACTTTTCTATCACCAGTGCAACTTTTAGACTTCTTTTTCTCCTTCTTTGTTATTTATTTTTTCAGTAGTAGCTCGTTGCAGCGGTGTAATATTTGAGCCTGGATAATATATATTCTTGCCTAAAAACACCTTTGTCTGACCTAAAATTACACGCATTACCTTATAATAAGTTCATTCACGTCTCTCACAAAATCTATTTTCATTGTGGCGTCACAACATTGTTTATTGAACTACAACTCAAGGGCCACGTTTACCATTATCGTATTAGATTGATTATGATTGAATGTGAGTGGAATCAATAACGTTAAGTTTATTGCTTCCCTTGTATGAATGGTTCCTACGTCATACCTACGTCACGATTTTCAACTACGTTGCTACTAATCATAGTAGCAATGTAGATATCTACTATTCGATACAAAAGGATCACCTTTTCCATCGAATCTAGTGTAACTTAACCAGTTTTATCTAGCTCTTAATTTAATTGGATATTCGTGTTGTGGTATTGCGTTTAGTCACCGATTTCATAATTTTTAGAAGCTCTGTTCCACTCATTGCTAGTTTGGGCCTTCTTTCTGTTGTGCTGTCCTGTATGTCAATAAATCCTTTTCCTTTCTTCTTTCTTTATTTTTGTTGCATACCTATTTTCCTTGCCTGAGGGAGTTTTAAGCAGGTTTTTTTTCAAAAGCTTCTAACCTTAAGACCACACAACGAAAGTGAAAACTTGGATGTAACAGTAACGATGTCTCTCTTGCTTTCCCTTAGTTGTCTCGAGCCAACTTTACGCGAAAGAGCGTTACATAGCCGAGAGCTTGACGGCTCAGTCTCATTCAATACCCACAAGTGCTCAGTGCCTATAGAAGTTTCCATTTCAAATACTAAAAATGGTAACACCTATACATATAACACACGGCTTTTTCCCAAAAGATAGACAAAAACTACAGAATGCCACCTTCCTTACCACGATCTTTACATCACGTCTTATTAATCTAACGTAGATTAATAAATAGGCAAAATATCTTTTGAAAATTGTGAGACTCCAAGTACTTATAGGCTGCTCTCATTAAAAACTGCACGGCAATTTTTACATAAAAAGGCGGCAGTACTTCTCTAAACCTATGAAAAGTCTCCATTCACCTGTTCTGCTAGTTTCTTGGAACTCAGTTAACCTAACAGTTCACTATAGGAAGTTTATACTGAAGATTGTGATCTAAATAACTTAATAGATGCACTAATAGCACCGTTTACCGCTGATAATGCTAGACAAAGGGAACACGATGACGACCTTGTCGAGGTTGCATTTATATAACAATTGCATGATCTACGTAAGAGTAATTTTTTCATGATGCAGATAATGACAAGGAATACATAATAACTAAAATGTGTCATCAACTTAGCATTGATTTTTGTGTTGGCATACGCGAGGCCAATAATTGTAGAAGCACTTTGGGTTATGGATATTGAAAGATACATCAGCTTTTGACAGCAACCTTAAAGCGACGACGATAAGGATCATTTTTATACAAAATCAGTAGTGAAAGCATTGTAATAAAATATTATAGGTATAGATAATATCGGAAGTGAAGTGACATCACAAATAACAGACACAGACGGGATGGGTGATAAATTACGAGATAGAGATACTGTCGACTTAAACAAACCAAATGATAGAAGCCTTTATATCTAAGAAACAAGAGAAAATTAAGATAAACACGAGAAGAACAAAATGTGGGATAACAGTCTTATGGAGTCATGAGTATGACAAGAAACCAAAGATGGAGAACACGTGGTGACCATGTGAAGTAATGAACACTAAATACGCAGTATTGTAGCTGATGATGTATTTAATGAGACAAATACTAAAAGCATAGTTCTAATTAACATACAAATAGGAACGTACATAAATTGCCGCGTAACGACACAACATAGGCACGAAAGGCCTGTTGGTAACATCTGGCAGGCGCCACATTACAAGTACTTGTATAAACACATGTTTATAACCCTTTATCTGTTCGTAACTGTTACTGGGACATGGGACATGTTTAGACTCTAGATACTAGTTTAAAGAACTTGATAAATAATAATAGATTATTTCTAAATATAATAGTATTAGACACTTACATTGAAAACGAACCAAATAACAGACATGGAAATTGTTTTACAGAAAACGGTTTGTGCAAAACCACACCCGTTCTTGTGTTTCCCGCGTCCTATAAAAATCCTGAATTTAGAAAATGTGTCGCAAAAATACTTTGAAATATTCTTAGAGTATTCTCGATTCAGAGTGGTAGCGGGACTAACGAATTTCCGTGACCCCGGAATGTATTAAAGGGCTATTGAAGGACAACGTGAATTTTAGTCAATACAAGTCTAACTTTCCCTCCTACCTTGCCCTGCGTAAAAGGACTCATTTGATGATTTTACCCAGGAAAAAAATACCGAAAGCGATAAAGAATTAGGAACGCCCGAAACGTTCTCCGAAGCTACGGGTTTCATGCTTAGAGCTTTAGAAATTCTGAATTTAAAAAAAGTGCCCCAAAACATTTTTGAATTATTCTAGAGTAATTTCGGGTGCTTGAAAATAAATTAAGTGAAAGTGTTCATTATTTTTTGATAACGCATCAAGATTTTCTACTTCTACATTTTCATATTACTCCTACGAATAAAATGTAATTATATCTCAGACTTCAAGACATGTTGTGTTTATATACATATAGTGGCCTAGTGGTATCGGTCCCGACTTATGAGCTGTAGGTTGTAGGTTCGAGCCCTGCCACGTGCATGACTTTGTGTAATTTATTATCACTGAGTCCTCGTGGACGTGGTGGATTATGGCTCAGTTTTGACAGAGATAAGGCCTGTGTGTTAAGACTTTGTTTCCCTTCTAACTGACCTTTATCTGCCAACCTATTGACGATTCAGGTCACACCTGAATCTATAAATTCTGCCACACTAAATATAACCTCAATACCGCTCTTCGTTCCCCGACTAACAAGGCCCGCCTGTCATTCCCAGTGAACATAGATAAATAAACACGTGTGTGGAAGATAGTAATCAAGAACAGTCGCGGGGATAAGGTAGTGCTCCACTACAACCCATGGCTAAGCTACGCACGAAGCTATAGTAGGAAAGGTATGGTGCGTAGCACTCGCAACCGCAGCGTGCTTGTGTTAGACGTTTGCTTAGCATGACCAATACTATTTCTATCTAATTCGACTAAGAATAGACAACGTTGGCTAATTCTATACAATGGGAATGGCAACTGGGAAACTAATGGCGCTAGTATAGCTAGTTCCAAGCATCGTCATTGGTTCAAATCTTATAGGTACTTCAAAATAGTACTACCTCATTGGTCGGATTAGGACTTAGCTATGGTGGCGCCATCTACAATTAGCTTTGACCGGCCTTCCCCATTATACCTACTGTTTTTTGCACGAGTATGACACGAACCGTTGCACCATTGCAGAGCATATTTTAGACGTTACCATGCTTATAGCAAAAATCTTTATTCAGTTAAAAAACTTCCACCGACTAAAAAACACGCTCACACTGTCAGACGACAGTCTCGAAATCAACTAAACAAATAGCGAATCTCTCCCATTCTACGTTGTAGTGGACGATCAACTTTAATCCGAGCGAACACGTGAGTGTATTACGATGTGTGACAATCACGCGAGCGGCGCAAGTATAGCCACAGACTTTATGTATGTATAGACATGTATTATCAAGTTGTACATACAAATTAATTAATGAAATGAATGTTTAGTCTTCAGAATGTTAGGTTAATAGGGCGGCATGTAATTTGTAGGAAACTAGTACATAATTAATTTCCTGGTTCGAATAATCTTTATCTTTACATAGTAAAGTACAAAGTCGCTTAAGTATTTCTACTATCGGGCACGCCGCAATCGCGGCGGTAAGACGCCTCTTTGTGGATTGCAGTCATGCTGCGGGGCGAGACAGAGTGGGAAGCGGTCACCTCCTTCTGCGAAGCAGTTATGGTCGTGAAGGAGGAGGCGAGCCGTGAGAGAAAGAGTGGACAGCAACGACGATATACTAGACTCCTAATAACAGGCGACCGATGTCTGCCAACACATTAGGCAAAAAAGTCTTATATTCGCCTCATTTCGACCAATCCTGTGAGCCGTAAACATACGTTGAGACAGCACAGACCTTGAGTTAGCCAATCACAACGTAGTACCCCGTCCCCCTCGCTTACGTAGTACCTCAGCAACTTGGCAGAATAGTTTGTGTTCTTTAGATCGTGCATGCGGAGTCTAGTATTATATCGTCGTTGGTGGACAGCGTCCTCCCTCCGCCCCAGCCGCAGTGGTAGACGCCCACGGCGTCGGACGTCGCGAGACGATCTCCGGCCACCGTAGGCGCGGACGTCTAGAACGTAAAGGGCTAATAAAGGACACCGTGGATTTTAGTCAGTAGAAATCTGACAGTAGACCGACACATGTTGCATCTGACACAAAAGGCCTACTCAGCTTCCCTGGCATCAATTGAATTGAGTGTGCCGATTCAGGTCTTGACTTATGACAAATAAATACAATTAAAATTATGTTGATATATATAAAACCCGTTGATGAGTTCACAACATTATCCCTTCAACATTTTAACAGAAGTAGGAACTATCTACGATAGTATACATCGAGACACGATTGTCGTCCATTGTTCCTGCTCTGTCGTGTGTGGCATAATGAGGATGGATGGATATTTACATGTTTGTTTTGTATCTAGTCTACAAGCTATTGACCGCGGTTTTGTCGGCGTATTGGCTGGAAATATCGGGAACTTTCAATTATAGAAAGTTAAGATTTGTTGGATTATGGAATTTGACTGAAAAATATCTCTGTAATTTTTCTTTTGTTACGTACCTACCTACACAAAAATTTACGAAAATACGACGCTTTTTAAACTGCCAATACGTCACAAGCAAGTATACTTTTTACTTGCTTCTGAAGTCACCAACCCCCACAAGATTCGTTATTATTATCATCTTTGAAAAAAAAAAATACTTTTGGGCTAATTATATTTTCAATTTATTGATATTGTCAAAATAAAAGCAAGGAATTTTTAGAATTCAAACAGGCTCAGTGACAAAATGTCCCTTTCGCAAAATATCCACAGGTATCAAAATTTCCCTTTTGCAGCATGTTCCTTTCGCAAAACTTCCACAGGTAGCAAAGTTTCCATTTTGCAAAATGTCCTTTTCGCGACATATCCTTTTCGCAGATTTGTATTATACATGCTGATCATGGATATAACTTACTTTGTGTTTATGTCTCATTAGCAGTCGGATTGAGAACAATAGCGGAAAGGGATACAAATAGAAACGGAAGTTAGGTGCAATAAGTACTTCAATATAGTATCTAATGTTTAGATAGTGTATTGCCCTTTGATAGATTGTGATCAGAATAATTGATAAAATAATATTAAAAAAGTATGGGAATTGTAACAGTTCATCAAAAAAGTTTGCGAACATTTTGAAAAATCGAAATCTCTTTTGTTACGAATACGATAGATAATATTTAAAAAAATATCAGCTTATGCTAGTACTTATTTAGTCACAAACATTTTTATACATAGCCTGTAGATGACTTGTGAAGAAAGAAAAGTTTGTAAAAATAGCAGAAGTTATAAAAAAAAAACATAAAAGGTTTTTGCAATTATCTTGAAATCGAATAAAGATTTTTTAAAAATTAAAAAGAGATTCGAAATGTAGATCTGATGCATTATGTAACAGCGAATCGATTTTTCAGAGACTGCAGAAAAAAATGTTTACTAAAAAATGTGACCGCCTTCAAAAACAACCACAAAAAAGGGTAAAATAACCTACAAAACTTTTCTTTCGGAAGTCGGTGACTTTTTTTATTAATTTCATTGTCTCTTTAGCCACCGACTTCCGAAAGAAAAGTTTTGTAGGTTATTTTACCCTTTTTTGTGGTTGTTTTTGAAGGCGGTCACATTTTTTTTGAAAAAGTTTTTATTTTGCTCTTTTTAGTTTAATTATTCAACCAAAATTCTTGTCAAATACATCATTTTCTTACATGTGCACTAGAATTTTGTAATCCGTAGCACCGGTAATAATATCGTTAACATCTCTTTCATTCGTTCCCTAACTCAAAAACTACTGAACCGATTTTGATGAAATTTGCAGTATTCCCTAAGTTGGACGATACCTAGTACAACAAAAAAAGAATTACTTAAATCGGACTTGTAGTTCCGGAGATATGCGAATACAAACATAATTTTCTTACTTGAGGAGTTGTACCTTCCATCATCAGCTCAGCTACATGAGATGATAATTTCCATACGCAAGTACTTGAATTACTTCATAAGATATGCAAAAAACTATGTGTCAGCTAATAAAATTTGAGGGTTGCCCTCGATTTCTCCAAGTTCCAATCATCAGATCCTGAAATGGTGACAATGGGACCACACGGGAAGCACCAGCTTTCGAATAAAAAAAGAATAATGAAAATCGGTTCACCCAGTCGCAAGTTATGAGGTAACAAACATAAAAAAAAAAAAAAAAAAAAAAAAATACAGTCGAATTGATAACCTCCTCCTTTTTTTGAAGTCGGTTAAAAACCGCTTCTTGACTAGACTACAGTTTATATGTAGACTATGAGAGAAAATCATAAGATAAACACGTTTTATATGAAACAGACAAATTAAAAGGTCAATGATCGTTTATCGGTCAAACACAAAACATATACCTACTAAAAATGATAGTATTTGAGCACACGTGAACAAAATATCAACCACAAATGATATTCACCAACGCAGAAAGGAGGACAATATCCCATCAGAGGAAATATGATAGACTATTTATCGACCACACGCACAAGCTTCACCACAATTCTGCCTGCGCAAGCTTCTATCATGAAAAGCAATACACGATCGGCAAGACTGAACGCCCAACCACACAAACAGGCAAGTACGCGCAGGCCGGGTTTGCGCAGGCAAAACTGTGGCGAAGCTGCACTGGAGACTTTGTCGCGGGGACTTTTTATCACGGTGATTTTATGTCACCCAGTCGAATGGATCGGGCGCTAGAAGAAGTACTGTCGCGGTCTCCTGTCGCAGTCTCCTGGACCGTAAAGGGTTATTGAAGGAAGACCGTAGATGTTAGTCTGTACGAGTCTGACAGTCCCTCCTGATCAATCCAGGGTTAAAAAACTCATTGAATCATTTTGCCACGTTAAAAAAGGGCTAATAAACAAAACCACTATTTTTGTGTATCTCTTCCCATCATCTTTTAGAACAAAAGCACACGCGAAAAAAACAAATGAAGACAGTCAAATAAAACTAAGGTAAACATTAATAAATCATCACAGGAAGACCTTGTACCGAAAATGTCACATGTTTTACATCCAAAAATACACTAACTCAGTTTACATTGTAGAACTAATGACCATTTGTACAAATGAACATAAAACTGGGGCACGTGGCTAGGTTTAGTCCAAAAGTAGTGTTTATGAGCTTCACTAACGAGGCATTGAAGTGTTTGGGTATGGTGGATTTGTCTAATTTTGGGTGAATCAGCGAGACTGCATCGGCATCGGCATGCGCGCCTCAAAGGTCTCTCAGCAAACTGACGGGGATTAAGAGGACCAAAGCCTGCCGGGGTCACGGAACTGTCTCAGCAGGAAACTGTGTCCCTGGAACATAAAGGGCTATTCAAGGATCACCGTGGATTTTAGTCAATACAAATCTGTCTGGTCTTTGACTGCTGGCCTTTTAGAGAGACTAAGAGTCACTCAACAAGCAATGGAAAGAGCTATGCTCGGAGTTTCTTTGCGGGATAAAATCCGGAACATGGATATTCAGCGGAGAACCAGAGTCACCGACATAGCTCATAAAATTTGTAAGTTGAAGTAGCAATGGGCAAGCCACGTCGCTCGTAGAACTGTCAAACGATGGGGAAGAAAAGTTCTCGAGTGGCGACCATGGACCGGAAAACGCAGCGTAGGCAAGCCTTCCACTAGGTGGACCGACGACATCGTGAGGGTCGCGGGCAGCCGATGGATGTAAGTGGCGAATTGTCGTTCGGCGTGGCGGTCTAAGGGGGAGGCTTATGTTCAGCAGTGGACGTCCTCCGACTGATGATGATGATGATGAACGAAGATGCATAGGTTAAGATTGTATCATATAGTTTTCGATAGGTTTTCCCAGACAAAACCTTGATCTTTCTACCTAGACTGCTACGTTATCAGGCCAGATAACAGAAAACGTGAGATAAGTGAAATAAATAGCTCAGATCTCTGTCATCCCGTGTGATTGAACAATGTTTAATGCTTTGTTTACAATTTATCAACCCTGAACTTGTTTATTACACTGTCACACCTAAATCGCTGAACCGATTTTGAGTATTTTTTTTGCGTTCAATTTGAACAAGGATAAATGGGGAGAAGCTGCGGGCAGAAGTAAGGTTCGGCTGTGTTTGTTTGTAAACGTAATTTTTTTATTTAAACATAGTTTCGCGTTTGACCACTATCTCGCCTGATGGTAAGCGAAGATGTGGTCGACAGTACAGCAGGCTTGCCTAGAAGTAACCTGTTCACTCTTGACTTGAAGACCCAAAGGTTATAGCTGTCGGGAAATGGTAGGGAATTCCACTCCTTACACAAAAGGTATTGGCAAAACGCTTAAAAGCGTACCTTTTTAAGCGTTTTGCCAATACCTTTGTGTAAGGAGTCAACATAATAAATGAATAAATGGAATCAACGCATATTTTTTATTGTTCATTTTTTTAAAGAGGTGATGAAATCATCAATTGAGTCCTCCCAGTCGAAGTAGTCCCTCCCATAAAGGCCGCGGCCTGAGCAGAAAAGACTGTCAGATTCTTACAGACTTAAAATTCACCTTGCTTCTACGGTTGTCCTTTGCGTTCAAGGGGCCTATGCTCCTATGTACCTGTGTGTGGGAATATTTTATACCATGGGCCTTTAACTCTTTACCTGTGTATAACAATACTCTCATACATCATGTCTCATAGCCGCTATATTGGACTAAATTAACTAAATAATATCACCTATTTGTGGCACAAAAAAACCCGAAAAAACCCAGTGGGAATGGGATGCAATATACTATTAACAATACTACACCGTAATAAATAACTATTCCGGTCTTCTAGGTTTATCCCTAAAGTCTAAAAATATTCGCTTACAAGTAAACATACAAAGCATTGTAGTGTTTGGCACGCTTTGAACTTTTATATCGATGTTATTTAAGAGTTTCAATTTTCTATTCTCTATGAATTTTGTTTGAAGCTAAGGTTAAAAGAGTTCTGGCTCCTTCTATCCGCCAATAATTCAATTGTTATTCCACAATTTCGAAGCAACGTTTAACAGTGTAGTGTTAATTGGCCCAAAATTATATGCTTCAGTCTAAACGGACGTAAAGATTGGCTACTAACGTTATAAGAGTTAAATATTTATTTATTGTATTCGCCGAGGCGAAGATAATCATTTCGTCAAACATTACGTTGATTGAAATTTTCAGTGTGAAACTGATTTTCACGTCTTCTTAAACAGTTCCCTTAACACGAATTTTCAGTATTTGAGACGTAAAGTAAACTGGAACTTTGACAATTGCAAACTGACAATTTTCAAGGAAAAAATTAGATCCTGTTTCGCACACCAGAGGCACTGTTCCATTTTTTCATACAAGAAACGCTGTAAATACTGTAAAGTAAAACAGTGAAAATTCGTGCTAAGGGTACTATAAGTAACTCTGTAAGGATATTTGTTACTCTTTCACGTCAAAACTATTCAATGGATTTTGATGCAATTTGGTACACAGATAGTTTATAATCTGGATTAACACATAGGATACTTTTTATCCAGGTAATATTATCCCTAGGACAATAACCGGTATTTACGTCGTCGAAGCCGAGAGCGTTTGTTGGTATAAATGAATTTGTGTGTGTTTGCGGAGATAAAGAGATGTAACTATGTTATCTAGATTATAAGAGAGAGTTGTAAACAGAGGCTGTTTACTGTAACATTATATCATTCTTTAGATGATTATCAGTTAATATATGATACATTTTTCTTAGACGATCTTAAAATTTAAAGACACTGTAGAATCTAGTGTACTAAAACCTGCTCTACCAAAAATATTTATTAAATTTATCAAATAAAAAAAAAACTTTGTAAAAAAAAAGGATACATAGTTACATACCTATTTGAAAAAGAATAAAAAAATATTTTACCCTTTTTAGTTTAGATATTCAACAAAAACCTTCTTATAATCGTTCTAAGTCTTTGAAATCTTCAATTCTCGTACTTTACGCAACAAAAAAGCATCTATGCGAGGAAAAAAACTTCAGGAGATATCCATTATTGTTATGTATGTGTAGTTATACTAAAGCCATCCTCAGAATGTAACAAACACTTTTTTGGACCAAATCTAAATCGGTTCAGCCAAACGCAAGATAGTCGCGAACAAACATGCAAAATTCTCTGAAAATCTACAATCCAAGTCAGCAAAAAACGGATCCACGCAAGCAACGTCACGGAATATCCATTAGTGATTTTTACTAAAACCTTCTCCAGAATGTAAGGAACATTGTACTGAAAACCGCGTCAAAATTGGTTCAGCGAAACGTGAGATTATCGCGGACAAACATACATACATACAGGTCAAACTAAGAACCTACTTTCTTTTTGAAGTCGGCTAAAAAAAATTTACCTAGAATTGACGACAAGGTCGAAGTCGCCGGTTCAATTCCCGCTCGCAACAAAAAGTATGTCCTACAAGTAATTGTTCCGGATGGCTGTGAATATGTTTGTAAACACCTAGTGTGGGGGCAACGTAATAAAAATCATTTCACACTAAATTATTTATAACTCAGTGTTCTCATTTCGCCTTACTATTATTCATTTTTAAATTTTAACACAACATTTTCATACATGCCTATTGCGAAGTTTCTACAAGAATCTTTCAGTATTTTTTGTGCGGAACAGAAACAAACATTCATCCAGTCAATAGTCCAAAACATACCTTGCCGTATCCATTAGCATTGTTATCAGGCTTTGGTGTCCTATCAGTGTCAAATAGATTTAATCTGGAACTCTGGAACAGGTCTGGACTGGAATTCTCCCTGGAGAACAGCTCAGCCGTCGAACTCTCCCGATTTAAGGACGGCCTCGCTTTTACAAAGGGATTATTTCTTGCAGCTTGAGCTCTCTTCAACCAGTTGAACTTATTCACATCCTGAGGAGCTGGTGATGGTGTTGGGGTGTCTTCAGGAGTATCACTTGGCGTTGGCGAGTCTGGAGTAGACGCCATGATCGTCAATTTTTGAAATTGGAATCGACACTTTTTTTAACGGCTACTGCCAGTTTTTTTGAATTTGAAATTCGAATTCAACACTCTAGTTTTAGACAGCTACTGTCAGATTTATATTGTTTTGATTTCAATTTGAATAAACACTTAAGTTTTTGACAGCTGCTGTCAGATATTTAAAATATTTTGCTTAGATGATCTAGGAGTTATTTCTCACGAAATTTTGACTTAAATTAGACGTTGATTTAACACTTCTTAAACAAATATATTTTAGCACAAAACACTTCACTTTTCGCCGCTATTTGCCAGCGATTTTAACGCGAATTCTTGAACCGTACATTATAGAGCGTAAAATTGATTCTCTATGTATACAAAGTAGTTTTCTACACATGAAACGTATATAGCACCGGATAAATTTAGAATTTAGCAATTATATCAATGGCACGTCTATATTCGTTAGGGCACGACGCGCGACTGTTATAGAATGCGTGTCCGACTCTTGCGCAGCTATATCTACGAAGATTTACAAGATCATTTTGTTTATGTTCAGATTAAACTATGTAGCGTGACTTAATAGATGTAATTGGCATGTATTGATAAAGTGCAGTTTTAAAATATTCTTTTTTTTTTGTCTAGTTAGTTTTATAATGTTACTCAGTAATATACTTAATGGCAGTTAATAATTATTATTTTTGAAGTAGATTGAGGAAGATTGAGGCAAGAAAGATCAAAGTAAATATGGATGGACTGTGTGAGAAAATGATGTCACAGGGGAAAATTCGGACATTTGATGGAATGTCAAGGTCTTCCATGAAAATCACAATGCGTGAGCCACTATAAAAATAAATTAAGTAGGTATGGAGAGTTCGATTCCTCCACTATCCTATCATTAAAACTCTAAAAACATTCACGCACAATTTTTGCATGTATGCATGTCTATTGGGCATGCGGGCGGCGAGTAAAGGGAAACTCGCTGCCTGACCATGGACCATGCCCGGGTCGACGGCGCGTTGTGTTCCACGCGCGCCTCAAAGAGCATCAGCATGACGGGGCGGCCTCTAGAGGGCCAAAGCCTGCCGGGGTCGCGGGATTTATTCCATTACCGTGACCGCGGAACATAAAGGGCTATTGAAGGACATATTTCCTTGCCTCTTAATCTTCAAAAAATCCCTTTTACTTCACAAAAATATGAAAACTCATGCTAGGGCTTCTGTTCCTCAGTTTCTTCTACAACTTTACAGAATTTACAATTATCAGTTAAAGTAAGAATTCTGCCCTTACATTTGTATTGCCACTTCCGCAATTGACTAAAATTATTCAATTGCATTGTGACTTCCGTTCCACCATCATGATTGTCAATGTGATGTCTCTTGACTTTTGGACAAGTCTGTTTAAGGGCCTAAACAGACCCAATTCGTTTTGCTACAAAAAAAAAACAAAAACTATTGAACACGTCTTGTCTAAAAAAAGATACTTATAGAAACTCTGAGAAATAATTTTCCTTCAATTTAAGATTTTGACTAGCTGTTGCTATCGGCTTTCAGTTCATGCATTATATTACAAACTTAATTATTTTCAAAAACGAAACTTAATTTATAATTGAAATTGAAACTCTTACAAAATGGTGCAAGATTTGGCTCCGTCATTAAAAATATTCCGATTGACTCGGATGGAACGCTTATGACACCATTTTTGACACTTTGTTTTTTTTCACATGAAACTTGTATGTAAAATAATTATAGTTCGATAACCTTTTTTCTTTTTTAGTTTCTTCTGTGTCGTGGTTGCGTTTAATACAAACATACAACGTGTTTGTAACGTTAAATGCGCAAAACCTCTCGTGGGGTAACTCAGGTCATGTTACTGAACAATGTTAGTTCTAAGACTTTTGAAAATTCATAAAAAAAATATTTTTCATACTGGGCCCGATCAATTTCTCATTTTGTATGAAAAACCAAATTACACCTTGAATAAACTCACGTACACAAACATCCAGACCCGAAACAACTACTTGTAAATAATAAAAATATTTGCTTCGTGCGGGAATGGAAATCGCGACACGCAGCGCAGATGCACAGCAGTCGAATCGCTCAGCCAATACGCTAACAGTGCCGTCAAAGTGCAAAACGGCATTTGACATTGATCTATGGGTTGTTTTGCAGTTACACTTTTTCAGAAATAGGCTCAACAGATGTTTATATAAAACTTTCTGAGGTAAGACGGTAAATGTTTACTTATCTCTCTCAAAACCATAATTCCAGGTGTTTCTACCTAATGTATTAATACGTATACTCATGTAATAAAGAGGTATTTGCTTGTATTTTGGGAATTTATGATCTAATTCTAAAAAATCTTTTTCTGGTAAAACGCTCCATTATTCCTGAGTGCTAAAGGCTATAAATTATGTTAAAATCTATTATTTTACCCGAGTTATCACAAAATTCTAGCAATTCGGAAAAAGTAAAAGTGTGGGCAGGAGACGGGATGCATGTGAAATACCATCTCCCGTCAAAAGTACGCGAACGAAGTCGGGGTTAGAAACAAGTAAATTGTATATACTTATATATAAGTGACAAGTATTTTCCAGGGTTGTCAAGCATAAGTACCAATGTCTTGGTATACATACCAGTTTGCAGTGTCACGTACCATGTACCAAGATTATTACTCGAGAAAAAAAAACCAAGATTGGACGTTCCATTCATCCTTTCTTAATGCTTACTTACATTATAAACTGCAACAACTATCATCCGAAATCAGGGTGAATTTTTCAACTGGGCGTGGATGGCTATTTCCGAAACTATGAGGAATATCAAAAAACGTTGAAAGGAGTCTCGAGGCTGATTTTGACGAAAACTAAAACTGCATCATTGGATTTTAGAAAAATCAATCATCTTAGCCAGGAATCGAACCCGCTGATTTTGGAAAAATAATCACACCCTGTATTATTACACCATTTGATAGTGTTGCTGGTAAGGATAAAATTCTGTGAAGTAATCATAAACGGCAAACTTAAGGAAAATGTATAATTAACAAAAAAACTGATCAATCTTCAAAGCAATGACTTAATTCGAAACATAAGTTAACCGTTTCTTCTTTGAAACATTGCTATTTTTTATTCAACTCAATAATTTATTATTGCTAAATGCAGTGGGTTTATTGAGACGTCAAATCCAGTTTAACATTGAAAACAATGAAATTTTATAATTTTGAATGATTATGGCTCATTACGAGTAAAGTGACATAGAAAAACGCAATTTTATAAAAAAATAACTATTCCCTTTAGTTTGTCGTATATGGTTACTTCGCAGAATTTGATCCTTGTTAGCAACACTATCAAATGGTGTAATAATACAGGGTGTGATTTTTTTTCCAAAATCAGCGGGTTCGATTCCTGGCCAGGATTATCGATTTTTCGAAAATCTAATAATGCAGTTTTAGTTTTCGTCAAAATCGGCCTCGAGACTCCTTTCAACGTTTTTCGATATTCCTCATAGTTTCGGAGATAGCCATCCACGCCCAGTTGAAAAATTCACCCTGTATATATTTTTTCCGTTCATATACTTAAGTATTGCCTAAGTATGATTTCCAATTCTGTAACTATGGCACGTCGTTTTCCATGCGTTCTTATCGGCAATCCGAGGGCAATAGAGGGTAAAAGTCTGCCGGGGTCTCGGAATTGACCAAAGGGGAAGCCGTGATCCTGGGGCATAAAGTGCTATTGAAGGAACACCGTGGAATATAATCAGTACGATTACAGTCCCTTCAGTACCACCCAGGGCGAAGGACTCATTTGATGATTTTACCACGTATTGTTTTACTATATTATACCTAGTAAGTTCTAGGGTCACGGCTTCTTCTTTGGTCAGTTCTATGACCCCGGCAGACTTTTACCCTCGCGCCGTCGGTCCTGGCACGCTGTTGACCCGGTTAATTTCTATCAATATTGCATTATTTTTGTCACATTTGCATTCATCACCATCATCTTCCTGCTATTATCAAACAATAATTAACACGTTTTCTTCTTCCATTCTCCGCTGTCAGACATTAAAACATCATTTACTCCTTTTATATTTTCAAATCATTCCTCCACCATCATCCTTTCTACCTTCCTCTTCTTCTCCATCCATGAACATTCTCTTCTCTCTTAGTCGCATGAGTGTCATCCCTGCTCGTCAAATTTCCATCATCATCAGCCGGAAGACGTCCACTGCTGAACATAGGCCTCCCCCTTAGACCGCCACGCCGAACGACAATTCGCCACTTGCATCCATCGGCTGCCCGCGACCCTCACGATGTCGTCGGTCCACCTAGTGGGAGGCCTGCCTACGCTGCGTTTTCCGGTTCGTAGTCGCCACTCGAGAACTTTTCTTCCCCATCGGTTGTCAGCTCTACGCCTATAGATGTGGCATGCCCATTGCCACTTCAACTTTTTTTATATCTTTTTTTTTTTAAGTCTCATCTTTTAGGACTCAATAAATAAATACCTCCGTATCTCGTGGCAACGTCTGCTGTCCTAAAACCCGCAGTTATTTTCCTTTAAAAGTAATTTGGTCGTTTCCAAGTGTTTGTCAAGTAATTGTAGGGCTTTGCCCTTGACATTTGCTGTCACCAAGCCAACGGCTTCAGACATGAAAATTAATTAATGTTTTATGAAACTTTTCTCGTGTTTTTGGCGAGTTGTCGTTTTTATGGCTTTTTTGGCTACTTATCAAAATGTTACGATTTTGGTCTTTATGCTCTTGGCTTTCATTAGTGGATATTTCATTAATTTTTTTTTTTTTTTTGTCAATTACGAAAAGAGGAAGTTCTTCATTTTACTACCAACCAATAAAATTAAGATTTCAGAGGTTTTCTAGACCGAATTTGTGTTTTTTTTTGTTTGTCACTTTGTCCTATGTATGCAGTGAACTTATCGTTATGTCCCATAAATAATTAATTCAGTTTGGCTCACTATTTTTTATTTGATGAGTATTTCTTTGTTCACTGCTATTTGGATGATGTAAAATTAACTTACCACAGTTTATAAAATTTTAGTGCACATGTAAGAAAATTATACATTATGTTTGGTTTTAAGTTATCGATCATTAATGGCATATCATATACTCGTAAGTACTCATTTTTATTCACAAATCTAGAAAAATCCTTACTCAAAACCCCGCGAATGGCGGCCATTTTAGTTTTTACAGCTCTCATCATCATCAACAATATGCGTATATTTACAGCATAAGCTTTAGACGTCTAATAGAAAAAAAAACATTATACTGAAATAGACTGTTTCTGTAAAAGGACCGTGGGTAAAATATCGTTATAATTACCTCGTTTAACAAGAAAAGTTATGCCCATTAAGCTAATGAAGACGGACTTTTAGTGGCCACTAAGTCATCTAGAACTTTTTATGTCACCCTACTACTAACGTTTGAAGAGAGCGTTGCTCGCGTAAAGGGTTACCAACTCTCTTTAGTTTTCCGGACATGACTTTTGTTTACCTTGCAGTTGTGAGTTTGTGAGGACTGTTCAATACCTAATGAACGACAAATTTTTCCTCATCTATCATACAACGCCATCTAGTCCCAAGCTAAGCAGAGCTTGTGTAATGGGTACTAGACAACTGATAGGTACTAGACAACTGATAAACATACTTATAAATTACACCCAGACACAGAACAAATGATCATGCTCATCACACAAACATTTGTCCTGGGTGGGAATCGAACCCACGACCTCCGGCATAGCAGTCAGGGTCACTAACCACTAGACCAACAGGCCAGTCAGTCAGTCAGTTGATAAATATTATGTGCTCATTATTTTATGACGATGCTAACGAGTGGAGACCAACCCTGAATTGGACTTGTTTGCTGATGAATGGAAGATGATAATGTTAGAATGTTTGCGATTCTGTGAGGAGAGAGAATGTAAGGTTCATTTAATTTAGAGTTAATAGTATTAATTAAATAAATAAATGACCAAATTTTATTAATTATTTTTTAAACGCATGAACGCCTGCAACGCGCATCGTAAAGATGATTTTTGAGGAAAGAAAACTTCTGATTTCAAGTGGGATTCGAACCCGCGTCTTCTGGATAGGTACTACAAACGCCTTAACCAACTAGGCCATTGCAACCCACACTTGCAAGCTGAAATTCTCTATTCCTCGTTTGAACGCTTTTCGGTAGCGTTGCGCCATCTCTTGGATTAGTGTTTAACTATCTTCCACCCAACATGTCGCCCAAATTTTATTTTTTTCCAAACTTTAAGGGATCCCCCTTAAAGTTTGGAAAAAAATAAAATTTGGGCATGGCATGTTAAAATCTCCGAAATCTAACTACGATGCACCTTTTCTATGTGAGAGCTGATGGAGGGAATTTTTTGACAATTTTTATATTTAAAATTATACTTGTTATTTGCGCAACACAAATATTTATAAAGTTACAACATGTCACTTTCCTGCAAATTGCAAAAAACGTAAAAAAAATTGAATTTCGCGGGCTGCATCGAAGCAATCACCTTAAGCAGTGTTTGCCTGGGGCGTAGTATGCTCCAACCCCCTTTAGCATGCTCATTCGATTTTATGTTCGGATATTTTGTTTCAGAATGGTCACCCTAGTCTCGACGCGACAGTGGCGCCGTCAATTAGTAGATGACATCATTTTACTGCAAATTGAACTTTAATTACTGTTGTCTCAGTTCATTCTTAACTTGGTGATAATAGACGGTGTCGGTTAAAAATAAGAGGTTCCATTTGACACGATTTTATTCTAAGAATTCTTACATGACGACGTTTATTTACTACAAATAAAGTCCTTCAAAGGTCACTTTAACGTTAATTTGCTTTACGAAAATTAGCACTTTGTTTTAATGAGACCAAATGAAATAAAACACCCAAATAAGCCTGGCTTTCGCGAAGCAACAAACTTGGAAAAAGCAATAAGTTTTCTTGTTTGGTTATTTGAATTGTATAAAAAAATGGTCTAGACTAGCACAATGAAATACTTGTCGTATGCTATAATTTAAGGGTGCTTGTACACGGTGCATGTAACCCGCGCAAGTAAAGGCGCGGGTTACCCGCGCGAGTAACATGCGCAAGCTATTTGTTCAAGTTACCCGCGGGGTGCTTGTACACGGCGGCGCATGCAACTCGCGCAAGTAATGTTGCAGGTTTGCGGTTTACCCGCGCGAGTAACATGCGCAAGCTACTTGATCATGCTACCCGCGGGGTGCTTGTACACGGCGCATGTAGCTTGAGCATATTGAGGCACTTGCGCGGGTTACATGCGCAGTGTACAAGCACCCTAAGGCTTCGTGCCTACAGACGAGCGGCATTTGTTAACGGCAGTCAGATTTGTACCGACGCGTTGACGGCTATCGTCGACAGTTTGACGACTGCTGCTGACAGTTGATGACGGCTGCCACTGACAGTTGATGACGGCTGCCGCTGACAGTTTATGACGGCTGCATTGGTAAGTAATATATCCGTCA
This sequence comes from Agrotis segetum, assembly GCA_036375495.1. NCBI lineage: Eukaryota > Metazoa > Arthropoda > Insecta > Lepidoptera > Noctuidae > Agrotis > Agrotis segetum. Next base: position 3,566,883 of record JAQSVV010000277.1, read on the forward strand.
ACAAACAGCCACTTCTTTAAGTATGAAGCCTTTATAGGCCCAAGTAATTACATAACTGAGTAATACCATTGATATGAAAGAAGAAGAACGACCACAGTTTGATGTAATTAGCAGTAAAATTAACTGTCACTTTAATGATACCGAAGAGCCAGGGTACTGTACCCTTAGCACGAGTTTTCAGTATTTGCGACGTAATAAATAAATAAATAAATAAAGTAAACTGGAACTTTGACAATTTCAAATTGACAGTTTTCAAGGAAAAAAATTGTTCCTTTTTCGGACATCAGAGGCGCTGTTCCATTTTTTCATACAAGAAACACTGTAAAAGAGTGAAAACTCGTGCTAAGGGTATTCGAATAGAAATACTTGATCCCAGTACGAAACGATAAAAACAATTTATATAAATTACCTTCTTTCAGGGCCGTACATGTTCGTATAAACGGATTATCGAAAACCTTCATGTAAGAAAAGGCTTCAAGAGAATTGAATTAGCCGATTATAACATTTTAAAACCCGTCGCAGGTTTGTTCTCTCTCCTGCTTGACATGGAGGGAAGTGGAAACAATTATTTTTCTTCCTCCACTGTACTTCTCTATTTTTACTCCTCTATTATTTTCTTCTTAATTTTGTTGCAGGATCCAAGAAAGGAAAACCATTCTCCGGGACACGTCGAGCTCCGTTATCACTGCGCTTTTTTGATATATGAGAGCCTCTGTTGTTGCTGGCTTTCACGTAGTCACTCTTTTCAGTGGTTTGGGAATTGTGTGGAGGTTTTGTCCCAAATAAAAAAAAGACCGACTCACGACCCTGCCTGGTTCGATCTTATAGAACAATGAAAGTTCAACACTAAGGCCGCTATCACACGCAGTTGCTATATTCAACTGCATGCAGGTGTCTGTAGTCGGATCTGACTTCCTTCCAGTTGACGCCAAGCATCTAGACCCGGAGCCAGTGTTAGGTTTGACGTTGAAATGGTTCCAGGAGTAACTGCAGGCTAACTGCATGCGGTCGATGTGAACAGCATACGGTAGCCGAACGCGTGAAATTCAAGGCACGACTGGATACAGTTGATAGACTTCTCCGACTGCACTGCAGCCGACCGCGTCAAGTTGGTATCGTAACCGCACGAAGTTGAACGTACAACTGCATGCAGTTGTTAAAGCAACTGCGTGCGGGTTGTTGTGGTGCAGTCCGTATGATAGCGGCCTTAGTATTATGGGATGATATCATGGTAATTTTCATCGTCATTCCATACCAATCTTCCTTCTAATTCATATTCTACTGAGCCTGATAAGCCTCGTACACATTCCATGTGTTATCTCACCCAGATTCTCGGATTAAGTTGCGTATTACGTGTTTATGAGTAATTTGTTCGTTTACTACGCACGCGACGCAGTGGACGGGCCGTAGTAGTATTTTGTGACGGCATTATGAATAGCCGCGTTTATGAATTAAGTTTTTGTTTTTAGTCCAAGGTTATAGGAATATTACCAGGGGTGTTCTTTGGAAAGAAAAATTCGACCTCGAGCAGCTTTTCACGGAAAATCTTTAAAATTCGCGACGCTGTGTTTATGAGTGGGCATGCGGGCCGCGAGTGATGGGTGACCATCTGTCATAGCGAGTTTCCTCCGTGCCTCGGAAAGCACGTAAAGCGGTTGGTCCCAGCTGTCATTTGTAGATCTTTGGCAGTCGTTACTGTTAGTCAGAAGCTGTAAAATCTGACAACCAATCCTACCATGGGGCACCGTATTGCCCAGTTACTGGGTTGTGGAGGTTCGACAGGCAGTCGCTCCATGTAAAATACTGATATCCAGCTGCATCTGGTTCGATTGGAAGCCGACCCCAATATTGTTGGGAAAAGGCTACTAGGCAGATGATGATGCGGACGGCGAGTTATGGGCGACTCGCTGTCTGACTATGGACCAAGCCCGAGTCGCCGGCGCGTTGTGTTCCATGCGCGCCTCAAATATTGTTGTCAGCATTATGACGGGGCGTTCAAACCTAGCCAGGTGCATCATTTTGCCAACCCGCATTTAGACCGAGTGGTGGATTACGACGTACTCCCACACAGGATGCCTCCGTCGCAGCAGTGGGAACATTTATGGGCTGATGATGACATGAATAAAGTCACTAGTATTGTCCAGTTTATTCCAACATCTTCTACTAGGTCTGGGCTTATCCCGCGGCGTCGGACTTCAGCAGACGATCTCCGGCCACCGCTGGCGCGGGGCATGCGGGCAGCGAGTAAAGGGCAACTCGCTGCCCGACTATGGACCATGTCCGGGTCGACGGCGCCTTGTGTCCCACGCGCGACTCAAAGAGCGTCAGCATACTGACGGGGCCCCCTCTCAGAGGGCCAAAGCCTGCCGGGGTCGCGGGATTTTTTCCTTACCGTGACCTCGGAACATAAAGGGCTATTGGAGGACACCGTGGATTTTAGTCAGTAAAGGTCTGACAGTCGACTCATTTGATGATTTTACCAGGTTAAAAAAATAAAAGGTCTGGGCTTATGGCTTCTGGTTATGTCAGGGCGGAATCTGTCGCTGGACCGAAGAAACTGGAGGTCATCGGATATCCCAGCGGTGGGATGATGCAGGCTATCAGTTATAAAGTCATATCTAAATAACAAACAAACAGAATGATGACCAACACTGACTTCATTATTACAATTCAATCATCTTATACCGTGTTTGTATTATGTTTGTAAACTGATAGATTATGTTGTAAACTCGTAGTTATGTAATACATTGTGTAGTCTGTAGAGTACACTCATCTAGTATTGTCTCAGCTTTAATTAACTTTCTATTGATTGTAGTATTGTAAGAAGTGACGCGAGCGCGACTAGTATTATGATCTAAAAGTTGTTCATCTTGTGAATTCCCAGCAAAATGAATTTAGATTCGATTTAAATGTTGTTTGACTAAATTGTTGTGGTTTTTAAGTTTACCTTTTGTTTTTCTTTTATTAATTTATTTGTTTTTATTCATATACTTACATAGTTTTTGTTGTTCTGTGTGTTCCAATAAATTTCTTTTCTTTCTTTCTTTGATATTAATATTAATACGATTTGTATTACGATATAAAAAAAAATAGTTTTTCGTACAGAAATGTGCCCGACCAATTTCTCATTTTGCGAATTTCCAAAAGTCTTAGAACAAAAATTGTTCAGTAACATGGGCTGAGTTACCTCATGAGAGGTTATGCGCTTTTGGCGTTACACGTTATACCTATTTATTATTTTATTACAATAAATATTTATTTTGTTCCCTGGGAGAATCAAACCTGCGTCAACCGTGTCGTCACCACATGCTTTAGGTAATGGGAAAGTTAGCGGTTACGCATTTTTTATTTTACATATTAAGCCTTGAAGAAGAAACGTGACGTAGTTCCGGGTTCTATGACGACAGCACTGGCTAGGTATTTATTAAAACAATAAAAAAATTGAAGTAAAAAAAGTATGTACTTTGCTCTTTTTATGGAGTTGCGTCATCACAACACATAAACAGTGTTGTGATAACAAGTTTATTTTTAAGACTATCTACAAGTTGGTAACAACTTACATGTAGAAATCAAGAAGGTCGAAGTCTGCATTTCTAGTGAAAATGTTTTCCCAATTTGATCTCAGCGACACAAATGAAAAAAACGCTTTCAAAAAGAACATGGCAAAAACCCACTTTTCCAGAGCCAATTCAATCAGTTATTTAAATCAGTCGTGATTACCCAGATCATCCTTATCATAGGATAAGGCCTCGCAGAAGATGGCGGAATAAGCTAGTCCAGTGTCTTTCAATTTGTGGGTCGGTACCCCCAGGGGGGTCGCGAAGCCTCTTTAAGGGGCGCGGAGCTTCTAAGTTTAGGGAAGTTGTAAAAGGTTGGGAAAACTGCTATCGTAAAAAGAGCAATGTAGTTTAAAAAGATTTATTGAATGAAAATGAATAGCTATGTAAGATTGAATGATGATTTTTCTTGATAGTCTTTTTCATTTTGTATTTTGCACCTACTATGTTTGCTTCTCTGCATCACCCTAAGGTTGACTGGAAGAAAATGCCCATGGCATTAAGTCCACCTTTGTACTTCCATGTGCAAGAAGCTTTAAATAAACAAATAAATAAATTATACTTTATTTTGTGACACACAGAAACAAAGACAGTACGCGTCAAACCGTCAAAGTCAAAACACCCCTCTTTTGACGGCGGGGGTTAAAAAATACTATCTACCGAATGAATTATGTATGAGGTGTCTCCAACCTCATAAATATACGATCGGATTCTAATAAGATTATCGAATTACATTTCGAAGTTCTATTTATTATACTGGTACCTACCTATATTATGAATATTAAATCGTTATGGTCAAGGTTAACGGTTTGCCGCTCTTGCACGAGGCTGTGAGTTCAAACTTTGGCAAAGTATGTTTCTTTCGTACAAGACCGACATTGGTTTGTTCAAGGAAAAATCGACAAATGACAATAATTATTATGTCATAGAACTAGCGATCCGCCTTCCTTCTATATTCACTCACGAGCAGTGGTGGCCCAGTGGTATCGGTCCTGACTTACGAGTTGAAGGTCGTGGGTTCGAACCCCGCCAGGCGCATTACTTTGTATTATTTATTTCATCACCACTGCTCCCAAAACAGTAAAGGAACACATCACGAGGAAATCGGCATGCCCTAGAACCAATAATTCGAAGACATGTGACATCCACCAATTCGCACTGGGCCCGCGTGGTGGATTTTGGTCCCTGTCACAGAGAGGAGGCCTGTGTCCCAGCAGTGGGAACATTAATAGGCTGATGATGATGATGAAGACCTTCCACATTACCCTGCGACATGTACAAGGCCAGAAGGACGATCCTGGGGGGATTATGAAGGCAATTAGGTTGATAACAGAGTTTTCACTCTCACGAGTAAAAGTCGCTTACTTCGTTTCCGCGCCATCTTGAGTACTTACTAATAACTAGTTTTAGACTAAGTACTAGTTTTTAGAACGTGAATTTATAGATGGTATGCTACGCAACTAATTAACGAATTGAGAAACTCCTCCTTTTTTTGAAGTCGGTTAAAAATAGATCCACACAAAATCTATCCCATTCCCATTATGGTCTAAATCAGAACAGGAAAAAAAAGGAACTGGCATTGGAATTTCTGCAACGATTGCTTTGTTTACCCCGAGTTAGACAGCAGTTTACCTGGTAATACAATTAGCGTCAATATTCGTCGGTTCACGATTTTTACCGGTTCCACAAAATCAATAGTGAGTAGTTATTAGTTTAACACTTCCTTGGCGGAAGATAAGCTTGGTTTTATAAATTGTGTTTTTTTACGTGGTACAATAAAATTATCATCCTCCGACCCTGGGCAGGACGGGAGGGACTGTTGCCTTTTACTGACTAAAATCCACGGTGTCTTACAAAAGCTCATTAACGTTTCGGGGCTACGGTTACTCGTAAGTCCTGCGACCCCGGTAGGCTTTGGCCCTCTGTCCCCCCATCTATTACCAATTATTTCCAATGTTCAACTAATAATTGACGTTAAATTCCTATATTTATTATCTGACCATTTATCCATTATTATCCATATATAACACAGTAACAGCCAATCTGAAATAAGATACCTTTGACCTTAAAGAAGGGACCGTCTTCATGATGACATTGAAATCAATACAGTTGTCACATACATACGCCTTGCGAAAATCTTATTTTTGCTGTTGAAAAAATTAATATTAGGTACGACAGCTCTTTGAGGCGCGCGTGGAACATGACGCGCCGTCGACTTGAGCATGTTCCATGATCGGACGGCAAGTGCCCATTACTCACCGTCCGCGCCTAAGTTGGCCTGAAATCGCCTCGCGACGCTCAACGCCGTAGTTGTCTCCCGCGGCGGCTGGATCGTGAGGTGGAAGCTGACCTCTCCCTCACGGCGCGAAGCAGTCATGCTAGCGAAGAAGGAGGTGGTCTTTCTTCGCTAGCATGACTGCTTCGCTAGAAGGAGGCGACCGCTTTCCATTTCGCCTCACCCTGCAGCGATAGGCGGCGACCTCTCGCACCTGTCATGCGCGAGAGGTCGAAGCCTTTCGCTTCTGTGAGGACACTACGGTGCTCTGCCCAAACGGGGCAGACGCAATGACGTAATATCATTGGTCAGACCTGCACCGTATCCTCCAGAGGATATTAACCTGTGGAACTATTTTTAGGCATAAGCTTCTCCAACATAGAAATGCAATATCAAATAAGTTACTGTTCTTCAGCAGTAACATATGTGACGTTTTCTCATCCTATTTCCACATATCCAAGAGCTAAGCTATCTAATTAAACTGAATGGAAATGTACCACAGAAACAATACGTTTCGTACCAGCACTAAAATGTTATCTAAACAGACCGCGCTAATAAGACAGTTGCGAATCCGTCTGAATGTTCGCTTGGGCAGTGGTTTCCAAACTTTTTCAGTCCACGCCACACTTTTACTATTAGTATTTTGTTGGAGTGCACTGTCATGATACGGATAGGTAGTCCTTAAAAAAGTCGTTCAGCGAGCTATGGAAAGGGCTATGTTTGGCGCATCCGACAGAGAACGATTATGATCGACATAGGCCACAGAACAAGCAAGCTGATGTGGCAATGGGCCAGCCAAATTAGTCGTAAGGACTATCTTTGGGAGGTGTTCTCAAGTGGAGACCGCGAATCGGCTAACGTAGGGTGCTGGGTGGGACGTCCTCAGGTAAGGTTGGTAACGATCTTCGCAAGGAGGCCGGTAACAACTGGTTAATTGCCAGTGATCAAGTGATATAGCATGCACGATTGGAGGGGCCTATGTCCAGCAATGGACAGCTATATGCTGATGATGATAATGATTTCGTCTCAGATAATGATTTCGTACGCCCCAGCTAGTCGATACCAGGTAACAAAGATTCCTCATTGAAAACTCTACCAAATCGGAACACTTGAATCTGGTTTTAAAGCTGCAAGAGAGTTCAATCAAACGAATTCCTTCTTTCTGTTGGATGTCGTGCAAAGACAAACTTTTGGGTGCACGCGAATTCAATCCCCAGGTCAACACGAGTGTCTTGCGGCGGCGCCCCTCGTAAGTACTCTCTACGGCGCACCAGGGCGCATAGTTTGGGAACCGCTGCGCTTAAACATTAGAACCGTCAACATTTGTATGTGAATTTATTATTTTGTATGTAAATATTCTTGTTGTATTATATCCCGGTAGTGACTTGTAATAAAATAATGGTTAGAGGAACGAACTAGGAAGTCGAAGGATTTAAATTCGATGACGATGTCAATGCTTTGATGATTCTAAACAAGAAGTAAAGGTTTCATGTAGAGCAATTTTTTTAAAATTTGTTCTGGGTGGGAATCGAACCCACGACCTCCGGCATAGCAGTCAGGGTCACTAACCACTAGGCCAACAGGCCAGTTTTCAACAACATATGAAAACCCATCATCTGTCATCTACCTAGCCTTATCCCAACTATACTGGGGTCGGCTTCCAGTCGAACCAGATGTAGCCGAGTATCAGTATTTTACATGGAGCGACTGCCTATCGGACCTTCACAACCCAATCTATGAAGACCAGTATATCTGAACATCTAAATGCATGGCAATCTAAACTAATATTATAAATGGAAGTATGTTTGTTTTTTACCTTTTCACACAAACTACCTACTGAATCGATCGTCCCAAAATTTTGCATATTATATACTTTCAGTAGTATAGACACGGATATAGGGTAGCCGTAGCCGGTAGGGTAGCCGAGAAAAAAAAACAATTACGTTCATATTCCAGATGGCGCCACTTACACGATCCGTATTGTTTCTCAAATTCTAAATTAACGCAAGCGCAGCCGCAGGCTAACACTAATCTTCAATAAAATCAAATAAAAGGAATATTAAATGATTTTTAGATGAACAAAGGACAGTTCCAGTTCAGTGGAGATCAATTATTCCTCTAAGATCTGCAGATTGCATTCGAATTCAAATTCAAAGCATCTCTTCAAGCTTGAGTAGACAATTGATTCTAGATATAAATGTGGATGGAGGCGACTTCAGCGCTTTATATGGAAATTGAATTTGAATACCCTATCTATGTATGTGTGGTTTTGTATTTAAATCTTATGTGCTAAACGTGATTGTCTTGGTTCGATTCAGGTTGGGCTTCAATGATATAGTATTTTTCACTGACTCCTGTAACAAAGGCTTTGCCTATTGCTACATACAATTTTATTAACGTCATTGCTAATAATTATGCTGTACGGTAAAATACGGATACGTGATGAGTGATGTTTGGTAAAAATGAAGATAACGATAGTTCTGATTTTGCCGAAGCTCCAAAAGAGTTACATCTATGGTTATAATACTATAAAGCAGAAGAGTTACATCTATGGTTATAATACTATAAAGCAGAAAAATCCTTTTGTGTTGGATAGACGATTTATCGAGGAAGGCTATAGGCTATATAACGTCACGCTATGACCAATAGAAGCAGAGCAGCAGGGGTGAAACCACGCACAAACGCTAGTGAAACTATATACTTCTGTGACACAATGCTGGAATCAAACTAGTAACGGACAGAATTCATCACCTATTACATTTCCTACCTACCGTCTTTCAAAACTTAAACAATTTGAAGTCCACCAATAACTTGGCAACTTTTATAAGGATTCCTTCATTCCTTACGCAAGTCACTTGGGACTATCAAGCCCTCTCGTGAACTGAATTTCATAAAGCAAGGAAACTTGTTATGAAACGACTGAAGTTTCAAGATAGGTAGGTACTGGCATAAATTATTGGGAAATGTCGCCAGTGGAAATTTTTTGAAGGAGTATTTGTTACTTTGGTAAAGCTTCCGTTTTTAATGAGGGTTTTGAATGATATGTCTTATAGATGTTGTTAATATTATACATACATTTTGAAAGAAAGTAAGTATTTTTATTTGCATAAAAAATGTGGTATACAAAAGGTGCTTAATAATATTTAGGTGCAGGACATACTTTGCCATAAGAATGGCATGCAAATAAACCAAGATTAGGACCTAGGTACTTTGAAACGCACACAGTAAGTAATAAACAAGCCTTTATTACAGAGAAAAAGAAGAAAAAATAGTAATATTAAAACAAATAGAAAGTTTGTGAGGATGAATGTTAGTAAAACTGTTTTTGCGGAAAAACACTAGGTAACAGATTTCGATAAATTTGGCCTGACTATGATAGATGGTCAATTGGTCACCCATCCACAGACCAACTTCGGCAAGCGCGACAAATGCGGTTATTATTTAGAAATGAGCTCCTAGTAACAATCCCAAGTGAAAAAAACATCACAAACGAAAAACTCGTATATGCACAAGTCAATATTATTAACACTGCCTATTCTCAAATAAAACAATAATCTTCTACACACACACACACACTTACAAACAAACACACACATTAAAAACATAAACGCCTACAGTCAAATAAAACGTCGCTTATAACACGAACGCGACATATTGCCTATCATCGCAGTTCAGGCGCTTATATTGTTTCCGATGTAGCTCGTAATAGGGCTGTCCTATATATCGTCGAGGTGCAAATTGGAGCCTGATCCAATTTCTGACATATTACGGTATGTCAGTTTCACTTTGGTGTGAATTTATTGGGCTTGAAAGAGATTATAAAATAGTTACTTCGAATCTTATTTCAGACTTTACTATTTTAAATGCGAAAAGTATGGGTGGATGTTTATTTATGTTACTCTGTCGCACTAAAACTACTAAACAGGTTTGCATGAAATTTGGTACACAGATCGTTTATAACCTGGATCATGTCAACATAGGATACTTTTTATCCCAATTTTCCTTAAAAAAATCAGGCAAAACCACTAGCAACGGCTAGAGTAGTATAACTGAGGAAGTGACTGTTTGTTTGCTCAGCGTTTACATCTAAACCGTTTGACCGAATTTGAACGATTTTGGTACAAAGGTAGATGGGACCTGGGCACGGTTATAGGCTACTTTTCTTTGGGTAACTCCTGAAAGGAGAGAAATGGCGACTTTCAGGGGAAAAAACTGTTTTAAAATAAACATCGTATAAGTATTTTCATTCAAAAATAAACATCGTGCAATGACGGGGCCCCCTTAGAAGGCCAAAACCTGCCGGCATCGCGAGACTATCGAGCTACCCTACCGTGACCCCAAAACGTAAAGGGATAGTGAAAGACACCGTACATTTTAGTCAGTACAAGTCTGACATTCCCTCTTGCCTTGACCTGGGTGGGTGGATTCATTTGAAGATATAAACACGCTTAAAAAAAATGGAAAAAAAAACATCGTCTTGCACTCAGCACTTATCGGTCTCTGACATTCACGAACTACTTCAAGTAAACTAAGTACCCATAAAACTTAATGTTTTAAAAAATTCCGTCCTCCATCTCACTGCACATTTACGTTCACTCGTTCATTCGTTCACTGCTCGCGAATGAACTTGAAGATAAAATGGAACTTTCTGAAGACATAACTTCAGTTTTATGATCTGAAAAAGCGTTATATTGTGGTAATTTCCCAGTTCTAAGAGTGAGGTATATGTAGTTATGCAATTTGGAAACTTATTATTTTTATCTATTTTTCACTTGCCAGCGGCATCGAGTTGAGATGGCTCAACTCGATAATTACTCCTTCGGGTATAAAATTTTGAATAAAAACTAACCTATGTCTTAATCCGGCCTATTTTATACAAATTCTTTGAATAGTTTTTGCGTAAAAGACAAACAAACATCCACTCAAACAATTACAAAATTCGTCACCAACTTTATTTAAAATTATTATTGAAAACTTGTGGTTTATTCTTAAACAAATTTCAAAAGCTTCAAAGTGAAGAACACAGCTTTCAGTCAACATAAGGATCTCAGGAGATAACCCGGTTTTCACAAACCGCTTATTCAGGAATTTGGTCCCAAAATGTGTAAAATATCTTAGCAGCTGAGCAGTGGTGGCCCAGTGGTATCGGTCCCGACTTACGAGTTGTAGGTCGTGGGTTCGAACCCCGCCAGGCGCATTCCTTTGTGTAATTTATTTCATCACCACTGCTCTCAAAACGGTGAAGGAAACCGGCATGTCCTAGAACCAAAAATTCGAAGACATGTGACATCCACCAATCCGCACTGGGCCCGCGTGGTGGATTATGGCCCACTCCCTCTCACAGAGAGGAGGCCTGTGTCCCAGCAGTGGGAACATTAATAGGCTGATGATGATGATGATCTTATCTTAAGCTTATCTAAACGTATTTCAAATCCCTTGTTGTTCCAACAGAGGAATACCATCTCTTTAGCCGTGACTTGAATTATTTACACAACATTACATCACTCTGTCTAGTGCTCCCAAACGCGACTGCTGAGCAAAAGGTCCTGGCTTCGATTCCCAAGTTGGGCAAAAGGACACCGTGGATTTTAGTCAGTACAAGTCTGACAGTCCCTCCCGCCCTTCCCGGGGTGGTAGGACACCACCCCGAAGAAAAGGCGTAAGACGCAGACGGGGCGGAGTCTTTTTCGGCGTCTCTTTCATACAAAATGTATAGAAGCGTCGCGACGACGACGTAAAGAGACGGAGCGCGGGCGCGACTCTCATACATTTTCGCACGTCCGCGACGCGTCCTCGTCTTACGTCTTTAATATGTAGCCCGCGCCTAATAGTATCACCTCTACTAATCTGTGGCTCTACCAATCACTTCGGGGAACACAAACGAAATGAGACGTTTCTTCAGTTACATTTAAATGTTTTTGACAGCCCTATGACACGCTCTAGTAATCGTTCTATGATCGCCTTTGCAAATGTTCTCATTTGTCTGGCCCCACACTATTGTATGTTAAGGGGGATGCTCCAACCAGCCCGCGAAATTCAAATATTTTTACGTTTTTTGCAATTTGCAGGCCAGTGACATGTTGTAACTTTATAAATATATGTGTTGCGCTAATAACAAGTATAATTTTAAATATAAAAATTATCAAAAAAATCGCTCCATCAGCTCTCACATAGAAAAGCTGCATCATGTTAAAATCTCCGAAATCTAACTTCGATGCACCTTTTCTATGTGAGAGCTGATGGAGCGAATTTTTTTATAATTTTTATATTTAAAATTATACTTGTTATTAGCGCAACACATATATTTATAAAGTTACAACATGTCACTGGCCTGCAAATTGCAAAAAACGTAAAAAAATTTGAATTTCGCGGGCTACATCGAAGCAATCACCTTAAATAACTTCATTATTGTGCTCAATATGGATAAAAAGAGTGTATTGTTTTGGAAATAGGGATAGATTTGATTGTGTCTGTTAATTACGTATTAAGGTGGTTGCGTCAATGTTGCCCGCGAAATTTAAATTTTCTTACGTTTTTTGCAATTTGCAGGCCAGTGACATGTTGTAACTTTATCAAAATATGAATTGTGGTAATAATACTCGTATAATTTAATATTAATAATTTTAAGTTAGAATCTAAGTTAGATTTCGGAGATTTTACCAAAATGCAGCTTTTCTATGTGAGAGCTGATGGAGCGAATTTTTTGATAATTTTTATATTTAAAATTATACTTGATAATATAATTGCAAATGACGAAAAAAAAATTGAATTTCGCGGGCTACATCGACGCAATCACCTTAACGCGATCCAGTTTAGGGGGAAGAGACAAAGCTATACAAGTCGTATAGCGCCATCTTTTTCCCACAGCCTAAATTGGATCGCGTTAAGAGTTCATGGTAGACCACGTAGGCCACCTGATACTATGAAGAATATGGAAAATCACTGAAACGAGTCTTTATGACAATTTTACGAAGACGACTGCTATACCTATTGGATTTCAGAAAAAAACAATTTTCCTCACCAGGTTTAGAACCCATAGATTTGGATTAAAAACCTGGTCCTTATTCGGGACACTACCGAATGGTATTATAAAGGCGAAAGTCTGTAAGTATGGATGTATGGATGTTTGTTACTCTTTCACGCAAAAACCACTTAACGGATTTGGCTAAAATTTGGTATACAGATAGTTTATAACCTAGATTAACACATAGGATAGTTTTTATCCCGATTTTATGTTCCCGTGGGATAACTTTCGAGTAGTAGCGGGTGAAGCCGCTGGCAACAGCTAGTAAGTTATAATAAAGAATGTGATATTGGATTCATTTCCTGGCCAGAACTAGGAAGGTACTCATTTTTCTAAAATCCAATTATGCAATTTTACGACCCTTCTTTAAGTGTTTGTAACAGACTAAAACCACATAGACCATTATTCGCCCTTTTGGCAGGAAATAACCAATTTGTTGTGTTTAACTTAGCCGGTGCAAGTTTCAGTTAAAACTAATTACGGTTTAAAACATGTCCTGACAGACAGCACTTTGTTCCTTGTCACTACTTAGAATACAATACGCCAATAAACTTTCCTCTTTTTAGTAATTCTAAGCAAGGCACTATTGGAACTTTTCCTTTTAAAAGTACTTACCATTATTGGTGTCTTTTTAGGGTTCCGTAGTCAAATGGTACAATGTCTGTCTGTCTGTCCATCCGTATATCACAGCCACTTTTCTTCGAAAGTATAAGAGCTATCCTGTTGAAACTTGGTAAGTAGATGTAATAAATAAGTGAACCACATTAGGATTTTCACACAAAAATAAAACAAATCAGGATACCCCCCATACTTAGTATGGAAACTCAATTTTTTTTTTGCCTGACCCAAACGTGAGGGGTATCTATGGATAGTTGTTGAGGTTACTACTCGTAACATAATTTTTTTTTTTTTTTGCGCGAGAAATACTTCTAAAGATGTAAAATGTATGTCCCGACTCCCGCTCAGTAACTTCTTAAATAAAATAACGATAAAACTAAAAAAAATACATGATGTAGATTATGATTAGATTACCTTGCAAACTTCCACGTACCAACTACAAAAAATTTATATGTATTATGTTACTTGCTTCTACAGAACCCTTTATAGGCGAGTCCGACTCGCACTTGGCCGGTTTTTTCCTTTTCCTTCCGCCCTGGGTGGAAGCGGAAGTGCCTGTCAGACTTTGCTGACTAAAAACTAACCGTTCTTCTTAGTATGGTGGTAAAATCATTAAATGAGAGCGCCCGCCCTGGGTGGACCAACCTGTACCTTCAGCTTTATCCTTCGCTAAGGGTTTCGGCAGACGATCTCCGGCCACCGTAGGTGCGGGCATGCGGACAGCGAGCAAAGGGCAACTCGCTGTCCGACCATGGACCATGCCCGGGTCAACGACGCGTCGTGTTCCACGCGCGCCTCAAAGAGCGTCGGCAACATCACGGGGCCCCCTCTCAGAGGGCCAAAGCCTGCCGGGGTCGCGGGACTTATTTCCTTACCGTGACCCTGGAACATAAAGGGCTAATGAAGGACACCGTGGATTTTAGTCAGTACAAGTCTGACAGTTCCTCCCGCCCTGCCCGGAGTGGGAGGACTCATTTTTGATGATCTTACCACGAAAAAAAAAAATAAAGGGTGGGCGAGAAGGTAATAAAAAAAGCAATAACACATCGTTTCTTTCTTAAGAAAAATACTTACAGCTTTTTTTCTTTGACCTTTTCTGTCCCACTGCTGGGAAAAGGCCTCACCCAGTTCCTCACGCAAAAGTTCTTTTTCCGTGCCGATTCAAACGGTAGGTGTACTTTCCTAGGAGTATTTGGAAAATATATCAAACATTATTTTAATACTAAATGATTGGCTTAATACGTCAACATGAAAAAGATATATTCAAACAGAAATTCACCAGTATACCTACTTGAACATGTTGTCACCTGTCAAATCTGTCACTGACAGCCGTATAATAAGAAGGGGATGGCGCTATACGTCTTGTATAGGTCTATCTCTGTCACATAGAAACAAAGATGGCTGTTACACGTCAAATACACGTTAAGCGTGGCTTTTCAAACGGTTTTCAATTGTTTTCTCTATAGCTTCGTTACGAATTTGTTTGTTTGAATGGTTATACGGCTGTAGCTATGTTAACTATAAATTAATTACAATCTTATGTATTGGTTTCTATAATAGTTTTCTGTAAGAAAATTCAATTTACTTGTGAAACTTTGGATGTATTATTATGAATCAATCACGGCGAAATAAAAGATATTTGCTACACATATAATATAGTTCATACTCTTTATTTATACATAGGATACTTTTCCTACCGGTAGTACGATCCTATGTGGAACAATTACCTAACATAAAGCGGACAAAACCGCAGGCACAAGCTTGTAGCAAATCTTATATACAGGGTGGAATTTTGTAATGCCACCTGGAGGGAAAGTACTCTTAATACTGCAGATAGAAAATTTTACTCAAAGGAAACATTCCTTTATTTTTGAATAGAAAGCAAACTGCATTCAAAAATTTTCGAAAATTCTGTTTTCCACCCGGGAACCGAACCGGCTAAAATCTGAAAAAATTATACCCTGTACTTTTATTGCATCGATCGTTAGGGTCAATTATAAGGATGAAATCTCTCTAACAAACATGATAAATTAAAGTAAAGGAAAACCAGGAAATCTTAAATTACTTTAATTATTTACAAAAAATGGTTCGATTCCCGGGTGTGGGAGAAGAGAATTTTTGAAAATCTTTGAATGCAGTTTGCTTTCTACTAAAAAATATTAAGAGTACTTTCCCTCCAGGTGGCATTACAAAATTCCAAACTGTATATGCGAAAAGTTGTGAAAATAGCCTTATTGGACAATAGACATGATATATCTCTGATGTGTGTTTGTTACTCACTCACACAAAAATTACTGAATGAGCTTTAATGAAATTTGGCTTACAGATAGCTTACAATCTCGGTTATAACGTCGGATATTGTTTTTCCCGTTAGTACAACCTTGTGGGACAATTACCGAGCCACACGGACAAACCACTGCCATAAGCTAGTGGCAAATATTTAATTGAAAGCTTTTAGCTCTATGGTCCATCCATGGCTTTTAGCGACGCAATATCAATCGAGAGCACTTGAACCTCCAATGCCCTGCAATTAAGTTAATTAAGGTCGACGTAAACGTACTTATGTCGCCAACAGATTGGTTTTCGCATAATATGAGGGTAGTTCTTCAGAGACAAAATTTTCGATGTCTGTGGGTATATTTCTGTAACCAACTAACAAAACGGCATGTAATATTTTTTACCCGACTGCGCGACGCAAAGGAGGGTAATGTGTTTATCAGTCTATGTATGTATGTATGTATGTATGTATGTAAGTATGTATGTATGTATGTATGTATGTTTGTTTCTATGTGGCGTTCTAGAGACCAAACGCGTGGGCCGATTTTGATAATTCTTACGTCAATCGATTCGTCTTAACCTTGCGAGTGTCACTAAAGACATGACAGTAATCAATATTCACCACAGCGACAACCAGACGCCATATTGTCAAAATGAAAAAAAAAAAGTCGATGAACTATGTCATGTGGGGTATCGTTGAATAGGTATTTTAAAATCATCTTTAGGTTCCCTTTTCCGTTTTTTATTTAAAATAACAGTTTAGGATATATGACGATTTAAAGTTTTAACAAAACAATAATTTTCGCTCATTTTCTTACTTATTGATTTAAGTTTTTATTTCTAGTACTCGTAAATAAACGGTTCTCCAACCAAAAAAGAAACATTGAATAAGCATGACGAACAAATATTTTTGGTAAAAATAATCTAAGAATACACAAGCACCAAGGAACTACTTTGGACCGAGCTGTGGTTGACTTAAGTTCACGCATTTTTGCTAAAGGTCTTTCATCAAGCATAATTATGTAGCTTTGAGCCGAGTTAGGTCTCTAGAGAGACTAATTCACACTAATATTATAAACTAAAAAGTATGAAATAAAAAAAATAATTTAACGAAAAACAAAAAACCCGACTGCGTTAAAAATACACTAAAAAGAAAGAAACAAGCCCAGTAGTATACACTCACAGTCGGGGCCCATTCAAATTATACCAATCAAATCTTCCCAAGGGGCCCCGACTGTGAGTGTATACTACTGGGCTTGTTTCTTTCTTTTTAGTGTATTTTTAACGCAGTCGGGTTTTTTGTTTTTCGTTAAATTATTTTTTTTTTCTGTACAGTTTAGCTTTAGCTCTACCTGGGACAAATTCTATTTTTTTAATAGTAGCTATCTAGATACAAAATAAAAAATTTTGAAGTCTGTTCTCCTGATTCATATAGGGCGTCCGTTTCCCATTTTCTGGAACAAAATGGTCGATGTCGCATTTTCCTTTTGATTCTTCAATATAAATTATACTTATATCAAAAGGTAATTAATTGACCTCTTACAAAAAAAATACATATTAGATATAACTACGTTAGTGTAATTTTAATTAAGTAAATAAGAAGTGTCCGGCGCATAATACTGATTCATGTGGAGTAAGCTTTGCTTGACTGTACTTGGTCGAGGAATAATGATGAGAGTCTGGGATCCCACGTGGGGGGAAACCTGTCGTACAACGGACGTGCTAGAAGGCGGACATGAGGCTGGTTGGCTTAGAACCTGGTGAAACACTGGTAAATGTCTGATTCATCTGTGCTTGGTTTAGGTACCTTGCTGATTACAATGCCTAATTTATTAATTTTATTTTGCTATTTTAAGACTTTAATCTGAGTTTCGTGTGATGCTTTTGGGTTACAGATTCGTGTAGAAAAATGATAATATTGAAGTTTGTATGAATGATGAGTTAAGCATGATTTAAGGCAAAATCATGATTCATCTGTGCCTGATTTATATGTTCAAAAACCCATACGAATCTGAAAATAAATTAGTTTTCCTCTTTTCCAGCCAGAAAGGAGCACTTTTGTTACGTTATTTTACTTTTTCATGTCAGTAGAGTGTGTGTGAGATAATTTTGACATTATTCTTCGGTTTTTATTCATTAATAAGTCAAACTCTATCTATTTTATTTTATATTGCTGTTTACAAGAATGCCACTATCAATAGTAGAAAAGATGGAACAAAATATACTATGAGAAAAAGAGACTCACAGAACGTACGAATTTTTCATCTTTCTAAGATGGAAAATAAGAAAAGTTCCAGGCAAGTATGCTGCGTGGAAATTAGAAATGAAAGAATTATATTTGAAAAAATAGAGAGAAAAACAAAAGTAAACAGAGAGAATATTATAACGTATCATTAAAATAACTATCTGGTATCTGTTTATAACAAAATTCTCGCTTTTCTGTAAGTATTTATTTCTGTAATTGTTAGTTCAAAAACAAGAATTTTATTGTTGAATTGACCAGTTTTTTTTGATAATATGATCACTGTTAATAAATTAATTGTTTTATAAAAAAATAATATTGTTGTTATAATATTATGATTATTTTCTTATTACAAAGCCCATTTTGATTTACATCTGTAAAAAAATCTGATTCATCTGGGCACAAAATTTTTAAACGTCGATATCTTAAAAACTACTTTGTAAAAAGAAGTCCCTCAAACAAATAAATGTTATTTGGAATATCTATTTACATATGAACATGTGTTACTGAGCTGAAAGTGAAATTAAAATTTGACCATATGAATCAGTCAAAGAATCAAATTTCGAAGAACTACCCATGATTCTGATTTAGGATAAAAAAAAAAATTCATGACATTTATGAATGATCAGAGTTTGTAATGTAGAGGTTTTCCGAATGAACTTCAACATGGCATAAATCTCGATAGCTCGGTTCGAAAGAGCTTCGGTTGTACAGAATCCGGAAGTCGCAGGTTCAAATCGTGCTCGCGATTCGAATTTTTCTTCTCATATAAAATCTTTACAAAATGGGGATCTTCAAACTCTACAAACTAGTGACTAGTTAATACGATACCCGTTGTAAAACGTAGTTCTCGAACTTTTGGATGAAACTTATAGCGACTAGTGGTCAAGGATAAAAAAGAACCAGGGCCAATTGAAAGCTCGTTGAGTTATAGTCTTTGACTGCTGGCCTTTTAGAGACGAGTCACTCAACGAGCAATGGAAAGAGCTATGCTCGGAGTTTCTTTGCGGGATAAAATCTGGAACATGGATATTCGGCGAAGAACCAGAGTCACCGACATCGCTCATAAAATTTGCAAGTTGAAGTGGCAATAGGCCACATCGCTCGTAGAACTGACAACCGATGGGGAAGAAAAGTTCTCAAGTGGCGACCACGGGCCGGAAGACGCAGCGTAGGCAGGCCTCCCACTAGGTGGACCGACGACATCGTGAGGGTCGCGGGCAACCGATGGATGCAAGTGGCGAATTATTGTCGTTCGGCGTGGCGGTCTAATGGGGAGGCCTATGTTCAGCATTGGACGTCTTCCGGCTGATGATGAGTTATAGACATCGTAAACATCGCCGAAAACACTTTTATCAGGGTGGACCAGTGCTAAAAAGCAGAAGAAAAGGGTGGGATCCCCAGCTGCGGGTGATTCTGCCTAAAAAAAAGATGAATGATCATTAAAGTTTGGGCTTTTGCCTACCTGTATTAACATTTACAATTGAAGATCCACGAATGACAGGCACGGTCAAAGCTTAACGTGGTTCTCCCATGCTTTACCAATAAGGTAGAGTAAGATATACTAGAATAGAAATATTGCATTTTTATTGGGAAAAGAGCCAAAGCTGATAAAACTAACAGTGGACTCTGATAGCTTGAACAAATAGAAAGATAAAACACTAGATAAGAGTGACTCTTTCAAGGGTATGCAAATAATGAATCAACATTTTCCTTTTGTTGCAAAAACAAAACACTATGATTGTTCATGTGCAGAACTTAGAACAAAGCATGAAGCGATGCGTGGAGGCTACAGGGAGATATTATTAGCTGAATAACATAAGCATCACTATCCCGATTTTAAAATTCCCAAGACATATTCAAGTATGTTTGCTGCCAGGACGATTTTTCAATGAATAATTTGTTTGTTTTTCATGGTTTCACGAGGTAGGTATTGAAGAGATCTATCTACCTCCCAAGAGCATTGATAGCCCAGTGGTATCGGCCCCGAATCACGAGTAGATAGGTAGGTCGTAGGCTGTTGGTAACCTACCATGATGTCTTAAAGACAGATAAGTTCCAGTGAGGGAAAAAGGTGGCGCTAGACGACTCGTATACCTCTGTCTCTCTCCCACCTGGTCTATCTTGAAAAGAATTCTAAAATGGTACTTACCATGTGGTACCTGATATGAGTACCACCGGACCGGACACCCTCATTCAGTTGTATGGAGCTCACGCTGCCCGCGTCATCATCCATGAAACCCGTCTTCTTGTAACGTGCCATCTGAAACAAGGAGACGCACAATTTTAAGTAAATATTATACAAACAGATCATTTGTTTTTTTTTTCTTGAAGAATAGTTATGCCAAAAGCTGCCAAAGGACCTTTTTTTAGCGTGGTAAAATTATCAAATGAGTCCACCTACCCAAGGCAGAACGGGAAGGACTAAGTTACGGTGCCCTTCTAAAGCCCTTTCCCGCGACCCCGGCAGGCTTTACCCCTCTAAGAGGGCCTCGTCATATTGCTGACAGCGATAGCTCTTTGAGGCGTACGTGGAACACGATGCGCCATCGACCCGGGCATGATCCACGATCAGACAACGAGTACTCGGCAGTCGCCCATATTTACTCGCCGTCCACATACCAGCGCCTACGGAGGCCTGAAACCGCCCCGCGGCTTCACTTGCCGTGGGCGTCTCCCAAGGTGGCCGGTTCATGAGGACGCTGTCCTCTATCTCATGCGTCCTGTCCTCTCCTTCGCTAGTGTTACATGGGCAACGGTGATCGATTTCCATGACGAAAGCCGTATGCTTGCCCACCACACACTTTTTGGCAAAAAACTTTTTGGCATTAATTTTGAACTCGTTTGTTAAGTTCATAGGTTTCACCAAACGTTTTGAATAATACGAGTATAAAGATTCTGCGACTGACGTACGCGACATCAGCGAGGACTCGTTAATGTTTTTCTCCCTCAAAAATTCTACCAACGTAGCCTTTTATGGCGAAACTTGTAGACAAAACATCGTTAAGTATACCGGAAAGTTTCAAAGTCACGTACCAACCACTCTCTGGTTAATGCTGTTGTCATTTTCAGCTTCGAAAACATTATAAGAAGATAAGAAGGCATTTACTTGGCTAGACTGTAACATTTTCTTGTCATGGTAAACAAGAATGATTATTTATACTCGGTTTTTAGGATACTGTACTTAAATAAAGCTAAGGGCAACCTGAGAGTGGTTTCAGCGCGAGGTTTCAAACTAGCGGTATTTTCAGCGCGTATAAGCTTATTTGGATTTCGTAGTTTCAAAAACTTATTCTTGTTTGATCGCGCAGTGTGGGTTTCTCATTGAACGGACTGTGTATGCTCACAAACGCTATTAAGCTATTGTCAAACAGTCAGGCGAAGTGAATGCGATCCGAAGCGTTTTTATTTGTAATGTATCGAATTGTTTGAATCCAGTCACATAGAAAATTAAAAGCGATCCGCCTATGTGACTGGCTTCAAACAATTCCATACCATACAAACAAAAACGCCTCGCTTCGCGTTCGCCACGCTCGCCTGTCTGTTTGACAATAGCTTTAAAGATATGCCTACACGCTCTTCCAAAAGAATGAATAATTATTTGCGGTAATAGTATCGATGAAGGTGTGACTACTAAGGAAATATCAAGAAAGTTGATGAAAAAGGTAAATCAATTTTATGAATATAAAATTCAATTCAATAGACGCTATGAGTAAAGTCAGTGGTAGGCACTATGTAAATCACGCTGCGCTCTGCCCGTTTCATGCGTCGGCAAGTGTTTATTATTACCGTTTAGCTTAGTGACCACGCAGAGCGGATGAGGAAAATTTGAAGTATCGGTTTTTTTTCAAAAATGGGGTTAGTGATTGATACCTAATGCCTAGAAAAATTTTGGACGGTGCTAAAAAAGTCACCCTGTATACACTGTTCCCCGACGTACTTTAACCATGGATCACAAAGAGTTAAGAAGTAAATATAATAAAGAACTCAGTATTTAAATCTCGTCTACACCGTTTTCCTGACCCATTTGCGAGATTGGCTGTGTCTGAAGGAAATTGCCGTGTCCGCATTAGCATTCTGAACAGTTCCAGTAAATGTTTTATGCCACACGTATCTTCTACCTCATCTCTATAGGCGTATCTTTTGATTTATTTACCTTTATCTACCTCCCTTTTAGGATTACTTTGTTATTTCTCTTGCATATTAAAAACCCAGGCTTAGATGCAGGATGCAGTCTCACCGGAGCCCTCATGTATTAATGCACACGCAGGAAAGAACTCACTCTCAGAGTATAGGTTTGGTTGCATGGCATGTTTTTTTTTCCGTTTATTACCCGTCCTTCTACCAGTAGTACCACGGGAAAAATTACCCGTGATACTACCAAGCAATTTAGTAGTACCACGGGAAATTTTAATTTACCCGTGGTATACTACTTAATTTGAAGTTCTCTATATAATCTTCCGAATACCATTTCCTTATTGCTTTGCCCTAGTTTTTATTTTTTAGTTTTTAAAATCGTCATAAGAGGCCTCTCGCCCTGTGTGGAGAGGAAAAGAAAGTCGGACTCGTACTGACTAAAATCTACCGTGTTCCTTCAATTGCCATTTTCATTCCAGGGTCATGGTAACTGTGTAGACAGTACAGCGACACTAGCATAGTAAATGAGTAGTACAATCAGCATCAAAAGTTGCTGACCACATTTATATTTTCAAAATCGCTGTACTCCGCAATATTACGTAATAATACGGTGTACAGCGATTTTGAAAATTTGACTGTGGTCTGCAACTTTTGATGCTGACTGTAGATACCACGGGTAAATTAAAAATTCCCGTGGTACTACTAGATCTCTTGGTAGTACCACAGGTAATATATTTCCCCGTAGTACTACTGGTAGTATGTACCACGGCGGGCAATATACGGTTTTTTCTAGCTTAAATGCATTTGCATACTTTCCTTTGCTGCATGATACTGAACCCTCAACCAAGCCTGGGTTCTTGAAGAGCAGCAAGAAGCAATAGCTTCTGAAAACAATTACTTGTTACTAATCCTTCATCAAAGACCATTACAATATTATCATAATCTAATTTAAATTGACATCCATTGTGATTTTTAAAATTCCCATCAGTTTTTTTACAAACTACTACCATAATGGGTTGCATGCTGCATGATGGCGTCATCTCATTCGCGATTTAACTGAGATCAAACGCTCTCAAAAGCCGAGTTCAACAGTAAACTAAACATTATGCATGTGATCATGAAATTAGAATACGCTGTATAGTAAACAAGTTGTGTTATGGAATGAATTGATTCGTTGTTCCTGATTGATGTAAATATTTTTAAAGTACTTGTGAAGTTTTGAAAATGATAAAATTGTGTTTAGTGAGGGATAGAGAAAATCATTAGATACAATGACCACTTGCTACGGCGAAAATAGAGTTTTTTTTTCACATTTAAATTAATACACTAAAACACACCCTGCACTTGCTTCTTTAATTTACCTTTCAAGATGGTAGGTACAAACTATGATTTCGGAAATTAGCGCGTACCTACGAAGAAAGCATATAATTGTACATAGAGGTATTAAATATACAACATGCAACGCCCATAGCGCAAAACCTCTTGGAGTAACTCAGCCCATGTTACTGAACAATTTTTGTTCTAAGACTTTAGGAAATTCTCAAAAAAAAATTGGTTCTTCATACAGATGTGCCCGACCAATTTCTCATTTTGCATGAACAACTAAATTATTTTTTACTCAGCCCGAGTTACCCCACGAGAGGTTTTGCGATATTGGCGTAACTTTACACGTTGTTTAGGTAGAAAGATATTAAATATTGTGTCTGTTTGTAAAACATAAAAAGGTAGGACAAACTGTCTACTTACTGTACACATAATGTCATGTTAATAGATAAGAACGCCGGAATTTCGGAAGTTAACAAACTGATAGCTGAGCAAATTAATATTTTATCAGTACTGTTAAAAATAATAGTCTAGTATATTTGTCTTCATAGCAATTAGTAGCACAGAAAACAACTGAATTGAAATAAATCTCACTGGTATCTTTTACAGGTACATACTTACCTATACCTAAAATATTTTTTTAAGTAGTCATTTTTGACCTAATGCTGGGCAAAGGCTATTCATATCATTACAACCTGTGTTACAACCGAGAGTAATCTCGGACCAACCATCGCAATGCCCATTGCCTGTCCGGCAATAATGCTCTAAGGCCCGTATTAATTACAGAACGAAACTCAAGCACTGATCTCTATTTAAATCTAGATTTCAACCAATCAAATGCCTTGAATCTAGTTTTAAGTAATACTTGAGTATTGAGTGACGTTCTGTAGTACCTACAGGCCTGAGTAATATGTGGCTTGAATAAACAGCCTTATGTACAGCGCTACTGTTAGCTGTTATTCTTGTTTAAAATGTAACAGCTAAAATAACGAATAATAGAGAAATATGGAAGAAGTAGACATTTTGCGCCTTGTTCACTGTAAGTAGAAAAACGTCAAAAGAAAAGTTCTTTCAATCGTTTCCATCCTGTTTCCGCCAAATAACTACGCTCCATCGACTCAGTTTCCGTTGAAAAACGGATATTAATGTCGACCTAGTTCTAGTGCATAATTGCGCTAAATGTCAAAGAAATTCAGTGTCAGATTCAAAGAAATTCAATTTCTTTACATTACATTTTCCTCGTTATGACCTGGTTTACTTTCCGAGATAGAATTTAGAAAGATAGGTCAACTGTTTAAATAAACAAACTAGGTAAACATCCTGGTACTACTAAACATAGTTATCGATTAGTTGACGTTTTCAGCAATATCTAGGAAAAAGAAACATTAGATTTTTAAACATAATCAGCCTATAATGGTCAACCTGCATAGGTGAGACACAGGCCTCCTCTCTATTTTAGTTAGGCCATAATCCATCACGCGGGCCCAGTGCGAGTTAGCAGATGTCACATGTCTTCGAATTATTGGTTGCATATGCACATGCTGGTTTTTGCGGTGTTCCTTCAGTGACCCTGCACGTTCTAGGCTCATGGTTAGACAGTTAGAAATTGAACCCACGACCTGCAATTCTTAAGTCGGGGTCTTTACCACTGACCCACCAATGTTCTCCAGTTGCACTACTGTTCCAGAAAATATATATTGCTTACTCGCAACCTTCAATGACCCGTGTTCCAACAAAATTACCGAACAAAAACAGCAGTTTTCGACCATTCCCTAACCACCGCTAAAGTGCCCGCATTAGCATACATAACTCTCCTACATGCTTCCCAGGATAACAGTTAAAACTCCAGAAATTGTTTCTCTTTCAGACAGAGGTACCTATGCTACAAAGTGTGCCATGCCCATGACCTCAGATGATACGACACGTGCGATGCTCACTTGTTTCTTTCGGTGCAATCGCAAGTCGTGCTCATAGTGACTCGTAGCATGCTACGAGTACGAGTAATTAACTAAGCAACTTCTATGTGGTGACATTAGCCGATGTTGAAGTGGTTTTCTTCACCACCTCATCACCAGCTGCCGTTGTTAAGCCGCGCTAGAGCTAACATAAGAACTGAGCTAGAGCCGTGTGCCACGAAAGTTTTTTTTTATTCAGTAATTGGCTTTCGTTTGATCATTGTTCTGGTCGTATACTTTCTTTCATATCAAGCCAATTTTTAGGGTTCCGTAGTCAACAAGGAACCCTTATAGTTTCGCCATGTCCGTCCGTCCGTCCGTCCGTCCGTCCGTCCGTCTGTCCGCAGTTTAGCTCAGAGACGCACAGTACTAGAGAGCTGTAATTTGGTGTAAATATACGGATTTGTTGTGCCGAAAAAGTGGTAAAATAAAATCTCGTAAAATATTTTTTTTTAGGGTACCTCCAGTACTTACACGTAAAGTGAGGATTTTTTTTTTCTCGCGTACCCCTTAGTGTGGGGTATCATTAAATAGGCCTTTAAAAAATAATGATAGTTTCCATTAACAATTTTTTGATAAAAAAATTCGTTTGTGAAATATTAAGCTTTAAAGTGCTAAATTTTGCTCGATTCGAGTGTCCCCCCCCTCTACCAGCTAAACGGTTATGTTTGGGGGTGTGAAAAAATTCACAATAGTAGTATATGTAACGAAGTTTAAAAGAAAATTATCATGACTAAGTAGGCTTTACAACTTTACGAGTAATAGTCGACCAACTTATAAAATGTACTTGATATCATATTTTCTTAAACAAAATGTATCGGAGACAACTGCAAATGTAAATTTGTCAACTTTATTTTTACAGCTTTTATATGTATGTTTTTTGGGGATAGGTAGGTTTTTATCGTCAACTATTTTTAACTAAATTCAAAAAAAGGAGGAGGTTCTAAATTCGTTGTAATCTTTTTTCTTATGTATTTTCCCCGATTTCTCAAAGACTCCTGGACCGATTTTGAAAATTCTTCTTTTTAAAATTAAATTCAGCGAATTAGTTTAGTTAGTTCGCATAAGTATTTTGATGGGCAACTACGGAACCCTACACTGTGCGTGGCCCGACACGCACTTGGCCGGTTTTCTTCGTTTCTGATGCTTATTACATAATTTTTTAAAGGCTTTTTACGTGAGTCATGTCCAACACGATCGAATATCAGTTTTCTTTTCTTTTATCTGTTATCTACGAAATTATTGTCGCGAGACGCTTGAACGTGTAAGTCCTGGCCAAGAGGTAACAGTACCCGTCGACCTTCAAACAACCGGGAGACAATAAAATTATACAATACACTGGATACAAGGGCTGACCTTGGGCCTAAGATAAAGGACGGGTTAAGATGATTACTGGATAGAAACGAAACGGAGTGGAAACTCCACAATAAAATATAAATGCAAAAGATACCGTCCGTCTGTAACCATTTCAAGATGAAATATGGCAGGCGATTAGAGTATGACCTGATTTAGATATGGTATATAATTTTATTACAAGCAGTTCCGTCGCGGACATGTCTAAGGAGATTGCTAACAGGGTCGTAGTACTATTTTTATTCTGTGACAGGGTATAAAACAGTCAAATCCAAAAATCCCTTTTGCTCCTCCTCCTCACAAAGCGGGAGGACTCGTTTGACGATTAGATTAGCAGATTTGCGTCTACTCGCTTCTTCACGAGTGTGCATACACTTTATCATTTTGTTTGTTGAAACTCTCCTCAACATAAATTTTTTTTCATCCGAAAAGAGTATTTCGCGGTATTTTTTTCCCGCGTACCGCTTTAACAACACTCCTCGGGATCTTCCGAGTCTGATTTTCTTCAGCCGCGCGTTAAGAAGATGTGCTGTTTTTTTCTGTAAGCACGCAGTCCAAGATCTTCATTCAACACCCTTTTAACAGTAGTTCTGCTTAGTCCCATTTGCAGAGCCAACATTTTGTGCTTGCGGACAGGATTTCGTTGGATTCGCGCCTTCACTGCTTTGATGACCGCTGGAGTCCGAACAGTTCGAGGTCGACCGCTCCTTTCTTTGTCTTCTAATCTTGAATCTTCCCTGAATCGTTTGATAGTACGATAAATAAATCTAATTGGAATTTTCAAATTTTTGAGCAGTTTGAAAATCTCAGTTGGCGCTTGACCGCAACGATGCAATGCAATTACTGCGACTCTGTCTTCTAAAAAAATTAGTACTAGACTGACTTTCTAGAAGTGTTAAATCCTGTAACAGCTAAAAAATCTGTCATTTGCTACTGTTACTTAAAGTTGGAACAAGAACGAATTCAGATATCATAGCCTCTTTGGTCATTTGATCTCGCTTAGGCTGTACCCTCGGATCCAAACGACTTAAAGCGTTTTTGAATTGGTTGAAATTCAGTTTTAAGGGTGGTTTAAATCTATCTCAAAGCAGTTCATGGCAACGGCATCGGCACCGGTCTACCTACGGTTAACTGAGCGATCCAACTGATGAGTGTAGGTCTTACTACTGTAAATAAAAATAAGTAAGTATTATTTTCATTCCAGTACTTCGATCCCCAAATACAATTTCAGCTACGCAAGGGAATCCCGCGGGCTCAAGCTATATTATTGTATCTAAGGCAAATATTTGGCGAGAATATATATTGAATTAGTAATGGAAGAGGGAATTGAAAATGATCCTGGGTTTTCGCCTAGATATTTCTTACATGACAGCAGTGGAATTGAAAAGGATGAAGATAAAACCAAAATGAACGCTAAATAAGCAATGGCTGAAAAATTCACTTGTATTTTTTATTCTAAGGGAATGTACCCAAAGGGTAAAACGGAACCTATTACTAATACTCCGCTCTGTACCTCTGTCTGTCTGTCTGTCACCAAGCTGTATTTCAAGAACGGTCTTCTTCTTCTTAGCGTGTCGCTGGCAAATATGGTTTTATATAGGTATTTTGTTTAGCCCATCTCAGCTACGCGAACCCCGCCCTCTGATGCAGTCATTAGGTCGTCAAGTGTACACGGTGATAGTTAGTTATTGGTTTTCACAGATGATATTAAAAAACAGAATAAAATAAATATTAAAAGCTTTTTACAAATATAGTCAGACTCGCATTTGGTCCCTTTTTCTTTATAAGAAACGTTGCTACTTTAGTAATTTTTCTTGTATCATTCACAACCATTTACAGCTTGGCAAATAAGAGTAGAAAACCGGAAGTCGCCACTGTGCTTTTTACTTTTTCACTTATTACGTTAGTTTTATGGCACAATAATAAATCTAACAAACCTTTGATTGTCAGTAAACAAAAAGATTAGTTTCGTCTCAAGATGTTCTACTCACATAAACTGTAGGCCATACAAATATTTGTGCCGTACAGGAATCTAATTCAATTTTGAGGGAGCAGTGGTGGCCCAGTGGTTTCAGTCCCCCGCCAGGCGAATTACTTTGTGTAATTTATTTCATCACCACTGCTCTCAAAACGGCGGAGGAAAACATCGTGAGGAAACCGGCATGTCCTAGAACCAAAAATTCGAAGACATGTGACATCTGCCAACCCGCATTGGGCCCGCGTGGTGGATTATGGCCCAC
This sequence comes from Agrotis segetum, assembly GCA_036375495.1. Classification (NCBI taxonomy): domain Eukaryota; kingdom Metazoa; phylum Arthropoda; class Insecta; order Lepidoptera; family Noctuidae; genus Agrotis; species Agrotis segetum. Next base: position 3,595,884 of record JAQSVV010000277.1, read on the forward strand.
TCCCTCAAACAAGAGAGGAGGCCTGTGTCCCAGCAGTGGGAACATTATGGGCTGATGATGATGATGATGACAGGAATCTAATTCGCGACCCGCAGTGTATCAGCTAACTCAAGCTTGTTCTTTTATGTCAAACGTCGCAACTATGTGTGGTTTTACATAGTGAATACACGTGGTCCTTCCATTTGATAAAACATCTTGGAATTTCAAACGTAAAATATGACCGAGTTCTTTAGCACAACCCATAAACATTTCATCAAAAGCAAGTTATGATGAAAAATGGCGTTCAAAAGCCACAGCGTCCATTACTCAATTTCACAAGATTCTCTCCGTGTTCAGTCTCTGCCAGTTTAAACAAATAGCCGTTCTATCTTCGAGAAACATCCATTTTGTTTTAGATACGGACGAAGTTAGTTTCCCAATGGCGGGACAACATTATTGCTTGGCGATTCCTCTTTTCTGGAGGTTTATGTAACTTTAGTCCCTTGGGGACTATCGTTTGGATCGCCGTCTTTAGTAATGCTGTTCTTTTTCTGCTTATTGATGTTGATTTTGGCATAAGGGAGACAAGAAATGGAGATTTATTGTCTTCTAGTTTTGCCTGCTGCCTCGCTTACATTGTGTTCGTTAATTGTCCCAAGGAGTACTGTGATAAGAAGTATACCATGTGTTAATCTACGTTTTAAATCAATACCCAAATCTTTGAAACAGTCTGAAGGGGTTCTCCTTAGAAAGCCTTTTCTTTTAACGTGTGGAAATCCTCACGGACTTCCTCCGCCTGGGGAAGACGGAGGGGCATGTCAGACTCGACTAAGTAAAACCACACGGTGTCCTCTAATGCCTTTAGCCGGGGTTACAGGGCCACTTGCGCATTCACCGTCTTCCGGCAGGCTTCCTTATAGAGCCTGCCGGGGTCACGGGACTGTCGAATCAGGTGGCCACACATCAGGTAAACCTGGAACGTAAAGGGCTATTGAAGGATCACCGTGGACTGTAGTCAGGTACAAATCTGGCAGTTTCTCTGCAATGGGTGGGAAGACTCATTTGGCGACTTTACCATGATAAAATAAAAATACTGAAACAGTGAGTGAGAGTTAACAGATTTTTACAAACTGTCACAATCTCTTTTCTTTCTTATCATAATCTAGCTAACTTCATATGAGGTGAGGGTGAAACTCATGATGACGTTGTGTTATTCTATAAGCTATTTATGTAAGGTTTTATGAAAACTCCTTATCACGAGTTTTCACTATCTTACTTTACAGCGTCTTTCCAGTATTTACAGCGTTTCTTGTATGAAAAAATGGACAGCGCCTCTGGTGTGCGAAGAAGGAACTAACTTTTTCCATGAAAATTGACAATTTGAAACTGTCTAAGTCCCAGTTTACTTTACGTCTCAAATACTGAAAACTCGTGCTAAGGGTACTGTTCAGTTTAATTCAGTGTGGAAGAGTAACAAACATCTATCCGTCCATCCCAACAAACTTTCGCCTTTAAAATATCGGAAAGTGGGTAAAAAAGCCACCGAATCAAATAACATAAAGAAAATTGATCTTGTACTTAACAAGTTAGGGTTGCGGTCTATAGGAAAACCATTTGCTATCAACCCTCAGGGTATCATAAACGAAATGGTAATGCATGATACTGAACAAGGCTTTAAGGAAACTCTTATTGGTAATGGCAAAAAAAGGAACAGCGGTATTCTTTAGAATTCTTGTATTTTTTCGTCGGACTATAGAAATGGCAGCAATAGTATTGGCTTATATTTTCTATAGTTCATTATAATTCTGCTGTTAAAAGTAAACTATAGGTATTGTTGTCCATAAGTCAAAGGGGCAGTGGTGGCCCAGTGGTATCGGCGAAGGCGACGTCTTACGAATTGTAGGTCGTGGTTTCGAACCCTGACAGGCGCATTACTTTGTGTTATTTCATCACCACTGCTCTCAAAACGATGAAGGAAAACATCTAGTTTAACGTAACTCATGGTCAAACTGATCCGTTTATTGAAGTAATAATGACAGTTTACTAACAACACGGTAAAGAGCTATATAAAAGGCTGCAACTGCACACAAAACAACAACATTGTACTATCGTGATAACATTCAGTGCAAATATGTGTCTAATTATGATAGTACAGGTACCTAATTAGATTCATATCAGTACATTATAAAAAGACACAATACCATAATAGTGTTTGTATTTATAGAACTTAGTCATGGTGTGACGATGACGATGATTGTTAAGGTACATTTCGTACCGACTAAAATCCAGTGTTCGAAATCCTCTTTACATTCCAGGATTCCGGTAACAAACAAGTTACCGGAATCAGACAATTCCGATAAGTAAGCTCTACATACAAAAAAGAGCTATGACAAACAGGAACTACTAGAAGGCTTTTGTTTCTATGTAATATCTTTAAACGAGAAATTCTTGTATATTTATATATATGTATATAATCAGGATCTCGGAAACGGCTCCAGGATTTTCATGAAAGTTACAGATTAGGGGTTTTTCGGCTCAAGGAAAGGTCCCAGGTTCGAGAAAAGCTCGGTTCCCAAGATATATACATTTTAAAAACCGAGCGAAGCTAGGTCAACCAGATATTGTAACTTATGCATGGCAAAAAGTGACAAATATCTACGCAAACGTTTGGGTGACTTTATCGTTGCAGATTTCGATCCTCATCTGCACTAATCAGGAGGTAGAGATGGTCCACAAATATCTACAAATAGCTCTCATGCCCGTCAATTTCGGCATTGCCATTTTGAAGGGGTAAATATGCATCATAATGAAACTACTGGTACCCGTCTTCTGCCAATCGAGTCTGGGTTTTGGGTTATTTTATTATATGTCATGTCCTTTTGATTTAAGTTGTAGGTTGTAGTACTTGTAGTCCTAATTCTGATAAGCATGTAGCAGGTATCACGATAAAAAACAACACATAGTGAAGTAAGTGAATACTTATGGTAATACGATTCTAAACCTTGAATAAACACACAGGCCTAGCGATTCTGTGATAAAATACGATCGATAAATAGTACAGAAACAATCAACTTGTGTAGAACTATCATGTATTTTTACGTGTCAAAAATGTTTAACTATCTCTTAACCGTTTTTTCACATCATCATCATCATCAGCTGGAAGAGGTCTACTGCCGAACAAGGGCCTCCAACTTAGAGCATCATGCTTGGTACTCTTACTATGTCATCGGTCCAACTAGTGTGAGGCCTTCTTAAACTGCGTCTTCCAGATCGTGATCAGCAGTTGACAACTTTTCTTCCTCATTGGTTATTAGTTCTACAATGCGGCATGCATGCATATTATGCATTCTCCATATTTTTTTTTACATAATTCAAGTGCAAAAGTTTAATTTGCGTAGTGTGTACGTATTCAGTGAGCAATTTCAATCAAGGAATCAAGCCAACATTAGTAATGTAGTCCAAACAATTACATACACATATAGTTAACATTGGTCCTTCGAGCCGGATACCAATGAAGTTTTAACTTTGAACTTGGCAACGAAACATTCCCATGAACCGAACAGTGATTTTACTGTTCATGTCAATAACAGAAATCAACCAAAGCGTGCAAGATTCAATTATATGATAGCCAATTGAACTGTGGACGCTATAATTATGAAATAGTGCGGAAAAACGACAGTTTCAGTTGAATTTGTCGTGAAACTAGTAACAACAGCAATTTATTAAAGTTTGTTTGCCAAAATCTATGTTTGATATGAAAATGGGGGAGTGACAACTAATTTTATGTTACATTACTTTGCACGTGTATTCCCGAAAGGGCAGAAGTGTAAAACGTAATTTCACAATTTTGTTACATGTATTAAATACTAGCAACTAGGCTCTGGAGTGGCTCTGGAGTGGCTCTGGGGCTGAGGAGCAGTGGTGGCCCAGTGGTATCGGCCCCGACTTACGAGTTGTAGGTCGTGGGTTCGAATCCCGGCAGGCGCATTACTTTGTGTAATTTATTTCATCACCACTGCTCTCAAAACGGTGAAGGAAAACATCGTGAGGAAACCGGCATGTCCTAGAACCAAAAATTCGAAGACATGTGACATCCACCAATCCGCACTGGGCCCGCGTGGTGGATTATGGCCCACTCCCTCTCACAGAGAGGAGGCCTGTGTCCCAGCAGTGGGAACATTAATAGGCTGATGATGAACTAGGCTCGCCTTCATGTAGATAGTAACAGTTTGATATAATAAAAATAAATGTTACTCACTGATAAATCAGCTTTTTTATCTATTGCAGTACCTACACATTTTTATAATTTATAAATATTATTAACCTCTTTTCTTTTTGGCACAATTTAATCCAATTTTCACTTCTTTCATGTACAAAAATTACTTCATTATTATTATTCCTTTTATCAGGAATTCAGAATATCCTGAGAATCTATTGTCATGCTCGAATATAACATTTATTATTATCCCAATGAGACGTTTTTCTATTTCTTTACAAGAAATTTTCCCGAAAATTTTATTTTTATCTAATCGAAAGCCAGCTGTTAAATACTACGATCATGGAAAACCGATACTGAAGGATGCTTGAAGCTGAAGCATACGTTTTAAGATCTACTTAACGATTCTGCGACATCAAAGCCTGAATAGGCTTTTTAGAAGTGGTTTCAAGGAGATGTGCTGTGATCTGGGGTACTCTTGGGTCTAACTTTTTAATATTCTCTTAAAGTATGTCTGACTAAAAATATTTCTTTGTACGGTGGTTTTTTTTTGTGATGATGCCCAGAAAGAGGGAGCAAGACGACCTGGATGCGTACTGAGAAAGGATTAGAGCTCCTGGAAGGTATTAGGGATATTTCAATACATTAGAAACGAGCATATTGTGCCAACCAATCCACCAAACCGTCTTCAACATTCATGAATATTTTTTCAATGCTAACTTTGGAATGAGATTACAGACTCTTTTTTTGAAGTGAAAACTTCTTTAGCGGCGTTGTACACTTTTTCTGTAATGGGTAAAAAATTTAAAACTCGCGTCAGGGTCACGTGACCAAAACTCGCGTCAGGGTCACGTGACCCTGATCGAAAATGAGTAAGACGTCATTCAAATTAAAAATAAAACATAGTAACAAAAAAGTTTTCACTTCTACCGGCACTCCTGGAGTGCAACCTTTTTTTTTTGCTACTACTGTCGTAATCTTGTTTGAAAAGCCCCAACTTCTATCTACTTTTACAACTGCAATGCAGGCTACTTAAAACGCCAAAGTATCGTTAACGTGCACCCAAACAAAGGGTGCAGTCTTGCTACTGGTAAACTTATTTCGATTTATTTCGTAACTTGGTTATATTCTTTTGATGATGGCTTACCACGCAAGCCGCTAGTATCTTAGATCTATGGGAACTTAGTAATGGTTTGTGACAATCGTTATGGGGGCTCGAAATGGGAGATAGAACGAAGGAGTGTAATTTATTGTATCTACACCAAAATTTAAACATTACTTGGTCAGCTGTTGATTAAACGAATTCCAGCATTTGGGATGGCAACTGGGGAACTTATGGCGCTAGTATAGCTTGTTCCAAGCATTGTCATTGGTTCAAATCTTATAGGCACTTCAAAATAGTACTACCTCATTGGTTGGATTAGGACTTAGCTATGGTGGCGCCATCTATAATTAGCTTTGACTTGCCTTCCCCATTTCGACCAATCTGACTACGTCAGCATAATTATATCGTTCAATACCAGTTTATGGAGTGCGTATCATACGAACTCCTAAATTTGTTTTCCACCTGAAAACATTAAATAACTTTCAATCTTCCGTAGCGAACTTGAACTTAATGCCATATTGATCGAAGGTCTCAATTGTATTGAATTCGTAAGTAAGTTTATCTTCGATATTGAATTTACTGAGTACATAGACCCGGTCCAGACGGCCAGCGTTCAAGAGTGAGTTAGCTCTTTCTATAAAACTGTTTCCAACTGAATTTTTAATGGAAGTGCGGACTCCAACTACGCGACGTTAGACGTTGTAATTGAACGACCATTTATAGGAAAATAACAGTTCTAGAAGTAATTATTGGAGTTATTTTTGACGTGGAAGGAAACATCGTGAGAAGAACATGTCGGAGATTTCAAGAACAAATACGTCTCATCCCTCAAGGTATTCTGGAGCCGTATGGTGGCTTACGGCCTTTTTTGTATCACAGAAAGTAGACCTATGTTTGATCCAGGCAGTAAGAATTTTATTTATATAACTGTGGATAAAGTAGAGAATGAGTATGATTATAGAAGTTTGAAAGCGGTGTCAGTTACATGATGAAATTAAGAGAATAATCTGAGAGGGAATAGTCTTCAACAAAATGTCCCTACATTTTGTTGAAGAGGGAAAGAAGTCAAACATTAGAAATTCTTATCCATACCGAAAATATGTGATTATACCAGAGAATGCCAATACGTGCTTATAACTAAGAAATATTATTGAAATTCTGTCTGCCAGATATAAAATAATTTTACAAGAAAATATAGCAGCTAATACGAGAATGTGATAAAATTAGACGGTAGGTACTTTGTATCGATTTTGCGTAAATATGTAGTACTAGACTAGGCTCTCTTGCCCTAAGCTTCGCTCGTATTAATTTTATTTTGACAATCAATTTGGCCACACGTGTCGCCATTTATTATCATGTGAACGTTATTGCTATTTTTCTTTTTCAAGTAATAAATGTACCGTGTGTTCGTCTCTGTAAACGTGACTACATAATTATGTGTAAAATTTCAGGAAAATTAAGTGGTTTACGCGTGAAACCGCAACAAATAAATGTATTAAACAAACACTGATAAGTATTACTTAGATATGCACGCTGCTTTTTATCGTAAAACATAAATTATGACTAGACTTTAAAGCCCTCATAAAATCTTTAATGAATCCATAAACAGGCATGAATAATTTTAAGTTAAGAACTTAGGCTGTAAATCTTTTAAGACGTAGCAGTAAAATTTATTTATTATATTAAAGTTTTAGGAATATGGACGCCTATTGTCTCGCCGTATCACGTTTTCATCGATATAAGATGCGTCTAAACGGGCAATATTTTACAATGCAATATGTGGCTACAATATTTCCGGCCATTTTAGCGTTATATAAATCTCGGAAAATTATATCTGACCCAGCATGGGTCATACTTTTGTCGGCCAGACCAAAAATAATGTGGCTATACATAATTCTAAGGACAGACCAGACTCAAAATATTGTCATACTTAAATATTGCATACGTTTGGTTGGCTGCAATATTGCCGGCAAACGTATTGCAGCCATATATTGCAGTAAAAATATTACACTTTTAGACGCACCTGGTGCAAATATTATATAATTTTCCATTTATCCCGTGAACAGGCTGAGGATCTAAAAGTTCTCATATAATGGAACATTCGGATACCTATAGTGAACTTTGTATATCCCTTGCTCTATTTTTTGTCCATCCAAAGGCAATGTGGCGATGCTGACTACCTTCTTGGCACTGTTCTTAATGACAGCGTTGCGGTAAAAAAATTTTGACGCCTCTTTTCTCACGTGTACCCCTTTCTCAAATTTTATTTAAATTATCAAAACTTTTTGGTTTGCAAAACATGTAAATATACTCCGTTTTATGAGTAATATTAAGCAATAAAGGACTTTGTTTTTTGCCGGTTAAGTCTCATCATCCCGTGTAACAGAGGGCGAGACTATTGCCACCAGCCGGGCACGAATCCAATCTCGGAAATTCCTATTGAATTACATTCCTTTCCCTGATCCGGGGATCTAACTCCGGATCAAACGCTCAACAGACACGTTTGTAACTAATAATACAGAGATTTTCAAATATTCTAATACTCGTACGGCAAGAAATGATGGTGCGATGGATGCAAGTGGCGAATTGTCGTTCAGCAGTGGACGTCTTCCGGATGATGATGATGATTGACGGCAAGAAAAAAGTGTACCTATTCAGAAACACATACTTTTCATTTAACCCATGGGCATGGATAACAGGGTAAACATATTTCCATCAATCAGGAACAGATACGGATACGGACTTGTCATTGTCGCATTTTACTTGGGATCGACGCAAAACTTATTTTTCTTAGGGTCTCCTCTTGAGGACGCCATTGCATCATTTACTCCTTTGAATTCAATAAGGCTGCCTTCACATTTGGGCGACAGTCGCGTGACAGACGCTGCTTATATGCGCGGCTGTTCATAATAAAATGTAAAGGAATGTGCTTCTGCCGCGCTGCTGTCGCGCGACTGTCGCCAAAATGTGAAGGCAGCGTAAGACATTGTCCGGTTTGAACACAACCCACACACAACTGGCTAATACGATACGTCTAGGTAAGACTGGTTGTCAGACTTTCAAGCTTCTCACTAACAGTTACGACCAGCTAAGATCTACAAATGAAAGCCAGGATCGGCTTTACACAGTCGCGGGACTTACCGAATTACCGTTACCCTGGAACATAAAAGGCTATTGAAGGACACCGTGAATTTGAGTCAGTAAGAGCCTGACAGTCGCTCCCGCTCTGCCCTGGGTGAGAGGACTCATTTGGTGATTTTACCACGATAAAAAAAGGACCGGCTTTACGTGAATTCCGAGTTACGAAGGAACTCGCTATGAAAGATGGTAACCCATCTATAGGTCAACTTGGGCAAGACCTCGTGGCTTAACCTAGAATTATTTAACCACTACCTTCCAAAAAGTACCAAAATCGCGAAACTTTAGCAAGAGTTTTACTTCTTCTTCAACATCGGTGTAGGGTCGTTTTATTAATAGATGTCCATCGGTTTATCGATTTCTCTTGACTTTGATACAAGTTGACTGTCAATAGCGTACTTACCTTGAAATTGTGCTTTCAAGATACTTTATTGAAACAGAACTCTTACTGGTTTAAGTTTTACAGTTTCATTTAATTTTCTTATATTTTGCTCTTGAATAGAATTAGGGTCAAAGTTGCGATTGATATAGTAGGTATGAATTTAGATTGATTCCAGGGCCCTGAGACTGAATTCAATCTTCGAGACACGTCCCCACCGTGGACCCATTTGGCGTAGCCGTGGGACACACAATGTTAAAATTTTATGTAGGTTCTATATTTTGTTGTCCTACCTAATGTTTTCCTATCTTGTTTTTTTTTTCTCTTTGTTCATTTATTTGTTTATATTGTGTGTACCACCGCGGTTACCCAAATAACCAACTCGGCGCCGGCGCTTTTCTGGTTTGATTCTGATTTTCAGGAGTTGCAGCGGTTTGAGAACAGTGCGGTGGGATCATCCCATAAAAAGGTCCTTTTCACAAACCAGAAAAGGAGGACGCATTAGATCATTTAATCACCCAAAAAAAAGGGTTGCGATTTTGCTAGATAATAGAATGTCCTAGCTGTTTAGCAACATGGATAAAATCGATGCCATTTACAGCCCCATTTATTTTCAGTCAGACATAGGCTGATAGACTGAAATTACCCTTTTCTCATATCCAATCTTCTGCCGACAGGTTGGTACGTCTGGTTCGATCACAAATAAAGCCTGAACCTTTTGTTATTAATAAATCTAACCAAATTATTCAAATTCACATCAAAAGAATCTCAACCCCAACCTTGACAGTGAATTTATGAATAATAAATTGGACATTCAAGTGGTGATACAAGTGGCGAATTGTCGTTCGGCGTGGCGGTTAGGTGGCATAATGTTCAGCAGTGGACGTGTTCCGGCTGAAGATGATGATGATGATGAATTGGATATTCATAGATATGGTGTTGTTCGCAAAGTGATGATGGGAATCTCGTAATATCATGTCCTGCTTCATAATAACTGATGTATGCTACTGAAGTCGATCTTGGTTAGCCCAAGATCTGAGTTGGCTCTATTTGTATTATAATCAGCAGTATATCATTATTTGATGTTCTCACTGCTGGGACACAGGCATCCTCTCTGTTGGTCTCAGTTGGTATATCTCACATGTCTTCGATTTTTTTTATTCTAGGACACGTTCTTCACGATGCTTTCTTTTACCGTTTAAAGAACAGTGGTGATGAAATAAATAACATAAAGAAGCGCCTAGCTGGGTGCAAACTTACGAGCTACAACTGTCTGCTTCGGATTTATATTGTCATAAAATAATCAATTTATACCAAAAATGTAATTAACACTTACAAATTTTACTCCAACGATTTTACCACCATTATTTTCTTCAACACTTTTAGGCCCTTCGTCCATTATAAGACTCAAGTTTCCGATACCTTACGACTTCAGTATCCAGGCGACTCTCGCAATAGAAATGCATATACGTTCGTACACAGGCACGCGACGCGCGACGCCAATCGCGCGCTACCCATCTGCTGACATCGCGGCGACTTGAGTTTCCGCGATTTTCAAGATGGCGGAACAATTTATTTACCATTTTTAATTTTATTCACAGAATAAAGGGTTCCGTAGCATATTCTTGAATCATTTTTGGAAAGTCATTATTTTAAAACGATAGAAAAATATTTACAATCCTCTATCAAATCATAATTTTGTATGCAGTTTTATTAAAAAGTTGAGAGAGATGGTTTTTTTTCTATTTTATTGAATATTTTTTTAAATTATGTTATAGTATTTGGATTTGGATTAATGTTAGGTTCCCAGGAAATTAACTGTGAAGGACGGACTGTCACACGTTTGATCTTATAAAGATTCCGTTTTTTTTTTGAACCTTCGGAACCCTAAAATATATACTTTGATCGTCACAGTCATGTGTCAGCCATTTTATAAATTCATATTCTTGACCACCCATCATGACCTTTTGACGCGGCGCTAGTGTCTATGTCGTTACATCAAATTGCATTATAAAAATTTAGTACCTCGAATTTTCCGCGGGTCATGAGTAGTGGCGAAACTCTAGTATCGGAAACTTGCGTCGCCTCGTGTACGAAGGCTCGTACACTAGGCGACGCAAGTTTCCGATACCTTACGATTTGGGTTTCCAGGCGACTATCGCAATACAAATCCATAGAGGCTCGTACACAGGTCGCGTCGCCGACATGCGTCGCCGACTCTAGTCGCTCGCTACTCATCTATCAAGATCGCCGATACCCAAGTCTTCGCGATTTTTAACCGACGAAAAATTTGTATCTATTATTTTAAAATGTATTATTAAAGTATCTGAGGTAGAAAAATATCCTTGTTTGTATCATTACAATTAATAATAATAATTGTACAATCTTACGTTTATGTATTTTGATAATATTTACCTATTTTAGTTCCATATGTGTAACTAGATGGCGTTGTTAGTTTTTCTGAATCGCGATATGGTTTCGTTACCACCAAAAGTATATAAGGACCTAAAATTCATTGACTAAATTGTCTTCGTTCAGACAAGTAAACGCTGGTCCACGACTATCACACAACGCCATCTCGTCCCAAGCTAAGCAGAGCTTGTGGTATGGGTACTAAACAACTGATAAACTTACTTATATATTTCTAAATACATAAATATAATAGATAAATTAGGGGAGGCCTATGTTCAGCAGTGGACGTCCTCCGGCTGTTGATGATGATGATGATGATGAATAGATAAATTACACCCAGACACAGAACAAATGATCGTGCTCATCAAACAAACATTAATTTGTCCTGGGTGGGAATCGAACCCACGTCCTCCGGCATAGCAGTCAGGGTCACTAACGACTAGACCAACAGGCTTGTCAAATTCAAAAGAATATTCTAATAGATAATTAGCATGGAATAAGCTTTTTTTTTAAGTGGTACAATAATCATATTAAATGAGTCCTTCCACCCCGGGCAGGGTGGGAGGGACTGTCAGACTCGTACTAACTAAAAACCACGGTGTTCTTCAATAGAACCTAACAAAACGATAGCGCGATCTAACTCGACGACAGCGCCATTTTGCACTTTTATAAATTATTATGGTTTCGTTACAAACATTACTACTTTAACCCAGCTTCGTCATGTACTTGCACATACGACAAAAATAAAGTAATTAAGAAAACGAAAACTTTAAAAAAACCTATTCAAATCTGAAATTTGAAACCACGGTCATCATCATAGCAGTAAGCGTTAGCGTTCCAGTGCAAATAAAAGAAAACTATAAAAAAAAACCTAGAAAAAAATTGAATAAACCTCTAAAAAAAAACTGAAACACGAAAAAAGAAAAATTCTATGTTTACCTGGGGATTGAACCCATGGTCACCACCTTGGAAGTCAAAGCTTGAACAAATCGAGCTACCTTGTAGCCGGTTGGCGCGGCGAAATTATGAACCATATTCTTTCTAGATTGATTTTTTCCTCTATACGCGCCAATTTTTAATTCCAAAAATTTGAAAAAGGAATGCGCTCGTCATTTTTAAAATAGAAGCATTTTAATTTATGTTATGAGATGTACATTTTGTGTTTTGTACAATGTATTATTAAGGTTGAATATAGAATGGTGGCCGAATAGACGATTTGAGTCTTACGACTCTAGTCGCCGCTGTGTACGGACCCTGCGCGACTGGAGTCGCGCGACTTAGGTATGCGACTGGAGTATCGGATACCGGAGTTTCCTAATGGACGAAGGGCCTTAAACGGAACATCACAATGATCAATTTGATCACACTGCTCCGTCTGATCACACATGCGAAGGTTTAGTACACCAATAACACTACAAAACAAACTAAGAAAGTGCAAATAAACGAATCGAACGCCAAAGCTATTGACATTGAAAGCTTTTGTTAATAGAGATTAGAGTTAGATAACACCGATCGATACCAAACTTGCGGGTAAAGTGATTCATGTACCGTAATGTACTCACAGAATCAGGCAGCTCTAAGTTTTGCTCGCAGCTTCAGCCGTGTGGATTTGAGAGTTGAAAACCACGGGATACTACTGGGATGTATCGTATGGGCGTTTTTCCATTAGACGGCACGGCACCGGCACGGCACCGGCATGTCCGTGCACCGGCACCGGCGCCGGGGCTTCGTTTTTCCACTGCACCGGTTCCTAACCGGCCCGGCAACGGCACGGCACCGGCGCCGGTTCCTCAGCATGGTTTTATTTCTTACTAGCTGTGCCCGCGACTTCGTTCGCGCGGATGTCGGAATTTAACAATGTATTTTTTAGTGCGAAGCGACTAATTCTCGCCACGTTTTTCAATATATTTGAATAACAATTCAAGAATATTTGATGTGTTTGATCGCCCTCTGTTGTTCAAAGGCAGTACCATTCAATTGCTACTGAATTAAAGTAATGAATGAAAAATGAATTAATGAAATAAAAAAATATTATGTTGATATAAATAATAAATAAAAATGTTATGTTTCATTTATGTAATTCATTAAATGACACACAAGAACATATATTTCTTCTAAAAAACAAAATAACATGATCATAAGACTTTCAGAAGTAAAGAGGCTAAATTAACCTTATTACGAGCCACAGACCGAGTCTCACGCCCTCCGCCCCGCGTCCTCCTACACGCCTGCTGCGCACTCACACACGCACACGGCTATATAATTCATACACACATTATGCACATTTGCCGGCCGGCACCGACTGGGAAGCTTGCTACCCCGGCGACGGCGACGGCGCCGGCAGGACTCAACGCCGGGCCGACGCCGGCGCCGGTAAGTGGAAAAACGAGCCATACATTTTCATATATTCTTGCTTCCCCGGCACCGGCGCCGGTGCCGGCGCCGGCTAATTGAAATACGCCAGGCCAGCACCGACCAGGAAGCTTATTACCCCGGCGCCGGCGACGGCGCCGGCAGGACTCATCGCCGGGCCGGCGCCGGTGCCGGTAAGTGGAAAAGCGAGCCATACATTTTAACATATTCTTGCTTCCCCGGCACCGGCACGGCGCCGGCGCCGTCGCCGGTGCCGGTGCCGTGCCGTCTAATGGAAAAACGCCCATTGTCTTTGCTTTTTTGGAAAATGGCTTGGCCAATATGTATCGATACTCTTGCGTCATAGTATCATTTATGTGTGTGCTGTCATTGCGGCTGCGGCTACGCAGAATAGGAAAACCTTATTGGAAACTTTATTTTTGAGTTTCAGCCCCAAAAAATGTTTTAAAACAGTTGGACAAACAGTGTTAAGCGCCATTTAGACGGGGAGAGTTTCTCGAACGTTTCCGTTCGATAATGTCTAAGCAATAATCGCAAGCAATAATCGCCATAACATAATCGTATCAAACTGTTTACACACAGGCAAGAACTAAAATCTCGTATACGATTATATCATACGAGATTCGCATATGACATTATCGTAGGCGATAATGTCTTTGTTTGTTTACACGGCAAAATTATTGAAGGAAGATTCTCGCATACGAGAAACTCGACTCGTCTAAACACATTCTCGTATGACATTTCTTCTCGTTGATACGATTATCGTACAAATCAGTTTAGATCGTTTTGTTTTGTTAAGCGCCATTTAGACGGGAAGAGTTTCTCGAACGTTTCCGTTCGATAATGTCTAAGCAATAATCGCAAGCAATAATCGCCATAACATAATCGTATCAAACTGTTTACACACAGGCAAGAACTAAAATCTCGTATACGATTATATCATACGAGATTCGCATATGACATTATCGTAGGCGATAATGTCTTTGTTTGTTTACACGGCAAAATTATTGAAGGAAGATTCTCGCATACGAGAAACTCGACTCGTCTAAACACATTCTCGTATGACATTTCTTCTCGTTCATACGATTATCGTACAAATCAGTTTGAACCGTTTTGTTTTTTTATGTCACTCATGTTAGCAACTGTCAATGACAGTTGCTAACATGAGTGACATGAGTGACAGTCTGTCATAAAAACTCGAAATGCGATTATTGCTTTGACGTTCTGTTTAGATGGACACGAGAAATCTTCCTATTCGAGGCGATTATCGCCCAAGTCAACGGGCGATGTTTAGACGAAGACAATATTTAATATTCTAGTGACCGACCGAAATTTCGGTTTCGGTTTCGGTTTCGGCCGGTTTCGGCCAAAATACCTAGTTTCGGCCTTAGTTTCGGTTTCGGCCAAAATATAGCCGAAACTTTCGGCCCCGCCGAAACTCAAGTATTCCTGCATTTTCGTGCGTCGTTCGGTAAAATTCGTAGCTAACACGTACTTGCTCGGTGGCGGGGCTCAGTTTGCCACCGTCCGTTTATTCGTGAGACGAGGTTATGTTTTTGAGTTTACTGCCAAGAGTACCTAAGTCTTGTATATTCATGTCATATTAAAAAATATTTGTTACATACGTTAATGATTAAATACTTATCAATCGTCAAGGCGATTAGAATTAGGATTAGGCGGTATTCGAAACTTAATTAAGTAAACGGCTTCTTTTTTGAAATAATGCAATTTTTTTAGTCTAATGTCTCAGTTATTTCGTATTGCTAAATTAATATAGTGCGATTGTTGAGACTTCAAATCTAGTGAAACATTGGAAACACAAGGATTTTTTTATAATTTCGAATAGATTATGGACTCGATAGAAGTTAAATAACATAGAAAAATAGCAATTCTTAAGATCGTCTATCTATCTATCCATAAATTTGCCGTATTTCATTATTACCCAGAATTTGATCCTTAGTATTAACACTATCAAATGGTGTAATAATACAGGTTGTGATTTTTTTTTTCATAATTAGTGGGTTCGATTTTTGGCCACGATGATTGATTTTCCTAAAATCCAATGATACAGTTTTAGTTTTCGGAAAAATCGGTCTCGAGACTCTATTCAACGTTTTTCGATATTTCTCATAGTTAAAAATATAGCCATCCACGCCCAGTTGAAAAATTCGCCCTGTGTATTCGACACTTTTTCTTGTGCCAACAAATGTAAAAAAAAAAACCAAAAAAATCAGAAAAAAAACCGAAATATTAAAAGTTTTAAAAAGTTTCGGTTTCGGTTTCGGTTTCGGCCGAAACTGAGAGCAAGGCCGAAGGTTCGGTTTCGGTTTCGGCTGAAAAATCAGTTTCGGTCGGACACTAATATTCTTTCGATTATCGTATGTTCGAGTCGTGAAACTCTCCCCGTCTAAATGGCCCTTTATGTCACTCATGTTAGCAACTGTCAATGACAGTTGCTAACATGAGTGACAGTCTGTCATAAAAACTCGAAATGCGATTATTGCTTTGACGTTCTGTTTAGATGGACACGAGAAATCTTCCTATTCGAGGCGATTATCGCCCAAGTCAACGGGCGATGTTTAGACGAAGACAATATTTAATATTCCTTCGATTATCGTATGTTCGAGTCGTGAAACTCTCCCCGTCTAAATGGCCCTTTACTTTTCCGTCCATAAATGTACTTAGTATGGTTTAATTTCTACGGTATTTTTTCTCAAGAGTATGAGCGGATTTTCTCACTTTACTGACTTAATTTGATTATTGATTGATTTTATGATTATGTTCTACGTTTTGTTAAACAGCAGTAGTGAAACATCGTTGTGACAGCCAGACGAACGAAGATTGATCCTATAAGTGTTCCGTTTTTTCCTTTTGAGGAACGAAACCCTAATCAATGAGCAGAAAGTAAAGAAGAAGCCGCAACGAGACAAAAAGACGATGTTGAACTGAATACTGAAATAAATAGACTGGAATACTATGAATTCAATAAAAGTGATGAATGACTTCGAAATTAACCGACTTTCAACAATCATGGCGGTGGCGGTGAATGAACGAGTTGAAACAAAGGAATTCATTAATTACGCAAACATTCTGTTTGACACCACTGCTGCGTGAATAATTATAGTAAAATTTTAATTAGATCATTGACGCATTGGCGCTTTAATTTCACATAGGTAGTTTCATTCCAATACGTAATCAAAATGATAGTTTTGTAATTCGTTGGACATTGAACAGAAAGTTTCAAATGTTTCTTCAATAAATGCTCATCCTTCTTCTGAGAACTTCTGCTTCAGTCTATGATTATCACAATTTATTTGGGATCAATGTCGTCTTCCATACTTTATTCTTTTAATTTATTATGTTTGTATCTCAGTAATAATCACCTTTCTAGCCATATCCCTTGCATATTAGACTTGACACATACTTTTCTCCACGGGTGTCCCCATTTAATTCACATCTCTGTCACATCGGGCGCTGCCAACGTTTTGTAAAATCTCCACCATCATGTAGATAGCGTATAAGTGGTGTAACTAAAAATTCAAGTGCAACATATCGATTTTATTCGACTTTCCCTCAAGGTGAGGTTCAATGGCGCCTGATCCCATCAGTGTCGTTGTTGTGCATCGATATGAAAGTAAACAGGCACACCTATGTTGGGAACGCGTGTAACTTTCTGTTGCCTATAATTAGATTTGTTTTGCTGAATTAATATCGCCATGTTTGTTTGGTGTGGAGCTTTATTTTCCTTTCCGAGTAAACATGACCAGATAAATGATCGATGATCTGCGGAAAGTGGTGTGGATTGGAAGGGGGAAATAACTGTGACGATTTGGAAAAAATATTGCTTATATTTCTTATGCTTGCTTTCTGTGTCCTAGGATTATATTATGTTTGTGCCTTTGTTCTTTTTTCTATGGTGTGAATAAACTATAGGACACCAAATCAAGCAGTCAGTCTAAGTCTAAGACATGTTGATTCTGTGTGCTTGACATTTATAAATAGTAGCTATAATTCACCAAATATCTAATTTAATTATTGCTATAGAAACTGAGAAACCCAAGATAAGAGTACTATTTGATAAAACAAGAAGCTGCGAATCATAATAGATTGTAGGTAATGCAAATAATAGATAACTTTATCAGCGAGGTTCAAGATACTCAAAACAATCATGGTTGTTGACTTAACAGTGTTTGTTGAAGTCGCCATATTTATTTGGGCCATACCAAGGTTGGTAGGCCATTTTAGGGGCGAAAAAAAGACCAGGGCGGCTGTTACTTATGCCACAGCTGGGCAAAGGCCCTTTGACTTCCAGGTGTTCAAAGTTCCAGCTCTTCCGAACCAGATTCAATGTCAACCACTGGCCGTTGATTTTTTCCTAGCTCGTCCCACCTTCTTCTACGAGGTCTCTTGTGTTTATGTCGCTATTTGGCTGTGTTACGGCTTTTTTTCTATGGCCTATGGCTCTCTCATCTAGGAAAGCATTATTACTAAGAGTTCTGAAGTAGACTATATGAATCAGAAAATATTATGGTAGGAGAGACTTTGCTGTAGAGCCACTTTCTACCTAAGTATTAATATAAAATTGAGCGAAAATCCGTAGCTTACATTTGCGCAGGATTAGTTATTTATTTGGGGTCTCCAACAAACAATAAATGACAATGAAACTGAGGGTTCTTTTATGGACGCAGGACTGTCTCATCAGGTAGGTAACCGTGAACCTGAAACGTAAAGGGCTTTTGAAGGGTCATCGTGGATTTTAGTTAGTACAAGCCTGAGAGTCCCTACCGTTCCGCCCTGGGTGGGAGAACACATTTGATCAAACAAAAGAGCTCCTTACCTAAAAGGAGATAATGATGCAAAAGTGGGGTAAAATCTTCATGCAACTCTTTTAAATGTAGACTGTGACAATGCGCTAAACATTTTCACATTGCAACTTCGAATGAATCGTCGTAGAAATTAAAAAACGAGGCAACTTTATAGGAAATAAAGAAGTAGAATTGCAACTTTGCTCTTGAAAGTTTCCCCGCTCTAATACTGCAGTGCACATTCAATCTTCGATTGGTAACTACACTAACTGCATTTAGATATCCTCCCATAAGTAAGCCGAGGACTTACTAAATCCTAAATGGCGCGGCAAAAACCAATCTTAGATTGGAATCTTGACTTCGATTCGAGATTAATTGTTATTGATTAACGATTGAAACGGAATTACAGAGGTTTTCTACTTGAATCTTCTTGTTTCTTGATTTTATAGTAGAAACATCAGCATCATATCAGCCTTAGGATGTCCACTGCTGAACAAACAAGCATTTTTTTAGGACCGGTTAAAAACATCATTGTACTGGCAAGCAAGCAATCTAAATAGGTAGTTATTACACATATCTTTAGAGAGAAAATTTTCTTAAAACTACGTTTCAGCAGAATTTCTATCTGCAGAATTAGCATACTTATTGTTCAATGCTCTCAAGTTTAGTGTACTTTGTTTTCTGAGCAAAATAAAAATAAATTGCCGGTCTTTTTTCTTTAATTAATGGAAACTTATTGATTCTCTTTCGTTTATCCATAGTTGTTTTTTAGGTGGATGTTTGTGTTTAAAACATGTGTGAAAAGGTTTTTCATTACAGTTCTGCAATGTTCTTTTACTTAGCTAATGTCTAGATGTTGTTTTTTTTTATTTTTTATTATTAGCTTATTATTTGATTCGGATTAAAATTACTTAAAAATAATTACATGCAAAGCTTACTTATATTTGAGATTTTCTTATTTTTTGAAGATCTGTTTGCCAGTCGGCTAAGGCCTCCCCCAACCTTTTCCACTCACATCTTTCTTGAGCCACTCTGTTCCATGTGAATGCCTAGATGTATAGCTGGAGTAAACTGTGATGGCATCGCGTCCAAGGACAAGAAAAACGAGTGGGCGTCGAACAGCTAAAGACATTTTTCCGTCGCGGCAAAAATCAGATGAGGCTGAAAGAACCTTGTTCACTTTGCTGACAATCCAAAGAAGTCCAGTCTACTACCGTTGCAATTCACAACGTAAGAAGATGTTACATGTTAAAAATAGGGACACCTGGTTATGGATTTTGCAGCTACAATTAGAAAACTTAGTTCTTTCATCAATAACAATCGGTATAGGTTAGGTTAATATAATTATACCAAAGATAGCAGGAGCAATATATTGCTCATTATACAACAACATATTGCTTCAGAGCAATACTCAGGTGAGTGCTGATTAACGATGGGCAATTAATTGCCTGTGAAGTAACACGTTCATTATTAAATTAGCTCAGTGAACCTGAAGGGTTTAATGAAAGGGTCTTTCCCACCTAGATAATCTAATAACACATGATAAACTGAGCATCATTAAAGGACTAGGTTTTGACAAAGGCTTCGCCTACTAGGAAATTGGAAATCGTACCAATAGAACAAGAAATCGCATTAAAAAGTATGCCATTATAAATATTATCGGTGTGCCAATTTATAGCAAAATCTATCGTCCTATAGTTTTCATCTGTTTGCAGCAATGTCTAAATAGTAGCATTTTATACGGTTACGACTTTACAACTTTTTACAAATTAATCAGAACCTACTTGTTTGCTTACCCATGATTCCTCGATTCCCTTCTTGAATTCTTGATAGAAAACATGACCACTGTTATTTATTTTTTCCTGCTCTGTCCCATTCCTGGTTAAAGGCCTCTACACTCCCTCTTTTTCTGACGACCCTTCACTTTGTGTTCCCGTGATCCACATGTCCTCCTACGAATTTTGATGGAACTATCCAATTCGTCCCGCCATCTCTCTCATCATCTTCCCAATCTTTTACTATATTAGAATCAGCTTCCAGTCTAACTGATTGTAGCTGAATACCAATTATTGAATACAACTATTTAACATGGAGTTTTTTTTCTACAAATAGTAGCTGGAACTAATGGCTCAGCGTGTTTTCCTAGATTAAGAGGAAACTCGGTTTGCAATTATGATCATCCATCCACGGTTCAACCTCATAACCTAGACCTAGAAGATAGAATTCTTCTCCCGCCATCTTCTTTACGGATAGCCAAATCGTTTTATAAATTAATGCTGCACTTTTCACTATATCTGTTCTGCGACGTCAATACAGTTAATGGTCGTTGTTCTAAAGTCCATCCCACTATATTTAGATTATCTAGACCTACGAGTGAATCTTTATTAAGATATCTATAACATAAATAAAGACAGTGCATGTCTGAGCCAATACTCTGTTCTGAATTGGTTTTGATTTACATGAATTCAGCTTATTCCTAGCTTTATTCAGATTGCATATAGGGTTTATTTTAGCTTATACTCGTGTTCATCGTAATTCAAATTCTTCATTGTACTTACCTAATTACCTACCTTCAGGCGCGAGGATATCAACATTCCCCATAACGTCCAATTTCTTCATTAGAGTTTCTATTTTATCTTCTTTATGTAGAAGATTCATGTTCGATTGTGTAAAATTTTACAGTGGATATTTGTGATGAGAGAGAGATAGGTTACGAAGTGACTTCTATGGGTACCACACGTCATATTCGTTACGGAGTTATTTGATGATTCTGATCGACTCTTTCTGGAGTTTCTGGCCTTTTCAAGCTTTAAACTAAATTAACAGGGGACAATTGACAAACCAATCTTGTCGTTTACATTACAGTCAAGCTAGATTTTTTGCGAAACGATATAAATTGGTAAAGGTTCTATGACACTGCCTGAAGGTGGTCAACTCTTCAGAGTATGGGGATACCATGGCACACTTTAACTGTTAAAGCCCGGATTTTTTTCCAGATTTTAATGCTGAAGATATAACCTTTCGATGCCACAAATTTTAGAAAATGTCGGCATGGCTACTAACTCAAGTTTAGTAGAAATACATTTTAAACTTTAGTTTCAGAGTCTTTCTTCCATAGTCTTCAGTGGCCAGACAGTTTTATTTTCCTGTGTTTACAGTGGCCCTGGTGGAAATGGTTTCCACGTAGATGGATGGGGTGATTCGGATACGTCTTACGATCCACATTTTTTTTTGTTATGGACTTCAATGTTCCGGCCACCCTGTATTTTATCGATCTTTGTTTGTTTATTTTCCTACATTATGAGTAAATACGTCGCATATAAAATGCCAAAGATGTTTGTACCTAGTTATGCAACCTGAACCGCAACGAGTGATCACCGTGAGAGCATAAAATGCACGATTGCAGTTTAGGGTGGCCCTTCGAGACGGTTCTTGCATTTTTGTCAATTTAGCATTTTAAGTAGCAGTAAGTCCATGTAACCATAGGCTAGTTTTTGAAGGCATTACATTAGAGCATGCGCTTCTGCTCACACGTAGTCCTATTCTTTTATTTAACGCTCCCCCATAATTTGACTGGCGCAGCCGGTAGGATCGCCGAATAGAGCTGCGCTGTCCTTCGCGTTGTTTCCGAAATAAAACTTTTTCGTGTTACGCGTTCGGGTGGCCCTGAGCAGCTGTGGTGATTCTACGAACCAAAGAAATTTTGTCGAGTTGTACTTGGAGCTGAAAATGAGAAAGGCGTGCTGGTGAGTCCAAATTTTCACCTTCCTTTCCCATTTCCTTTGTTTGTTATTTTGCGATTAGAAGTCTCGCGTTATAACGTTATCTGGTTTTGCATAAAATCTGTAAGGCTAGTTTAGTTATAGAATAAGTTATTAAAAAGTGATTGCATTTAAAAAATATTGAAATATTGTTCTGTGTATGAACTAAATTTTTAAAAAATCATTCGATAATTGCGTAATATTTAAAGTTTGTGTTTAAAGAAACTCTATTGCACTTTTAGCTTACTATTTTATTTTGTATTTTAGACTATTATTGTGTGTTAGTATATATATTATAGTATTAAAATGGTTGATGAAGTAAAAATTATCATGATTCCAAATGAAATGATTAAAATTATTCCGCTGTTTGATGGCGATAAGCGCCATTTAAATCTTTTTATTCGCAAATGTGAATATATTATAAATAAATACAGGGGAAGTGGCGAGCAAAACTTGTATGTAATGCATGCTATAACGAGTAGATTAGCGGGGAATGCAGCCGCGCTTATCAGTGAGCGCGAGGATATTGTTACATGGGAAGAATTTAAAGAGTTACTAATACAGCATTTTGGAGACCCGAGAAGTGAAGAGTGTTTAGCTATTGAATTGGAAACTTTGCGCATAAGAAATGGTGAATCATTTTTGGATTTTTGCAATCGTATTCAATCAGTGCGTAGTATTTTAATATCAAAAGTTAATAGATTATCGAGTAGTACTATGCGGGAAAGTAAAATAACTATTTATAATAATACGTCATTAAATGTGTTTCTTTATAATCTACCGGAAAATATGGTGCGTATTGTGAGATTAAAAGAGCCGTCTACTTTGGAACAGGCTTTATCTTTCGTATTAGAAGAGGTTAATTTCCATGATCAATATAATGCCCGAAATAAAATACTGCTGACGTCCTCCAGTAAGCAAGTTGTACCAAATAATACTCCAACTTTTAAATTCGGCACAAATAATTATAATACGCCTATTAATAATAATAAACCTATTTTTACGCAATCAAATTTACAACCCAAATTACATTTCGGTAACCCCCAAGGTCAACAAATTGGGACACGTCCTCCACAATTCGGATTTCAAGGTCAAACATACGGTTACCGTCCGCAGCAATTTGGAATACGTCCGCAACAATTTGGGATGCGTCCGCAACAATTTGGGATGCGTCCCCAACAATTTGGCATGCGTCCGCAACAATTTGGGATGCGCCCTCAACAGTTTGGAAATCAACAGCAATTAAATAATAGACCTTTACAGTCAGTCGGCATTCAGCAACCTCAAACTCAATCCAGTGACGTCACAATGCGTACTGCACCTCCAGCCAAGGTCTTTATAAAAGGATTTAAATTAAATGAGCTTGACCTTGATCATAACGATAACAGTCAGTTTTCCTGCGACTACCAATGTAACGAAGAATATGATCAGTATTACGATTATCCCCCTTTTTTCGAAAATCAAAACGAGAATTATTCGGAAGAAATTAATAAGGAAATTTTAGCGGAAAATAATGAGGATTTTCAATTAGTGGCTTCGGAGAACATAGAAAAATAATAAATTTGAATTGCGATACATGCATTAAATTACCGTACATATATATTCCAGAAATAGATGCCAAATTTATGATAGATACGGGTAGTACTAAATCATTTATTAACCCGGAAAAGGCTTATTACTATTTTTACGAATATATTTATCACGATCCATTCGAAGTTAGAAGCACTCATAGTACTAGCCAACACGAACTGGTACTTTCGATTCCAGCACTTCCGATTTTTAATACTAATGAAACTCATAAATTTCACTTATATGAAGTCGACCCTAGCTTCGACGGTCTACTAGGTAATGATATTCTACATAGTGTAGAGGCAGTAATAGATTTAAAAAATGAGATCCTGAGAACTAAAACTACGGTGATACCAATCATGCGCGATAAAAATAAACATATATTACAGTTAGCGCCTCGATCGGAACAAAGAGTTAAAATTCCTGCAAATTATCATTCTGGTAATGCTGTAGTGGATTTTAGAGAATTTACTGAAGGCGTGCGTATGCCCAGCGCTTTAGTCAAATGTAAAGACGGTTACTTTACTACTATTATTCAAAATACCCTTGACCAACCAATTAAGTTAGCTATTAATAAACCATTTCAAGTAGAACCGTATGAAAATTATGAAAATGATTGTGATGTGAATAATTTAAAAGATATTGAAATAGAAAAATTATTGACAGATAACTTACGAAAGCTTCGTCTGAGTCACATGTCAGGTGAAGAAAGCAAAGCTATAAGTGCATTATGCCTAGAATATAAAGATATTTTCTACTGTGATGGCATTCCATTAAGTTTCACGAATCAAGTCAAACACTGTATTAGGACGAAAAACGAAGATCCTATTTATGTCAAGCCATACAGACAACCCCCTAGTCAGTCACAGGAAATAAAAAACCAAATCGAAAAGTTACTTAAGGAAAATGTCATTCAGGAATCTCATTCACCTTGGTCGGCTCCAGTTCATTTAGTCCCTAAAAAGAAAGATGCATCAGGAGAAATAAAATATAGGATGGTAATTGACTACAGACGGCTAAACGAAATAACAGTTGACGATAGATACCCACTTCCAAATATCACTGATCTATTCGATAAATTAGGTAAAAGTACATACTTCACGACATTAGATTTAGCAAGCGGTTATCATCAAATTGAGGTTAATGAAAATGACAGACAGAAAACAGCGTTCAGCACTGAAAACGGACACTTTGAAATTTTAAGAATGCCGTTTGGTCTTAAAACTGCTCCAGCGACCTTCCAGCGAGCAATGGACAGCGTTCTAAGAGGATTGCATGGAATCCATTGCCTAGTTTATTTAGATGATATTATTGTCTTTTCAAATTCTCTCGCAGAACATATCCAGAAATTAAGAGCCGTTTTTGATCGTTTAAAGGCCAATAACCTCAAAATTCAGCTTGATAAATCCGAATTTCTCCGGAAAGAAGTTTTATACTTAGGTCATGTTATAACTAAGGATGGCCTTAAACCTAATGATGATAAAATTAAAGCAGTTCTAAACTATCCATTGCCAAAAACCGTAACAGAAATAAAAAGTTTTTTGGGCTTGATAGGTTATTACAGGCGATTTATTAAAGATTTTGCCAAGGTAACACAACCACTAACTAGTTGCTTAAAGAAGAGGAACAAAATTATTATAAATCAAGCATACATAGATGCTTTCCAAAAATGTAAAGAGCTTCTTACTAATGCTCCTTTACTCCAGTATCCTGACCCAGATAAGCCTTATATCTTAACTACAGACGCTTCGTTAAATGCCTTAGGCGCTGTACTATCACAAGGCACCGTAGGGTCTGATAAACCAGTAGCTTATGCCAGCAGAACCTTAAGTGATACAGAGACCAGATACAGTACTATAGAACGTGAGCTTTTAGCAATCATTTGGGCCGTAAAACATTTCCGCCCATACCTTTATGGTAATAAATTTATCATTTATACTGACCATAGACCCTTAGCCTGGCTCTATTCCCTTAAAGAACCGAATAGCAAACTCACCCGTTGGCGACTTCGTCTCCAAGAATATGATTTCGAAATTAAATATAAAAATGGCAAGCAGAATACAAACGCTGATGCTTTGTCCCGTATTAAATTAAATGTATTAGGCTCAGATGAAGATGACTTATCAATGGCAGTTAATTTAGATGAGAAGGAACAACGACCGAAAAAATTACAAACTACCAAGCAATTAGATAATTTACATGATACCGATAGTGACGACTCTAGAACAATTTCCATCTCAGATTTGTCTGCAACTGTAACAGCCAGCTCGGAAAATGATGCAAATGAACCAATTCCACTTATTCCCACTAAAGATAAAACATTCACAGTACATTCAGCTAAAGATATGGAATCAATTGGCATTCCAATATTACATGAAGCAGTAGACACTAAACCCAACCAGATATTAGTCTTTACATGGCATAAAAACGATATCCAAGTTAGTGATATTTCTCACGAAAAACAAAAAATCCTCGAAGTATTTCTACCATTAAATAATGATGAATTAATTAAACAGTTTTTAAAAGAATACATTAAATATAAAACTAAATACTTTATATATTTTGAAAGTGGAGAGCATAAAAAACAATTTAGTAAAATTATTATACAGTTATTTAAAAAAGGAATGGTTGAATTCGTGGAATGTACAGAGCGTGTAGTTTTTGTTGAAGATGAAAAGGAACAAAAGGATATCATCATACAGCATCATGAAGGAAAAACGTGTCATAGAGGTATAAAAGAAACCATGTCTAGGATAAGGAGAAATTATTTTTGGAATAACATGCAAGAGACGATTTCAGCAGTAATAAATAATTGTGAAGCATGCCAAAAAACCAAATATGACAGAAAACCCATAAAGCCTTTTCTACAGTTAACTCAAACACAAAATGCACCATTTCAGGAAATTTTCATAGACCTCTTCGCTATAGAATCTGTATACTATCTTACATTAGTCGACGCGTTCAGTAAATTAGGGCAAGCAATAGAAATATCCAATCGATCTACACCCGAAGTAATACGTGCACTTATTAAATATTTTTCCATGTACGGAACCCCCAAAAAAATTAGTTGCGATCCGGGCAGTGAATTTAATAATGAATTAATGAAGGAATTAATGCTAATGTACAACATACAATTACATATTAGTACACCTAATAATCCTAACTCAACAGGCATTGTCGAACGTTTCCATTCGACTATAATAGAAATATATCGTTTAGCCAAGTACGAACGAAAATGTACTGATGCAGCATCAGTTATGACCTACTCAATAATGGCTTACAATCATACTATACATACAACAACCGGTTTGACACCATTTGAAGTGGTTTTCGGTCATACTGATTCAAATACTGTATTGAATGCAAATTTCGAGAAATTATACACTCAGCAATTGCTAAAAGATCATGCGAAGCGCACTAAACGACTCTATACTTACATATCAGATAAAATGATAGAGACAAAGCAAAAGATTAGAAATAGCAAGGGTGGTGAGATAAGTAAGAAATTTGAAATAGGTGACGTAATTTATGCAAAAGAGGTTAACACCAGATTAAGTAAAGACAAGCCACGTTATAGAAAGGCAACTGTTAGCGGTGACGTAGAACATAATGTAGTACCTGTAAAAATTGGACCTAGACTCACAAAAGTCCCCCTTAAAAATATTAAACGTCCTCCGCAGGTGGTGCCTCCTGCTATGGGCAGCAGCGCAAATAACATGGGCCCTTCAACTTCAAAAGGTTGAGAAAAACCCCGGTATCCTTCCCGTGAAACAAGGACAGGCGTTTAAACAAGTAGATAAGTGGTTAATTATAAAACTCTTAAATTTAGATAGTTTAGGTAATGATCTAGAATTAAGTTTAATTAAATATAATGAATTCAGTAAATTGGTAGATGTTAACAAACCTTACAGCCATGAGTTCTTAGGCATTCGCACTCAAACGGATTATTTAAAGGATAGAACTATCGAAAAATTTCAGCAACTAGTACCAGCTAAAAGATTTAAGCGAGGACTAATCGATCCACTTGGGTCTATGATTAAAATTGTTACAGGTAATTTAGATCACAGTGACGCAATCCGATATGATTCTCTCATTTCTCAGTTAAAAAGCAACCAAATAATAATGGATAAGAAAATAACTTTGGTCTCTAAAATGTTAAATGGTTTTGTCAACAGTACAGAAATCTTACATAACAATACACTAATTTTAGATGAACGTTTGAAAAGAATTGAGAGATTGGTTAAAAATATAATTACTAAAGAAGAAAATTCAATTTACTCTACTTACGTTTTAGGAATGTTTAATATGTTTTTAACAAACTTTAGAACAATTAATATAATTTTAAGTGAGATTGAAACGGCCTTAGCCTTTAGTAAGGTGTCTGTACTGCATCGAGCGATTGTTAATTCTACTGAATTATTATACATGTTACAATCTATAGCTAAGACAGAAAATCTGTTATATGACGTGAACGAAATTAATTTAGTTAAGTTTGAAGATTGTTTAACTGTTAAGGCATTTATTAAACAAAACCAGATTACGTTTATAATAGAGATTCCATTAATTGAAAACAGTACTTACAGTTATTTTAAACTTTACTCTTTACCTATTATTAACACAGATTTAAACGAAACTGTAATAGTAGTTCCTAAATATCCCTACCTTTTGGTGAAAGACTCAGATTACTTACCAGTCGTGAGAGCCTGTAACCAGATTGCAATAGAAGACAAATTTTTATGCACCAATGATGATGTGTTGACCCATCTAGAGCCATTATGTGAAGAACAGTTGATGAAGTTCCATTCTAATACTAGTGCATGTGAGCAGCACATAGTTGACATAGAAGATTTGAAAGTTCAACGAATTGGACGCGTAAGTTGGATCCTATATACAAAGAATAACGTTATAGCCAGCAAAAAATGCCATGGTGACGTCATGAGCCACGAGTCTTTACAAGGAACGTACATCGTAACCCTGGAAGATGCCTGTAAAGTTAACATCGGGCACATACATCTACAAAATTACCAATTTTCTTATACACATCTGAATTATCCAATAACTCCGATCATTATCCTGCCAGCGTTGAAGCCAGAAAAACGTACCCCCAGTGTCAGTGCAGTGAATATGAAAGGTATAAATCTAGATGAGCTGAAAGAGTTAGCTCAAGTAGTGAAAATGAGCAAAGTGAAATACAGTGAAAATTATAGTGCGGTTAACACTAAGAACATTAGTTTAGGTACGATAATTCTGTATGTAATTCTACCTTTAGGATTTATAACCTTTCTTGTTTTTAGATATAAGATAAAATTATTAAACTGTAAGCGAAATCATCAGAATCTTAACAACCCTGATAATTTCGCTCTTGAGGAGGGAGGAGTTATGCAACCTGAACCGCAACGAGTGATCACCGTGAGAGCATAAAATGCACGATTGCAGTTTAGGGTGGCCCTTCGAGACGGTTCTTGCATTTTTGTCAATTTAGCATTTTAAGTAGCAGTAAGTCCATGTAACCATAGGCTAGTTTTTGAAGGCATTACATTAGAGCATGCGCTTCTGCTCACACGTAGTCCTATTCTTTTATTTAACGCTCCCCCATAATTTGACTACCTTGTAAAAAGTATGGCAAATTATATTTTATGACTTATGTAAGTCCACTATTATGGCATTAATTATACTTACACTGATATAAATGAAAATTGCCTACATTTTCCCACGTTTTTATACACTCACTTTTCTTGTTTGTCGTTCCGCTTGGATTTTTGCAACTCAATTATATGGCATTTCTCGATACGCTAGCAGACTGAAATTTTCAGGGTAGCTTCAAACCCGATAGCATGAAAATATGAAAAGGTTGAAAGTGAATTAATTTCAACAACTAAGATAATAATAAAAAAATATTAATAGATACAAAAAATCTAAAAGACCACGTTTTTAAATGTCCAAAAAATAAGAAAATAACTCTATGGGGCTCAGACAGTGGCCACTCAAACGTGGGGGCGTATCTTTGCAAGTTACACAATATTTTTTGAACATTTAAAAACGTGGGATTTAGATGTTTTAAATCTATTTATCAAATTCAATATTTGTATCCTTCAATAGGAATAAAATTTAGAATATGTAAGTAATTAATACCAAATCAGTTCATTGAACTTCAATTTATTCTTATTAGGTATTTGATCATTTACATAAATAAAATCTTTTGAAATTCTATCAGGCTAAATTATCACGCACGGGTAAGTAGGTAGGTACCTAGGTAACTCAAAATAGGCGAACCAGATTAAAGTAGAGACCTCTTTTTATTCGCAACACACCCGGTTACATGAAAAAGGTCCTCAACACAATACAGGATTTTGGTGTAACCTTGAAAATATTTTATTATCAACTTGAATTACATACACAGATTTTTCTAAATTGTTATTACCCACCTTCTCAAAATAATTAAATTTTCAAGGACACGACTAATTTATCAAGGCCACGTTTTATATTTTACCCTATAAGGTATGAGAGACTAGGTAGGTAGGTACCTAGACCTCACCACCTGTGAATTTACGAGAAGCTTTACGATTACGAATCCGCAAGCTCATTTTCTTCGTGATAACTTGCGAAAAAAATAAACTTGTGCCTTTATAGTTTTAAGGTAAAGCTTCAAATATATTAAAACTATTATCGTGCGTATGCGTATGGTTTGAAACTACCACGTCCCTAAATATTTTATCGACCTTTGTAGTCGCGGATTCCCAACAGACGGCAAAAATATTTACGATGTTTAAGTTTGTATTTAAAAAAAACAGTGATGATGTTTTAAATCTATGGCACGGCAATGAATAACCACTCACGCAGTATAGTTTTAACTAAACTCAAATTCACGGCTATTAATAAAACAAAGCTTAAAAATATATCATAATTTTCGGGAACACATCATAAAAAATATTTACCGTGATTCCAGGCTTCAGATGTAGTGATGGCATGGGTCCAAATAATACCACTTTTTAAAACACTTCACTCCACATTTAATGTTTAAATTTTTTTATTTGTATTTTTTCTAAAAACCGCGAATGTTTCGGGCGCGAAATATTACGGCCGCCCGATCATGTTCGTAAGAATGTTTTGGTTTGCGACGGGTTCACGTCCAATGTAATGATCGGGATAGCAGTTTTGGTAACAGCGCCATCTGTAGCAGCACTGCGAAGCTCTGTCAAAAATTGAAAAGACGGTGTTACCCATTAACTTCCTTTTATTGATTTGTTATTTTATAAGAAACATAAATAATTGTTTCTGAAAAGACTAATTAGTTTTTGTTATTAATATGAAATTATAATTTATTCATAGGAGTATTTCCAGAATATTCAATAGAAATTAAGCGAAACGTAAACTTTTGTAAACGCCATCTTGACTTTCAAATGGGAACTACGATGAACCAAGTGAATGGTTTCACAAAACTCGTATCAACCAACCAAAACGAAGGGCGAATTTTACGCGTGCGCAATGGAGGGGAGTGTAGTAAACTCACTCAATGAATATAATCAGTAGGCATTTGTCGATAGTGTATATCCGTTGCGCCGGGTCGAACGTGCTGAAGATTTGCGAAAATTTATAATCGCGGTAACGCCTACACCCGGTTTATAAATAAATTTTGTGTTAGTGCATAGTGACTGGATTTTGTGGAAAATGTCCAACGCACCGGTGAAAAAGGTCCCCATTCACTTGCAGGTAAGAATTTAAAATTCGCACCTGTTGTTTTCGCTATAAATTCGCGAACATAGAAATTATTATTGAAGCAGTTTTTCGTGAGGGAATTGTTGAAATGTGTGGAAGCTTCATAAAAAAGTTGCAAAATGCCACAACGATTATTCCTTTGCCAAAAATCTGTGTCTGGGAATAGTCTGACCTGATTTTCATTCAAATATTCAGTTGCCGGCGTTAATTTGTGAAAACGTACTCATTATGAATTGAACAAATAGTAATGACAGAAGAGATCTTTCGAGTATTTGCAAAATAATTGACGTAATATTTAGTACCTACCTACAGAGTGAAATAATAAAAAAATCGTAAACCCGTAAGGTACCTACGAGAAAAATCTTTTGACAACATTTCGGTTATAAAACGAATTTATCGCGGCGATAACACTATCGAATGTTGTACCTAGTATTTTTATCGTATGTACTCCGTAGTTTTAAACGTTTGGCAAACCTCATAGTTAATTAGCCAGTTAGGTACATTAAGAATTTATTATCCGTAATTTAAAACGTAGGTAGGTACTACACGCAGAACGTATATGAACGTACCTACTCTATTTCATTGTGCATAAATATTTATTTACACTATATTGAAATAAAAGCAACTACATCTATTGTTATTTTTGTTGTTTTTTTACGAAAATTCCCCAGTTTTACATGTACTCAAACTTACGGAACTATTTTACTATGAATTGGGCCAACCATAGTCTCAGCATAAAGATAATAAAAATACGGTAATAAATTCCCATACACACAAGACACGCAATGTCAAAAAAAATGGCAATAAGTTATAATGTTGCAGCCTTGGTCCCGGTGAATGACCCCATTTATGGAGCCCTTCGGGCTTCAAGTTTCTAGGGACCTTTGCCGTTCGGTTGGCAGGACTACGTGACATGCGCAGTAGCGACGGGATTTGAGATGAAAAGGCATGGCAAATTCTATTGCCAATTTTTTTTCTGTTGCTAACAGGAACTATTGTTGCTTTTTGAATGGTTTGATTGGACAATAGACGATTTTACGTTTACTTCTGGTTCATAATTGGATAGACTGAGTTAAATGATTGATGAATTGTCGGGATGATGAAGCATAGACAACGTGACGCCCCGAGTCAACAACCCTTCCGATTGCAAACTTTCCGGTCATTTAATTTGGTTCATAAATGTCTATTAACCTACTTAGCCACGTAGTTTTTCTCATCAGACACTGAAAAGTGCTTCCTAAACAGGATACCTACCGGCGTAGAAAAGTTTACCTACTGACTAATGAATGATATTTCCATTCCATTGTTATGGCAGTATTTGCCAGTTGCCACTGTCTCAAAAAACTGTTTTGAAAATAGATCAAAGATGTTCTGTGATAAACTTGAATTTTACTAACAATATTCGACTTGCAGAAGCGCCAATTTTCGTCGTATAAGGTGCGGTCAAACCGGTACGACAAATTGTTGACCGGACTCCGGATTTTGATGCAGATCATGCAGATATAGGTACATATAATCTAACTAGATACTGTCGAACCTAGTGAAAGTCCGTTGTGCTCATCTTGGCAGGGTCTGGGACGTCCTCTCCGATTTCCTACTCCGTGTAGGTGACACGGAGTAGGAAATCGGAGAGGACGTCCTATCCGTAATTAACATGTATTAATTATGGGCCCAAACCAATGTTAAAAAAGTTTTGAGATATTTCCAGACGTGCCCGTATTGTCGTAGAAGGACGTCGAGAAAAGGCGCCCCAGGGCTTCTATAAAGGCCTCGAATAGAATGATGAACTATGACTTGC
The DNA here is from genome assembly GCA_036375495.1 of Agrotis segetum. Taxonomy (NCBI): domain Eukaryota; kingdom Metazoa; phylum Arthropoda; class Insecta; order Lepidoptera; family Noctuidae; genus Agrotis; species Agrotis segetum. Next base: position 3,629,135 of record JAQSVV010000277.1, read on the forward strand.
GATAATAATCATGAAAAAAAATAGCAATAGAATAGAATCTTCCAAGTTTCAAATTCTGTCGCTATTCATATTTTAGTAGATTCTTATATTTCTTATACGACCATTTAAAGACTATTGTCGCTAAAATCAGCTTGGAATGCCGCTAATAAAGGTTTATTCCTAACATGACCCGCAATCCTAACCCGGGTGCGGGTTAGGTTAGTTGGGAATTTAAAAAAAAAAAAAATATTCCTAACGAAACCCTGCTCCTAACCTGACCCGGCCATAGATATATCAACGGATTATTCCTAATCTGACCCGAAGGGACGATGGCTCGGCAATAACAAAATTGTCCAAACCAGCAATACCTACCTTTTCTTGTCAAAATGCTGACGTTTACTGGAATCTGTGTTCTAATTTTAAAATTGCTATTCCATAGATGAAGGACGTTCTAATAGGCGGACGTCACTTGTTTCTTCAATCAGAACGGATACTGGCAATCCGGGAAAACGTTGGAAAGGAAAAAGAAGTTTATCATTGACAACGAAAGATTAGCGAAACTGGAGCATTATCTTATCTTGGTAGACTGCATCTTGTTTTATCGTGAAGATCAATGCTGGCCGACTTTTACTTTTATCAATAGCTGATAACTTAGTCTTCATGGCCAAATAATAACAGCCACTTATGTACTTGATCCGATTTTAAAGAAATCCATATGTCTTGATCTGCCGATGGGTTTCTTCCGATTCGGAACTTACATTACCTAGTTGCCTCCCTTTCTTTTTGGGTTGGTAGAATCATAAATTATTATTTTACGAGTTTCTAGCTTACATTCGCGTTTTTTTTCACGAGATTTAAGTAAAACAATTTTCGCTTATTTATTGGTTCAAATTATTCACACACGTGTCTTCTTCAACTAAAACAAAAATTTCGTAAAAGCATAAACTTTATTACTGCCTATTTTAATTTTAGTTTAATTTCGTAAGCATTTGTAATACGCATCTACAAATTGAAGTGACCACAGAATAGAAAAACAACCGGTTATCCAGGTCCACTCATAAATTAATTAACGTGTCAATTATTTTCGTGTCTTTTGTATGATTGGAGATAATGCTTGTATGGTGGTCGTTATGTTAATGGTTTTAATTTTTATTTGTGAGACCATCTATCATTTAACTTTTACGCAGTAGTTATAGTATTTGCTGTGAGTAAATTATACTATCAAGAATTTGAAGAAAAGAAAATAATTTGGCCTTCGTACACGGCCTAATAAAGCGAGACCAAGATGAATTGGTTTTGTGGGTTTCCTGCTTAGATGGTAGGACCCCAAATTTAGAATCATTATAATATTTGCAACAGCGGCTTAATTTCTTGAAAAAAAAAAACCGGCCAAGTGCGTGTCGGGCCACGCACAGTGTAGGGTTCCGCAGTTGCCCATCAAAATACTTGGGCGAACTAACTAAACTTATTCGCTGAATTTAATTTTAAAAAGAAGAATTTTCAAAATCGGTCCAGGAGTCTTTGAGAAATCAGGGAAAATACATAAGAAAAAAGATTACAACGAATTTAGAACCTCCTCCTTTTTTTGAATTTAGTTAAAAATAGTTGACGATAAAAACCTACATATCCCCAAAAAACATACCTATAAAAGCTGTAAAAATAAAGTTGACAAACTTACATTTGCAGTTGTCTCCGATACATTTTGTTTAAGAAAATATGATATCAAGTACATTTTATAAGTTGGTCGACTATTACTCGTAAAGTTGTAAAGCCTACTTAGTCATGATAATTTTCTTTTAAACTTCGTTATATGTACTACTATTGTGATTTTTTTCACACCCCCAAACATAACCGTTTAGCTGGTAGAGGGGGGGGACACTCGAATCGAGCAAAATTTAGCACTTTAAAGCTTAATATTTCATAAACGAATTTTTTTATCAAAAAATTGTTAATGGAAACTATCATTATTTTTTAAAGGCCTATTTAATGATACCCCACACTAAGGGGTACGCGAGAAAAAAAAAATCCTCACTTTACGTGTAAGTACTGGAGGTACCCTAAAAAAAAATATTTTATGAGATTTTATTTTACCACTTTTTCGGCACAACAAATCCGTATATTAACACCAAATTACAGCTCTCTAGTACTGTGCGTCTCTGAGCTAAACTGCGGACAGACGGACGGACGGACGGACGGACGGACATGGCGAAACTATAAGGGTTCCTTGTTGACTACGGAACCATAAAAAACTAATATAGCATTATTACATGATTCTTTTACAGCTTCTCAGCTCCCTCGAGGCATTTGCGCTATAATCTTTGCTGAAAATAACAGCGAAAGAAGACTCATTAAGCCTTCTTTATCATCAACGTATACCACAGTTTTTAAATAAATTGGGAAACTTTTTTAATTAAATTTGGCAAGTCTGTACAAATTCGTCTTTCTAGAACCCTGCTTTCGGTGTTAAAGCCAATGTAAACGAGCATAATTATAATAACTGTAACGTTCTTGATACACATTATAAACACTGTTTCTACACATAAGTACATATTCTAGCTGTAAATTGTTTTACTCGCAAAGTACCTACATTGAACCAGTATTCTCAAGCAAGTTAGTAATGATCTACTTAACACATTATTATAAATACAGTCGTATAAGGTTAATATCAATGATTGTGTGTTTGAGTTTCTATGTTTGTAAACGTGAGAAATTCCAAATGTGACAACTTAAAAAAAAATATGGTCTAGCATCCACAAATTGTGCTACTACTAAGCATAAAAGTTGTTAGATTGGGTCCCCAAGTCAGTCACTGTAATTGAGTTTCTATTTATTGAACTTCCCAGGAACAGTCATTTTGATGGTTGGAGAGGCCAAAGGACAGATGGATGAATTGAGTGAGGACTGAATGAAGTAAAAGAAAAATGAGTAAGTAAATGATGATGTGACGTTGACAGCGGAGAATAGAAGAAGAAAATGTTACACCAACCCCAAGAAGTATTGGATAAGGTTAGGAAGGTAATGAGTCATGGTTGGAGTCCGCATTATGTGTCTGATTAATTGCAATAAGCACACCACCTATTTTATACGACTTAAACGTAACGAATGATAACTTCAATAACAGAGAGGAAAATGGCGAAATGTCAGTGTATTAAGTTCATCATCATCAGATTGAGGACGTCCACTGACTGCTGAACATAGGCCTCCCCCTTAGACCGTCACGCCGAACGACGATTCGCCACTTGCATCCATCGGCTGCCCGCGACCCTCACGATGTCGTCGCCTACGCTGCGTTTTCTGGTTCGTGGTCGCCACTCGAGAACTTTTCTTCCCCATTGGTTGTCAGTTCTACGAGCGATGTGGCCTGCCCATTGCCACTTCAACTTGCAAATGTGAGCTATGTCGGTTACTCTGGTTCTTTGCCGAATATCCATGTTCCGGATTTTATCCCGCAAAGAAACTCCGAGCATATCTCTTTCCATTGCTCGTTGAGTGACTCTTAGTCTCTCTAAAAGGCCAGCAGTCAAAGACTACCAAGGTACACACCTGCATAGCCATACTCCTTGTGCCAACCGCCTTTTTTTGGGTGCTAAAGTCATCAAATAAGCCATGTTCGCTCGACTCGAGCTCATATTTGCCTGCAACATTGTTGTGTTAAATTTCTACTTTCGAAGTACTATAAGAGTTATCAGACCGTCATATAAAAGTAATATATTTGATCAATGTATAGCCCGTAGCTTTCACGGACTGTGACTAGGAACATACTTATATTAATAGGTTTAATAACCCCTCATTTCCGACCACCATAGAATCCCGTATTCCATGTTTTTTTATACGCATCTACGCACGGAAGAACGCATTTTTCTATGCCATCTGTATTAGAACTTGGGATTTTTCTGTATTGATTTTGTGATTATTTATCACACTAATAATGTGTTCTATTATTTGTACTGAAAAAGGGAATCGTTTGTCTATCTATGAACATGTGATGAGAAGGGATGACACTAATAAAGAGATTTAAAAGAACCTATAGAGCGGGCATTGGGAAAATTGTCATACAAAATTGTTGATGCCGTGCGTCAGTAGCGCTATCTAGCGTTGCATAGCATTAGCAACGCGACTACTAGACTGAGCGACTTGTTACCTATTGGTAAAAAGTTTTGGATCACAACTTTCTTCGTGATGTCTTGTCTATGATGACCCGTTTATTGCTCGTATATAGTTTAATGTATTTGACCTGTACGAAACCAGGGCGGATCACTAGACTATGGTATAATCATTATCCTTTTTGACATAATATTATGTAATGTCAATTCTATAAGTCTTGCTATGTTTGTTGAACTAGCTCGAGAACTACTTGACCAAATTACGTGACTGTTTTTTTAATTTATATTTATGGATTGTGTACCTACTGAAGTATCAACATATATGTACATAGTAACTTAGTTACGTACCGCATTTTTAATTCATGATATTTTTCTACTCGACTGAACTATTAAGACGTAGGTAGAGAACTAATTTAGAAATGATGTAGCATTGTAAAAATAACAGAATATTAATAAACAGCACACAATTTAACTTATTTAAAATAAAACTTGTAATTTCGTAGTCGCGAAACGTTAAGATGTTATAAACCCATACCCACTTAATTTTTTTCTTAATTATTACTTTATTTTGTAGAACTAAGCGCCTGTTCAGACACGGCGGGAACCGCGCGATTTCAGAATCGCATGGAAATCGCGTGAGTCTTATTTGTATGAGTTATTAAGTAATCGTTCAGACATAACCGCGCGATTCCCGCGCGGGAATCGCGCGGTTCCCGCCGTGTCTGAACAGTGGCTTAGTCGTTTTATAATTACTTCATTCCGTACTCACTGTTGCCGAATAGGAATGACTAATCCAGTCTAGTATCTACAACATCTGTTAAAACTTAACCGTTATCATATCCACCTGTGAACGAAGTAAGTCTTTAAAGCATAGCAAGTAATCCCGCACTGGGCCCGCGTGGTAGATTATGGCCCACTCCCTGTCACAGAGAGGAGGCCTACTGTGTCCCAGCAGTGGGAACATTATAGGCTGATGATGATGAAGTAATACCAGATGGCCTTAAAGCGTAAGTCTTAAGGCTGTGGGAAAGAGATGCCACTAGATGACTTGTATAGCTCTGTCTCTTTCCCACAGCCTTAACTGGATCTCGTTAAGAGCTCGTGGTAAGGCCTCAGGCCTGGCCTATTAAGACCCCCAGATGCTTTATACTACTATGTCTTTAAAAACTCTTAACTAAAATAAATGCAACAACAGTAAAACGTATTTCCATGAAAAGGGAACCGCCAACTTAAAACGCTTGGCCAATACAATTCCCAGCTGGATATTTTTAGTCGCTGAGTTAAGAGTCTAACACCATCTTTTTGAAGTTCTTGATAGATTGACAGGTTTAAGAAAACTCACGACTGCTAATAATTGAAAACTTTGCGAAATCGCAGCAACAGTAAAATATATTTCCAGGAAAAGGTAACCAAGGTCGTAAACTATTACCAACTTGAAAGGTTTTTATTCAGCCGCCAAGAGTGCCTAACGCCATATCGACACCGGAAGTATCAATTAACGTAAGGGACATTTTGGCGAAAATGAGTTATATATATCATTGGATTCAGAATTTTGCGCTCTATCAATTGGTATTATTAAAAAAATTCTATCTTTAAAAAAATGTCCCTTACAGTACAAAAATTTTGACCGCGAAAACGATTTCAGAAAAAAAAATGTAATGTAACAGTCATTCATACTTTTTCTTCTCAAAAAATTGAAGTAAGTCACCGTACTAAATAATTTACTCCCTTACCTTAGTCAAAAATAAGTCGATTTAAATGACAATGTCCCTTACTTTAAATAAAATGCCTCTAACTTTCAAAACCATGTCCCTTACTGCAAATAAAATGTCTCTCACTGTAAACAACATGTCCCTTACTTTAAAAAATTCTTTGACGATATTGAAGTTTATATAAAATGATAGGGATCGGTGACACTTACGACATAAAAAATCTGAAGAATTACCTCGAAACAATTTAAATGCAACAGAAAAGGGTAAAGAGATTTGGAAAATTACGGCTGTTAGACATAAAAAACATAAACTATAGATAACACAAATCAATCTGCAGGTGAAATTCATCATCATTATCATTTCTAAATATACCTACATAGGCTTCACCCAAGGAACACCACGGCGCACGATCTCCATTCTAAGTCGGAATGAGCTGAAATTACTGCAGACGTCAAACAGATATTTATTGCTTCATCTTTCACCAGCCCATGCACCTTTTAGTCTGTTTTCCCCTTACGTCCTCTCTACTCGTCACTTCTACTTTCACTGCCATCATACATAAATAATGTTTCGCACAATTCCTATGCCTTAATTCATCGACCTTTCGTTTCTATTACATTCATTCAATATCGGCTGTGAATAAGATAGGTATCCTCTTCGCCGCTACCTACATCATCACTTCTTGCCAGGTGGAGAAAAAGTGGTAGTAAGCAATAACAATAAAGTCCAAGAAAACTTACATTGATTAATATAATAAAAATATAAAGCCAATTAAAGCCGCGTTGACGCGCTCAGAGTGTGCTCGGACTGAGTGGGCTCAAACGAGTAAGTTGCATACAAAGTGTACGCATACGCAAAGTGTACGTGTATGCACGGATAGTGGTTAATACTGTTAAATATTTAATAGACAACAAAGAAAAAAAACAAATTTTGTTTTAAATAGTATCTGAATTGTCAGAAACATGTTAATCGAAGAGTTAAGACGGGAAAAACATAAGTCATTTATAGCAAAATATAGTAATCTGTGAAAAGGAGAACAATTTGGACTATTCCTTTGATTCAGCGATCACGAAGAACATCGCACATCTAGCAATTTAAAAAAGGAACACGTAAATCTTGCTTCATAAACATCTAAAACTATAAGAACTACTCTAAGCCTTGTAACCGAGCTAGCTCGGAGCAGTAGGACGCGGTCCGACTCGAATCAGACTTATATCGGCGATAGCTAGCAGTAAAACCTGAAACTGAACTCATTTACTCTTTAATCTCAATTCCATAGTGCTAAAATAGTATACATTTGAGTAGACAATCTATTGTTACATTAAATTGCAACACTGATAAAGTCCTTTACAATAAAATTTCGTATAATTTTCTATTTCTCTTGCTGCTTACACTATGCTCGACGGATTATCTATAAAATTTCAGTAACGTAACGGTCATCTAAACATTTTTTTTTAATGTAAAGGACATGCTATTTTCGAAACTACTGGATATTCCTAAATCTTTTCTTTAAAACAAGAAAGAAGGGGAAATTCTTAGAAACTTCGCTCTGAACACCATAAAAATTGGACCAGACAGTAAAAAGTTATGGACAAAATAAAAAAATAAAAATCGTTTTTTGGCTCTCCTGAAAAGTCGTATTTTGTCCCTTACGTTAATTGATACTTCCGGTATCGATATCTTTCAAGCTCCATATTGACAGGTTTAAGAAAACTCACGGCTGTCAATAGAAAACTTAGCGAAAGTAAAAGATGCTTCCACGAAAAGGTAACCAAATAGTAAACTACCGACCATTTCAAACGTTTGGTCAATACACTTCCCAGCTGGATATTAAATCGCTACGTTAAGTGCCTTACACCATCCCTTTGAAGTTCTTGATAGATTGACAGGTTTAAGAAAACTTACGGCTGTCAATAATGTGCCATACGGTGGCCGGTCCGGTATTTATTTCTGGCCGACCTACCACATGGTTTTAATACTTCCATAACTCCATTTTGGTTTTAAATGTATCAGCGTCTTCCTGTTCCTATTATAATTTAAATGGTGGACTACTCTTTCAGTCTAGATTGTCATTGGCACGCTAGAGAAGAGTAACATGTCTTAGATCTTCCTCATATTTTCTTTTCTATCAGTCAGTAAATGGCTTTCTTCGTCTTTCTGGCTACGTCATTTAAGCCTTCTTCTTTTTCGTGGAGGATATGTTCACCCTCTGATGGCAGAATTAATTAAGCCGTATTTGGAGATCCCACAGGCCTCTGATATATCTTTGGGCTTGAATATTCCTCGTTTTCCTTTTCCGATTTCAGTAATATCCAATACAAACTTGAAAAAGTACTACATATGAATTGTAAAGGGCACACTGGTAGATCCCCAGTGGTGACTGGGACTTCCCCAGATCTTATCCTGGTGCATAAAGCTATAACAGATCAATAAGAACATCTAATAAGTAATAAATAATCTCAATGCGATCCACCTTGTTTGTTTAACTCAAGTGCTGATATACGTTAATCAAAGCGTGAATATTATTGTTTGTACATTCTGATGTAGAACAATAGCATGAATCGCCATTCGCCAATATACATTCGTTATCATTAATAGCACTTATTGAAGTAACACAAAATTTTGCGATAGTGTTTGACTCATTTTGTTAGTCAGAAATTGGTACTGTTTACCTGGCTTTCATCATTGCATCAGGAACTCAACCATTTATTTTTGGGATGTAGATGGTAAAATCATCAAATAAGGAGGATCTCTCATTCTGCTTAGAGACTGTGGCACTTTATTACTACTGCATCCCATGCAGTGAAGTTTGCTCGGATGGGCAGCGTTTGGGAACAAAGACATTAAACTATATATGAGCAATAGACGGGACATCAAGAAGAAATTTGTGATCCAAAACTTTTTACCAATGTGTAAAAAGTCGCTCAGTCTAGTTCGAGACGTTCCGCCTGACAGTTCGTGTGACCGTGCGTCAATATGTAAACTTTGATAGACGATTATAAAAAAAATTGCCTAGTTTCGCTTTGCCAAACTGCAAATCCAGATACGGAAAAAAAAGTAGACTTGAAAACAATTTATTTTCGTAAATATTTTTTATTTTTACCTAGTATTTAAGAAGTTTTTCAATATTTTCTGATATTATTCTAGAACATTTGCATTTTTGAAATAAACGCCATCTGTTGCTCAGTAGCTGTACGTATTTTGCTAAGGAATTAGAGTTGTCTTTTTATCGATATGAACTATCGATATTTATTAAGTCGAAGACTCTTGTCGAAGAGTAATACAAATTTTTAACCGACTTCAAAAAATTAAAGTAGGTTTTCAGTTCGACCTGTATGTATGTATGTTTGTCCGCGATTATCTCGCGTTTGGCTGAACGGATTTTGATGCAGTTTTCAGTGTGCATTACATTCTGGAGAAGGTTTTAGTATATGTATAACACTAATAGATATCCCGTGACGTTGCCCGCTAGGATCCGTTTTGCTTACTTGGATCGTAGATTTTCAGGGACGATTGCATGTTTGTCCGCAATTATCTCGCGTTTGGCTGAACCGATTTTGATGCAGCTTTAAGAAAAGTGTCTGTTACATTCTGGGGAAGGTTTAAGTGTGTAACAATAATGGATACCTCGTGAAGTTGCTTACTTAGATCCGTTTCGCTAAATAGGATTGTAGATTTTCAAAGACGCCGATTTTATGGAGATATTTGTTGAATATCTCAACTAAAAAGGGAAAAAATAAAAAACTTTTTTAAAAAAAGGGAACCGACTTCAAAACCAAACACAAAAAACTATAAAATAACTTTTCTTTCGGAAGTCGGTGGCCATATTATGTAATGAAATAAAAAAAACAAAGCCACCGACTTCCGAAAGAAAAGTTATTTTATAGTTTTTTTGTGTTTGGTTTTGAAGTCGGTTTCCTTTTTTTCAAAGAGTTTTTTTCTTATACTTGTTTATGAATTAAAGGACTGTCTCGTTGGTTGTCAGTTCATGTAAGGCTCATTATATGGGGAAAAATCAAATCAAGACGGTGGAAGTAGGTAAAACAAAAGACTTTTTCATAAATTAATAATATAAGATCGTATTAATTACTTATAATATAATTTTATTTCCGTTCTGCCCTTACACTCTTTTTTAACTTATTAAAATATTATCCTAGTTAACTTTATCGATGTTAATGTATCGATAATTTATATCATTCTTTACTTTTGCACCCCTATGTTAAGGTGCTCGGCAGTGCTATCTATTGCGCAATAGCTGAAATATATTCTGATAAATTATTTTAATACGTGGTTTTGCTATACACCGCTAGATAGCACTACTAACGCATGGCATCAACAATTTTGTATGACAATATTCCCAATGTCCGCTCTACAGTTCTTTTAAATCTCTTTGTTTGGGAAGCTATTTGATATCTTCTCATCGAGAATCCCAGTGTCTCAAGACAAGGGTGTTTAACCAGTGTGTGTTGCCAGTGATGTCAAATGGCTCTGAAACGTGGTCTCTGACTGCTGGCTTTTTAGAGAGACTAAGAGTCACTCAACGAGCAATGGAAAAAGCTAGGCTCGAAGTTTCTTTGCGGGATAAAATCCGGAACATGGATATTCGGCAAAGAACAAGAGCCACCGACATAGCTCATAAAATTTGCAAGTTGAAGTGGCAATGGGTAGGCCACATAGCTCGTAGAACTGACAACCGATGGGGAAGAAAAGTTCTCGAGTGGCTACCACGGACCGGAAGACGCAGCGTAGGCAGGCTTCCCACTAGGTAGACCGACGACATCGTGAGGGTCGCGGGGGAGGCCTATGTACAGTAGAGGACGTCTATCGGGTGATGATGATGAAGTTTGCGATCCACCTGTCATCACTAAGTCTTGTCAAGAGTCCTGCTTCAATCCACTTCAGAATCACTACCTTCTCTCCGACACCCTGGACTTTAATCCAATGTCCGGATTTCGGAGTTGCGGACTGGATGTTTTGAAGACAGTTTTTTTACCTATACGTTTAGTACTATTATATATTCTGTGCCTGTACTGCCTCTCTGCTGAGACATTAATCAATTACCTATACAATAGTAAGAGTGTTTAACTTTATGAGTCCTAGGCACTCGAAAATAATGCATTTTTTCATTTGTGCAGTTTTCTCCGACCAATTTTGCATAAACGGGTCTAAGTCCTCACGCTAGAGCGTTTTGCAGTCAGCTTTGGGCATGGAAAGAAAGAAATTTGTACTTTTTGACATTATATCTTTTTTTAACTAATCAAAATAAAATAAATAAACAAACCTTTAAGGCATGACTGTAAAGGCAATGACATGGTGCACTGTAGCTTCAATTACCAATAGTCTGTCCTTCTGTACAATTTTTATAACAAAACTACCTACAGTATCCGCTACAGTACACGATTCAACATTTAAAGTTAAACCGATTCACAAAACAGAGATATCGTCGGCACATCACCTTGACTTTAACCACGCCGGTATCGCTTTGCTTCCGACAAGTTAACTTTATTCCCGACCACTACACTAACTGTCAGTTTACTAATTAGCATGTAAATATTCAAACCGAAAGCAACTGGTACAGTTAGCTAAATTAACGGCGCCAACGTCCGGTATACACTTATTTTCTATTGCAAGACTGTTTCCGATATCTTTCGCTTTGATTACCAACTTTAATGTTTCAGTTCTAAGGTTTATTATCTTCTTTTGGTTTTCCCAGAGTTTTTGAAAGACGGTTTCCGATATGGCCCATACTTAAATATCAAACTTAATTTCTAAGTCGTAAAGTTTAAATCCTTTTTTGGACTTGCAAGTCAGTTTCCAATGCATCCTTCCCTAAAACTATCGACTGTAAAGTCTATTACCTAAAGTTCTTTTTAGGTTGCCATGGGTTCTTGGATATGCTTTCTTAAAACGGTATAAGGGATCCTCCCCTTCTTCCCATACAAAGAACCATAAACAATGATTTACGAACGCCTTAAACAGTTAAACTTATGCACGTTTTCACTGAAGCTAGTGGTCACCTAAATGATTGCCTAAATATTAACAAATCTTGCCATTGTATTTTCAATTCTGTGCTCTGGGTTGAAAGTTCAAATTTTAAGTGTCTAATAATTATGAGAAGTTCGTTAGGCGTTTCGCAGTATTAGTGAAACTGCGTTTAGTACCTTATTTTAAAACGCGCGGTTAAAACATGGTGTGGCGTTTAATCTTTCAAAGAAAACCCATAAAATACTTCGTTGAAATTGTAAAATGGATTGTAACTGTTTAGTATCGAAAACATAGCATGCAGAAATTCCAAGTATTTACTTATAAACGTCTAGTAGGTATTTGAAGTTTTTCGTTCATGTTTAGTATTTTTGCGTAATTTACAAATTTTTATTAGTTTGACCTTGCCCTTTAGTTGTTTTGTAAATAAATAACCACTTGTCAAAGGTTTCATTATAATGATTACAGTTACAAATAAAAATAATGAAGTTTTGGGGCCTTGATAAAATCTTTGCCGTTGCGTTGCGATACGGTCTCAAACCCCTTCTTGAATTATTTTCATTTGCATAGTTGATTTAATCAAATACTTAGGGTGAATTGTATGACTTCATCGTCTACAAATTCTACGTTATTTCGCTGGAATTTGTTAACTGAATCGATGACATTTTATAGGGTTGTCCAAAAATTGGCGCGATGTTTTTGGCGATATTAAATATTTCTTGTATCGATTTTACTGTCGATATTGAGAGCGAATATCGATAAAGTTAGTACTTATTAAAATTAATTTAAAATACACAATGTAGTATTTACACTTTCATTTTTAAGAACCTCTGTTTTGTTTCGACAGATGATTTGAAATCCGTGAGAAATACAAGACAGCTCAGCTTGTCTTTCTCTTTCGATTACTTTGTATTTCAAAGACTTATAAATTATTTACCTTGGAAAAAGTCGTTAAAACCCACCATCATTAGTAAAAGTTGCGATATAATTTTGATGTGCCAATTTCCTTTTTTTGTATTAAACGAAAAGCCAACACAATTTAAAATATCGATACTTTTTCACACTTACGACATCATACAGGGTGTCCCAAAACTCAACGTCAAGCCGAAACGGGGTGATAGGATTGATCATAACCATCACGAGAAAAATCTGAAAAAAATTCTATCCCATGCAGTTTGAAAATTATGGGCATTTTAAGAAAAACCTAGAAATTTGATCAAACTGCACCATTTTTAGGTTATTGTGGTTATTCCTTTTTATTTTTGTTCAATTGAACTTTAGAAACGTAATTCTAAATTACATTTCTAGAATCCCAATAAAAAATAATGACACAATTGCCTCAAGTTTCCGAGAATTGAGACTATTTGTTTAACTACGAATTTAAAATTTTCAACATCCATCGACTTTGACAGGCCCTCCTTTAAAAAAAATGTACTAGAGTGCCTTGGCAAGCGGCATCAAAAATTGGCGCATTTAATCAGGATTCTAAAATGGTACAATACTTGTTAGTTCCATACAACAAAAAAGAGTAAAAAAATTAAAACCTCAAGTAAGCCGATTTTTGCTATCTCAGTTAAAATGTTTTTGATTCGCACAAGCTCTAGATAGGTTCTTAATTTTAAGGCAAAATGATGAGAAAGATGGATAGTGGGTATGTTTGCCATAAGAGAGCGAGATAGATAATGACGCCACTTTAACCAAAGTGAAAAAAGTTAGTAAAATTGGTAAAATAATGAAAAATCTTGATCTCGTTTAATTTAGGTTTGATGGAATAAAAGTCAGATAGAGAAATAACATTTTATAACAATAAATTCAAATTGTTTACCATTGGCCTCAATACAAGCCTTACATCTTCTTAAAAAAGATCTACTTATTAGTCGAGCATATCTTCTAGAGTTAATCTCCTCAGCTGCTTGAGAAATGCATTAACGCAGGTGGGCTACGTTTTCAATGGGCTTTGAGATCATTTTGTCTTAAAATTACGAACCTACCTAGAGCTTGTGCGAATCAAAAACATTTTAACTGAGATAGCAAAAATCGGCTTACTTGAGGTTTTAATTTTTTTACTCTTTTTTATTGTATGGAACTAACAAGTATTGTACCATTTTAGAATCCTGATTAAATGCGCCAACTTTTGATGCTACTTGCCAAGGCACTCTAGTACATTTTTTTTAAAGGAGGGCCTGTCAAAGTCGACGGATGTTGAAAATTTTAAATTTGTAGTTTAACAAATAGTCTCAATTCTCGGAAACTTGAGGCAATTGTGTCATTATTTTTTATTGGGATTCTAGAAATGTTATTTAGGATTACGTTTCCAAAGTTCAATTGAACAAAAATAAAAAAGGAAAATCACAATAACCGAAAAATGGTACAGTTTGATCAAATTTCTAGGATTTTCTTAAAATGTCTATAATTTTCAAACTACATGGGATAGATTTTTTTTCAGATTTTTCTCGTGATGTTTATGATCAATCCTATCACCCCGTTTCGGCTTGACGTTGAGTTTTGGGACACCCTGTATATACGTAAAAGAACCGTGTCTCACCTTCCAGTTCATCGATTCGTTGCACTAATAATAACAACAGAAGTCTTATATAATACTAGAAACAATTGTCTTATAGCACTAAGAAAACTAATAAACTTCAGCATTCACTTGTCTTATAATTAGCGTAATAGCGAATGTTACATTACAGAATAACAAAGGAGATAGTTTGATCGAGCATTCTCACGAGCGTTCTTGCGAGCATATTGCCGAACCGTCTGTCAAATCTGACATATTCATGAAGAAAAAAAAATTGACAACCATCGACAAAGCGTGCTCTAAACTTCTCTAGAAAGATCGTGAAAATGTTCGAAGCGATGTTTGACTCAATCCCTTGCTCTGTTCGCTCTGTTCTTTTTTTAAATTGAAAATAGCGAATGCTCGATGTTCTGTTACAAGTGAATGCTCAGTTTACCAGCACCTTTACATAACCGAATAATTTCTATGATATAACGTCGTCAAAAATACAAATTAATGACTCAGTAACATGCAAAATAACCAAAATGATCCAATCTCAGCCAATTTGGCAATTTTGATTCGATTTGTTTCATTAAACTCATTAAGGCACATATTGCTCTGCTTTCAGGCGGTAATGGTCAAGGATTTTTGTATGAAAAGCTGGTAATTGTAGTGTGCTAAATTGTGATTAAACTGCCTTTTGTTTCGGCAGTGTAATTATTTAAATGACATCATTGTATGCGACAATGTGTTCATTACAATACTAGACAC
The DNA here is from genome assembly GCA_036375495.1 of Agrotis segetum. Lineage (NCBI taxonomy): Eukaryota > Metazoa > Arthropoda > Insecta > Lepidoptera > Noctuidae > Agrotis > Agrotis segetum. The sequence goes on from JAQSVV010000277.1 coordinate 3,644,182, forward strand.
TGGCCGTCAATCCGTCATACGGTTTGTAATTATTCAAATACTCGTAGCTTTGTAAAAACCATACTGTTTGTTGTTGATCAACATTTTATGTCATCTTATTAACAGTAAGATATATCAAAATCGACACAAAAAGCCACAGCTTTTGAGGGTTGCAAAACTTAGATATACGATATACATAGCCCTAATAGATCCACTAATCATGATTAAAAGTCAGAGATATAGCATGCTTTGTGATTTTGTTGTTGATTTTAACTGCCCTAAAGATATTTAATGATTTATTTCTTATCCTAACTATAATTTTTCACGCCCAAATTACACTCTTTACAATTATTTTAACTAACTAATAGTTTTTTATTATTAACGCCTATTTTTATGAATTTCCTAAGCGGCATATAATACCGTACAACCAACTGTTTCAGGATATTTTTGCATAAAATGGGGAGAAGGAAAAAACGTAGGTTTTCGTTAATAAATAGATTTTAAATTAAATAATAAGAATGAATAAGTTAGGACTCGTAAATAAATAACAATCACAAGATTTAAAGACATTCCTTCCACTTCATTCCATATTTTAGGGTTATTTTGACCTATACAATTTTACAGCGAACCCCTTCCTGCTTACATCCTGCTTCAAAGCCAGACTAATGATAGCTAATCCATAACACTCAAGTTTCTAGTACACCACTAAAACTTAAACCGTTAACTTGTTTTCTAGCAATCAGCTACAATGTCTAACAATGCGTTTGCACATTCTCGCCAACCAGTCGTTTTCACTTTAACTTAAACATCAGGAAATGTATGGAAAACAGTCATGTCAACTGTTTTATGAGTGGGACTGTGTCAGAGGCGTCTTTACCTATAGTGCAGGGTGTGCGGTGCACGCGGGCGCCGGGTCTAAGGGGGCGCCGAGCGCCCCCTAACGACGACCATCAAAGATGCGCCGATGCCGGCCGGCGCTATCAAAGGCCCTGTGCGCTCGTGTTATGGCCGACGCCGGGCGCGCGTTAGCAATGCAAGGCTACTCCTTTTCCTACTCTATTTAAAACACAATAACTTTTGAACTTTTGAATTTGCATCCGAATTTCCGTTTGAAAATACTGTTAGGGACTTTACTCATGGTGCGACGCGATATCGGATTGCATCGATTGACGATAAATGGGCGTTTTTCCATTAGCCGCAACACTGCCGGGGAAGCAAAAATGTATGAAAACGCTCGCTTTTGCACTTACCGGAGCCGGCGCCGCCGCCGGCCCGGCGTTGAGTTCTGCCGGCGCCGCCACCGTCGCCGTGGCATCAAGCTTTCCAGTCGGTGCCTGCCCGTGTCAAATCTGCTTGTGTACTTATTGTATATGAATTGTAGCCGAGTACGTGTGAATGCGCGGGTGTGTAGATGGACGCGAGACGGGATAGGCGGATGCGGAACAGAGGGAGAGAGACTCGAATTTGGTTTGTGTGTGCGTTTGGATGAATCCAAAGTTCGTTGTCTCTGCGTTGGTATTGGCGTCGTAGATGTAAAAGATAAGTGATAATAACATTATTATTAGATCTACACGTTGTACTCTACTTGAGGTCATGCTGAAGTCCATGTGACTACGGCTGTATCACTCACCGGGCGACCGGCGTGGAGACGGCGCAGTGGAAAAACGAAGCCCTGGCGGCGACGGTGCCGGTGCACGGCCATGCCGGGCCGGCTAATGGAAAAACGCCCTATTGATCAGAATCACACAAGCGTCCGGCCGAAGAAAATGTATAGACAATCGTCATAGTGTTTCCTAATAGGTGTATTTCCAATAGACGGCACGGCACCGGCACCGGCGCCGACGCCGGCGCAGTGCCGGTGCGGGGAAGCAAAAATGTATGAACGCCGGGCCGACGACGGCGGCGCCGGTAAGTGCAAAAGCGAGCCATACGTTTTCATACATTTTTGCTTCCCCGGCACCGGCACGGAGCCGGTGCCGATGCCGATGCCGATGCCGTGCCGTCTAATGGAAAAACGCCCAATGGAGTCGCACGGATTGACGATATCGCACATGATTCTGCGTTCGAAATTCGATTGCGCAACTACTCGTCACGTGCGACTTCTTTTGTCTTCGGTTTGCAGCGCCTCTATGTCGTAGCAGTAAGGTGGAGTTTTGAAGTGTACGGTCGAACTGCATCGCATCGCTCCATTAGTAAAAAAGTGCGACTTAAATCGACAATCGAGTCGATATCGCACGAATCGCGTCGCGTCGCATCGCGCCATGAGTAAAAGTCCCTTAGTATTCCATTTTGTCCCCGCTCCTACTAGACTAGAGGGCGCCAGGGTACTGGTTGCACACGGGCGCCACAAGGGCTAGAGACGCCTCTGGACTGTGTGGACTAATGAGTATAGTCGGGTAAAGGGCTGGCCACGAGCTAAACGTACAGGCGATCAAGCGTCACGCGACTTGCAACGATAACTGCAAAACTATGCGTGTTGATTAGAAACTGAATTGGGCCTGCCTAAAACTGGGTTATGAATTGGACGCACCATACTGTTTCTGTGCGGTATAAACAAGACGACGTAAAACAAAAAAATAAGTGCTCCGTCGTTTTTAGTTCAGCACCAGATTAACACTCCAAATCAGATGAATTAATATTCCTTTGCAGGTTTTTCTTTGATACGGTTAACAATGAAAGAAGTTAGGTCTCTAGTCACTACAGTCATCGCTCTGCGACTTGCGGAACACTAATGGTACTCACGCGGATAAAGCAAGTGACGCGGGTGCTTGTCACTTGTCGCAAGTCGCATGACCCGAGGTTTTGAAAGGGTCCTTATCAGAAGAACTGTAAACTAATTGAGTTTAGTGTGGCTAAAGACGTGGACGTTTTTGCATGTGGACGGGATTTTAAATAAAGACCAGGTTTATGGCTTGCACTTTAGAGGTAACAGTAACTATGTAATATGTTCACTAACAAGAGTTCATAAACTTTACATTAGTCGAAAGCTCATATTCAGTAGCACCATTTATAAAAACCGTTAACCTCAAAACTGTTTCACAGCTCTCTTGCCTTTATTTAAACTTATTTTAAAGTTTACTGACTCCATTTCCGGCAAACCAAAAATAGCCAAAGTCAAGAAGAGATTATTATATCCTGATAATGTATTGCTCTGTAAATGGAGATTCACTTCCGATGTGCAACCACATTAAATGCAAGGAGCTTTCCTTCTCATGTGGTTACGATATTTATAAATAGTAATTTTTATATATAGTTCAAAAGATTAAGAGGAAACAGCACGGCCGTTTTTCCATACAAACGTAGTCCCCTGTTTTCTCCCTGGAAAATGCCAGTAGAGCAATAATTTTTTTACAAAAAATCTATGACCACTATTGGCATGTCTCTATGTTTTCATTTTTCCCATAAATTAATTATGAAAAGAGATATGAACATTCAAAATCCTAAAAAAATGGCCAGATTTTCCGCTGTGTTCAAATAATCAGTAAACAAATTTGACGAGATTATATAAAAAAAAAGAAAACATAGGAACACGGCCAATGCCTTTCTTTATTTTTTAAAGGAAAAAGTAGCGAAATCGGTTAAGTTTTGGAGGAGTAATCAGGGGACTACGAATCATTGATTTTGTGCCATTTTTAAGGTATTTTCGGTCCAAGCTGCAGTTGTCTCCTTCGCGCTCTGTAACTCTGTTGTGGGCACTGTGCGATAAGAATAGATTTTACAAATACCTATTCTTCAATTCTCCAGCCCTTGCTGTTTCCTCTTAACATAGAAAGAAAACATCAAAAGATTTATAGGAGTTATTATTCATTCCTGTTTATTGATGGGTTATTGTTTTACTTTTGCCTGTCATTAAAAAAAAACTATAATTATGTGGAAAATGCAGACGGTTACAAAAACTCACGCCAAACATCCGTCCATCTATCCATTCTCACAAACTATTGCATTAAAAAAAAAAGATTAGTATGGATGTAGATTGTAGGTACACGTTGCGTTTAATGTTAAATAATTATGCATTCAAAATGTCGTCGCCACAATGTCTGCATGCGTCCAATGTATACTTCGATGTCCGGAACATTATCACTTATTCATACTGATTTCCATATTTAGGCGACAGAAGTTGTTACTTAGTTAGTATGCAAATTATTTCACTGGTTTTCTATTTACTTTTTTGTTAATTTTAAACTGTACAGTTACCTGTGTTTACTACATTTCGTGTCTGTAGAAGTAGAAAGACCATTTTCATCGTGCAAAAAAAAATACCCGTTCGGTTCCTGATGATTCCATAAAGCCATCTTCTTTTGT